>OY728145.1:1802410773-1803610773 GCA_963277665.1 Viscum album | reverse complement strand
TAGCATCCCCGAAGAGGTATTTTTGAAAATAATTACTAATTTATTTAAAATAATTATTAATCCCTTGTGTATTTATATTTTTTCAGTACTACTATGACTGTCGCGAAAACTCCTATTCAGAAGATGATATAAATGTCTTTAGAAACGAATGGGCAGCGTACCTGATCGAAGAATGTAAACAAATAGGACAATGAAGGTGAATTCCTAATACTTATGTTATCTTTATATGGTCATTGATATCTCCCTTTACACTTATTGAGCATCTATGATCTCCCTTTCTTATGTTTTATATCCTTAGATTGGTGAATTCCTACTACTTAGTTTGAAATTGAGATAAACTTTGGAAAACAACACCAATGACATACGCCAAACCGAGAAAAAAAGTTCGGATTGTTTTGATACTTTAGGAAAACGATCCATGAGTCATTTTTGACATGTACGAATCGACCGCACCTCAATCTGACGCACAGTGTGACCAGTATGGATAAAAGTGTCTGATATCAGTTTGAAAATGAGATGAACTTTGGAAAACAACACCAATGACATACGCCAAACTGATCAAACGCCTTCGGATTGTTTTTATACTTTAGGAAAATGATCCACGAGTCATTTGTGACGCGTACGAATCGACCGCACCTCAATCCGACGCACGGTGTGAACGATATGGCTAAAAGTGTCTGATATCAGTTTGAAAATGAGATGAACTTTGGAAAACAACACCAATGACATACGCCAAACCGAGCAAACGCGTTCGGATTGTTTTGATACTTTCGGACAACGATCCACGAGTAATTTGTGACACGTAAGAATCGACCGCACCTCAATCCGATGCACGGTGTGACCGGTATGGATAAAAGTGTCTGATATCAGTTTCAAATTGAGATCAACTTTGGAAAACAACACCAATGACATAAGCCAAACCGAGCAAACACGTTCGGATTGTTTTGATACTTTAGGAAAATGATCCACGAGTCATTTGTGACGTGTACGAATCGACCACACCTCAATCAGACGCATGGTGTGACCGGTATGGCTAAAAGTGTCTGATATCAGTTTCAAATTGAGATCAACTTTGGAAAACAACACCAATGACATACGCCAAACCGAGCAAACGCGTTCGGATTGTTTTGATACTTTAGGAAAACGATCCACGAGTCATTTGTGATGTGTACGAATCGACCGCACCTCAATCCGACGCACGGTGTGACCAGTATGGCTAAAAGTGTCTGATATCAGTTTGAAAATGAGATGAACTTTGGAAAACAACACCAATGACATACGCCAAACTGAGAAAACGCCTTCGGATTGTTTTGATACTTTAGGACAACGATACACGAGTCATTTCTGACGCGTACGAATCGACTACACCTCAATCTGACGCACGGTGTGACCGGTATGGCTAAAAGTGTCTGATATCAGTTTCAAATTGAGATCAACTTTGGAAAACAACACCAATGACATATGCCAAACCGAGCTAACGCATTCAGATTGTTTTGATACTTTAGGAAAACGATCCACGAGTCATTTATGACACGTACGAATCGACCGCACCTTAATCCGATGCACGGTGTGACAGGTATGACTAAAAGTGTCTGATATCAGTTTCAAATTGAGATAAACTTTGGAAAACAACACCAATGACATACGCCAAACTGAGCAAACACATTCGGATTGTTTTGATACTTTAGGACAACGATCCACGAGTCATTTGTGACGCGTAAGAATCGACTTCACCTCAATCCGACGCACGGTGTGACCGGTATGGCTAAAAGTGTCTGATATCAGTTTCAAATTGAGATAAACTTTGGAAAACAACACCAATGACATACGCCAAACCTAGAAAACGCATTCGGATTGTTTTGATACTTTAGGAAAACGATCCACGAGTCATTTGTGACGCGTACGAATCGACCACACCTCAATCCGACGCACGGTGTGACCGGTATGGCTAAAAGTGTCTGATATCAGTTTGAAAATGAGATGAAATTTGGAAAACAACACCAATGACATACGCCAAACCGAGAAAAAGCCTTCGTATTGTTTTGATACTTTAGGACAACGATCCACGAGTCATTTGTGACGCGTACGAATCGACCGCACCTCAATCCGATGCATGGTGTGACCGGTATGGCTAAAAGTGTCTGATATCAGTTTGAAAATGAGATGAACTTTGGAAAACAACACCAATGACACACGCCAAACCGAGCAAATGCCTTAGGATTGTTTTGATACTTTAGGAAAACGATCCACGAGTCATTTGTGATGCGTACGAATCGACCTCACCTCAATCCGACGCACGGTGTGACCGGTATGGCTAAAAGTGTCTGATATCAGTTTCAAATTGAGATAAACTTTGGAAACAACACCAATGACATACGCCAAACCGAGCAAACGCCTTCGGATTGTTTTGATACTTTAGGACAACGATCCAAGAGTCATTTGTGACACGTAAGAATCGACCGCACCTCAATCCGACGCACGGTGTGACCGGTATGGCTAAAAGTGTCTGATATCAGTTTCAAATTGAGATAAACTTTGGAAAACAACACCAATGACATACGCCAAACCGAGAAAACGCCTTCGGATTGTTTTGATAATTTAGGAAAACGATCCACGAGTCATTTGTGACGCGTACGAATCGACCGCACCTCAATCAGACTCACGGTGTGACCGGTATGGCTAAAATTGTCTGATATCAGTTTGAAAATGACATGAACTTTGGAAAACAACACCAATGACATACGCCAAACCGAGAAAACGCGTTTGGATTGTTTTGATAATTTAGGACAATCAACCACGAGTCATTTGGGATGCGTACGAATTGACCGCACCTCAATCCGACGCACGGTGTGACCGGTATGGCTAAAAGTGTCTGATATCAGTTTGAAAATGAGATGAATTTTGGAAAACAACACCAATGACATAAGCCAAACCGATCAAACTCCTTCGGATTGTTTTGATACTTTAGGAAAACAATCCATGAGTCATTTGTGACGCGTAAGAATTGAACGTACCTCAATCCGACGCACGGTGTGACCGGTATGGCTAAAAGTGTCTGATATCAGTTTCAAATTGAGATAAACTTTGGAAAACAACACCAATGACATACGCCAAACCAAGAAAACGCCTTCGGATTGTTTTGATACTTCAGGAAAATGATCCACGAGTCATTTGTGACGTGTACGAATCGACCGCACCTCAATCTGACGCACGGTGTGACCGGTATGGCTAAAATTGTCTGGTATCAGTTTGAAAATGACATGAACTTTGGAAAACAACAACAATGACATACGCCAAACCGAGAAAACGCGTTCGGATTGTTTTGATACTTTAGGAAAACGATCCACGAGTCATTTTTGACGCGTACGAATCGACCTCACCTCAATCCGACGCACGGTGTGACCGGTATGGAAAAAAGTGTCTGATATCAGTTTGAAAATGAGATGAACTTTGGAAAACAACACCAATGACATACGCCAAATCATGAAAATGCCTTCGGATTGTTTTGATACTTTAGGAAAACGATCCACGAGTCATTTGTGATGCGTACGAATCGACCACACCTTAATCCGACGCACGGTGTGACCGGTATGGCGAAAGGTGTCTGATATCAGTTTCAAATTGAGATCAACATTGGAAAACAACACCAATGACATACGCCAAACCGAGAAAACGCCTTCAGATTGTTTTGATACTTTAGGAAAATGATCCACGAGTCATTTTTGATGTGTACGAATCGACCGCACCTCAATCCGACGCACAGTGTGACCGGTAAATCTTTTCATTAGATAAAGAATCAGTATTTATTAAATTAGATAAATCAATCAAAAACATATTGATTTTACATTATTCCATTTCATTGTTATGAAAATGAAAACTTTTGAGTTTAAAATTTAATATTTTAGTTTCACATTTCCATATTAATGTATTCTTTCATATTCTGTTTTAATTTCTTTCATTATTTCATTACTAACATAATATTTGTTTTCTTATATAGGTGATTTTTTTCCTTGAGTTTGGATGCTTTGTTTGGCAACAAATACCATCGAGAGTGGATCATGGATATCAAAGGATGAAACATGAATGTTTATAACTGTTGTTGAATAATTGTAAATGTAACCATGTAAAACAATTTTTGAAATGTATATAGTAATGCGTTTTTTTGTATTCATGAAGTTAAGTAAATGTATATACCGTTGTCAGTTAAAATATTGGGTGTGGGTGCTATGGTGTGCAGGTGTGCATGTGCTACTTTGTGCAGGTATTCTGGTGTGTAGGTGTGCAGGTACTGTTTTTTAGGTGCAGGCGCTGGGCCCTTTATCAGCACTTTTTTAGCGCTGATAAAGGAAAACTTTAACAGCACTAAAGGAGCGCTGATAAAGGAACCTGTATCAGCGCTTCGAGAAGTGCTGATACAGTTGACCTTTATCAGCGCTTCTCGGAGCACTGATATAGGGGAACCCCCCTTTATCTACGCCGGAATTAACAGTGCTTTTTTAGCGCTGTTAGTTATGGTTTTTAGCGCTGATAAAGGCGCAAGTTTCACTTAGGAAAAAACAATTTGAATTCACTTATGAATTTCCAATATGATCTAAACCATGGTTCTTTACTCTCTCAATTAATTTAATAAAATTTATTGATTTAAACAGGGTGATACTCTCACACCCAAGGTGAAACACAACTCAAATAACTTGGTCAACAATGGCCATTTAGGATGGTTCACCCAAAGGGGTGGACAAAGACAAGGCGAACACCCCACTAATGGGTTTCTCCGAAAGGGGGTGTCACCAAAGGAATAGAAAAACATTATAAATAATTAATTAAACAAGAAAAAATCCTCACTGGAAGGGTTTGAAAAACATAACAACAATACATCAACTAAAATGCAATAAAAATAGTGGGAAATTCATATACCCCTACCTCGACATAGTAGGGATCCACTCATTCGTTTTTAGGCTTGAATCATCCTAGAATGGTAGAAATCCAAAGATTTTCTAAATGCACGAATATAGGGGAAATATGGTTCACTAAAATATTAGAACGGATAGAATATAAAACTAAAAATAGATTGGGGTATAAGGTAGCACTTATTGAGGGATTTATTTACCTTCCTACAATGAAGCAATCATTCCATAGAGGAGGGAGATATCAAAAAACCTTGGAGGTGGAGACGAGGAGATCCACATGTGGGGTGAAGTTAAAATTCCACTTTAAATGGAGGTGAAAGAAATTCGGGGTGAAATTAATCAATAAAAAAAGAAAGAACATGTAATTTCACTTATTTTTATTCTCTACATGGTTTGGCATCACGGTTGGTAAACTATGCACCAACTATGCACCCATTTCTACTCCAATGGGAACCCCACATGAGCTAGGCACATGGTTTGACTAACCGTGCACAAAATTTGAATTTAGGATCTATCGTAAAACATGTTCTACACACATGGTTATTCACCATGGGTCGTACAGTGTATAAAAACCATGCAACCTAGTCTACCTACTCTCATTTTAGGCTATGGGCTTTGAACGATCCCTCAACACACCTGAACCCTCCTTTAACCTCTTAAACATCATTACAGTGGTTTTCTATTGAATTAAACAAAATTTTATATGGTTCTTATCTATTTATATTTCTGGGATGTTATAACCTCCCCTATTTAATACAACACGTCTTCGAGTTTCCCTTTGGAGTCTGGTAGAACATCATCTGAGAAAATATATGGCCACTGTGCATGCTCATCAACCTCCCACTCTAAAGTATCATCTTTTATGTGTGTGTGTGTTTCCATGTCACCTAGACCAAATTAACTAACATTACTAATATAAAATTCCTTATATGATAGATGATACGAATTGGATCTCCTCAAAGGACACATCTTCCACCAAATCTATATACTCTGGATCAAACGATTGAGACAGGTCTGTACGATA
Source organism: Viscum album (assembly GCA_963277665.1). Lineage (NCBI taxonomy): Eukaryota > Viridiplantae > Streptophyta > Magnoliopsida > Santalales > Viscaceae > Viscum > Viscum album. The sequence continues at coordinate 1,803,604,842 of OY728145.1, read as the reverse complement.
CTGTAGAAGTTTAGATACATAGAATATGTCATGAATTCTCTGGTACCTTTGAGATAACAACAAACAATTGGATATTGGCCCAACTCTCTCTACTATTTTGAATGGACGAACATATATTGGTGATAACTTGTCATGTCTTCAATTTCATTTATGAACCAACATCGAAGATACACACCGAAAGACCTTATATCCCCCCTAAAACTCAAGATTCTCGATGTGATGGTCATATTATACTTCTACCTTGACTAATATTTATGAATTTTTTTTAAAATTATCTATACTTGTTCTAAAGTCTCCTGAATGAGACAACGAACTGGTAGAGATTTATCACCTACCTCAAGCTAGAATATAGGTGAACAACACAGTCTACCATAGAGGGAATCATATGGAGCCATCTAAATTTTATCTTGAAAACTATTATGGTAGGAAAAATCATCCATAGAAATATTATTTTCTAACAATCCTTAAAATTCAAGGATATAAGACTTTAGTATATCCTCTAACACATGTATGGTCTGTTCAGATTGCCCATCAGTCTGAGGGTGTTATAGAAACTATGAACACACAGCCTATTGCAACCATTTCCAGAACCATGATGAAAATTGGGTGTCACATTCCAAAATGACATAACAGGGAACACTATTAAGTCGCATTGTCTACCAAATGTAAAGTCTTCGGAGACCATCCTTAGAGAAAGTATCCTAGATTTGTAGAAAGTGAACGAGTTTGTTAATCCTATTGACAATCACCGACACAACATCAATACCTTGAGGAGTTATATAAAAGACAATAATTAAATCCATGGTGATTTCATTCCATTTCCACTAAGGAATGAAGAGTGGTTGTAGAAGTAAAGTATGTCTTTGGTGCTCTATCTTCACCTACAGACATGTGGGGAACCGAGTAATGAAACCTACTATGTGCATATTCATACCTGGACTCCAGTACTGACAATATATATCCTAATACATCTTGGTAATATCAGGATAAACATCCCAGAAAAGATTCATGATATTCCTTCATCATCTCTTCCCATAAATCATAATACACTGAAACATTCCCATGGTAAAGCAAGGTATCACTACCATCAACAGCCCAAACAAGAGGTGGGTTCTCTCTTGTAACATTCTCCCTCAGAACAAGCCCCTAGAAATCTAATAACTAATGCATCTGAACCCATTCCAAAAGAGAGGATTCCACTTCTAGAGCTACTGATATAGGTTTACCATTCTCTTCCAAAATCATTAGATGCGACTCAAGAAAACATATCCACCATCTTCCATTCTCTAATGACCACCCTGATGGCTTGCAACTATTTTTCCTAGCTTAAGGAATCATCTATGACATTTCTTTTACCAGGTGTATAAGAAATCTCAAGGTAAAAAAACTACATGAATTCCACCCACCTGTAGTACCACAAAATCAAGTCTCATTATGTGGAGATACATTTTAAATTTTTTGATCTGTGTGAACAATGAACCATTCTCCCAAAAAATAATAACTAGAAAAATATAGAGCATTAACCACGACTGGTATCTTGATGTCATGATAAGGATAATTCCTCTCATGAGGTCTCATTTTGGGAGATCCATAAATGGAAACTCAATCAATTTATATTAGTACTATACCCTTTTTTATTCATATGGAATCATAATAGACTATATAACATTTTCCCATCTCTGTAAGAATCTGGATTAGTAATGAGGTGAGACTTCCCTTTAACTCATGAAAAGCTACCTCATAATCTTCAATCCATAAGAACTTCACACCCCTCTTATTTAGGGTCATAAGGGGAACTCCTTTGTAGGATATGTCTTAGATGAATAACCTATAATATCCATCCATCACTAAGAACATGCATATACTAAAAACATTCTTTGGTGATCCCAGGAAACTATTGTGATTACCTTCATTAGGTTTACGGATATGCATTTCTTATATATGATATGACCTAATAAGTGAAATTTACTGATCTAGAAGTGTCATTTACTAGGCTTTTCATATAGCTGGTTTTATCTCAGTGTACTCAGCACAATCTCAAGATGATTTTCTTGGTCATGTCCGGTGAGCGTTCACACAAAGAAATCATATACGAAGTCTACCACAAAAGAATTAAGGTACATGTGGAAAACCAAATTCATCATATCCGTAAATATTATTAGCATTTTCTCCAAACAAAACAACAAATACAAATACTCTTACAAGTTGTACCAACTATTGAGTATTGTAAGTTATATATCCTATGGTCTCACATGATATTTATGATAGCCCAACCACAAATTAATATCACAGCTGATCAAAGAGGTCATCAATATGAGGTAATGAGTAATGGTTCTTCCCCATGAGGTGATTTGGAAATCTATAATCCATCCACAGTCTAAGGGTTCCATCCTCCTTCTTAGATAAAAGGACATGTGAATCCCATGGTGATGTGTTGGGTCTTATAAAACCAATACCATCAAGATCATCCAATTTATTCTTCAGTTCCTAGATCTCTATAGTTTCCATCCTATAACATAAAATGGAGCTATAATTGGAACTAGATATATGGTGATTTAAAACTCTCCCTCAAGTGGTAATATGGATAAATCTTTAGGGAATATATCCTTAAAAAATAACTAACTAGAGGGAACTCTAATAATTGTATTCCTTGATCGCTCATAAATAGACTCGCTAATTGAGTTGTCACTCTAACAAGCCATGTAAACTTGAGTCCAAATTGCTCATCCTGGATATCCCATTAAACCTTATTGATATATGTTTTTCCATTGGGTGATATGAAGGACACTCGATGGCGATAACAATCCACTAGGATATGATAAGGCACAGGCATGTCCATACCAAGAAAGACATTGAAGCTGATCAACTCAAGGATGAAGAAACTCTAGAATAAATGGTACCTACTTATCTCAAGGGGGAAATCCTAAAATTAAATTATGACCTCAGTTCTGACCCCTAATGGATTTTTGAAATATACAACACCACTAAATTACTCAATTTTAAGGCCATGAATTTCCATAATAGTTGAAGATAAAAATGAGGGAGATGCACCTATTTCAACTGAAAAAAAATAAGAGGCTATTAGGATAGTACCTCTAACTATAGATATCCTTGGACTCTACTCCTATGGTGCTAGCAGCACTGCATACATATGTACTAAACCACAGCCCTAAGATGACCAGCCTCATCATATCCAATCTGATTATGTTGAAGCTCTGTGCCAAACTACCTCAATCATGACTATTACCACCAAACCTGATCATTTAGTAGAATTCCAACTCCTATCTTGACATGGTGTTGTAGACCCCTCACCTGATAGAGGTGCTAGTATGGATCTCCTATCACTAGTTTTTGGAGGAAAATAATGGTATAAGCACTGAAGGTGGCCCATCCTTCTACAAGAATGACATTTGATTAGGTTCCTTAGGCACTAAATATTATTATGGAATATAATTAAACACTGGAGACTCACTACAGATATTTCATTATGTTTCACATGGATATCACCACCCCCATATGAACCCTCACACTAGAAGTATTGATTGTTAGGAGAACCATCACCCAACCACGGAACTGAACTAACTTGTATCACATTTCTAACTTCCTTGAGATTATTCATTGTAATTAAGGAAAATTTACCTATATCTATAATGGATGATAACCAAAATATGTTCACTTGTGAGAAAACATCATTCCCAATATCATCATTGAAATGCCTCACAATTGTCAATTCATCACCAGTCAGAGATGGAGTGAAATACTAGAGCTCAGTGAAATGATAAGAATAATCAAGGATGGTCATAGTGCCATGATGAAGATGTGTGAACTACCTAGCTCGATCCATTCTTAGAGTCCATGAAAATAAGTGATCATAGAAAGATGTCTAGAAGTATACTAATACCAAACCTCAGTATCACTCTGACTGACATATGACATCCCACAAATGATTTGTGGAGTCACACAACATTTTTGTAGAGATCTTAATTATCTTCTTTGGAGTAATATCAAGGTGTTCAAAGATAGATACCATATCTTTTAATCATGATACCATCGTATGAGGTCTTCTATCCCCTAAGAAGGTGGGAGGCTGTTACTGTTGGAAATACCATGTCTTCTCTTCCATAGTTAGGGAAGGCTATGGATCACCCGGAATAGATAAGAAAACCTTAGAAAATTATCACTTAACTAAGAAATGGTGCCCAGTGGAAGATCAGTAGGATGTGCCTCATGTGTCACTACATAAGGAACAATAGGAGGCTTAAGGGCCACCACATCTAGAGTGTAATCATCACCACTCCCTTGAAGTAGAACATGAGGACATCACAGTGGCATTGCTCTACAATTTCCAAGTGCACTCCTCAAACATAATTCATAACTGATAAGGAAATTAGATAAAAAAGTAATAATAAGGATAGGTACAAATCCTACCTTTGAGCATAACATATCTGAAGACCTACTTCTAGATCCAATATTAGATAAGAAATAAAATATATCAAAAGGACTAAAAGAGGCATGACCTAATCTCATTACCAAGGTAAGGTAAAGGTATAAAATTTTCCATAAGGTGGTCATTTAATTTAATGGTTGTATTAATTTTAATTTATTTATGTATTTAATTACCTTTCAAATTGGATTGAATTAGGTGGATCACCAATCTAATTTATAAGGGCACATACAACTCATAAATTGAAATTGGGTGTCCAATTGATCTAATTTATATCAATTTCTAGAAAAAGGTATTTTAAAAATTCTATAAATCCAACTGGATTATGCATTACATGGCATAATAGAATAAATCACAACCTCAATCACATGAAACATGTGATTAATGATAAATCCTCTGTTTTAATCCCCAATGGAGTGTTATGAATCACGAATCCATCGGAGGTCTGAACACGAAGCCCAAGGATTTCAAAAATAGGAAAATATATAAATCTATGATAAGAACCTATACCGAAATGTGAAAAAGATAAAGAAGAAGTTACTAGAATAGAACCTCTTATTGTTGAAGGATCAGGATCATGATACTAAATGGTAAGTTTCACTGCCTATATCTGGCTTGAACCGTGGCCCTGGGATACTACCTGGCTACCCTGAGCAGATCTGCTTTGCTGCCAGTATAAAACTATGGTTTGACTACCATAGTGAAAACCACCACCTTGGCCTGATCAGTCAGCTATTTTCCATATTACAACCAGATGAGATTTTGATGGCCCTAATCCTAAATATGGATTCAGTGAAGATCCTCTCTCAATAGATACTGGAGGAATAATTCTGTAGAAGCGTTGTATATGGACCATATTTCTGCATGATTGAAACTCGACTGGGCACCTCATACAATGGATCCTCATATATCATGGCCTACCACATAGGTATAACCTCGCTTGGATAACTAATTATGTGAAATGACTAATAATATCTTTTTATGGAAGCTTCAGATGACACTTCCTACAATAGGTTGATGCACTACTAGATCGAGATGTCGAACAACCCTGGCTCACACCCCCAACCTCTCTCAGGATATGCTCTATGATAAGAACCTAATCCACTATTACATAAATAATAGTTTTCTGAAATACATTCTCCTAAAATCATATGTTTTACCTAATACCATCCTCGAATCACCAAGATTTAGAAAACTCTTCACTGGTTATAATAGTTGTGAATCATTTGAGCTTAGTAAAATGGATCAAATAATCCATAACTGATAACACACCCTGCTCCAATTGGATGAAAACTCAGTTTGTATCATCCCTCAAGATTTCGATAAATATGTACTCATAGAAGTCCATATGAAAATACAACTAGTAAATCTCTCAATGAAGATCCATATAAGTAATTAAATCCCACCATATCTTTGTGGTAACATGTATCATATACATAATTATATTTACCATCCTCTCAGGATTAATCTCTATAAGCTCGAAGATTAATGACATGATATTTGTCCCGGACTTGGTAATACATCCCTTCACATTTATCAAATCAATTACAATTTATATCACAATTCAACAAACATGTCATTTTAAAAATAAATTCATTGATTCAATTATCAATTCACATCCCATGGAAAAGGGGTAAAAGGCATGCCATAAGGTTTCCAATTCAAGATACACCCATGGTGATAAAATTCATTACAAATTCACAAATGGGGGGGTCTAAATCAAGTTCCATAACATATAATCATTAATTCCTGACCTCTTTAATTACAAACGTCATGCGTGTCAATTTAATTCAAGGAATTAAATTCATTTCAAGGAGATGTTTAGGGAATTGGGAACAAAAAAAAGAATATATATAAACACTCAATTATAAATGAAAATCATGATACCACAAACCATTGGATCATATTGGATATCTCATCTATTATCAACTCTTGATTTGACTTGGATCAGGAGAAAAATGAAGGGCAGACAAAGAAACTATAAATACAAGAAATTAGCTTACAGTTTAATAGTGAAATCGATATTAAAAAAATAAGGAACAAAAAAAAGGATAGAGATCATAGTGATGTGGATCCAATGAGACCAACAATTCTCAATTCTAGCATTAGATGGATAATATCTCTTCCTTCCAAGAACAATCGCCGAAGGAGGAGATATCAAGATCCAAGGAATTATAATGCGAGGGAATGAAATAAATTATGTTAGAAATTGTTTTAATTAGGGGAATTTTAGTAAATTTATCAAAAATATGGGTCGCATGGTTTGGTCGCACGTTTGTCCAAAATTTGCGCCAACTATGTGCATCCTACTATAGAAAGTGTCACCCCATATAGTTTCTTCACATATTTTTTTAACGATGATGAAAATGTGTGAAACTCCTATATCAAAACTGTATTCATTCTCTCATGGTCGTACACCCCATATTGAAATATTTATCAAACAATGTATCCTATACCCTCCTACTGTCCATCCTTCCATGGTTTGTACTAACCCTGCAGATTTCCCACAAGGTTTCCACTCATCGTGCGCCAAGCCATTTTCACCCAAAACTAGGTTCTGAGCTCCAAAATAGCCTGATACACCCCCGTTACCTCTATGACATCAATATGAATTCAAATCAATCCGTATTTAAACATTTAAATTAAAAAATTATCTATTTAAAAGGATTCATACCTCAAATATGAATTTGGTTATAACTCATTTACATTAGTGTTTTAGATCATATCAACCATCTTGCCTCTTTCATATACTATTGACCCTATGTAAAAATTACAACATCTATTTTAGAAATAACTCATAAATCCACCCTTATAGATAGTATAAGTAGATAAAAATTTATGAAATATACCTAGAACATGTCACACATCACTTCATTAATAGTGCACAACATACATTTTTAGTGACACAAATATAAAAAAAACTAATGAAACTAGTATAACAACACTTTTATTATATTCTATCTACAAAATTATCCATCTTTTTATGAAGAAAATAATTCTTTATTTGGTGTAATATGGTATGAAGATACTAAGTAAACCACCAATTCATTATATTGATATGACCAATGATAATAAATGATGATAAAAATTAAATCTCTCTTATTCGTTTTAATAATTAAATAGGAATCCTCATAATTGGGGACATGCCTCTTCATTTTATACTTTATCTTTATTAAAGTCCTACAGTTACTCTTCACATGACCCTCCTTCTCATAAAATCATCACTTTATTTTTTTCTTATCATTAATAAACCTCTCCAATTACCATGTCTATCTATCATACATAGAATTCCACTCTTAGATAATGATTCATGATCATTGTTTTTTCACAGATTATCATTCATTGATGATGATGAAATGACAACATAAAAAATAAAAGTGTTTTTTAGAAACTATAATATGGTGCTGAGATTATAATAAGAATCTGTAAATTGATTCAATAGAAGAAAAATATTTATCTTCTTCTTCTATTTCAACTGGTGTCGTATTACCTTTATCATTGATCTATACCAACACTGAAGATAGGTCTACAAAATTTTTGGGAAACTCATCCATATATTTACCTAAATCTTTATTCTTTAGCATTCAAAAATGATATAATTAATGAAACTATAAATGATTCTTAATGGATTTTGATTTTCCTACTTTCAATATTCACCCAAATATAATCTAAATATATCATATTCATTTCCATATATAATGTATTGTCTTAAAAATACATTTGAATTATGATTTTTATAACTATATCATATCATTTTACTCATTATCATTCAACTTATCTAGCTTCTCAAATTTATTCTTCTGCACCTTTACTGTATTCTCATGAATCAAAAATATTTTTTAGCCATTACTTCCATTGAGTAAATTTATTTTTCCTATTAAATATTTCAATGTGAACAAGCACAATTTGGCATGAATTACCCATATCCAATCAATAAAATTAATTGATTATCTCAATTTGATACTTTCTTAGGGAAATAACTTCATTGGTACCAAGAAAAACACACTTACAAAAATTATTGTGAGAATATCTAATGAAAAAAGGAAGCAATAATTTAGTAATAATAAAATAACTAATCATTTATATTTTTAATTTCAAAAAAAATCCAATGTAGAGGATTAAAAACATGGATAAACTTTAAAATATACCTTAATAATCCTCGGGTGAAAAATTCAAGTCACTTTCTGAAAATGAATTTTAAATACATTGTAGAAAAACCTATGTGAGGGCAACAACCCAATATGATTCTATCACTAATATGGAAAGAAAATTCTATTAAAATTGATAACCTCCTATGAAAATACAACACACACTTAGATATTTAATATGTGTACATCATTGGGTAACCTTCATGAACACCGAGTGTCCTCACTAGTTTCTCACTTCTCATCGCTCAATCTTTATTGCACTTGGTTTCCTTGGAAGTCTTCTCACTACTTTTATAAGGTGTGTTTCTAACCATGTTCCTAAAATAATCACATATGAATATTTTAATCACATAATTTAATATATAAAAAAAGTACATATCTAATTAGTATTGTAACATTTCGAATTTTTAAATTATATTTACCTAGATGTATTTGATAGCTTGATTCACACACAACATTGAAACTAAACGAACCACATAAAAATATATAGTCGTTAAAATGCAGCCATAGAATTAGTGGGTATAAATATAAGTAGAATAATTAATAAATGTACATAGAAATAAAAATAATTATTAGTTTTAATACTATGACATTGGTAAATTTTAATTAGTGTAGCTAAATAACTAATAATTCAGATTTATTAAAATTCAATCATTCTAAAATTGGTTTTTTATATGTTTTATTTTAAGATACTAAATATATTATAAATAAAATATATAATTGATATGAATAATATATTAACACCATTTTTATTATTAATTGGTAGTAAATATGAATAATAATAAATAATATTTTAAAAAAGTTATCTTCTTATGAAAACAGTTTTTATTATATTTTTATATTTTTATTAAAATATAATATTCCCATATTTTCAAGTTTTAATTTGAAAAAAATTCATTTTTTAATTCATAATTTCGAAATTATCATATGAGGATTTTTTATATTTTTCTAATATAATTTAGTTTTATATCCATAGTAAAAAACTACTGATTTTTCAAATACCATCACTTTTATGAAATTATCATAATATAAGAATGACCTAAAAGGTCTTTAAATCCATTTTTATATCAATATATATATATATATAAATTGAAACAATTATCATAAAAATACTATATTGAATTTATAAACCCCGTGTTTAATGTATTGGAAACTTAGGTAATATTTTACTCTAAAAAATATTTTTCTTTACTTGTATTAAAAATTAATTTTCATAATTTTTAGAAATTAAATATAATATAATGGATTTTATATAATGTGATAATTTTAATTTCATTTACAGACATAAAGTCATTATTACTATAACAAAAGTTAATGACCACGATAATGGTGAAAGGTTCATTTTTAAAGAATTGTTTTATTAATACTATGTAATTTTTATATAAAAAATAAAGTGATATAATTGTTATAATTAATTTTATATTATTTTTAAACATGTATAAAATATATTATTACTCATTTAATTGGGTTTTAATGTTATATAATAATAATAACACTTAATGGTTAAACCATGTTTTCTATAAAAACAATTTTTATATTTATTAAATATTAAAAATTAAACATTAAATATAAATTATTTAAAATTTTAATTATATTAGTCGGATCATTAATTTAGAATCACAACACCAAAAAAATTTAGTGGAGTTACCCTATATTTTTAATTAAATATAAATTACTTAGTTGAAAACTAGTTACCAAGGTAAAAAAGAAAAATGGTAAAGTGTAAACATCTAATTATCAATGAACTAAATAATAATTAAAACATGTTTTAAAATTAGTTTTAGAGTATTTATAGGCCATATATCATCTAAAACATCATTATTTAAAACTTTTTGGTCTTTTTATACTTTAATAGTGTCATTCCATCGTCAAAATGTAATGAGCACTTCCAAAATTACCACTCTTTAATTACAAAACTGGTCACATATACCACTTCATACTACACCTATACATTCTAATATAGTCCAATAGATATATCATTTATCTTATCATATAATTCTATCACATTTTCCAAAGATTCAAGTCTCAAATAGATATCCTAATTTATTCCTTTATAAGTATATTTCATGGGGAAATCATAAGTTCTCAATATGAGTTTTTCTTACTCCTTATCCTCTTTTTCTCAATATTTCTTTTCCAAATTTCTTATATAAACCCTAATATAATGGAACCAATACAAGTAATATAATATAATTTTATTATATTAATGGAAAAAACATTACTAATTCAGTTACATCCACTATGAAAAACAAAACATCATCAATCATGCGCAGATGAAAAATACCACCTCCAAGATATGATGTTGTTCCTTTTTCGTCACCACTTATCATGGATGGTGAAAATGATGTATTTGATAAATTAATATTTTTTATATGTCATAATTATAGTTTGTAAAAGATAATTTACCATATATCATCATTCCATCCCATTTATTTAGAACTAGAATCATTATTTTTTTGTATGTAATGGCAGTCGTCTCCATGAACAATGAATTTCATTTGAAATTATCAAACTTCATGGATAGTTATCAGAATGAATTTAATGATTTTAAATAAAATTTATGATATTTTTATTATTATTATAAAGATATATTAACTTCATATAAATATATTTTTGTACTCATAAAATCATTATAACACTCTCACGTTTGGGTTGGTTTTACAACCTAAGTAAATGATGTTATAATGTTTAAATCATGAATAAATAGGGAATATTATATAATCATAATATCATGAAATAATAATGTATTTAATAATTTTTAAATTATTTTTAATGGTTTTAAGGATATCATTTATATTTATTAATATATCACCTTTTAATGGTTAAAAACTCTTAAATAGGTTCTCTACAATTTCTATTTTCACAAACCATACATTCATCGTTAGGCAAATAAAAATTTGATATGATGAATCACTAAAAATACATGATTATATTAATTTTATTAATGAATAAATTCTGAAATTTTTGCAAATATACCATAATAAACCATGCTATTGAAAATATAATACAAAATAAAAAAAGAGTTTTTAGCACCCAATGATGATAGTAAACTATAATGGATTAATATGTTTGTAATAAATGGTTATAAATATATTTTATAAATGTAAATATATATGAAATATTTTCTAAAATGGGTGATTAATATATTCAATTTTGTTATATAGTATATTGGAGTGAATTTCGACGAAGCATGAATTATTTTAATGGTTCTTTCTCTATAAATTCAATTCCTTGCAACATGATTATGTTATATCCTATGTTTTATATTTTATGATGAAATAATGATATATTTTATATTTTAAATCATTATTCTATTAAAATTCATTCTATTTAATATTTCACTTAAAATGTTATCTTTAAAGGGTTTTTGTTTCAAAAGTTTCTAAATATGTAAGTGTTATTCATCACTATTTTCAATTATACGAGACATGTTATCTACTATGCACCATATTTTGTTTTATGTGGAATATTCTATAACACATTTACATCAAGTATAATTAATATAATTCATTTCATTATATTTTAATTTCATGATATCCATCTTCTTTTTATTATTATGTTACCATTACCATAAGGGTTATTGCATCACCATTTTGCTTCATTAAGATGGGATTCATAATCCCCAAGTGTTTACTTTTTGTGGTGTTTATATTGGCCACATATTAATCTCTAAATACTCTCATAATATTATACTTTGTGGATTAATCTAAGGAGAATTGACACAACCCATCACCCAGGGCTCATGCTGTGACTACCCCAAGCCCGCCTTCCATAGGCCATGGGTTGACGACTAGCACCAGAAAGGTGTATCCCAAAAATTGGAAGGCATTGCCTCTAAACCTGTAAAAACACACAGAATAAAAATAATCTAGATACAACCAAGAAGTTAAATTGTTGTAGAAAAAGTGTGTAATGAATGTAAGGGGACGAAATATAAGCCCAATTGAAAAGATACAACTACAACTGAAAATTGAAAATGACTCTGAGATCATTCACCAGGGATCCAACCTGAAGGGTAGGTACTGCTCGTCTCCAAAACTCTCCATATTATCGGTCACCGCCATCCACCGTCAGCTCCTAGCTCCATGATTCTCATTCTATGATGCCTATAATATTCCCAAGACACAACAAGTTTTGGTGGAAGCCCATGCAGGGGTGAGTATAACATTACCCAGTAGGGACCCCGAGACCCCCCAAAGGTCTCTCAGAATTCAAAAAAGGAAAACCACATGCACGATATCAATTGAAATGCACAAGTAAAAAAGAAAAATCTTAGAAGAGGGTATAAAATTAGTATAGTGGTACATATGATTAGTCGTAAGGCTAGATCATCTTACTCTGTCAAGTGGCACTACTATTTTCTAAAACATGATAGATAGGTACTAACCTCAACAAAACCCACATAGGATCAATAGGTGCTTATTCACATCGAATCGCTTGATGAAAATTCACATAGAATCAATGGGTGGTGATTCACACAGAATCGATGGGTCCCGATTTACACAGAATCCCTGGGTGCTAATTCACAATAAATCACTGAGTGTAGATTCACACAGAATCATTATGTGAGGATTCACACAGAATCACTCAGTTCTGATTCACACAGTATCGTTGGGTGCTAATTCACACAGAATCGCTGGGTGCTGGTTCACACAAAATTGCTCAGTGCTGATTCACACATAATCTTTGTGTCCTCATTCACACAGAATCACTGGGTTATGATTCACACAAAATTGCTAGGTGCTGATTCACATAGAATCACATGGTTGTGATTCACACAGAATTGATGGGTGCTGATTCACACAGAATCTCTCTTCAATATTCAAGTCTCATACAGACACAGGACTCCCACTGATAGCATGCTTGTTTCTGGGAGAAAACTCTCCTCACGCCATGAGTCATATTTCAACTAGCACGAAGTCCCACTTAAAAGTTACCCAATGATCCGCAACTTCATAATGGTTACAACGCAATAGACAATGCGTCAACCAGACAACCAGTCTATAATTTATTGGAAGTTTAGTGTTGAAGGCCTGGTTGGATTTAGGGTTGATCCAACCCGTACGTACTTCAAACTTCTCAAAACTCTCCTAGAGTACCTTAAAAGGACCGTATCCCTCCAAGAATCCCAGATTTGTAGATGGTTTAGTAAATGGATGACTGGTTCATAAGATACCATCATTTAAGCATAAATGAGTCTAATTGGGTCCAGGTTTAGTCCGACCTGATCAGACTGACCTCACCTGACCTGACCTGAGCCAACCGACCTAAATTCAGGTGCAACCCAGCCCAGCCAGAACCGGCCAGGGGCAGCCAGGTTGGGATGGTCCGCGGCCTGGTGTGCTGGCACGGCTCGCCTGCCTTGTGGCCGCCCAACTTCCTGAACTTCTCAAGAAGATCCATTCAGCTCTTCAATTAGCGGTGCCACATGGTGCTACCACGTGATCTACAAGACCAATTAGGTGCAAGTCCCCCCTGAAACTTTCATGCCGCGACCCCCTTCATCATGGTGCGTGACAGTGTACCACCTCCCCAAAACAGTCGACCGAGTTCTGGAGGCCCCTCTGGGTCCGCTATGGCACCAAGCGACACCTCCCACTTTTATGGACAATGAGCACTGGCTGCCACCTTCGCTGTCGGTTCCAGTCGTCGTTGATGTCCCACCGTAGAATCTTATTTGGGACACCGAGTGAGCTTTGGTGATCCTTTCTTCCATCCAAAAATGCCTACGATCCTCCCGGTATGCCTCTGTCATTGTGTGCCTCTCAGTCTCAAGGTTATTTCTACTTGGAACAACTCATCTTTGAAGATCACAATGAAAATCATGCGGCGGAGGGTCCATGCCTTTTTCTTTTGGCTTGTTCCGTCTGCATTAGCATCGTAACAAGTGGGATTAATTTATAAATCATATTAAAATAAGGATAAACATCGTTAAAATTCCCCACAATGACCACCCGCAAATTCAAGAATAAGGAGAAGAATAATGGGAGTTTCTTGAATTAAAAGAAAACCCCTACCTTGTGAACCGTTGGAGTCGTCGTAGTGGTGGGAAGAGAATTTTTACTTTGATGAAGTTGTCGTCGTTCATCATTCCCAATTTGATCCCTCCGATGACGTTCAAGCTTCCATTCCTCATTGGTGGAAGATATCGCGTAACTTCTCCAGAGGTTCCTCGCTTGATGATGTAGAGTCAAAATCCCTACCTCAAGTCCCATTTAAATATAGGGGGAAAAGGGTGAGTAACACACTGAGAAATTTATGAGGTTCATTAATTGATATATTTAATGTGCCAAATTAATTATATGAGGGGTGGCTACAAAACCCAAGAGTGATTGGGCGTTTAATATCCCATATTAAATGTCTGAAAGCCTTCGTGGTCCCCTCCACCACCACTCAATAGGTGGTAGAAATAGAACATTTTTTTTATTTTATTGTTTTTTTGTAAAGTCAAGAAACTAAATTTTTCACCAGAACTACTATGGTTGAAGTAAAGATTCCATTAAGAGAATATCTACACTATGGATTCAATGGTACCCTCAAATTTTTAGTCTAAGAACTGGTTCAAAATATATAAAATTTCACCCACATGTTACCGAACGTACCTTAAAAAAAGTTCAAAAATTGTTAACAATCATCCTCAACCCATGTCGGCAGAGGTTAGGATCCACTTAAGGGGAACACACCCTCACCATCTTAACGATACTCTCTAATTTTCAATCTGATTTACCATCTAGAAGTTAATTATATTAATATAAAATAATTTTTATCTAATTATTTTATTTACAGTGAAAAACTAACTTCCATTGGTGGCCTATGCTGGCCAAAGTAAGTATCTTCCTAAGGTAAGAATACCCTCATGAGTTTAGTGGTGGTCTCATATTTCTAATCCGAGTCAACATTCATGAGTTATAAGCATTTGGAAAATAAAATAATTTTTATTTAATTATTTTATTTACAATTATTCCATTTCTGGGTTTTATCAACAGAGGCCTGCGCCGACTAAACATAAGTCACACCTCAGGTAAAATCACAATCTTGAACACAACGGTGCCCTCAGATTTTAGATCTGGGCACCTGTTTAAGAGTTATTCCACATTTTCTGGAAAAAGACTCACTATTTTTTAAGCTAAACACTTTTTCGATGGATCATTCTAGGAACTCTAGGCCTCAAAATCAGGTGTCGTCCGATTTTGCAGTACTGTAAAAATTTCATAAAATTAAAAAATAAATTTTATTCAATTTCCATGTCTTTTCATTCCCCCACCTTAGGGTTTTACATTCCCTAAATCCAAAAGAAAATAAATTTAAACAAGTGGGTGTACTGAGCACATATCTGGGCCTCCTACTCCCATGTGCTCTTCTAGAGATTCACATGTTTCCAACAAACTCACACCAGATGAATGGACCGTCCATGAAGGACCTTATCTTGTCGATCGTCAATCCCCATCGAGAAAACTACAAATTTCGCCCCATCGTCAAAGTCCAACTCAACCTAGTTGATAACCTGTGATGGATCATGCACGTACCTCCTCAGCTACAATACATGGAAAAAAAGTATGCACATGGTGCATCTGTGGGGGATGATCTAGAAGTTATTCCACCTTTCCTACTATGTTAAGGATCTAGAAAGGTCTAATAAATCTCAGAGATGGCTTACCGCCCCATCCAAGGATGAATCATGTCCTCAAATGTCTGTATGGTCTACTTAATCTAACTATCATTCTGAGGGTGGAAGGCGGTGCTCAATCATAGTTATTTTATGAACACCTTCAGCAATCCCTTCCACACATGGGATGTATAACATGTGTCGTGATCTGAAAAAATCGTTGATGGAACCCTGTGAAGCCATAAAATATCTTCTACATAGAGATGTCCCATGTTCTATATTGATCCCTCCTCTCGGATTGGTAGGAAGTGGGCCGACTTGGTGAGTCAGTCAATGATCACCCAGATGGAATCGTAGTCCCTGGATATACATGGTATCCCTGTCACAAAGTTCATGGAGATACCATCACACATACACTTTGGTACCTTAGGTGGATGAGCTAAGCCCGCTGGCACCTGATGCACGTCCTTCACTTGCAGACAAGTTAGGCATCGAGATACAAACTCCGCTACTGCTTTCTTCATCCCTAGCCACCAGTACTAATGTCAGAGGTCCTGGTACATCTTCACCACTCTAGAATGTACCGCTAAAGGGGATGTACGGAACTCCCTCCACACCTCCACTCGTAGCGTCGTTGGTACCAGGGTGTATCCTCTAAAGAGAAAGATGTGCTCCCCACATTCAGAATATCCTTTAGGAGCCTGTCATGTGGATATATGAGAACGTCTGGCCTTGTAGTCTACGTCCCCATGTTGTGCCTCCCAATAACATAGTAGAAATGGAGGAGTAATTTCTATAGACTAGAGGTATGCTACCCCATCTCTATCCACAAAGAATATATGTAGCATGAATAGTTGCTTTGTCTCCTCACTCAACAACTGCAACCAAGACCTCCTTTTGAGGGCGTCTGCCACCACATTACCATTCTCATGAGTGTAAAATATTTCAAATTCATAGTCCAATATGAACTCAAGCCATCAATGCCATCTCAGGTTGAGGTCCATCTGTGAGAAGATATACCCGAGACTCATGTGATCGGAGTAAATAGTAAACCGTTCTCCTAACTATACTCTCAACTCCTAGAGATAAACAGAAGACATCTAATATGCATTTGTAGATATTGGTGCCATCTATGGGTACATGCCAATGCAGATGTACCTCCCCAAGAAGGGACGTAATCCTAGAAACATATTTTGAAAGGAAGTTCCAACACATTTCTGTAATTTTTGGGAACTGAAAACTCAAAACACCTACTTCCATGGGGGTAAGGTTAGCCGACTCAAGAGTGATCGACTGCACCCTCATAAGCATGAGTTTAACCTGTGAATCCTGGGTTTATTATTTTTCCAACCAAGGGAAACCCCATTCCAACACTATAGATATACCACAAACAGTTTTCCTAAAACAGTCAATATGATCATAAACTATGGATGACTAGTCCTTACTCAAACTAACGTCGTAAGGACTCAATGCTTCCCCTAAGAGGATCCAACCGAAACTCTCACCTTGAGGGTCATATCACTCATTCATCATAAGTGTGATTATTGAATCTCCTTTCATTGGCATCTCTAGATGTAATGGTAAATCCAATGGTTTAACCTGGAACTCTAGGTCTTGAACAAGATTCACGACAAGAAGGAATGAATAGTACCTATGCCTATTAATTATGGTCTCTAGTAGTAGACCTAGACCATACATCGATTTATTCAAGGACCCCTTGGGTCAGACTCCTTGACCACATGATGCTACTCACTTCCCATATCCTCCATATCTCTGATCCTGGAGGGGTCCGCATTGGGGTGGTGGTTGTAACAAGTCAAATGTATACAACCTAATGTTGCTCTACTAGATCTTATCCCATGTATGATTCCCTGATGATTCATCTGTCTCTATCACTTCCTCTTCCGAAAACATTTTACACACCCAAGTCTCTGATACTGGCATCAGTTTCCTGATTTCTCACTACTAACATTCACTGGCTGTTTCTACTCAGCAAAAGAACATTCGACCAAAAAGTTTCCCTCTATAAAACTAACATAAGTAGGAATTCATAGAGGAATAGTTCTGGCTCAGATGTCCCTAAACACATCTCTCTTGGAGGTATGGGCCCTAAATTAATGTTAGTATCATATTCATCAGGTACTTGGAATGGTTGATACACCTTGCTGAATACTTAGCTACTAACATGTCATCCTGACGAAGCTGTAGAAGCTCTTGGGAAAACATACCCTTAAGATTTTTATTGAAAGAGACCGCTTCAAGTATGAAGGTTCCCAAGCTCTATCCCCAAAAAAGTCACCTCATATTAAATTATAGGTAAACTAAACCCTTCCATCGCCCTACTTAGTCACGCAAGAAGGCTCACATCCATGACCACAACCTAATATAATGGTGCCCTGGCTAGATAGAAAATCAGAATCCACCTCAAGCTAGTCCTTAGCCGCCTGTGAGTCATGCATTTCTGAGAAACTGAGGGGTATTTGTCCTTGAAACTCGTTTAAGGAACTGATCCAATAAGTGTCCTCTTCCTATAGCACCGGTAGTAACTACTGACCAACAGGCAATGGTATTTTGTGGACACTTCCCGAAGGTACCATATCAGGAAAAAATCCTTGTACTAAAGCTTCATCACACCGTGGACCATCCTCATGGTCACAGATTAGAATCCTGGATGGAAGTCTACGTAGATGCATCATGAAAGTGAATCAAGATGAACCACATTCAATAAGTTATACCTGGTGATCTGACTCAAAAGAGATCAAAAGTAAACATTACCAAAACACATGCAATTAGTGTTTTCAAGAACCGTGTCCGAAATATGAATTTAGGGTACTGGTGTATGCATACTTCGGCTGCCGCACCAACACTGGACTCCCCAAACTTAAAACCACACTCAAAACACTTAACACTATTGCTCCATTAGAAAGATCCAAGTCCTAGTTCTTCGGTAGAACGTACTCCTCTGATACCACTTTGTCACAACCTGTCCCCTGGGGCCCATGCCATGACTACCCCAAGCCCACCTTCCATAGGCCAGGGGTTGGCGATTATCACCTGAAAGGCATGTCACTAAAATGTCAAGGCATTTCCATTAAACCCATAAAAAAACATAGACTAGAATGACACAAGCTGCAACCACGAATTAAAACTTCTTTAGTAAATCTCTCCACTGAATGTAAGGGGAAAGAATATAAGCCCAATAGAAAAGATACAAATATAACAAAAAATAGAAAAATAGCTCCTGAGATTGTCCACCGGGGATCTTACCTAAAGGGTAGGTATACCTTGTCTGCATAGCTCTCCACGTCAACTATTACTGTCATCCACCATCAGGTCCTAGCTCCCCGAGTCTCAATCAAGGCTACTCGTCATCTGCAAAAGACACAATAGGGTATGGGAAAATCCCTAGTAGGGGAGAGTATAAGAATACCCATAAGAGACCCTAAGACCCCCAGAGGTCTCTCATAATTACACAAAAAAACCACAACCATGATATCAATCCCAAAAAACAAAGAAAAAGACCCAACTCAAAACTAGGTATAACATAAGTACAATTGTACGAATGATTAGTTGTAAAGATAGATCATATTACTCTATCAAGAGGAATTGATTCAGACCCACAAATGATCGATAGGTACTAACCCACGAAAGACCCACATATGATCGATATGTGATTATTCAAACAGAATCGCTGGATGGTGATTCACACAGAATCGTTGGGTGCTGCTTCACACAGAATCGTTTGGTGATGATTCATGTAGAATCGCTGGGTGCTGATTGACACAGAATCGATGGGTGCTGATTCAGATAGCTAGGTGCTGATTCACATAGAAACGCTGGGTGTTGAATCACATAGAATCAGTGGGTGCTGATTCACACATAATCATAGGGTGATGATTCATATAGAATCAATGGTGAAGCTTCACACAAGATCACTAGGTGCTAATTCACACATCATTGTTGGGTGCTGATTCACACATGATCGTTGGGTGCTGATTCACAAAGAATTTATAGGTTAAAATTCAAATAGAATCACTGATCTCTGGGTGCTGATTCACATTTAATCACAAGGTGATGATTCACACAGAATCTCTTGGTGCGGATTCACATTGAATCACTAAGTGTTGATTCACATAGAATCTATTTTCATTCTTCTCATCTTATCTAGAAACAGGATTCCCGCTCATAACAAACATGTTTTTGGGAGAAACTGCTTCTCATGCCATCCATCATATTTCAACAAGCACGAAGTCCCATGTAGATGTTACCCAAAGATCTATCACTTCATAAGAGTTCAAACGCAATAGATGGCATGTCAACCAGAGGCCCGATCTATATGTTTTTAGGATTTTAGTCTCGAGCACCCGGTTGGATTCAAGGTCGATCCAACCCAGCCATACTCCAACTTTCTCCAAAACACTTGAAGAGTAACTCAAAAGGAATGTCTCGCTCCAAGGATCCTAGAGCCACATATGGTTCATCAAAAGGACGTTTGGTTCAAAATATATGGTCATTTAAGCGTAATTGGGCATAAATGGGTTTGGTTCTGGTCCGACCTAGTCAGACTTACCTGGCCCGACCCAGCCTGGGCTAACTCAAATGTGGTTCTGGTTTGACCTGGCCCAGCCCGCTGGCTAGGCACATCCTAGTCCACTATCATGGCTCACCTATTGGGTGGAAACCCAGCTTCCAGAATGGCTCAAGAAGAGCCATTTGAATCTTCAATTAGTAGTGCCACGTGGTGCTTCCACGTGGTCCATAGGACCCATGGGGTGTGGGTCCCCCTATTTCATGGCTTCGATGTCGCGACCCCCTCCACCATGGCGCATGATGGCGCGCCGCCTCAGAAACGTGATTAGCCTAGTTCTGACCACCCCTTCGGGTCCACCGCAGTGCCAAAAGGCGCCTCCCACTTCCATGGAAAGCGAGCACTAGTCACTGGTGCCATGCCAACGAATCTTCCATGGGCCACTGTGTGAGCTCTAGTGGTTCATTCCTCCTTTCAGACGTGTCTATAGTCTTGTCGGGATGCCTCTATCATTACACGCCTCTCAGTTTCAAGGATCTGTCTAGTTGGAACAACTCACCTATGAAGAATGTAAGGAAAATCAAGAAGCGGAGGGTCCATGCCTTGTTAGTTTGGCTTGCGACCTCCGCGTTCGTATTATAACAACTACGAGTAATTTATACATCACATTAAAATAAATAAAAACCCTAATAAAATCCCATATATTGACCACCTGCAAAGACCAGCTACAAATTCAGGAATGTGGAGATGAATATGGGAACTTTTGGAATTAAAAGACAACCCTTAACTCGTGAACCATTAAAGTTATCGTGGTGGTGGAAGAAGAATCCACGATTTGATGAAGCCGCTGGAGTTCGTCTTTCCTGGTTTGAACCCTCCGATGATGTCCAAGATTACATTCCTCTTTAGTGGATGATGTAGAATCACTTCACTAGAGGTTCCTCACTTGATGAAGCAGCTTCAAAAACTCTACTCCAAGCCCAATTTAAATATAGGGTAAAAAAGGTGAGTAATGCACCAAAAAATTTATGAGGTTAAATAATTGATATAATTAATGTTCCTCATTAATTACACTAGGAGTGGTTATGCAACCAAAGGGTAATTTAGAATTTAATAACCCATATTAAATGTCTGACTACCTATGTGGTCTCCGATATCGCCACTCAACAGGAGGTAGGAAAAAAAGAAATAAAATAACTTTTTTGTTATTTTATTATTCTTTTTAAATTCCGAATGCTAAATTTTTACCAGACCTACAATGGTCGAAGTGAAGCTTCCCTTAAGTGAATGTCAGCAATGTAGATGCAATGGTGACATCATATGTTTAATATGATCACCGGTTCAAAAGATAGAAAATGTCACCCGGCAGATTACTACACATATCTTAAAAAAGTTCAGAAATTATTATAGTAACCCTCGACCCATGCCGGTCAAGGATAGACTCCACTTAAGGGGAAGACACCCTTATGATTTTAACGTTACTCTTGGATTTTCAATCCAATTTACCATTTAGAAGTTAAAGATTTTATAATGAAATAATTGTTAGTGACTTATTTTATTTATGTCTAAAAACTAACTTCCACTGGTGGCGCGCACCGGCCAAAGTTAGTTTCGTACTAAGGAAATAATACTATCACGAGTTCAGCAGTGTTTTCAGATTTTAAATATGAGTCACCATTCACGAGATATAAGAATTCAAAAAATAAAATAATTTTTATTTAATTATTTTATTTACAGTTATCCCATTTTTGGATTTTCTCACAGGAGGCCTACACTGACTAAACTTAAGTCGCACCAAGGGTAAACCCGACATCCTAAATGCAATGGTGCCCTCATATTTATGATATGGGCACCTGTTTAGAGTTATTCCACTTTTTCAGGAAAACGATGCATGCTTGCTATATTATGTTTAACACTTTTTTGACAGATCATTTTGGTCACTCTAGGCCTCACAATCACATGTCGTCAGATTTTTCTATCCCATAAAAATTCAATAAAATTAAAAAAGTATACGGAATTTCCAGGTCTATAAAAAATATAACCACCTTTTTCTTTCCAAAACATCCTCTATTATATGCATGACTTTTCATCCAATGCATTTCCAATATAAATAAACTATTTTCATTACATTTTTCGAAGGGAATTCACCTTGATTTACATCAATTGATTGATTGGGAAAAATATTAACTTAACTATATACCAATACAGTATAAGGTGTTATTTTGAGGATTCTTTCATAGAAAAATATCCCACTATTTTTTTGGGGAAATATTTTCAATCGATATACCTGTTTTTCTAATACAGATGTTTGGCTTCATAAGAAAGATGATTGTGTTTTATTTAACCATCCAAATACACTCTATGAAGGTATTGTGTTCATTTATTGACTAGAAAAGTATTGAAATTCCATATATTTATATATAAATATGGTTTTTATGGATTCACGAGGGAAATTGATCATAAATTTTATTGGTATTCATATCTTTCATATTGTGAATTAATTATACTTAATTAAGTGATGGGTTGGCCAGGTATTATATAGCCCCTTACTGCATTAGTTGGTTTCATATGACAAAATGTTTGGGTTTGTGGCATATTCACACCCAATCCAAGCATGATGTATAGGTTATGACTTTGGAAGTAGGAAGAATGAATTACCTGCAACCGTGAAGAAAATAATAATGTATTGGTTGAGTAATTGATGGTAATGATAAAGATGTATGAAATTATGCACTCCATCACCATGAATTAAACTATTTATATCTACGCGTATATTTATATTGTTAACCATGGATTTTTTTCCAAGATCATCGGATTAGTTATATAGAATTTTTTGATAATAAATTATTTATTTATATATTATTAATTCCAATTTTATGCCATGATAGATTTAGATATACTTTTAAATTTATAGAGAATTTCATCTCACCCTTAATATGTTTCCATTTTCCACTACTACAAAATAGTCATTTAATAGTGCTAGAAATAGCCTTTATCAATGCTAGAGAATCACTGAATACAGAAGCATGATTGAAATACCTTGGATTTTATCATCTCTATAAAATACTTGATAAAGGCCCCTTTATCAGTACATTTAATAGCACTGATAATGGGGAATATTTTTTTGTGCGGTAACATCACATAGTAGCACCTGTGCATCATGTTGTAACAACACACTACAACATCGGAAATATCACCAAAAAAGTATGAAAATAAAGTAACAATATAGAATCAAAATGAAATAAAATTTGAAATAAAAATAAAGTAAAAAACACTATATTATTAAAGTTTGAAACAATATTTTATAAAATTACATAAGTAAGTGCAAATTATCACTAACATTAAAAAAATATCAATGTTCGTTTGTCTTTTTCTCCTGAACCGAACTCATACTATTGTCGAAAACACCACCCCTTATAAAGAGAAATAATAAACATATATAAGAAAAAATATTATATTATTAATAATATAAAGAAATAAATTAAACAGAATGTGTAGATTTGAACCAAACATTATACTAGGAACATTGTGTATAAAATTATGTTGTAGTTGATTCATGCATGTCACACCATTTCTTGTCCATATTCAAGAATTATCTATGTTAAACTCAACTAAATAATTATAAGAAAAAAATGATAATAAAATTAACTGAGTAATATCAAATAGAATGATGAAAAATAAATCTAGACTCTTTTGCTCATTTTGTCATTGTGGAGTGCATTTTTAAACTAAAATGGAACTTATATATTGAAAAGATGCACTTGGAGTCTTACCAGTCACAATGTGAATTGGATTGAGGTACATATATTTAACAAATCCCAAAAGACTAATGGATCGTTTTTATAATTTATTAAAAAAATATCAACGTGTTTACTCTTCTTTGAGTTTATCACTTGTCTTTTTTACTAAAATGTCATTTTATACTTAAGACATGTACTTTGATTAATAACGATCACATCGTGTGTTAGTTTGACATGATAATAATTATCACACATCACAAATTTCTTATGAATATTTTTCCTCAATTATCAACACAATCCAAATGTATTTTAATGATTTTCAGTGAGGGACACTTTTTGAGTCAAATTATTAATTTTAAACTGATAAAGGTCACTTTCAGTCATACCAGGTAAATTGTGTATTGGATTGATGTGTGGCCAATTTCTACATTTAAAAAATGACATATATATCATTTTCCAAAATTATAAAAATAATCTAAATGTGTTTGAGTAGTTTTCAGTATTTCATTTGTCATTTTTACTAAAATAAATTTTAATTTTAAATTAGAAGATGCACTTGGATTTATACGAGTCACACCATGCATCATAATGAGATATGGATGATTCCTACACATACCAAATGACTTATAGATCATTTCATAATGGTTAAACACAATCTGACTGATTTATCTTAGTTTTGAGTATTGCAAGTGTGTTTTTTATTATAATATCATTTTTAAATGGAAACATAAACATTGAGTCATACTATTCACATTCTATATCTTTTTAATGTGGTATTAATTCCTAAACATAAAAAATTAATTATGAATATTTTTCATAAATTATCAAGAACATTTAGAATGTTTTCTTGGATTTTATTTAATGACACTTTTTGAACAAAAATATTAATTTTAAACTGATAACTGACACTTTGAGTTACATTGAGCACATAGTGTATTAGATTAAGGTTAAGATGATTCTTTCATGTCCAAAATGACATATTGTTCATTTTTCTAAAGTATCAAAATAAATATCAATGTGTTTTATTCGTATTGAGTATTTTAGTTGCCTTGTTTTAATAAAATTAATGTCATTTTTGAATAAAGAGACACACTAGGAGTCATACCAGTCATATTGTGTATCATATTGAGTTGTGGATGATTCCTAAAATTCTAAAATTACATATTGAATGTTTTTATTCTATATTCAAATAATCTGAATTTATTTTCTTAGTTTTGAGTGAATCTCTTGTCTTTTTTAATATAATGTCATTTTAAACTAGAAACAAGAACTATGAGTCATACTGGTCACATCATGTTATATTTTTTACATGAGACTGATTTATACACAAAAAAGGTGTTTATGAATAATTTTACTAAATTACCAAGACAACCCAAACATGTTTTCTTAGTTTTTAGTGAGAGACACCTTTTGAACTAAAATGTCAATTTTAAACTGATAACGAACAATTTGATTCATATTGAGAAAATCATGTTTCAGATTGAGGTGTAGCTGATTCCTAAACATCAAAAATTACATATGGATTTTTTACTAAAGTATGAAATAAAATATTGATGTGTTTTCATGGTTTTGACTATATTAGTTGTCATTTTTACTAAAATTAATGTCAATTTTAAATATAAAGATGCACTTGGAGTCATATCAGTCACACTATATAATTGATCTTCAGTTGATTACTACACATACAAAATTAATTATGGATAATTTTAATAAAGTATTAAAACAAATAATAATGTGTTTTCTTGGTTTTGAGAACGTCACTAGTCTTTTTTTACTAAAATGTAATTTTAAAATGGAAACACATACTTTGAGTCATACCGGTCACATTGGGAGTCTGTTTTAGGTGAGACGAATTCCTAAACATAAAAAATTAATTATGAATATTCTTCATAAATTATTAATAATATTTGTGTGCATTTTCTTAGTTTTCAGTGAGTGAAACTTTTTGAAAAACAAATGTCAATTTTAATATGATAATGAACCCTTGATTAATACATGCCACATAATGCATGAGATTGAGGCGAGGATAATTACTACCCATCCAAATTACATATTTATTATTTTAATAAAGTAGGAAAATAATATTAATTCATTTTCTTAGTTTTGAGTATGTCAGATGACTTTTTTAATAAAATTAATTTCAATTTTAAATGAAAATACAGGCATTGAGTCATACCATTCACACCGTATGTTGGATTTAGGTGAGGATGATTTCTATATACCCAAAATTACATATAGATAATTCTTCAAAATTATAGAAATAATACTAATTTGTATTCTTATTTTTGAGTATGTCACTTGTCTTTTTTACTAAAATACCATTTTAAACAGAAAACACCCACTTTATGTCATATCTGTCACATTCTATGACAATTTTATGTTTGAATGATTCCTATATGTGAAAAATGACTTATGAATCATTTTAAAAATATATCAAGAAAATCCAATCATGTTTTCTTAAATTTTAGTGAGCGAAAATTTTTAAACTGAAATGTCAATTTTAAACTGATAAGAGACACTTTGATTCATATCCAACACATTTTGTATCATATTGAGGTGTGGTTGATTACTACAAAAAAAATAACTTATGGTATATAGTACAAAAAAATAAAAATGTATTTTCTTTGTTTTGATTTTGAAATTTTTTTTAACTAAAAGTACAGTCAATTTTAAATTAAAATATGTACTTAGAGTCATATCGGTAATTTTGTGTGTTAGATTGAGGTGAGTATGATTACTATATATCCCAAATGACATATTTATCATTGTTTTAATTTGTGAAAATAATATAAACTCCCAATTTTAAAACTCCTTCCATTTTCTATATTTGTTGAACTCCCATAACTACATATTAAGTCAACGTTATAAACCAAAAAACCACTCTCATTGTTGAAAATAAGAATAAAGGAATATGAAATTCCTATATTCATTTGGTTTTAAATTATAGGAAAGGTATTTTGTCTAAAAAAATTGAATAAAAATATAGTTTTAGAAGTTTTAAAATTAAATTCATTGGAAAGCGTGGTATAAATCGAAAAAATGTACATTCTATCTCTTTTGTGGCTTGTTGGAAATAGTAGAAAGAAAAATAGGATTTCCCAAAAGACTTGTGGGGAAAAAATAAATATTTTTTAGGTAAAAATGATAAGGAAATTTAATTAATATTAATAGATAAGATTATGAAAAAAACTAAATAAGTAGTATGAATCCACCTTTTCATGTTGGTTATATACATTCTTGTCCCATTTCCTTATTGCCATTATTTAAGTTACAATGTCAAAGTCCAATATCTCAAGAACATGATCAGATTCAAAAAAACTATACCAACTCGAAAAAATAATCTACCAATATATGAAAAAAATTATTTTTTGGTAATACTAAAAATAAAAAAATAGAAAAAAGATATGAAAAAATACACTAATTCTATGGACAATGAATTTATTATGAAAATATTAAGATTTCATATATGATTGAGCATAGGTAGCATCATTTCTCTTCAGGAAAATGAACTTAATGGACCTTAAATAAAGTGATAAATTCTAACACAACAGGGGTGTAAAGGATTTGAGGAAGAAGATGTATGTGGATGTTTTATTGAAGAAAGAAATAAAATATGAATAGAAATTTTCTAAAATAAATTTAATCTACAAGGAATAATGAAAATTAAATTAATGTTTATTTATATATATATTTTCTAAAATATTGAAAGTATATCCCAACATTACCTTTACATATTCCCAAAGGGTTTCATTTGTTATAGTTAGTTCCTCCATGGTATTAGTAACATCATCTTGTGTCGAAGACATTGTCTATGCGATTAGTCAAACATTTAATTTAGATTATGTTAATTAATTAGAGAACAGATAATATTATAGGGAAAAAATAGAATATTAAAAAACACTTTTACATTCTCATTTGAAATCTAATTCTTATTTTTATTGTTTTATGTGATTTAGATTCTCTATCGGGAATCCATATCCCTGCTTTGTAGACCCCTATAACATAGAATACAATGTCTAAATTGGGACCATCATGGATTTATTGTGATCTCACAATGGAAGGGTTATATTTCATTGAATTTCAATATTTTCCTTTATTTGTTTTAGTCTCCCACAAGACAATCATACAATTTATATTTTCTAGACCTGAGAGAAAAATACTTTCATTACTTGAGGTACCATTAAGAATGGCTTGTTGTTTCCCCTTCGATACTTAAATTCATCTTCACAAAGCTCATTTCCTCAACTTTAACTACACTACTTTTGTCAACCCATTTTCAATGGAAAATACAAACCTGAAATATTGTATAATTCAACACATATATTTTTTCTATAATGCCAAAATAATACATATTTTCAAAAATTGTATTTCTACCTTGGAACAAGATATGTGCACCAATTCCACCACAAGAGTTTCAACACTTCATTGAACCATACTATATTCATCATTTTATTTTATATAAAAAGTATAACCACTTATTAAAAAACCAATTTTTTGATATATCATTTTCATTTGGGCCCATGGATATTCATAAAATTCATTAGGAGGTTGAATTCATTTTTCCATATAACTCTTTATAAATTTGATATTGAAACTATCTTATATAATGTTGATTATGTGTATTTGAAATTCATCATTGATCCCTTGATGGATTCAACTCCCTAAAAATTTCATTTTAGGCTTTAACTTACGGATCAACATCTTTACATTTATATAAAATGTAAAGGTTCACTTTTTGTTATTCTATTAAGGTAATTTTAACAACATCTCTTCTTGAAATCCTTTCTTATATAAGGAATCTCTTGTTATGATACTTTGAGAGATAAATGTTATAAAGAAATGATAGGTAATCGGTACAAAATTAAATAGCTTCTTCACCAATATATAATTCTCTAATACAACATTTTGGTCAACTTCGATTCTTGATATACCCTTTCAAAATATTCTTATACCATTCAGTGGGGTACATCCATATATAATGGAATGGACTACATAGTTGAACCTATATAACCAAGTGAACCATTATGTCAAAGAATGGTGGTAGGAAGAACATCTCTAACTCATATAATATTACTAAAACCTCATAATTCATGATTAAAAACATTGTCAGTTCTATAACATTACTACATATAGATTTAAAAAATATGGAGAGTCTGATTAATTTATGCCGAAATTTTTTAGGCAGAATGAAACAGAAAGAAACATACAATAAATATTCATCAAAAAATGAAATTCATGTGATTTCATCCAATATAACATTAAATTATTCATTTAAATAACATTCTATATTTTTTATGAATAACTCTTTGTAACTTTTACAATATTGATAAAAAAGAAAATATTGAAATTTTTTCTTATATGTATTGATTTTATGATTCAAAGGGAAGAAACTTTAGCTATTTAACCTTTATTTGTGTTAACTATTATATTATACTCTTGTCAATCTTGTTCAAACCAGCCTTTATTCCATCTTTCATTTTTCTAGTAACATTTAGTAACATGAAAATAAAACTATCAGATTCATTTTTTTTTTCTATATACATTAAATCAATAAAATTTCACATATACAAACAATTTTAAAATGGTAATTAATTATAAATTGATCTATTCATCCAACCTAATTTTGAAAGGTTTTTAAAAAATTGTTTACCAAAAATTGTGTCAATATATTTTAATTAATCAAACAGTTGATCACTCGTTACTATAGATAGTGTTCTACCTATGTCAATATTTCCATCAAATGTTTTTATCTAGGATCAATGTTTATGTTTTTAAGGTAAAACATTTTCATGTCCTAAAAACAAATTATTTGAGTAATGTTACAACCGAACTGAGTGTGTGCATTATTTACAAATGGGAAACCCAAATATTCCTTTAATTATAAAGCTTGATGAATTTCAATAAGTATGAAATTCATTTATCATCCTATACAATATGGACCTTGATGTCAATTATTCACTTCAATGAGAATAATACTTTATAAAACATGTAACCCACATCAATTTAAGATCACAGATTAATGGAGAAAAATAAAAATAAATATCACTTATGGGTTTATTTGGTCAAGATAAAAGTAAATAAAACATAATTCATTTGTGCTTCATGCATAACCATGGATACAATTTATAATATACAAACATTATGGCCCATGTACTATGAGTACTACTATGTACAACAAAATTATCTATTTCATCTATAAATAATTCAAGATGAAAGTTCATAAGCTCATTTCCAAATTCAGGATACTCATATCAATTCTCTTCCACTGAGGAGAATCTACTATATGACATAGGTTCCATTATTTATTTCTTTTTTCCTAATTTCATGTCAAATATCTCATAGTTTTATGAAATCCTTATATTCTTATAAACCATGGATTGATAGGAATGTATCAAAAATATTTTTAAGGACTTAATTCATTTTTCTTGTATCGATCTACTCTACGCTTTGGGAATTTTATAAGTGATTCATAGTACTTGAAAAAAATATGAAATCATTTGGATAAGAATTTAATTATTAGAGATAACTCTCACTGAACCTATAAATATTTTAGAATCATATGTTCTACTTTGAAGTTTATTTTCATATGAAAGAATATTTCTTAGAAGACCAAGTAGTTTTTGTAAAGCTGGTGTCACTCCATCCCCTACCGTATTTCAAATTATATAACTTCAATATAGATAAAAATACTGTGTATTCAGTATAACTAGTATACAAATGTCTCTGAGTATAGCTATTTTACTTCTCAAACAACTTTTCACAATCATTAATGCCATCTTCAGTTTCTATTTTCATTTCTTCGATGTGATCTCAATTATCAATCCCACTAGTATTAATATCAAATGATCTATAAACCACAATATCATCCAAATTGGTGTGCACATTAAGTTTCTCCCAATGCTTAGTCTAAAATTTATAGCATTGATATATTCTATGACAAATCAAATGTTCTTAAAACTCTTCAATACATGTTTGTCTTGGATAATAATAACGTAAACAAAGATAAATGTTTTTAGAAGGGTTGTATGTATGATCTGTTGAAGACGTGATGACCTCTCTAACTCCATATTCATAATATTTTGTCCAATTATTATCATGCATCCATTTTACATTCATATTTATCCTATTATGTTCATAAAATATTAATTTTTAAAATAAATATGTAAATACAAATAAGATATTCATTATCCAAGGTGAAATTTATACATAATTGTATTAAGGGGAACCCAACATTTGATTATTTCAAATAATTTCATCTTAATTTTAAAGAAATGGGTAATTTAATTTAAGAAAATAATTACTTCATTATGGTAGGTGTAATCCTCTAAATTCATCCAAAGTTGAAATTTATAGATGATTATCATCCTCATAAGCTTTATCACTATAACATTTATTATTGAATTTTGTTGCATGAGACTCATCATGCATCTCTTGTGGGGATGAACCTATGATTCTTGAACTAAAGTAAGAATTTTTTTATCCATGATATAAATACTACTCAGAGTAGTTCATGAAACATAAAAGATAAGGGGTATGAGTCTCATGAAAAATATTTGGTAATAACTATTTGGGAGATGAAATTGACAAGGATGATAGTTGTACTACATTACGTTATCTAAAAGGAGACATTTCTCCCATGTGGGAGAGTTACACCATTATCACGAGTTATTAACTCATGGCATATTGAATATGTGATTTGGGGGACATGCATATTCTTGTATGTGATTCAGGGGGTTTAAGTGGGGAAATATTATGATAGATGAATCTTTGGGGATTCTATGAATTATATATGTATAGGATAAATCCCACTTTTAATTCATTTAACCCTCTAACTAAGACGTGTCTTTATTCTATTATAAAGAAACCATCAATTCTTTCTTAAACCCCTTAAACAAATGAAATTATAATATATAAAATTAAGGATTAATAAGAAACCCAAATATAATAAACAAGAATAATAAAATCTCATTCCATCAACTAGAAGATATAAATATGTATTGATAAAAAAATTTAATAAATAAAGTATTATTTCATATACATTGATGTAATCAGAGATTCCTAGGGGTGGAACTAATATATATACACATAAAATGATGAATATCCATAAAATATTTACTATTAATTATTATAAAATATATAGAATTTCATAACCTCTATTCTATTTTTTTTTGAATTATTGATGTAAAAACCTATAGAATAATTACATTTAATATTAATAGTATATCAAATATCATTAGTCCCCATAACTTCTCTTAGTAAATATTTTCATCTTAATAACTTATATTTGATTGAGTAAATATAATTATAGACTGTTTAAATATTATAGGGTTCATGAATATGAATATTTATAACCATACTCATAAAGAATAATATATAATAATAAAATGAAGCATTATTTAGAAAAAAGTCAATAGAACTATTAAAAAATACAAAAAACCAGTCACATTATAATAGACCAATATTAAATATTGGGTGAGTCCAAAATAATATACATTTAAAAATTAGTAAATGAATCATATGTAATCTTAAAAAATTCCAAAACATCATGTGAGGTGATTCTGGACATACTTTGGTTGAATCCATATATAAACATGGTGATGAGTTCCTATGTTTATAACCTACTAGAGACACACAAATAGCCTACCTTATTGGACTCCCATGTAGAATTTGATACAAGCGAGGACCCATACAATGTAATAAGGACTACATTGTAACTATCTCTAATCCATCACTAAGATAAATATGATCCCTATTATGATAGTAATGGGAGGTTTGGTTGACTTTTCAAAAAACATATCAATCGGCTATCAAAATAACTAAAACATGTATATTCAAACTTCTTTCCAACACCCTTCGATAAAATATCTATATTTTAAAAAAAAATCTTACCACATCAAAACTAATATCGACCACTTCCATATATGGTGATAATTTTTTATAAAACCATTTAATGGTACCAAAATGACCATATCACTTGATACTACTACTAATTATCAAAAAAGAACTTATTTATTTCAATATTATTAGAAATAAATAAGTGAGAATCAAAATATTTTTAAAAAGTTCCCAACATGCCTCAAAGTAATAATTTTAAAAAATATACATTAACAGTATCTCTTGGAATTCATATTTAAAACCAATAAAAAATCGTCTTCTTTATTGAATGAATCAAATATATATTGCATATGACTACTAACATATATACATGAAATAATATGTTCATATATATATATATATATATTTCCAAATCCATATATATATATATATGCGTGTGTGTGTGTGTGTATGTTCATATAGAATATAAAAAAAAGATTTAAAATTCAGGACACATAACAAAAAATAATAATCACCATGTAATACCATTGAAGATTAAAAATAGAAAAACCCAAACAAACATTAACTCATTTTTTTAGAAATATATACATGAAATTAATTTCAATTTATTTAATTAAAATTGTGGGTTGAATTTTAACAAACAATATGTCAATTTTATTTCTATGAAAGTAAGTTCAAAACATTTAAACTTAATAAGTTATAAGGATGAAATTGGTGTGTGGAATTATTAATACACTACAAGGCAGAAATAAAATCCAATAAAGGATCAATATAAACCCAAAATCATATAAACCGTAGATTAAGAATTCATTCAAGAAGGGAAATTAGTTAAATATAATGAATAGAATGAGATAATGAAGAAAAAAAACACAAAATGATATCCCAAATCAAGAAATTAATCAGTGAGGAGGAGGAAAAAATAACATACCTTGGATTAAAGATTTGAATCATCTAAATGAAATTAAAAATAACTCCAAATATTTTACTCATTTGAGCCTTGGATTCATTCAACCCTTGAATTTTTTGAGCATTAGATTTGAGCCTCAGAATTGTTCGACCCTTGATTCGAGCCCGGATTTGAGCATGTATTTGATGAGGAGGAGCACTGGAAGTAGTTGGCTTCCATGGAAAGCTTTGGATATCACGACCAGTTTGATTTCATTAAATAGATCAGGGACACTTTTATTAGCACTTCCAAAAAAATCACTGATAAAGATCCTTTTTTATCAGCGATAAAATAATAATTACTAATATAATCCATTGCTATCATTGCTAAAGTCTTAGCACTGATAAAGATTGATCTTTATAAGCTCTAAAAAAGCATTGATAAAATTAATCTTCATTAGTGCTTAATGTATAACACTGATAAAGGATTTATAATTACAATTACATATATAATTTTTTGAAAATATATTTATATAAACATAAATCTAGGTAATATAACCCTTATTTAAATATATTTATTATTATTTAATAATTATTCAAATAAAAAATTATTTATTTATAATTATATAAATACATTTTAAAAAATTAATATTTATATATTTATATAATTATATATAATTATATATATATATATATCATCTTATATTTTTAAATATTTATATCATTATATGTATTTAAATATTTATATCATTATATATATTTATATATTTATAACATTATATATAATTATATATTTATATCATTATATATATATATTAATTATATATATATTTTATAAATATATATAAACAAAAATATAAATATAGTAAATATATTCATTATTTAAATAAATTTATTATAAATTTATAATAATTTAAATATATATAATCATTTATTTATAATTATATAAATACTTTTTAACAAATAATATTTATTTATTTACTATTATAAATATATTAATGTATAAATATAGTAAATATACATTTATAAATATTTATTTAAAAATATATTTTTAGCATTATTAATGAATACGTAATCTTAAATGCATGCGTGTAAAAAATGAGTGAAATTGAATAATTAAAATTGAGTACACTTTGATAATATTTAAAAATGGATATGTCTAATTAATTAAATATGAATTATTAAAAAATATATGGATATATATTGAAATAAAGTGGAATTGATATTGAAAATATTAACACATATTAAATAAATATATATAAATAAATAAATGAAAATGATTAGATTCGCGTAAAAATAAAAAATAAAAAATAAAAAAAATATTAAAAATGAATTAATACCAAATTTTAATAATATTAAAAATTAACATATACGATTTAATGATTAAAGACATAATATATTAAATGTATATTTTTATAATGAAATTCTATAATAAATACTAAATTTTGAATAAATTTCATAAATATTTGTTGTATGTGTCTCTATAAAAGATTTTTTTACATACGTAAATATTTCTGCATGTGTTAGTGAATAAATTATGAATATGTATGTGAAATCAATGTAACAAAAGTTTGATATATGTTAAATTAAGAAATCAAATGACCTTAAATTATGTTCATTACTCGATGCAATTAGTCTGTATTTTTAATTAATATTAATGTTTAATTATAATCCAGTCTTCACTAAATATATGACTTATTTAATGTAATGCATAAATATTTTGAATTATATAAATCATATTTTAGGAAATACAAATATGAATATATTTCCACATTAAATATATTAACAAAATGATTTTGTATTAAAACCATTAAAAATTAATAAGACATTATTATATTTTAATCATTTTCTATATTTATGTTAAACATATATTATATATTACTAATTACAATTAATATATATTAAAATTATTTATTTTTTATAACAATTTTATAATTGATAAATTTTTTAATATTTTTTTTATTCATTTTTAATTTTTTTAATTATTTCAATTTTTTCATTGTTAATTTTTAAATTAATAAATTTTTTTCATTTTATATATCTATATTTATTATACTATATCTTAATATTAATTATATATATATGTATATTAATTTTATTAAATTTTATCAATTATTATTTAATTAATAATTTTTTTAATAATTTTCTTAATCTGCATATTTTAAATTTTGATTTTATTTATTATTTCATTTTATTCATTTTAAATATTTATATATTTAATATATATTATTTATTAATATTTATAATTTTTATATATGTATATTAAATTATTTCATTTTTATCAATAATTATTTAATTAATAATTTTTTTAATACTTTTCAAATTTACTAACAGTATTTTTATTTCTTTAATTATTTCATTTTATCCGGGACCTTTATGAGTATTAAAAAACATTGATAAAGGATACCCATTATGAGTGGTGAAAATAAAGAGCTATTAAAGGGTACCCTTTTTCATCTCTTAAAAAAAGCACTGATAATGGGGACCCTTTATCATCACTAAAAAAAGCAATAATGAAAGGTTCACATTATAAGAACTTTTTTCTAGCACTGATAAAAGAATGCCCATTTAAATACATGTTTGTAGTAGTGTCCCCAGGTTATAAAGAAAATTATTACGCATGATATGTCTAAAAGAGTATCATGTGCCTATAAATTTTGGGGATGTGTTGAATAATTCCTGTGTACTAAATGATTTATTAAATAGTAGTAAAAAATATATTTGATGAGAAAGATATGAGATTTTTTCATTAAAAATATTTCTTAACTCTATAAAACTCCAATCCTAAAAGTTCCTTTGAATGTTAGTTACTTAATTTTAATTATTGATATTATAATTGTTGTTGGTTAAAATTTTATTACATAAATTCATTTCAAAGATAATATGTAAATAAGGGGTTTATGGTGACTAGATTCATTGAGCATGGGTCTAGACTATCACAATTTTTATCAAAGGAGGTTTTATATAAAACTAGAGGTCACGATGTTAGTTGATAATAACTTAATGGTCGATTAATTAAATTTTATTATAGTTTCAAGGTATAAATAACCATTAGGGTTTGTATAAAATTTTATGTTGAGTTAATATTGAATATTTATTGTTGGTTTGGATTAAGATAATAGAAATTAAATGAAATACATATGGATAAGTCTAATGGATATTTATAAGTATAATTTAACTTCCAAATGTTTTGGAAAATTATATATTGTCTTCTTTCTAATCAATTACATACCTATATGGATACTGACAAGTGGATGTGGATATGGAAGAGATGATCCTTGGTGTAATCACCATAAACATTATAGTTGTGTATCAACCCAATCTTTAATTTAGAGCATGATTAATTAGCCTAAAGAAACACCATGATAGACACTCCTAGCAGATATATTTCGTTGACCATATTCACTTTACAAACCATTATATGGGATTTGAATATATTTAGGTTAGATACGATGATATGATAATTACCATAGATATATTAGATAAAAAAGTAAAGATAAAAAAGTTTAGGTAAAATTTAATTGAAACATGATTTCTTAGATAAAGGGTATGTTTAATGTTAATAGAAAATATTTCATTGATTTTTTGGTTTCGAATATTATAAGAATGTTCATGGTAATTTGGGATTGTTATTTTTAATGAGTAAGTGAGTTAAACCTAAAAAAATATAGGTTGAACAGTTAGTAATATAGCATAAACCCAAATAATTGTTTTATAACATTATTGAGTCATAGATTATGACATATTAAGGTTGAATATTTTCATAATCCTCTCATTATGCTATTTTTTTATCAGTCATTTTAACTCCATTTGATTTTATTAAATGAAGAACCCAAAAGGAATCAAGTTAACAAAGGTTCTTATAGACAATGTAGAGATTTTATATATGAAAACCTAATGGGGGTAATAACTAGATTGAGAAATATTATGATTATTCTAAACCATCTATCAAAAATTATGATTAACAACCTGAGTATAATTAAATTCTAAATCACACATAAAACGAGAAGTATGGTATTTTATGGAAGTTTAGGGGAAAAATACGGTGAAGTAAAGAAGATTCAGTTTTATGTATATTAAAAATGTTGGGATAAAAACCTAAGTGAATATCTCAAAGGATGGATAAGATGATTACTGTATGAAAAAAGAGGGAATATAGAAACAAGATTCAAAGGATACATGAAATAACTAGTTAAAACAATGAATATGAAAGATTTGTTTCAATGTTATATCAAAGATATTATGTTAGATACCTCATTTAAAATTATATCTGGATTTATCCCAATATTTTAGATACCCTTAAAAAAATTAGTAATTGATTAATAAAATTGCAAGGATGGAATTTATTTAATGTGGGAGAAAGTAACACTATGGTGTTTTAAATTATAATTTCATTCAAAACCTAATTTTTTTTATAGCCTTCAACACATGTAACATTGAACCAAAATGAACAACATAATAGTATATAACCATTAAAATTTAGTTTTATAATTATAGAGTAAAAATATTGGTAGCTAAATTATTAAATATATGTATTAATAAAAGTAATCGTCTTTATTAATTCTAAGGCATTGATAAACTTCAATTATTATAGTTATATAACTAATAATACTCATTTATGATTTAAAATGTAACCATTCTAGAAATTATATTTTTATGTGTTTTATTTTAAGATACTAAAAATATTAAGGGAAAAATATATTTTTTATATGAAAAATATGTTAACACCAATTTTTTTTAATAATTGATAAAAAATAAGTAAAATGATAGATAATATTTTTTTTAAATGATATTTTCTGAGAAAAAGAGTTTTCGTTGTATATTTCTTTTTTTATTTAAAAATTCAGTTCCAAAATTTTTGAATTTGAATTAGAAAATTTATAATCATTTTTGAAATCAAAAATTCAAAATTACAAGATAATGAATTTTTTATATTTTTGTAGAATAATTGATTTTTATGAGAAGAGAAAAATATAACGATTTTTCAAATACTCTCACCTTTATATCATTGTCATAATAAAATAATAACAAAAAAGTTTGAAAATTATTTAAAATAAAAAATATATATTTATAAATTAAAATAAATCATTTAAAAATTCTATGTTCAGTTTATAAAGCCCAGGTTTAAAAATTTAGAAACATAAGTAATATATTACTCAACTATTATTGTTGAATTATATTAAAAATTTATTTTCATAATTTTTAGAAATTGAATAAAACTGTATTTTACATTTTGGATCTTCATGTTCATATTATGTAATAATTATACTTTCAATTTTAGGCATAAAATTATGATTATTAAGATTAAATTTAATGAGTATGATAATGATGAAATGGTTATTTTCAATGAATTGTGGTATTAATATTGTGTATTTTCATAAAATACATTAAACATATATACTTTAAATAATTAATTATATATATTTTTTACACATGTATAAAAATATATTTTCACTCATTTAATTTATATTTAATGTTATAAGATATTGAGAATAATAAATGGTTGTAACATAATTTTTCAAACAAAAAATAGTTTTTCTATATATTAAATGTTTTAATTTAAATATTTATTATCATATATTTATAAATTGAATTATTATATTCTAAAAAATATTCATCACATAAAAATTTGGTAAGAATCATTTCATTATATTTTTAAAAAATATTAAAAACTTAGTTAAAAACTAGTTACCAAGGTAAAAACGAAAATAGGGAAATATAAAAATATATAGTAAAATAACACAAAAAATGCATAAAAAGAATTGGTAAAGGTATTTTTGAACATTTCTCATTCCAAAATTAATTATTTCCCACTTTTAGGTCCTTTTACCATTGAATAGTGTCATTCCAACATTTAAATATAATGGGATCTTCCAAAATTAACCCTATTTGTTTTTGAAAGTGGTCACTTCCACCACATCGTACTACACCCATACATACATATTTCATCCCAAAAATAATTTTTTCTCTTAATAGAATCATATATCTTGTTTATAATCCTTTGGTATTAATTCTATAGCCTAAGGCCTCCCTTTCCATAGAGACTTCTAAGAAAAATATTATGTTCTCAATGTAAGTATTTCTTACTCTTTAATCTCTTATTATTAATCATTATCTTCCAAAATTATTATATAAACACTAATTTAATGAAACAATCACTATTAAAATACTATAATTTTATTTTATTAATGGTTCTAACAATATTTTATTCATTATATTCCATAATAAAAACAAAACATCGATCATGAATACGTGTGGTTTACCGCCTCCACAAAATGATGTGGGTTGTTTTTCATCATCGCCTCCCATGGATGGTGAAAAAGATGTATTTAACGAATAAATACATTTCTTAGGTCATAATTATAAATTTTAAATGATAATTAATAAAATACTATCATTTCATCCCATTTTTTGTGAAATGTAATCCTTAATTGTGTGTAAGAATTGACTACCACCTCCATGAACAATGAATTTCATTTTTCATCACCACCCAATATCGATTATTCTAAAAATAAATTTATTAAAGGTTATTTTATTTATGAAAATTTTAATCTTCTATAGATGTTTTATTAAAATTATATAAAAACATTTCCTTAGTTATAAAATCATTATAGAATAGTCTCGTTTGGGTGGGTTTTACTATATAAGTGAATATTATTATAATGATTATATCATGATTTATTAATGGATATTCTATAATGATAATATATTATAATAATAATATAATAATATTTTGTAATTTTCTTAGAAATATTTTTTTGATATTTAATATATTTTTTAATATAACACTTTTGATCATTAAACTCACTGAAACTAGTTCCTCACAATTTTCATTTCCCCAAACCATAACATTATAATTCAAAAAATGAAAAATAATATATGATTAATTATTGAATTAAACATATTATTTTATATTTAATAATATTTGAATTATTAATTTTTTCTTAATAAAAAATAATCCACCATGCCAATACAAAACATGTGGGAAACAAGTTGTTCAATTTTCATACACATAATGAAAAAAATAAACTATAACTGAATAATATATTTGCAATAAATAGTAATATGAGTGCAAAGGGATGTATATATATATTTATATGAATATGTTTATAAATTGGTTATTAAGATAGTTTGTCTGTTTATAAAAGATGTAATTAAACATTTCAACTATGTAGGAATTATGGTAAGGGTTCTTTGTAAAAAATTTCAATTACTTGAGACATGTTTATGTTATATATAATGTTTTATATTATATTAGGTATTTAATACCAATTTGTGATTTTA
Organism: Viscum album; assembly: GCA_963277665.1. NCBI lineage: Eukaryota > Viridiplantae > Streptophyta > Magnoliopsida > Santalales > Viscaceae > Viscum > Viscum album. The sequence continues at coordinate 1,803,563,372 of OY728145.1, read as the reverse complement.
TACCTTGATTGTATTATATCTCATTTTATTTAATGTTCCATTTTAAATTCAACCCTTTAAGTGGTTTTGATTCGAAATTTTTTAAACCTTTATGTCTAATTAACTTTATTTTGAATTCCATGAGAGATGTTTGATATTATGATTCAGCGTTTTTATATGGTGTACTCACTAGCCTATTCCATTAAATTGTTTTCATGACCCCGTCTACCAAATGGATTTCTTATTGGGCCACCAATGATAGAATGTATACAATAACTCTCAATGCCCGCCTCTTATAAGCCATGGGTGAGACACACAGACTAAGGCTATATCATACACAGAAATGGGATGAATTACCATCTAATAGAACATGTGGAATTAGAGATGAAATAAATTAAAAAAACTCCATCTCATATAAAATATATCCTAATATATGCATGGAATTTCATAAAACTATAAAAAATATAAAAGAAATTGTAAGAACCAAAATTATAACCTTGATAGAAACATCATATCCCAAATATCCCCTAAACAACACCACGCGATACTAACATCCAACCAAATCACTGAACATTTCCTAGAGACCTAATAAAGGTTAATATATACATAGGGTAAGAATAAAAGGTATACTTAGTTGGATCCTCCCTGATACTCTCATGTAAAAGATAAATAAAGGATATTAAATCCCAATGAGTTAAATAAGAAAACTAACTGATCACATAAATATTTATGTTAAGTTCACAGCCTCCCCATTGATCCCTCACCAAAACTCACTTATAAGTATTAATATAATATCCAACATAATATCAAATGAAGGTGAAAAGTTACCAATCCCCCACTGGTTTTCTACTCTACCCCATCGTTTTACATACTAAGCCATTTATCTACAATATATTTAATCCTATTTGAAAAAACCTGGGAAAATGTAACATACCATCAACCTCATGCATCATATAATCTCATAAAAAACACATACCATTCCCCTTGTGCATCATATCCTCTCATTATCAACATCAACATCTCCAAATAGTAACAGATTAATTTTTAGGAGTCACCACATCCCAAATGTCATGTATTTTACATTAATACATCACTTATCACACACACCATGCCTATAATAATCCATATGATATAGTATCTAGAGATACATGTGAGTGAAATGACCAAAATCCATCAAATAAATCTATACACATATATGAGAATAGTAAACATCCTAAATACCAACACATAATACAACTAAGATATGATAACTAGTAAAGAGGGGGTTATTAGCCATCCATTCTTTTCCAACATGGTTGTTGGGGGAAAACCCTCTCATAGTCCACTGGGTGTCTATATCCCTACTGAAATAGGTGGTGTAGCTAATGAAATCACATAAAACAAGAATATACATATATCTCACAACCACATATTGGGAAACTGCCTATTATTAAACTCAACTGCAACAATTATCTCTTAGACACTTATATTCCACTATTAAGCACAATATATCTTATTAGTACACAATCATTTCAAAATAAATTCAATTAAAATTTTATTTTAATATTCATAGTTATATTAATTACCAACCGAATTACATTCCCTCTAGGAACAAGACAACCAAACTCACAGTTCCTCAATATTTATATTCATTCAATATTTTATTAAAGCATTAAACCCATGGGTTAAATAATGTAACATTAATTATCATATAGATTTTCATGTACTCAATAAATCGTCCTATGATACCAAAAAAATATGCATCAACCATGAACTTATATCCTTGTTAATTAGTGTGCAAAGGAAAATATTAATAATATACCCCGCCATACTACTTTTAATGTAGATTCATTATTAAGTATGTATCCAAGAATTTAGTAAAAAAATGGAAAATCCCATCTTCAATATGATCCATCAGTAATGGTTCAAATTCTGACACCATCATGCCTATCACCATGCATCATGCCATCACAGGTCCCAATTTATACCATAAACCTAAACCTATGTTCCTATTTCTCACGAAAACACTGGCTATACTAGGCTCACATCAAATTGTATAGTGAGTATCGTCATCAAGATAAATTGCAAAAGGTAGTCCGAAAAAAACCAATAGGGAATGTAGGTCCTAAAACTAAGGCATCCAGTCTTCATATGAAAACATACACACTTTTCCTCGAAACAATTTTTTTTATCAATCAACCAATTCATTATCATATTATATTAACTGATTCATTTATCATAGGTTAAAACCACAAGAAAAATATAGCATCGACTATTAATATAAACAATCCATTAAAAACTCTTTCTTGTATAACTTACATTTCTAATAAATACCAAGAATAAAAAAATTAACATGATTTTTTATTATTTAACAAATAAAAAATTTATAATTTAAAATATTTATCTAATTTACAATGGAAAAAATAAGCTTAAACAAATTATATACATTGATAGAAATCTATCTAGAAAAACAAGAGGAAAATTGATACAACAGTTTATTATGAACCATTATTCAATTAAATTATTATTCTCCTAAGAGTGTACCATAGTGGCACAACCTAGGGTCGATCACAAGGAGCCCACTTACAACACACAATATTTTTATTATCAATATTATTATCTATTGATATAAAACTAACATATATAATATATAAATGGGGTTTAAATATTTTAAAATATAAATATATTATAAATATATAAATATATGAAAATAAAAAACACAAATAAATGGGATAAAATATAGAAAGAATTTAGTGGATGAAAATTGTTTCTCTTTGGGTTTCATTGTGTTGTTATCATTTTTATTCAAAATATTTCCTCATTATTTTACTCAATGAAGAAATCCAAAAATTTTAGTCTACAAACTATCATTTTAATGGTATTACCCTACTTTTATATCTATTCTTGAAGGAGTAATATCTTCCACATCAACACCTAAGACACACTCCACCTTTTGAATGACTCAGATATCAACGGGAAGGAAAATAAGTGAATGAGGAAGAAAAAAATAGTAGAGAAAGTGGGGTGACCACTCACAAAAGTAATTTTAACACCTACTGATTCCTTATAATAAAACACAAGATATAATTAATGTTCAATAAACTCAAATTCCACCACTCCCCCCCTCAAACAATGATATGGACTATATTTCTACAGACATGGAGTTGAAAGCACGGTGGGAGAAACACAAAATAAGAAAATAAGAGAAATAGAAGAAGAATAGAAATGAGGATGAAATCTAAAGTAATGTATAATAAAAATATAAATAAAAAATATATAAAAAAATAAGCCTTGTTCCATAAAAATGGATATCTCATGATATGGGGGAAGGGGCACAAATTTATAGGGAGAAGGGGTGACAATTTACACTCCAAAAATTTAATCTGAAAACTTACACATTGAAATTCCATTTAATGGATTATTTTTTAATCGGTGTATTAATTAATGTTGTTAAATATTGTCTCCTAAATTCACCATAAAAATTTAATCATAATTTTCCACCATAAAAGGTAATTATAAATTTAATATTTAGGTTGACTTTTTCTGACCTTGAATTCCAGAATTATTTTTCCAATGAAACATTTTTAATAGTCCTCTTAATGATTTCAAACCCCCGTAAAATTTATTGATGGAACATGTATATGAATATTCATTCATATAAATTTAGAATAAAATCAATTATATATTTTTATCCCCAGTTATTCGTTCATTAAGGATGTGGTCTCCATGCTCTCCGCCCAAAAAAATCATCAAATTGTTTTATTTTTCAGGCATCTAGATGATCAAATCAGCCCATAGTCCATAAGAAAAAAAATTAAGTAAATAATAACGGATTTTAAAAATATAATAATCCATCAATTATTAATTATATTTTAAAATAAATTTCCCAAATACCTTTGTGATAATAATCTCATAAAAATCCAAAATTAATCAATTTTTTCATTTAATCTCAAAATATAACTAAAACATAAAATATTTGACTATTTCCCCTTAAATAACAATATGGTGGGTTAAAAATCATTAAATTATAAAAAAAATACATTAAAATATTGGCTTTATCAATCCCCCACACTTAACCACTGCACTCTAGACCAATTATCAAATATTCCAAAAAACATTCACACAACAATAAAAAATGATAAAACATCAATGATATTTCCCAAAATAGATTTCTATAATGTCACTTCTATGAAAAAAAATTCTTTTTACCTTTCAGTCCTCACATATAAATTTCTTCAACCTCATAATTCTATCTATGTCCCAATCATAGCCTATCTTACATTTAAACTTATGTCACTATTCACTCAATAGAAATTAAATCTAATGTTTTGCTCATACTTGAAAATTACATGTTTCACAATAGTCTTGTAACAATTATCATATCTCTATAGTGCGAAACATGTAAATATTTTCAATCATGAAGAATTTAATTAAATTTATAATGTCTTTTTATCTTAGGGTTGGTTGGGGAAATGATTAAATGAATTTATGGCTAGAAAGAGGACATTTAACTCTTGAGTGCAATGCATGAATAGTTCAAGTGAAAACATAGGAAATTCCTCACTCAATCCACCTAGAAAATATAGAACACATCACACAACCCATTATTTATTACAAAGGGGATAATTGAATCCATGATTATAAATAATTAAATAATCCATGTTCCCCTACTTTTTTCTTTTTTATAATGCTCAATAATGACACATCTTTATTTTCTTCTTTTTTAGATTTTTTTCAAGGATGATGAGCTGAAAATTGAATAAAATTAATTACCGAAAATCATGAAATTTATTTTAGATAGGTTAATGAGTAATTAAATAAATTACAATGAGGGTTTCAAGATGATATCAATGTTTATTTTTAATTTTTTTGAAGGGGAACATGATGATACAAGTAAAAAACAATAAAATGACAACTGAAGCCCAATTTTATAATTATAAAATATCCAAAATGACTGTACACACATAACACAACCCATGAATGATACACATTTTAAATTATTCACACTAACGGCTTTTTCCCCACACTCAAGATTGAAATATCCATGATAAAATACTAAGAGTGCTGATGGGTATGGAAAAATAAGACTTTAATGTGGATAAAACTTATAAGGAAATTCATGGAATATAAAGGCTAACAAATGATAGATGTCAAGGTGGGAATCAAGATAAAATCAAGCTTACCAAATTATTGGATCATTAATATTAAAAAATTCCATGAAAAACAAATAATTGAAAGAGAAACATCTATGATGATGGTTTACATGCAAAATCCATGTTTCCCTCAAGTAAGTGTGGATATTAGAAAGAATATGTAATAGTGGTTCAGAATACCTCATAGGAAGGGAAATATATTTTGAGTTAGTGTTTAATGATAATGGATTTCAAAAATCATTCAAACTCCTAAAAAATTTCGAAAATCAAATTCAAGGAAAATGTTTTCACATCAATAATCATTTAAAATCCATTTAAAAAAAATCATTTCATCTCTCTCAAAATCAATTGATGTGTGAAAAATTATATGAATATTAATTTAATGTCAAGGTTCCTAAAAATTACAAAAATAAATAAATAACACAAAAACAACTAAGAAGATCACAACTCCTCACAAAAATAAATTAACTACATTTCATTTATACTCATCAAAAATAAATAAATAAAAGGTCATAAAATCTAAAGAGAAGGAATGATACTACCCAAGTTTTTTTTTGAGTGGAAACATTCAGCTATAATCTTAGTTGATAAAAAATTAAAACTTTAAGGCCTTAGATTATTTGAAAACATAATAAAATTTTAAAAAAAGAAATATAAATGGGAAAGAAAAAAAAGGAAAATTCTTAGTTTGAACCCGATGCGAGTACTAGGTATTTATTGCTCCTAGTTTGGCAGTCACATTGGTATAACACCAAACCAAAATTGGATGAGGATTGTTTTTTAGAAACAACCACATGTTATTTTCCCCTAACACCATCGTTATATTCCTAGAATGTGGACCCCCCATATAATAGAAAGACATCCCTGACCCCAATATAATATGAAAGAAATAATTGGAGTTGAAGAGGGGGAGGGAAAAGAATATAGTGATTCCCCCTATTTTCTAATCTAGAGGAGTGGTGTCCACTGGTGGTGAAGGTATAAGAATATGATGTGTATTATCTTTTGAATTAGGTTTAAAAAATGGTTATTCAAGGATTTATTCTTTTGTGCCATCATACTAAAATGTACAAATACACATCCTGACAGACTCCTCTATTCTCTCCTCAACCTGAGAACCTTCTCCTTCTTCGTCTAGAGATTGAAGTAGTGGTGCTGAATCTACAAAGTAATAATAATGGATATTAAATTGAAATTCAGAATTAATGGAATTTTAATGAAATGAATGCTCAGAAATTAAATCTCCCTCATAAATTTCAACTTAAAACTCTTTCCAACAAGTAAAGCAGATGGGAACACATTTGATAGAGAGGGATGTGGATATTAAATTTTGGACTCACCCTCACCAATGTTTTATTGAAATATAGGTGGAACAATAATATATTTCTCTTCAAATTTTATTTTTTTCTTTCTATTTATAATTATTTACGTTCTTCATCTTCAACAGCTAGTAATTCCATCTTCTTTCTTGCTTTCTCCAGCATCTTGAAATTTTCTTGAAGAGTCAAGGAATTTTGTACCATTTGAATAGCATTTTGTTCAATTTGAAAATAATTTTTCCCATTTTAAGTTTCAAAATTTCATTCTTTTTAGGCTCACCAAAAATGTTATCAACATTAAAGTAATCACCAAAAATATCCATCTTGAAAAGTTAATGTTATACAATAAAGCTCTCGGTTTTTTTAAATTGTATTTTTATGAAAAATATTGTGCGTAAGAGTTTTGAATCTCCAGAAATGATACAAAATTGATAATAAATGTTTATTTTAAACTAATATTCAATTAATTTTTTATTCTCCTAAGGGTGTACCATAGTGTAAAATTTTCTTTCATTCATAAGGATGCCGCTTACAAAACACAACCATTCTATTATCACTGTAATTTTCTATCATATATAAAACTAACTTATATAATATATATGGGGAGTTTTATATTTGTGAAATATAAATATAATATAAATATATAAATATATTAAAGAACAAAACATAAAGAAAAGGTATAAAAGTGAGAAAGAAGTTAGTGGACAAAAATCGTTTCTCTCAGGGTTTCATGGTGGTGTTATCATTGTTATTCAAAATATTTCTTCATTATTTTACTAAATTTCAAGATCCAACCCCTTAAATATACATCATATAATTTGAATTTTATTACCCTACATTTATACCTCTTCATGTTGGTGTAATATATTCCACATCAACACGTAATCAAAACTCCACCATTTGAATGACTCGGATATCAATATGAATAAAAATTATTGAATGAGGAGAAAGAAAAAAAATTAGGGAAAGTGGATATACCACTCACCAAAGTCATCTTAACCACTAATGATTCATAATAATAAAACATGATAAATCATTAATGTTTGAAAAACACAAATTCCACCACCCCCCACCGAAAACAATAGTGAGGATTATTTTTCCAAAAACATTGAGTTAAAAGTACAGTGGGAGAAACACAAAATAAAAAAAGAAGAAAAATGGAAGAAGAAGAGAAATGAATAAGATAGAGAAAATATTTTATATTAAAAATAAAAAAAAATTAAATTAACAAAACTAAGACTTAGCCCTTGAAAATGTCTATCTCATTAAATGGGAGAAAGGACATATATTTATAGGGAGAAGGGGTGAATAACTCCCACTCAAAAAATTTATTCTAAAATTTTCCATGTGGTTGTTTCATTAAATTTCAGAATTAGTAATAGGTTTCTTCATGAATGTTTTTTCATAATGTCTCCTAAAATCACCCTAAAAATTTCAACATCATTGTCCCCTATAAACAAGAGTTATGGATTTAATATTTTGGTTGAACATTTATAGTTGAGATTTCCATAATTCTTTATCCAATGAAAAAAATCCAATATACATATTAATGTGTTCAAAATCACATAAAATTATTTTTTATAACATTTATATAAATCTTATTTCTTCGCTATTTGTGATACCATCTATAGGTGATTTTTTATCCTGAGTTATGCATCTGTTATGGAGGTGGGTTCCATGCTATCCACCCAAAAAATTCTACAAATTTATTGATTTTTTAAAGAATCTATATGATCAAATAAACCCCTAGTATAGAAGGAAATAACTAAATAAATAAATATTGTATTTATAAAAATATTCACACAATTTGGTTGTATATTTTTAAAGATATAACCAAACTACACTTGTAATAAAAATCTACTGAAAATTCGTAATTAATCTATATATTCATTTTAGATCAAAATATTACTAAAATTAAAAAATGTGATAATTTAAAATTAGATAAAAATATTATGGGTTTAGTAAAATTTAATTAAATAACAATATAAATTTAGATATTGTCTTTATCAAAAACCATTGTCACTATATAACCACATGTGATCACTAAAACTAGGAACCAATTACATTCTTTATTTTAGATTAATTTTCTTAAAGGTTAATTACAATATTACCATAAGACAAAAAGCATGGTAACTTTATAATTTCACATAAAATAGTAGAAACAATGAATACCGTACCTTTATTTTGAAGTTCGACGTTCTCCACACAAGAATTGGCGATTGAGGATCAACCACAACTAAAAGAAACACTATGAAACTGTAGGGAGACTAGCTAGAATCAAAAATACACAAGACACCAATAAACCAAATACATATCCCATTCATAAATAAATTTGTTTGGAACTATTAACATCTAGAAAAAAGATGAAAATAAAGTAAAAATATGAAGTGAAGGTACCTCAAACAAATAGTTCTTTATTCTCCATGTCGTAAGGGTTGGAACCTATAAGTAAAATATCATAGGATTACAAGGGGTAAAACTAACACTTAACTTGCGAAAGAATTTCTTAAATATATTCCCAACATGAGAAAACATCTCAACAATATCATAGTATTGCTATATGTTCTTTAAATTGAATTAATTTGAGAGGATACGTGTAGAGCAATTGATATAGTGGAATAATCAAATTAAAATGAAATTTAAGACCTATTATTTAAGATGAATGCATTTAACCATTTTAAAAGAAAATATTCATTAAGAAAAGATATTATTTAATAAATTTTAAATCCATAATGGACACCACTATGGCCTCTACAATTTTCGTGTTTTTATTCAGCATGGAATCCCAAAGAAAATACTCTAGGGAATTTTATCCATATCCAAAACATTTCACCCTCTATATAGCCTCTAGCAAGGCCAAACATGATTTTCCCAATACCCTTTTTGTATAATATATCACTAAGGTTCCACACTTAGTTACATTCCCTTTCTGGGCATTTCCATGATGTATGTTTCATATTAGAGGACACACACCCAACACAAACTCTAAAATTAATAGAAAATACATGTTGATGTTAATGGTGAACCAAATACCACACAACCAGTAAAAAACATATCATCTACATTCTTATCTCTAACATGGCCTTCACCAAGTCCACCACCAGGGCATTGTGACCTAATGAATGGACTAGACCTCTCCCCTAGCCTCTAGAACACCTCTAAAATCCCTCCCAACACCAGCGAGCCATAAAAAACAAAAACAAACGGCCATAAAGGTCTGGACCAATGAAATTATAATAAATATCTTAAAATTCATATTATTTTATTTTCATGGTATCCCATTAATTTTTTTCTTATTCTTATGTTACCATTAACATGAAGGTGTTTGGATCTCATTTTTTCTCTATTGAGGCATGATTCATACACACCAGATGTTTTATTTTTGTGTTGTATATATTTTACATGAACTACTTTCCAAATACTCTCATATTATTATCCCTTGGGGTATTAAACTCACATAAATAAATCATTTCTTTTATCTTTCCAAATAATCCATAATTATAGGCATTATTTTTCTTCAAATGCTTTTAATGTGAATACCCTATTTTTAATTTAATTTTTTGATGGAAATTCACATAAATTTCCATACATAGATTTATTTGGAAAATTATTTACATAATTTTATAACATTTCTCTATATGGTGATAGTTTTAGGATACTAACATAGAAATCTATTCTACTTATTTATAGGGGAAATATTGACGATTGATATACTTGTTATCCGAACAAAAATATTTATTAACTACTCATGAAAGTTGAATATGTATTTTTTAACCGTACACCATATTTATATAGATTGGTTATTATCATTTATTGAGTATAAATTATTTAAATTCTATATTTTGTTTACCTAAATATATATTTTTTAGATTATTAAGGAAATTTGGTCATTAATTACATTTTCATTCATATCTTTTATATGTTGAATGCATTTGACTTAATGAATTGATGAATGGAGACCCATATTATGTAGCCCCTAAATGCATAGGTTGGTTTTATGAGATAAATAGTTTGAGTGTTTAGTTTATTCATATCCAATGAAAGTATTATTTCTTGGGTGAAACCCTGAATACAATAATTTTGTCTTGGTTGTAGCCTTTTGTAAATTAATAATCCCTTATCTAAGGGTTTAAAATAAAAGATCAAAATGTCTGACATTATGCATTCAATTAATATTGTCCAAGGGTTTATTTATATTGTTAACAAATAAATTTTTCCATGATCATGTAATCAGTTATATGGAATAATTTTATTATCAATTGTTTCTTTCAGTATTATTCATTTGAGGTTTTGGCCTTTATTGCTTCTGATATATATTTTCCATTAATGAGCATTTTATATCACCCTTTACATGTTTCCATCTACCTAGTTTATGAATAAAACTATTACATAAGAAATGTCCAAAAGAGTAGCATTATTGAATAATTTTGTGGGAGATGTTGGAGACTTATTATGCATTGACTATTTTCTTATATATTAAAAAAATACTGTCTATTTGACGATAAATTCATGGTATTTATTAGATAATTTTTTCCAAACACTCTAAAACTATAACCATAAAATTATTATTATAATATAAGTAAATCAATACTTGTAAGTGATATTGTAAATATTGATGGTTTAAATTAGGACTCTTTGGTTGATTTCAAATTAAATATGTAATTAAGGTGTTTATGAGCACTATATTTTTGGAGTGCAGGTATAGTATTTAATAAATGCTATCAACATTCCCATTTTTAATCCATTAATGCTGACAAAATATCACCACTGATTTGGAGAATAATTTTACAATTTATGATGACAAAATATCACCAATAATTAAATTTTATCTCCCCAAAATGGGTTAACCCAATAAAAAATCAATTAAATGACCAATGGAAGAAGTTTGGGCCAAGGAAAATATATGAGAAAAGCTACCTAAATAAATATGTACCCTCGACTAAGACACATGTAATCCACCAGAGGAAGAATGGATCTCCCTACTTGACACTAATATCAATAAGGTAGAGGATAATGTTGAATTGTTCTTTTAAATTATTTCCCCCTCCCCACTTTGAAAATGACCACCAAACATTGATTTCATCCTTTCTTGAATTTAGATAATAATTTTTCAATAATTCTATTTATATCATTCAATATAATAGTATAATAGTTTATTCATGTTTTATATATCTCATTTATCTAAATTGATCTCTAACTCTAGGTTTATTGATAATTAACTCAAGGTTTAGTGTCTGGGGGAAAATATATGGGAATCTTAATCCCTAATCTTCATCTATAAAATATTTCTTCCTTATCCATGATATGATAATGAGAGGTAGGAAAGTAGATTAATGGTTATCATCTGTTATATTTCCATTTTATTTCATACTCTTCCATCTATCAAAACATGTCTCCCTCCTTTTTCATGGTCTATACATAATATGACTAGGGTTGTATGAAATAATGAATGAACAACATACTAGAGTGTTAAGAGTTGGGTAAGTAGATTATTTTATTGACTATGTTCACTTCTTCTTTACTGTAGATAATAATAATGATCTGTATAGGGATTTTTTTCTTATGTATTTAGTAGCATATCATAAAGAGAGTAAGGTAATTGATGATTGTTTATGACTTGATTATTAATTGTGAATAATTTCCAAATAATTAAGACCCCTTGTGATCTAACATTGTCCTGTTCCATCTACCATATCTCTTGTTTTAAATTCATAAAATAAAGAACCAAACATCAATTATATTTCTTTTAATTATATTAAACATATATAAAAACAATTATAAGTGTTGGAACAGGGAGTGTCCATGGATTATGTCTTTGAGAGGTAGAATTGTGGTCAACTATCTAGTTGCTTCCACATCCAAGGGACTAGGGTTTGAATCTTCATATCCCCCTTGGAGATATTAATAATGAAAGTGGTGATGCATGAACGATGTGGGTAGGGGTCCAGACCCATGTAATGGTCTCTAATCAACTGGAGCTTTAGGATAATCAATGTAATGATATATTTATGGAGTGGGTCAACACTTAGTGGGGGGAGGGAGGTGGCATGTCCTTGTGGGGCCAAGGGTGTGTGTTGTTTTCTTTTTTTGTAACAACTAGGACATTATTTTATATACCAAATGTTTTGTGTATATTTATATATATTAATAAATTTAAAATGTGTGTATATATAGAAATTTTATATATATAAAATTTGTATATATCTATTGCAAAATGTGAACATATAGTTATGTATATATAAAAAGTGTACATATATATTTTCACTGTGTGTGTGTATTTATATACAAATTAATGTGTATATTTTTATAATTTACTACAATATATGTGTATATATTTATATTTTTTGTTTCAAAATGTGTGTGTGTCTCAGTATATATTTGTGTATGTGTTTTTGTATACTTTTATATTTGAATATTTTGTTTTATATATATATATATATGTATTTGTATATTTAATTGTATATATATTTTTATTTATATATATATTTGTATAAATATATATATATATTTTATACTTATATTTATATATATTTTCCCAAATTTGGGTGTATATTTATAACTGTATATTTATTTATATATTTATTTTCACATACACACATATATATTCATTTTTATATATATTTATCATATATTTTATTTATATATCTTCATCTTTAAAATTTATTTATTTTATATTTTTATTATTATATCTTTCTGTATTTGTATATTTAAATATTCATATAATTGAATATTTTTATATAATGTATTTATAGTATTTAATTAAATATTTATGTATACTAGAGAAAGGTTGGGGATCCTGATAGTTTTATTATAAAAATAAAAAACAAGGGAGAGCGGACTGTGATTTACAAAGACACTGTTGTCCTTCCCATAAATATGAAGTCAAAAATCAATGAAAAATGGAAGACAACCCAAGAAGAGGTAGGATCATTTACACTACAACTTAATACTATAAAGAATACACAATGTCTGTGTCACAACCCGACCCAACGGGGCTCGAGCCGCGACTCCCCAAGCCCGCCTTCAAAAGGCCAGGGGATAGCGACCAGCGCCAAGTAGGCTATCACACACATGGGAGGCATTAGCATAAGGTACTTGTACACACACACCCACAAACACCTCCATGAAACAGTGCAGAGATATATAAAATTGAAAAGGAAATGCATGCATACAATCTATCCCAAACCAGAGTGCAACAGCAAAAGTACAAAGGGAAAAAGAGGGCCCACCAAAAGAAAACTACAAAGCGCGTCCAACCTGCTCTGAAGAAGGGAAACACTGCCACAAACACCCGCCAGAAAGCTCCCTCGGCACAGCTCCGGTAAACACCCCAGTCAACTCGCACACTAAGCTCCGCCTGCTCCGGGTCCTCCTGGGACTCCGTCGTAGGGCCTATGGTCTTCACAAGACACAAACATGTGCGGGAAAAGCCCGTGTAGGGGTGAGTATAAACATACTCAGTAGGCACCCCAAAAACCCAAAACCCAAGGGAGAAAATGAAAGGAAACAGTCCACTCAACCCTGCCAGAGGGAACCCAGACGAGAGAGAAACTCCATCTCATGACCATCCTCGGCTAAACACAACTAGTCAGCTCAACTCAGCTTAGGTGTATACCCATACATACACCTTGAACAATCCAGATATACACAGCTCGCGCCACAAAGCCATAAGAGGTACCGACCTCAACACCAGAAACTGTCCCAACCAGGAGAGTACACCACACGAACACTGTCATACCAGATGACACTCATCCGAGTGATACACTCCATCGGGTTTTTCATCAACCTCTCAAATGCTCACCCGAGAGATCATGCTCGTCGGATAACATCCCTGAGGAAATATCGCTGAAACAACAAAACCACCAAACTCCTCGGATAGGGGATCACCGCTAGGGTACAGTAGGGGATACCAAGACCCACTCTGTTTTACGTAGCTCACAGATAGGGGATCACTCTCAGGGTCCGCTGGGGGATACCAAGACCCGATCTGGCATACGTAGTTCTCACAGATAGGGGATCACACCCAGGATCCGCTGGGGGATACCACAACCCGATCTGGCACTCGACAGAAACCCCACACTCATATAAAGGAGCATCATCCATATAAATATGGTCACGACGATACCGGAACCCTATCTGGTATAACTCGCGATGTAGGGGATCGAACCGACGATGACGCAACCCTACCGAAACCACACGCTGGGTAGGGGATCGCATAACCAACGATACCGTAACCCTACTATAAACCACATGCTGAGTAGGGGATCATATACCCGACGATGCCACAACCCTACTGAGCAGGGACCACTGCGTAGGGGATCATATTTCTGATGATGCCACAATCCCTACGGGGTTAACCTGCAAGATAGGGGATCACTGCATGTAAATAAGCGGTCACAACGATACCAAGAACCCGATCTAGGGTAAAGATGCTAGAGGATCCACTCTAGGCCCACCGGAGGGATACCAAAACTCTAACAGTTTAAACATCCCATCGAGAGGATCAAAAACCCATACGAAGGTTGTGATGCCACATGAACCCTCGTAGGAACGAACCAAGGGAGAACCCTCAACCACTGCTAGTCCAAACGTTGCTAGTCGGAGCGACCCGCCACAACGCCACACTGCGCACCTCCTAAGCCAAAACAGAGGCCACCATCACGTTCCACATAGAAAAACACGCAGGATAGGCTGTTTACTCACCCGAAACGGAGCACCGGTGAAAAAGGAACTATTCACCGTAGCTAGCTCGTGCGGGGCCCACACAACGATCCCGAAACTAATCGAGCGCACTATACCACGACGATCCCCTCGAAAAAACAAGCGGAATCGACTACTCGCTCGTCCAAAACGGACACCCGGTGAAAAAGGTACTATTCACTGAAGGCCAGCTCGGGTGGGGCCCATGCCTGGATTCCGAAACACATCGAACAGAACACACCATTGTGTTCCTCTCAGAAAAACAAACAGGATCGTCTATTCATCAGCCAAAATTGGACTCCTGGTGCAAAAGCTGCATTTCTCCGCAAACGCCAAAACTCAGCCTCATGGGGCCCACACCCCGTTCTCAGTCCCAACACCCGGAAACCATCTCAAAAAGTTCATCGTACCATCAGGGTCTCAATGCCACTGACAACAAATCAATCGGACGCTACGGGTAGAAGTTACAACGACCCGAAGTCGTGAAATAATAAAATAATATTATTTTATACGACGTTTCTAGTTCCTAGGCCACGATCCCAAACCTTTAAACCCTCAAACCCACACCGGAGGGTTTGCCTCGTCGTCAGGGTCGCGTCGCCGCAAACGGCGCGCGAATCCGGCTCCCGGTTTGCAAGATACGGGGGTTTAAAGACCCCCGTATAAGAAAAGAGGCCGGACCGGCCCCGACCGGCCGGTCCGGCCTACCTGGACCGGCCGCCGCCGGACCGCCCAGGCGGGCCGCTATCCGCCGCGCTCCGGAGGTGGGCCGGCGCGCCGCTGCGCTGGGTGGCCGGCCGCCGCGGCTCCGCTGCGCGCCGCCACGGACCGCCGGGGGCACCGCGGTGGTCCGTTTTACGATCTGGAGGCGTCTACACGACCCTCGGGACCCGATCTACACTTCTACAGCTTCAATTTGTAGAAAAACGCAGCAAAAACGGGATCAGAGGTTAAAACTCAAATCCGCCTACCTCGTGGGCGAAACGCCGACGTTCTGCCTCAGATCCGTGCTCCAGAGCTTCCGTTGCGCGCTCGTGGAACGTCCGTTGTCGAATTCCGAGCTCGTGGGCGCTTCGTTTGCTCGATTCGGCGGAGCGGTAGCGAAGAATGATAAAGGGGGGGGGGGTGTGATATTTATATCAGCCGCCCGCCGGCGCCAAACCCGCCTCGGACCCGACACCCGATGCGAACAAAAGTAATGTCACCCCTAGGGTAAACGTGCCATTCTGAACGCCCTTGGTGGCGTTTCTCACCGCCGGCCCGCGCCCGCAATGTTTACACCCCACCTAGGGTAAAAGGCACGTTTCAGATGCAATCGTTCCCTCAGATTCCCGTTCTGAGCTACCTTTTAGGAGATATCACACCCCCGCCACGTGCATAGTATAAAAAAACTTCATATTTTTATAATATTAATTTCGGTCACACCGGGCCTCAGAATCGCACACCGTCTTCGCGCGTAGCTCTGGAATTATTCCTAGAAATATTCCAAAGTCTGACAGGACCAAAAACCCGAGTCGCTAGAGTCTGGAATTTATTAATCTTTCATATATAACCAAATCCACAAGTAGTGCTTATGAAATTAGAGGAAATCAGCATCATTATGAAAAAAAGATCATCATTACATCCTAATTTGATCATATTCAAAAACATCATCCTCACATCCACTCGACACAAGTGAAAATAAATCATAATAGAAAAACTCTATGGAACAAAAGTAAATCTATCATTAGTTACAAATTTTTTAAAGGGACCCTCTACCACCTCAATCATACAGACACTTACCCCTTCTCTGGGTTTCATTAGGTTTACAACTGTTCACATGTTCATCAAAATTCTCCTTAGGGGTATCATTATTATCACAAGTAACAACCATCATTTTAGTAGAAGTTTTATTATTCACTCAAATATTAGCACATTTTTTTAGACAAAATCATACATTAGTATAAGAATTATTAAGGAGTTGGAAATATAATCCCAACTATTCACCTTACCATTAATAGGTTTATAATGGGATGTTTTAATTGATAAATAAACTATATTTGGAGATACCATTCTATCCAACATGGAGTTATATAGTTTTGAATCCCCTGATCAAGATCAACCATATTTAGAGGCATTATAATAAAAATTATATTGTTTATCTTGTGAAATGGGTGGGATATCTATTCCTATATAGTGTTTTGTAACATAATTATCAACATTAGATAGCTCTATTTTCTTTCTAGATTAGCCTATATATTGAGAACTCACCAAATTGATCTTCCCTTCATCCTATAGACTCTTATTTTTATCAACACAAGTTATAATCCTCTTAGAAAATGATTTATCACTAGAACATGATATATAATCCATTGAATTTTTAGTAAGAACACCATAATTACTCTTTCTATAAGAAGTATATGACTTATTCTCAGCTTCCACATCCGTAATTTGTTCACCAACCTTCAAATGAAAGGATTTTTCACCCCTACCTCCATCAAACCATATATCCAAAGTAGTTTGTTTATATTAGACCACTTCATTGAAGGTGATCTTGATCACATTACAAGAAGGTTCACTATTATTTTAAGGTCTCTCAGAAGTTAAAGATGGATCAAATTCATTAAAATAAGTTAACTTCATTAACATGGATTCCATTGTAACCATAAAAAGATTCTTCATTTTACCATCATGAACATCAAAATATACCAGTTTATGATCCTCCCATAGAAATTTATTAGCTACCTCCTTGTAAACAACCTCTTCCTAAATATCCCCATAAGGATCATCTATTTTTATGTAATCATCAATGTCTTTTAAAAGTATATCCTCAAAGGAGGATCCTGAGTGAGATTCCTCATCTTCAATATTATCCCACGATCCCTTGGATTTACAAATATG
This sequence comes from Viscum album, assembly GCA_963277665.1. Taxonomy (NCBI): domain Eukaryota; kingdom Viridiplantae; phylum Streptophyta; class Magnoliopsida; order Santalales; family Viscaceae; genus Viscum; species Viscum album. Next base: position 1,803,545,362 of record OY728145.1, on the reverse strand, counting down.
AACATCAAGATTAATGTGAATATTTATTTCATGTTGTTGTAAACTCTATATAGGTTCCAAATACACTTCCCATATAGAACTTTTTGAATCCTAGTCCATAGACCTTGAGTTAGAGTGTGGTTGGTAATTTACTAAAGGAATGTTATCTTTCTCCTACCTCCCCACTTGATTAAATTTTCCACTTAGTACCCTATAAGGTTGATCCCCAAAATCCAAATCATACCCTTGTTGGTCCTGATTTGTCTCTTTTGAGTTCTTGATATTATTATTATTTCAAATCCTCTCTTCAAGAAAATTCAAGGAGAATAATGAGAAAATTTATTCTTTACAAAAAAATCCCTATGAATGAACAATAAACTAACATAAAAAGTAGATGTTGGGAACCTTATCACATTTAATCTAATGATAAATTTCATCCACATCAAGGGATAACACAACCTTATTTGTTACGAAAACACTAACACCAAATTATACCAAAATAATAGTAAAATTTCAAATATGTGCAGTCTTAGTTACTCGAACCATTTTAATGGTAATTCCAATATTAGAAGATTTGTAAAATGAAATGTTTGTGATCTAAAGAATCCAATTGAGTATAATAATTATAATCCAAAGATGGTATCTGGTATTTTTTTATCTTAACAAAATCGAATTTGAAATACGAATCTTTAATTGTAATAATTCTAGGTTTATGAACAATGTGTCCAAAACTACAACTAGTCAGCTCAGCTCAGCTTAGGTGTATGCCCATACATACACCTTGAACAATCCAGATATACACAGCTCGCGCCACAAAGCCACAAGAGGTACCGACCTCATCACCAGAAACTGTCCCAACCAGGAGAGTACACCGCACGAACACTGTCATACCAGATGACACTCATCCGAGTGATACACTCCATCGGGTTTCTTATCAACCTCTCAAACGCTCACCCGAGAGATCACGCTCGTCGGATAACATCACTGAGGAAATATCGCTCAAACAACAACACCACCAAACTCCTCGGATAGGGGATCACCGCTAGGGTCCGCTAGGGGATACCAAGACCCACTCTGTTTTACGTAGCTCACAGATAGGGGATCACTCTCAGGGTCCACTGGGGGATACGAAGACCCGATCTGGCATACGTAGTTCTCACAGATAGGGGATCACACCCAGGATCCGCTGGGGGATACCACTGTTGGGTTCGGGACTGCGCAGCGGAAGCCAATGGGCCGGGATTTTTAAATTTTTCTGCATCATCGGAGTGACATAACCCTGTCGACTCCGGTGATCTCGTCCCAGCTTGGTCCGAGGATCTCGCAAGGTTCATAAGGAGCACAAAATAAAATTGAACGTTTACCTTTGTTCAGAATTGACGTGTAAGGCACCGGCGATCGTTGCTCGAAGACTCCGATGTCGAAGCCCTCTAGATCGTCCACACACGCCTTGCAAATCTGCACGCGCGCCGTTCGTCAAGATCCGGGTGCTAGCGCGGATCTACGACGCACACTTTAGCGCAGCGATGATCACCGCAAGGGAGGATGCTTCGATCCGGGATGGATAAGCTTGAAGATCCTCCTTGCTTGAGAGACTCTCTCTCTAAATTCCAGGAGGAGAGAGATGCTCTCAAAAATGACACATGAATAGTTATTGTGGGAGAGCATCTCTCTCACTTATATAGGGAGTATTAAAAACACGCGGTGTAGGTTCCCGGCCCCCGTGTATCAGACGTCCGCTATATAAGTGATGTAAATAATTATTTATGGAAAATAAAATTATGCCATAAATAAAATTTACAATTTATCACTTGCTTGTAATATATAAATATATTACGTGATAAATTTGAGTCTTTAACTCGACTCATACCTCCTACTAATATTAAACGAACCTAGGATATTTAAATCCAGTCGAATAATATTAATACGTGTATTTACCATACAACTTGTAAATACTTGTTATAAATAAATTCAACTAATTATTCTAAACTCGAATAATTAATGAACATATTTATTATTTGGTGATCCATAGAACTTGGATAGTACTCGGACCCTTTGGCGGGGCCCACCAAGTTCTAAATTCCTACTCTCAGAATAGGGCAGATTTTTCAAGGGGCTATCGTGTGTGACCCTCTAGGCCCTTATCTCAATAGCAGTGAATAATATCACAGACCTAGAGCGGGGTCTAGCAACCCATCGAGGCCCCTATAGAGATAAGGCAAAGTCAAAGCAATGACTGCCTTCCTATGAACATGGTCCGTGTAATATAATCTCTTCGTCAAACGATATCTCAATAAAGCAGAATGCATACTAGTGTCATCATTCTTTATTTGCTTTATCTTTGTTTGTCGATTTGTCCGGACGGTCTTACCTTCGTCTACCATGGCCATGGATTTAATGAAGGTGCAACCATCCTAATCAACCAGGCCCGAGATATCTCTTCCTAAACTTGGAAGCGACAAATCCTTTCTCGATCATTCAATCAATGCCATGCCATTAATGACGTACCCAATACAAACTACCTCGCCACGACTTTGTCGCCATGGTTTTCGCCTTATATCAAATGTACGTAATTAAATGACATTCATTGATAATGATCTCAAGTCAGGAGACCATTACACATTCCCATAGATAGGAACGACCAATGACACCAGAAACATGTGGTGTTCCTATTAAGCGGGTCTGTCCTCATGATCTCGTTAGCTAGAGATCATCAAGTGCGAACTTCATGAGATGAAGTCTCAATGCTTATGAGCCCCCAGCACCTGATGGTCACACATCATCTGTGTCCTTTCAGAATGATGTAACTGGACCATAGGACGTTACTTTAAGATTACTGTCATGGCATCTCAGGGTTCTCATTATAGCCTGGGAACTGCTATAACCATTTGATGCGACAGGTAATCTAAGGACATTGCCATTGATGAAGTGGATGCAGAAGTATCTATACTATCATGGAAAGATAAACACATGCATAAAACCATACTGAATACATGTAACAGTAATCAAAGTACAAGACAAGTTGGGTCTAGAGCACCCACTTTCAACACTCCCACTTGCACTAGAGCCAACTGCTAACAGGTTTCAATCCGCTAGCTCTCACATGTGAATCATGCTTCTGCTGAGAAATGGCTTTAGTTAGGGGCTCTGCCATGTTGTCCTCTGTGGCTACTCTGCTAACTGTTACTTCACCTCTCTGAGTAAAATCCCTCAAGAGATGGAACTTCCGAAGAATATGCTTTGTCCTCTGGTGAGACCTGGGCTCCTTGGCAAGCACCACTGCAGCAGTATTGTCACAATATACTGGAACAGGGTCTGCACTGCTAGGTATAACACCAATGTCTGAGATAAAGCTACGTATCCAGACTGCTTCCTTTGCTGCATCGGAAGCTGCAATATATTCGGACTCTGCTGTAGAATCAGCAACCACAGCTTGCTTTGAGCTTCTCCAGCTCACTGCACCACCATTCAGGCAAAAGATGTAGCCTGACTGCGATTTCATATCATCAAGATCTGTCTGGAAACTAGCATCAGTGTATCCCCTCACAACTAGTTCCTCATCTCCTCCATACACCAGGAACATATCCTTAGTACGCCTCAAGTACTTAAGGATAGTTTTAACAGCTGACCAGTGCAGCTCTCCTGGATTAGCTTGATATCTACCCACCATTCTTAAAGCAAAGGCAACATCAAACCTAGTACATAGCATGGCATACATGATAGAACCCACTGCTGAAGCATAAGGGACTCTACTCATTCTGTCAATCTCCTCCTGTGTTTGTGGACACATTTTCTTGGAGAGATTAATACCATGTGACATTGGTAACAATCCTCTCTTGGATTGTTCCATATTGTACCTTTTGAGTACCTTGTCAATATATGTACTCTGACTTAGGCCAAGCATCCTTTGAGATCTATCTCGATAGATCTTGATCCCTAGAATGTAGGCCGCTTCACCTAAGTCTTTCATGGAGAAGCATTCATTTAACCAAGTCTTAACTGACTGTAAGACTTGCACCTCGTTTCCCATGATTAATATGTCATCAACATATAAAACTAGGAAAACAATAGCATTCCCTTCAACCTTTTTATAGACACAAGGCTCGCTTTCATTTTTGACAAAACCAAAATCTCTTATGGCCTCATCAAATCGTACATTCCATGATCTTGATGCCTGCTTCAATCCATAAATGGATCTCTGCAGCTTGCATAATTTATTGGCATTCTTTGACTTAACAAACCCTTCGGGTTGAGTCATATAGACGTCTTCAACCAACTTCCCATTTAGAAAAGCAGTTTTGACATCCATTTGCCAAATTTCATAACCATGAAAGGCTGCTATTGCAAGCAATATTCTGATGGATTTAAGCATTGCCACTGGTGAGAAGGTTTCATCATAGTCAATTCCTTGACATTGTCTGAAACCCTTTGCAACCAGTCTTGCTTTAAAGGTATTAACCTTACCATCCATGTCCAGTTTTTTCTTGAATACCCATTTACAACCAATGGGCTTCACATTAGCTGGAGGGTCTACCAAAATCCAAACTTGATTTTGGTACATGGACTCCATCTCAGAATTCATGGCTTCTTGCCATGTAGCAGCTTCTTTGCCTTCTACTGCTTCCTTGTAGGTCAGAGGTTCATCATCCTCAAGGATTAGTGTGTCACCTGACTCGGTGACAAGAAAACCATAACGTTCCGGTTCTCTAACCTCTCGCGTAGACCTACGCAGTATCTGTGTCTGAGGAACAATTTCTTCTTCCACTTGTTCTTGTAGAGATTGTTCCTCTACCAACTCTTGTGCATCTTGAGCATTGACTTCATCAAAGTCAATCTTGCTCCCACTATTTCCAGTAGAAATTTGATCCCTTTCTAGAAATGTGGCGTATCTTACCACAATGACTTTTCTATCTAAAGGGTTATATAGGTTGTATCCTCTAGTTTCCTTAGGATAACCTACAAAGATGCACTTAGTGCTTCTGGATGCTAATTTGTCACTTGGTAAAGTCTTGACAAATGCCTCGCACCCCCACACACGCATGTGTGTCAGATTGGGTTTCTTTCCAAACCATAACTGATATGGAATCCCATCTGTGGCTTTAGTTGGTACTTGGTTAATGGTATATGCTGCTGTCTGTAAGGCGTATCCCCAAAAGGATAATGGAAGAGTTGTATGACTCATCATTGATCTGACCATGTCAAGCAAGGTCCTATTCCTCCTTTCACTAACACCATTCCATTGTGGTGTATAAGGAGGAGTGAGTTGAGATAATATTCCAGACTCCTTCAAATGATCAATGAAAGCTTGGTTAAGATATTCTCCGCCTCGGTCTGAGCGAAGTGCTTTTATCTTCTTACCAAGTTGGTTTTCTACTTCACTTTGATATTCCTTAAAGAAACGAAAGGAATATGACTTATGCCGCATTAAGTAGATATAGCCATACCTACTATAATCATCGGTAAAAGTGATGAAGTATAGAAAACCACCCCTTGCCTCTACTGGAAATGGACCACATACATCGGTATGTATCAATTCCAGTACTGCATTGGCCCTTTCTCCCTTTCCTGAGAAAGGTGCTTTGGTCATCTTTCCTTGTAAACAAGCTTGAAATACATCTAAGGGTTCTAACTGTACCGAGTCTAGATACCCTTCTTGATGTAATTTTTGTAATCGCTTCTCGTTTACATGACCAAGCCTAAAGTGCCATAGGCGGGTGTTATTTGAGTCATGTTGGTTACTTTTGTCATCGATGGCCATTACTGAGTTTTCTAGTTCTAGTATATATAAACCATTGTTAAGATGTGCCATACCATAACATATGTTATCCCTATAAAAGAGACAACTTTTATTTCCAAACTTGAAATAAAAACCCATAGTGTCTAAACATGACACAGAGATGATGTTTCTGGTAACAGACGGTACATAATAGCAATTGATTAAAACAAGAACCAAACCAGTTGGTAAAGTCAAGTGGTAGTCTCCCACTGCCAAGGCCGCCAGACTTGCACCATTTGCAGCTCGGAGATCCACTTGACCTTTTGCAATCTTCTTGAACCTACTTGGTTCCTGTATATGAATACAAATGTGTGAGCCACATGCCGTATCCAATACCCAACTTGTAGATAATGATAGATTGCATTCAATGACAAAAATACCTGAAGCAGAAGCGTCAGCTTGCTTCTTCTTCCCAGCTCTGCAATTCTTTTTCCAGTGGCCTTTCTTGCCACATCCAAAACAGACAGCTTCCTGCTCATTACTCTGCCTCTGAATCTTTGGCTTCTTGGCAGGACGATGCATTGGTGTCTTTGGCCTTGACTTGGCCTTAGACGCCTTTGCCTTGCCCTTGTTTTTCTTGTTCACCATAAGGACAGATGTATTGGTGTTTTTCATGTCCTTATCAGCTTGGCGAACTAAAGCCAAAAGATCTGGGAGCGACTTTGTCATATCATTCATATTATAATTGACAATGAAAGTCGAGAAGCTTGACGGTAAAGAGGCAAGAATGAGATCCACTGCTAGTTCTTGGTTCAGTTTGAACCCAAGGGCTTCAAGCCTCTCAATATACCCAATCATCTTGAGTACGTGAGGACCGGCTTGGTGCCCTTCTGCCAGCCTGCACTTATAAAGTGCACTTGAGATCTCATACCTTTCTTGCCTAGACCTCTCCTCATACAGTTCTTGGAGGTGTGAAAGCATCTTGTAGGCATCCTCTTCCTCATGCATTTTTTGCAATTGGCTGGACATGGATGACAACATGATGCATTGTACATCAAGTGCATCATCTACATGCTTTTTCCACTTATCTTTTTCCGTCTTGCTTGCTCCCTGAGGAGGCTCAGCAGGAATTGGGGATTCCAGCACATATAACTTCCTTTCTTGGCGTAGTACTATGCGCAAGCGCCTGTACCACTCCTGGAAGTTATTGCCGGTCAGGATATTTTCTTTATCCAAGATTGATCGCAGTGATAAAGTACTAGTGGTGTTGGTGATTGCCATTTTAAATCTACATCAGATAAACATTTAGCAGTTAGTGCTTTGTCTCGATTACCTTTTGACATTTTATGATTAATAAATTATTATATCATTTAATGTCTCCCACTATTTTAACGAACCTTAATGGCCCTCACCATTAGATTCGGAATACTCTATCGCTTGAGCATTCTAGTGGCAAGGATCCTCGAAACCTCCCTCGTAGTCTACAAGCTAGGGCTACGACACTACTTAAAGGGTTTCAAGGTAGGCGCTATGCTGGCCAACCACCTGTTCCTGTGGTTCCTTGTGTAGTTGAGTAAAGTCCCAGCTTTTTGGAATCTATACTTAATTCCCTCAACTTCTTGCCTCTAAAGTGATAATAAGTTAGCTAAGGCTAAACCTTGATTACTCACTTTAGTTAAGTCGACCCATTCCTCACATGGAAACGCCCCGATAGTAAGAGGTACTCTCAACTGAGGCTGATGAGCACCCAAACAGTCGGTTTTGTTTAGATATGAGAAATGGAAGGCACTATGACTTAATATATCTTTGAGGGATTTTTTTAAATTATTAATTGACGAATATAATCCCTTTTCTATTTATTATGTTCAAACTAGGTTGTCTCGCTCACAACTGAACATTCAAAAGAGTATTTATTCGTCATAACTTTATGCATTTTTCTCTTGTTTACTATCCTATGTGATCATGCAATAATCATGCAGTCGCATAAAAATAATAAACTATGCATAAAGTAAATCAAGCATTCCGACTGGTCTTGAGCATTCTATAATGATTGATCATTAACTGATCAATCATTACCTAGGGGCACACGTACCTGAGTAAACACAAGGCTCGTGTCGCTGCTGGCCCCAGTGCAAAGCCCAACTCATGTCTGGACTACCGCCTCATCTTGGCGGGGTCTGCCTCTCGGATCGTCACGAATTATTACAAATATACTCGCACGCAGGCGAGGGGGTCTGGGGTACAATATACATATAGTGCAATGGACGCGCAAGCTCTTATACATATTTGAATTAAAAGACGATTCGCAGACCGTCATTTATCTAATTAATTATTACAATCATCACACGCATTGAATAAATAATTAAATAAATACATACATCCCAAACATGCACAGGTCGGTCAAAAGCTCAAGACCAGTCGGGGTAAAAGTGCAATAAAATTAAACTGCAATAAATTTAAATTATGCGAGGGTGTTTTAATAAATTAAATGGATTTGATTAAATTCAAATAATTTATTTTTATCGGTTCCATTTGTTTAATTTAATTTTAATTCTAAAATTAAATTAAACCATTAATTTAATTCTAAACTTAAATTAAATTAAAATTCTTGGATTAAAATAATCTAAACCCCTAAATTAATTTTAATTAATTTAATTTAAAATAAATTAATTAAAATTAATTCAGTGCAGGTTACCTCTAACCGGAGAGAAGTCCGACGGGTCCGCATACTGCTGCGGGATGTTGTCCTGAACCGCGGCGTGACCGCGGCGTGACCGCGGCGTGACCGCGGCGTGACCGCGGCGTGACCGCGGCGTGACCGCGGCGTGACCGCTTCCCGCAACGGTTGCATCTCCCGGCAGCCCGCAACTCCGACGAGCCGGCGAGGGGTCGGTCTGTGCAAGGCAGTCCGGCACGAGGTGAGGCCGGAGCGAAGCTGTCCGGCAGGGGGGGAGGCCGGGGTGGCCGGCGGCTGCCGGCAGGGGCCGGTCCGGCGAGGAGGGGGCACGTCCGGCGAAGGCGGGCCACGTCCGGCGAGCCGAGCCACGTTCGGCGAGGGGAGGCCGCGTCCGGCGACGGCGGGCCGCGTCCGGCGAGCCGAGCCAGGTCCGGCGAGGGGAGGCCGCGTCCGGCGACGGCGGGCCGCGTCCGGCGAGCTGCGGCGAGGGCTGTGTCCGCCGCGGGGAGGCCGGCGCCGGTGCGCCGTGAAGCTGGACCGCCGGAGGAGAGGAGGCCGGCGCGAGGAGGGGAGGTCCGGCGCGCCGTGGTGCTGGACCGCCGGAGGAGGAGGGCCGGTCCGGCGAGGGGGTGCGGTCCGGGAGGAAGCCGCGGCCGGCAACCCTAGGGTTTGCCGGCCCTTGGCTGCGCGAGGGAGAAGACCCTACGGGTCTTCTTCTTTTTTTTTTTGCTTTGCCACAAAATTCAGCCGCCCCACCCCTCCTTTTTTTTTTAAAGGAAGACCCCATCTTGGGTCTTTGATTCCTCCCCTTTTTTTTTGAACCAAAAGGAAGAAGACCCATGAGTCTTGGTCTTCTTCTTTTAAAATATAATAAAATTTATTATAAATATAAGAAAATATTCATTATAAACTATTTTATTATATTTTATAATAATAAAATAAAATTATTTGATGTTAATACTCAACATCAAACAAGCATGAACACGAGCATCGATCCGATTAAATTTTTCAAATGATCGTATCTTGATCATTTGAAATGGAAACGACGCGCGGTTAAATCCGAATGAACCGTCCTAACACCCCGCAATTAAATTTAATGCAATTTAATATTTTTGACTCAGAAGGAACCTTGCGCTCCCTCTGATACCACTGTTGGGTTCGGGACTGCGCAGCGGAAGCCAATGGGCCGGGATTTTTAAATTTTTCTGCATCATCGGAGTGACATAACCCTGTCGACTCCGGTGATCTCGTCCCAGCTTGGTCCGAGGATCTCGCAAGGTTCATAAGGAGCACAAAATAAAATTGAACGTTTACCTTTGTTCAGAATTGACGTGTAAGGCACCGGCGATCGTTGCTCGAAGACTCCGATGTCGAAGCCCTCTAGATCGTCCACACACGCCTTGCAAATCTGCACGCGCGCCGTTCGTCAAGATCCGGGTGCTAGCGCGGATCTACGACGCACACTTCAGCGCAGCGATGATCACCGCAAGGGAGGATGCTTCGATCCGGGATGGATAAGCTTGAAGATCCTCCTTGCTTGAGAGACTCTCTCTCTAAATTCCAGGAGGAGAGAGATGCTCTCAAAAATGACACATGAATAGTTATTGTGGGAGAGCATCTCTCTCACTTATATAGGGAGTATTAAAAACACGCGGTGTAGGTTCCCGGCCCCCGTGTATCAGACGTCCGCTATATAAGTGATGTAAATAATTATTTATGGAAAATAAAATTATGCCATAAATAAAATTTACAATTTATCACTTGCTTGTAATATATAAATATATTACGTGATAAATTTGAGTCTTTAACTCGACTCATACCTCCTACTAATATTAAACGAACCTAGGATATTTAAATCCAGTCGAATAATATTAATACGTGTATTTACCATACAACTTGTAAATACTTGTTATAAATAAATTCAACTAATTATTCTAAACTCGAATAATTAATGAACTTATTTATTATTTGGTGATCCATAGAACTTGGATAGTACTCGGACCCTTTGGCGGGGCCCACCAAGTTCTAAATTCCTACTCTCAGAATAGGGCAGATTTTTCAAGGCGCTATCGTGTGTGACCCTCTAGGCCCTTATCTCAATAGCAGTGAATAATATCACAGACCTAGAGCGGGGTCTAGCAACCCATCGAGGCCCCTATAGAGATAAGGCAAAGTCAAAGCAACGACTGCCTTCCTATGAACATGGTCCGTGTAATATAATCTCTTCGTCAAAAGATATCTCAATAAAGCAGAATGCATACTAGTGTCATCATTCTTTATTTTCTTTATCTTTGTTTGTCGATTTGTCCGGACGGTCTTACCTTCGTCTACCATGGCCATGGATTTAATGAAGGTGCAACCATCCTAATCAACCAGGCCCGAGATATCTCTTCCTAAACTTGGAAGCGACAAATCCTTTATCGATCATTCAATCAATGCCATGCCATTAATGACGTACCCAATACAAACTACCTCGCCACGACTTTGTCGCCATGGTTTTCGCCTTATATCAAATGTACGTAATTAAATGACATTCATTGATAATGATCTCATGTCAGGAGACCATTACACATGCCCATAGATAGGAACGACCAATGACACCAGAAACATGTGGTGTTCCTATTAAGCGGGTCTGTCCTCATGATCTCGTTAGCTAGAGATCATCAAGTGCGAACTTCATGAGATGAAGTCTCAATGCTTATGAGCCCCCAGCACCTGATGGTCACACATCATCTGTGTCCTTTCAGAATGATGTAACTGGACCATAGGACGTTACTTTAAGATTACTGTCATGGCATCTCAGGGTTCTCATTATAGCCTGGGAACTGCTATAACCATTTGATGCGACAGGTAATCTAAGGACATTGCCATTGATGAAGTGGATGCAGAAGTATCTATACTATCATGGAAAGATAAACACATGCATAAAACCATACTGAATACATGTAACAGTAATCAAAGTACAAGACAAGTTGGGTCTAGAGCACCCACTTTCAACAACCACAACCCGATCTGGCGCTCGACAGAAACCCCACACTCATATAGAGGATCATCATCCATATAAAGATGGTCACAACGATACCGAAACCCTATCTGGTATAACTCGCGATGTAGGGGATCGAACCGACGATGCCGCAACCCTACCGAAACCACGCGCTGAGTAGGGGATCGCATAACCAACGATACCGTAACCCTACTATAAACCACATGTTGAGTAGGGGATCGTATACCTGACGATGCCACAACCCTACTGAGCACGGACCACTGCATAGGGGATCATATTTCTGATGATGCCACAATCCCTACGGGGTTAACCTGCAAGATAGGGGATCACCGCATGTAAATAAGCAGTCACAACGATACCAAGAACCCGATCTAGGGTAAAGATGCTAGAGGATCCACTCCGGGCCCACCGGAGGGATACCAAAACTCTAACAGTTTAAGCATCCCATCGAGAGGATCAAAAACCCATACGAAGGTTGTGATGCCACATGAACCCTCGTAGGAACGAACCAATGGAGAACTCTCAACCACTGCTGGTCCAAACGTCGGTAGCCGGAGCGACCCGCCACAACGCCACACTGCGCACCTCCTAAGCCAAAACAGAGGCCACCATCACGTTCCATGCAGAAAAATACGCAGGATAGGCTGTTTACTCGCCTGAAACGGAGCACCGGTGAAAAAGGCACTATTCACCATAGCTAGCTCGTGCGGGGCCCACACAACGATCCCGAAACTCATCGAGCGCACCATACCACGACGATCCCCTCGAAAAAACAAGCGGAATCGACTACTCGCTCGTCCAAAACGGACACCCGGTGAAAAAGGTACTATTCACTGAAGGCCAGCTCGGGTGGGGCCCATGCCTGGATTCCGAAACTCATCGAACAGAACACACCATTGTGTTCCTCTCGGAAAAACACACAGGATCGTCTATTCATCAGCCAAAATCGGACTCCTGGTGCAAAAGTTGCGTTTCTCCACAAACGCCAAAACACAGCCTCGTGGGGCCCACACCCCGTTCTCAGTCCCAACACCCGGAAACCATCTCAAAAAGTCCATCGTACCATCAGGGTCTCAACGCCACCGACAACACGTCAATCAGACGCTACGGGTAGAAGTTACAACGACCCGAAGTCGTGAAATAATAAAATAATATTATTTTATACGACGTTTCTAGTTCCTAGGCCACGATCCCAAACCTTTAAACCCTTAAACCCACACTGGAGGGTTTACCTCGTCGTCAGGGTCGCGTCGCCACAAACGGCGCGCGAATCCGGCTCCCGGATTGCAAGATACGGGGGTTTAAAGAACCCCGTATAAGAAAAGAGGCGGGACCGGCCCCGACCGGCCGGTCCGGCCTACCTGGACCGGCCGCCGCCGGCCCGCCCGGGCGGGCGGCTATCCGCCGCGCTCCGGAGGCTGGGCCGGCGCGCCGCTGCGCTGGGTGGCCGGCCGCCGCGGCTCCGCTGCGCGCCGCCACGGACCGCCGGGGGCACCTCGGTGGTCCGTTTTACGATCTGGAGGCGTCTACACGACCCTCGGGACCCGATCTACACTTCTACAGCTTCAATTTGTAGAAAAACGCAGCAAAACGGGATCAGAGGTTAAAACTCAAATCCGCCTACCTCGTGGGCGAAACGCCGACGTTCTGCCTCAGATCCGTGCTCCAGAGCTTCCGCTGCGCGCTCGTGGAACGTCCGTTGTCGAATTCCGAGCTCGTGGGCGCTTCGTTTGCTCGATTCGGCGGAGCGGCAGTGAAGAATGATAAAAGGGGGGGGTGATATTTATATCAGCCGCCCGCCGGCGCCAAACCCGCCTCGGACCCGACGGCCGATGCGAACAAAAGTAATGTCACCCCTAGGGTAAACGTGCCATTCTGAACGCAACGGAGGACTCAGATTTTCCATCCGAGACTCCGTTCAGAAGTTATTCGAGCCGACGCTCGCACACTAACTTTTCTACTTATTAACGAAAACGCCCTTGGTGGCGTTTCTCACCGCAGGCCCGCGCCCGCAATGTTTACACCCCGCCTAGGGTAAAAGGCACGTTTCGGACGCAATCGTTCCCTTAGATTCCCGTTCTGAGCTACCTTTTAGGAGATATCACACCCCCGCCACGTGCATAGTATAAAAAAACTTCATATTTTTATAATATTAATTTCGGCCACACCGGGCCTCGGAATCGCACACCGTCTTCGCGCGTAGCTCTGGAATTATTCCTAGAAATATTCCAAAGTCTGACAGGACCAAAAACCCGAGTCGCTAGAGTCTGGAATTTATTAATCTTTCATAGATAACCAAATCCACAAGTAGTGCTTATGAAATTAGAGGAAATCCGCAACATTATGAAAAAAAGATCATCTTTACATCCTAATTTGATCATATTCGAAAACATCATCCTCACATCCACTCGACACAAGTGAAAATTAATCATAATAGAAAAACTCTATAGAACAAAAGTAAATCTATCATTAGTTACAAATTTTTTAAAGGGACCCTCTACCACCTCAATCATACAAACACTAACCCCTTCTCTGGGTTTTATTAGGTTTACAACTGTTCACCTGTTCATCAAAATGCTCTTAGGGGTATCATTATTATCTCAAGTAACAACCATCATTTTAGTAGAAGTTTTATTATTCACTCAAATATTAGCACATTTTTTAGACAAAATCATACAATAGTATAAGAATTATTAAGGAGTTGGAAATATAAACCCAACTATTCACCTTACCATTAATAGGTTTATAATGGGATGTTTTAATTGATAAATAAACTATATTTGGAGATACCATTCTATCCAACATGGAGTTACATAGTTTTGAATCCCCTGATCAAGATCAACCATATTTAGAGGCATTATAATTAAAATTATATTGTTTATCTTATGAAATGGATGGTATATCTATTCCTATATAGTGTTTTGTAACCTAATTTTCAACATTAGATATCTCTATTTTCTTTCTAGATTAGCCTATATATTGAGAACTCACCAAATTGATCTTCCCTTCATCCTATAGACTCTTATTTTTATCAACACAAGTTATAATCCTCTTAGAAAATTATTTATCACTAGAACATGATATATAATCCATTGAATTTTTAGTAAGAACACCATAATTACTCTTTCTATAAGAAGTATATGACTTATTCTCAGCTTCCACATCCGTAATTTGTTCAAAAACCTTCAAATGAAAGGATTTTTCACCCCTACCTCCATCAACCCATATATCCAAAGTAGTTTGTTTATATTAGACCACTTCATTGACGGTGATCTTGATCACATTACAAGAAGGTTCACTATTATTTTAAGGTCTCCCAGAAGTTAAAGATGGATCAAATTCCTTAAAATAAGATAACTTCATTAACATGGATTCCATTGTAACCATAAAAAGATTCTTCATTTTACCATCATGAACATCAAAATATACCAGTTTATGATCCTCCCATAGAAATTTATTAGCTACCTCCTTGTAAACAACCTCTTCCTAAATATCCCCATAAGGATCATCTATTTTTATGTAATCATCAATGTCTTTTAAAAGTATATCCTCAAAGGAGGATCCTGAGTGAGATTCCTCATCTTCAATATTATCCCACGATCCCTTGGATTTACAAATATGATCATCAAGATTAATGTGAATATTTATTTCATGTTGTTGTAAACTCTATATAGGTTCCAAATACACTTCCCATATAGAACTTTTTGAATCCTAGTCCATAGACCTTGAGTTAGAGTGTGGTTGGTAATTTACTAAAGGAATGTTATCTTTCTCCTACCTCCCCATTTGATTAAATTTTCCACTCAGTACCCTATAAGGTTGATCCCCAAAATCCAAATCATACCCTTGTTGGTCCTGATTTGTCTCTTTTGAGTTCTTGATATTATTATTATTTCAAATCCTCTCTTCAAGACAATTCAAGGAGAATAATGAGAAAATATATTCTTTACAAAAAAATCCCTATGAATGAACAATAAACTAACATAAAAAGTATATGTTGGGAACCTTATCACATTTAATCTAATGATAAATTTCATCCTCATCAAGGGATAACACAACCTTATTTATTACGAAAACACTAACATCAAATTATACCAAAATAATAGTAAAATTTCAAATATGTGCAGTCTTAGTTACTCAAACCATTTTAATGGTAATTCCAATATTAGAAGATTTGTAAAATGATATGTTTGTGTTCTAAAGAATCCAATTGAGTATAATAATTATAATCCAATGATGGTATCTGGTATTTTTTATCTTAACAAAATCGAATTGGAAATACGAATCGTTAATTGTAATAATTCTAGGTTTATGAACAATGTGTCCAAAACCACATGCTTTTCAGATTAATTATTTATAGGAAATAAGAAATGGAATAAAAAATTTCCAATAGGGATCCATCACTTGTTTAAAATTCCCCAAATAGAAGATAGATGGGAAAAAAGGTTATCATTTTTCTCCCAATAAGAAGTACCAACCATGTGATGATTTAAACAACTCTTATAGTAGCATATTTATTTTTCTAATATATTTTAATACATTATAAATTTTATTATTTCGTAATATAAATTTAAAAAATTATTTTACTTAAAATAAGAAAAAATTGATAATAAATTTTTATTCAAATTTTATATAATCATTTTAAATCATTTGGTCTATTATTTGTGATAAAGTAGAACTAATAAAGGAAATCCTCTATTAGTACTAAAAATATCTGATAAAGGAAACCATTATCAGCGCAAAAAAATATCTAACAAATATACCCTTTATTAGGTTTATAATAGAACTAATAAATGGAATCCTCTACTAGTTGTAAAAAATCACCGATATTGGTCACTATTAATCATCAAGAAAATGTGTTCAAAAAAGGTACTTCTATCAATGTTTTTTAGGATTGATAAATGATTCCACTTAATTAGTGATTTCTTTTTTGTTACTAATAAAGTGTAATTTTATCCATGTTTTTAAATGTACTGATGAAAGGCTAGTGCTGTTTTTTATATTATTTGTAGTAATGAATGTATAACCCTAAGAGGAATTGTAGTGAATAATTAATAATGAATAGAAGAGGTATTTATTGGATGTATAAAGGTTATACAAGAATGAATGTCCTGAAGGCCTTCTTTTTTTGATAACCCCCCTTTAAAGGGATGAGGGGGAACCCTTAAAAGGCCCATAAGATTAATAGATTACATGACTCGTAGGCTTAAAAGACATTACATAACCCGGTGGCCTTAAATAATTCAACCAAACTATAACTACAAGAAACTACCCCTCCCCAGCAATCTACATCATCTAAATGATATATAATCATTAAAAATATGACCATTTGAATAGTGACTTATATATTGGAATAATAAAATAATATTTTTCAATCTTATTAAATAAAAATATAGTAATTTTATATTATAAATAAATGAAATAAAATAATAATTGATAATAAATTAAGTATTTGAAATAATGAAATCGTAATTTTATTTTTGTAAAAAATTATATGTTTTATTTTAATTAAAATTTATATTTTATGATAAAATAACAATAAAAAAATATATTATTTTGAATAAATGGTTTTATATTAGTCTAATTTTTTATATGTAAGTCAAAAAATTTCACATAGGGTGTAATTCAGTGGTGACACAATTTTTTTACTAGTGGAGGTGGGGGGAGTCTTGGGTTTAAGTATTCCCTGACAAGGGTGTTCAATTTTCTATATCCTTCCTTCCTTGGATGATTGTAATATATTTGAATACTAATATAATGTTATCAAATCATAATTAATTTTTAAGAGGGATAAAAATTCGATCAAGTCATAAAAAATTAGTATTTTTCAAAAAATAATGATTTTATTTAAAAATTAAATTTCACTTACTTATAATATTAATTTGATAAAATGGATTCCATTTTTAGAATAAACACATCAAATTTTGGTAAGGATAAAATTTTTATACATTTATAGATAGTAAAATACATCAGAGAATAGTAAAATACCATATATGTACCGTATTTTGTAATAGTATATATGAAATATATTTTTTAGGTTTTTAGAAGTTAGATGAATATTAAAATACCCCATTCCCTATTAAATGAAATTACCTTTACTATTGACTCACTAGTCTGATTGCAATTTAGAAAAATAATATTTTATTCTAATATTTTATTCAAAACACCTCTCTACTCACCTTTTAATTACCACACTTCACTGCCCCACTTCTCTCAACACCTCATGCTTTTAAAATTTTCTAAACCATTCCAAAATCCCACCATAATTCTCTTATCGTTGTTTTAGAGGTCCTGAACCCATAAAAAACCATCATTCAAATCATAAATAAATTAGGAAAGGTTACATAGCATAGAGGAATGTGACAAAACCTATTCAAACATTTTAAACTTCTATTCTTTTATATCATCTAATTCTTCCCCATATATGAAATATCCAGCTTCCATTTCATAAAATATATGATATTGGGCTTCTATAATAATAATATTAAAATTTAATATAGGCACAATATATCTATTTTTAAAGTAATGGTAATTTTAAGAATATCCATCTATAAGGGTTTTTAAACAACTATTACAACATTCATGGGTAGTTATAATAAGACATTTGTGATCAAATATCAACTAAATAGTCAGATTATAATATTCATAATTCTGAATAAACCTTCCTAAATGATAAAAATATAAAACGTTGGAATTTATATGCAACTAATCATTCATATTTCATATTAATTATAGATACTTGAATCCATCTTAACTAATTTAATGACATGAAAATCATATCATCATACTTCTGTAGTTATAGAATCGTTTGACAAGAAATTTAATCATTATAGACAAATCAAGGTGACCTTGGAATGCTGAAAAAAACATCCATGGGATAGTGGATATGACTATAAAATAAAATAATAGAATAATAATATTATATATATATTAAGAAGGATCTAAATATAATATTTATTAAATTTCATTTGATTATTCAGGAGGCCAGATGTGCATATTAAGATGATTTTGGTCTTGAGCGAAGAGGTTTCATTATCTCACCCTTTTTGTTTTGGGTTATTTTATTTCTTTTTATCTCTATTTCTCATTCTCTCTTAATCAGGAATTATTATTTTATTTTATGTATATATGTTTTCCCAATATATACGATGTTTATTTTATATTTATTTATAGAGTATATACATTTTTTCATGGTTCCTTCACATTTCCTTCTTTAAAAAAGACCTAAATAAAAAGAAATTTTCAATTTCTTATTTAATTCATTTACCACACATTAAATGGAATTAATTTTTTGTTAATTTTGAAAATACTCATTATTTACTGAAAATTATTTTTATCATTTCTAATTTCAATTAAAATACAACGAACTTTTCTCCTTTAATGTTTCATTATTCTTTTTTTAAAACAATGTTTATGGGATTTATTACCACACCTACTTATTGAACACTTTATCTTGTTTTTTTATTCTAATTGGGACCTATCTTATTGGCCTATATTTTTTTATTTAATTATGAATTTACTAAAATTCTTAAAACCTTATTTTACTAGTATTCAATATGATATATCATTAATTTATTCTTTATGACATGATTATGTAAATCATATCATTCTAATGTATTTTTCATATACATTTGATTTATATAATATTTACCTATGTGGGATATATATGCATGCACATATTATGATGTGATAGTTTTCACTATAATTATAGAACACCAAAATACATTTGTTAAGGATTTTATATCACGATACACCATGTATGGTGCACGATCAATGAACCTAGTATAAAATTCTATACTGTCTATATAGTGAGCCTTTAATTATTCAAATGATTATTGGATCTATATATTTTTTCTCATTGAAATTTTACTTCTTCATGTATTCATAATTATAAACTCCTCACTTATTAAATCAAATTGAAAAAAATAAAGGACTTCTATTTAAATTTTTCTCTACTTGTAGAAAAAATAAAAAATGTTGTATTTATTATATACTTATATTATTTTCTTATTATTCTATTTAATATTCTCTATATAATTTTTTATAATGTTACTGATCCTTATGATTTTTGAAATGATGTTTACATTGATATAAAGTGAATCATATATAGATTTTTCAAATTGAATCGTACAAAGAGTTTTCAAAATAACTCATACATATATTTTCAAAATGACACACACACAACATTATAAGTCACCTATACATAGATTTTCAAAATCAATCATATGTTTTTTCATTCATAAATTGTTTTTCAATTCATTATATATGTATATATATATTAAAACTTCTCAAACGTTTAATTTCAACGTATACATTGAATATCTAGGATTCAAAATATATATATTTTTATGTAATGATTTATTTTTATAGATTTAAATTTTCATTTTAATATTATATTATTCTAGTAATGTAAATATTGATGGCATGAAAATCTGGATGTCAAAAATAACTAGTGTTTTAGAGTATATTTTATTGGTATCATGAATAATTGTTTCACGTCATGTTTTAGTTTATCATGAATGTTTTTTAATATTGGGAAATTATTTTCTTTTATGAAGCAATCAATGGATATCAAAATTATAGAAAACTCAATTGATCCAAAAATTATCATATTTTAGGAAAAATTGATAATTGAATATTTAATATTTTTATATAAATAGGGATTGAAGGAAATAAGAAAAAATATAGATATTATAGAAACAATAGTGCTGAAAACATACTACTCCAATTATCATCAACATGATACGATCATTGATAAAGAGATTAATCATGAAATAACCTATTAAATGTGTTGATAGTTGAAAAAATATATTCTCATTAATTAATATTTTCTATGTTATATTTTTATCTTTTTCTTTTGTAGTTATCAGTCTAATTTATTCTTTTTCCATACAAAGCAGTTCTGTTGTTGGTTATACTTCTATAAAAGGATTTTTTACATTGTAACTCTCTTCAAAGTCAGGATTTTTTTTTCTATGACTCGTTAAAAATAAATGTAGGATATGTTTGTTTTTTTATTTGTTTAAGGGAAGGGCTTGAATTTGTATTTTCACTCGCTTTTAAAAGTGGGGTTTGGTTTTAGTGGATAAAATATTACTTGACCAGTAGAAATAAGTGAAGAGTAGATATAGGATCACTTACATTCAATATAATATAAAAATATGCATTCCTTTTTTAATTTAAACCTTCATTATTCTTGATATTAACAAAATTCATATACTTTCAATTACACATATTCCTTAAATTTATTTTCAAAATATACTTATATTTTCATGAAAATAAATATTAAAATATGATTAACTCTAATATTAAATTATAATAATGTCTTGAAATTTTATATCCACCCATAACAGGTTGAGCTTCATGGCATCTCACATTAGTCTAATAATTAGTATCATATCCATACCCCTTAATAGTCAAGTTATATTGTCTTTTATATAAATTATTTTAAATAAAAAATTATCCTTTTTCTGAGAGGATAAGCTTTGGTTTTGTTCTATTGATTAATATAAAATTTTCTAACCGTATCATAGAATTTATCCTATAATGAAAATTATATTATTATTTTTCAAGAATAAACAGAATCATTTGATGGATTCCTCAAAGACCACTATATTTTGATAGTAATGATTATGGATACTCTATGAAGATAATGGAATCATACATCAAACACTTAAGTATTCATCATTGTATGATCATGGGGAAACCATACATATTACTTATTTTTGAACCAGATAATCTCATGTGAAAAACAATATTTATTAAATTAAATTTTTTTAAATATATTATGTCGTTATATTAGTATACGTTTATTTATTTGTGTTTCATCAAGTGATACAATTCTATATATATCGATGAAATTAAAAGTTATGAATTATAAAACTAAGAAGACAAAGAGAACTAAACATAGAATGTTACATGAGGAACATTAATATTTCTAAATTTGAGAATAATAATTTGTGAACTATATCTTTCAAATATTTATGAACATTATCAATTGGATGAGTTTTCTGGGGGGAGGTCTTGGATAACCTATTTTATGCAAAAAGAGTGTTGAGATCTATGTAGAATAAGTGTTATTCAAAGAAGGGTTCTATTGATGAATGTAGTAAATTTAAAGAGTAAACATTGATTAAACTAATCAGTTTGTTAATATAGTATTTACTCCAGATAAAAAATATTGTGGAAAAAGAAACTACAATCAAGAAAGGAGTTATATTTAAAAATAATAATTGGAGCAGAATCCTCTTTATTAAGCAAAGAATAGACCCTCTATATTTCACTAGGGAAGAGGGATCCCATTACATGCCCCAGATATCAAAGCCCACATGTCAAGTTGGTGATCCAAAGAATACCATGTATATATATAAGACTATAGTACACACCCACTACCAAAAATCAATGCTAGGGATACTTCTGCTTTTATCAGCACTAAATATAAAGCAACGATAAAAGTATTCCATTTATCAGCGCTATCTAAAAGTGCTGTTAAAGGTAACATTTATTAGTGCTAAAAATAACTAATAATGGTTTATCCTATATCAATGTTTTCTTTAGCTCTGCTAAAGGTTATAATTATCAGCACTATTTTTAGCACTAATAAAAGTTTTAAATAAAAAATATTATTAATATATATATAATTATTATATTTATATTCCAAAATAATAATTATATATATACATTAATTAATTAATGCATGTTTAAAAATAATATAAATCTGATATATTAATATTTACATTTTAATATTTCAAATATATAAATATATTGTTTTAAAAAAAATTATAAGATTATAAATATAAGTATATAAACATATATATTTAAATAATTATAAAATTATAATAAAGTACATAAAATAATAAATATATTTATTATATTTATAATTATATATGAATACCTTTTAAATATATTTATTTATAATAATAATTATAAAATACATATATTTATTTAAAAAAATATTTGCCTTTAATAAATTGGGTTAGAAAATATATATAGATATATATATATATAATGAGATAATTATGATAATCACAGACATGTTTACGTTCATATATATTGATACGTGGGAGTATAATTGATACTATCTATGATCATAAGACTAATTTTTGTACATGATTGTGTTGTTATATATCTTCCAAATGATAGATTACCTATTTTTATGATGACACATGCATATGTTATGTATTCATGCCTTTAGAAATGTTCATTTATACATTGACACCCTTATTATTCCTACTTCTATTTATGTGATGGATTGTTTTTTATGATTTATACTTTCCATTCATGTTGTACCCATATACATATTTATGTTCAAATAAAAAATATTTAAAATACAATAAATATATTTAAGTAACGAATTTATTTTTTATATTTATAATTACAAAATTTTAATTATTTATAAATACATTTTAAGTATATTTATTTATAATTATAAATATCAATAATTATATATATATAATTAATTATAAAATTATAAGGAGTATATTTAAATAATAAAAATAGTTATTATATTTATCAATATATATATATATATAATTAATTATAAAATTACAATAAATACATTTCTTATAAATATATAAATATATAAATATATATATATATATATATATTTACATTTATATACCAATATTTATAAATATATTTATTTATAATTATAATATTATAAAAAATACATTTATTATAATTTTATAAAAATATATATTTATATATTAATAAATATATATATATATATTTAATTATTCATATATTTATAAATATATTTCATTATATTTATAATTTTTAATAAATATATATTTTTAAATAATTATAAAATTATAATAAATAAATTGTTTATAAGCTATATATATACATATATTTATAAATTAATTTATATAATTATATATAATTATTTATATATAAAGATATTTATAAAAATATTTAATATATATATATATATATTTATATATATATATTAAAATAATTTTAAAATTATAATAAATGTATTTATTTTATTTATAATTACATAAGAAAAATTATATAAACATATATATATATATATATATATTTATAAATATATTTATTATATATATAATTTTATAAATAAATATGTATATAATAATAATGTAAATAAATTATTAACATTATACCTTCATCAACAGGTTTTTAGCACAGATAAATATAATTATTTATTAGTGATGAAAAATCACTGATAACATGTGTCTTTATCATCACTAGAATTATATCGCTAATAAAGGTCATTTTAATCAGAACTGTCTATTTTAGCGCTGATAAAACTGAAATTTATCATCACTTTCTAGAAAGCGCTGATAAAAGTCTTTTCGGTTCTTATAAGATGAACCCTAATAGAACCCTTCCACCGCTCTCCCCTCGATATTTTACAGAACAAAATCTATGTCTCCGTTGTTTTTGGAACCTATTGATCCTGGTAGTGCAATTTCTCATTGAATCTCCAAACCTATGGTATGTGTGGATTTATCTTATTTTCTCCTAAAACAACACTAGTTTTTTTTCATTTTCACCTCACCATGCGTGTGTTGATATTTGTTCTCAATAAACTGAATGTTACTAACCTTGTTTCATTAGGTTTTTCTACGTCATGAATGCATGGGTTTCCCTAGTGGCTTAGGAATTATATTTTGAGTGTTATTTGAACCACATAATTTTTCCATTCCACTACCTGAAGATACAATGTAAATTTGAAGTGTGAATATTTCTTACCTTGAACATGTTTGGATATTTGAGTTTAGAAAGGTGAAGGCCATATCCCATATAGTTTTTTGCACCAATATTTGAGGAGATCTAATAGAACTCAGAGTGGGAATGCGAGGTCGAAGATACAAAAGAGGATAATACATAGATATATATATATTTTGGTTGTATATATATCATGGATTGTTAATGTTTTATCTCATGGATATATTTAATGAGTTAAATTCGCATAGTTTTTACATTTACATCTTAATATATGATGGGTTATTAAAGAACAATTTTAAAATGGAGAAAATATAGGGGTTTTTAGATTTATAATAGGAGATATAAGAACAATAATCTATCTATAAATATTTTACTGGTGTGTAGAGTGAGGGGATTTATGGTGACTGATTCAACCAAAGCCAAAAGTTGGGATACATTTCTACTAAGTTGGAGTGATCCTACCTATGTTATTATTTTATTTTAATCTCTCTATAAAAGATATATTTAAGGATAGAAATTAAATATATATAATATTTTTGTTTTATTATTTTTTATTAATGATATAGTGTTCAATTATAGTTAAAATATTTTTATTATCTATAATTCATACAAAAATCATTTTAAATTAAATGATGTAAATTTTCACAACAATAAATTTTCAGTTAAAGCATTTTATAATCATTTAATAATGAAGAACATTAATAATTCATATATAGACCCTCTATCAAATTTTATAAAAAATAGGCAAGACTAAAAATGAATTGTATGAAAATGACTTTTGAAAAATTCCAAATGCTTCAAGTTTCTCATTTTATAGTTTTATATGATTTCAAATTTATATACTTTTAATAAATTATATAGAATATTATATTATACTAATATAATTTAAAAATATTTTTTATTAAATATGCATACTTTTATAGTTTTATTCATTAATAAATTTATATAATTTTATAAATTTTATAGTACACAAATTTACATATATAGTTTAAATATAAATTTTATTAATTATTTATACTTTTATATTTATATAGATTTATAAATTAATATAATATTATAGTTTTATTCATTATAAATTATTATATTTTTATAATATAATAAATTTTACATTTTTATATGATAATTTTATACTTTTAGAAATTTTTAAAAATATATACTTCTATAAATTATGTATAATTTTATAACATAAATGTACTTTTATATAGTTTTATAAATTTATTTACATTTAAAAATTATGTATATTTCTTTAAATTATATATTAATTTTCCAATTATATATAATTTTATATTTATATATATTTATATAATTTTATATACTAATATAAATATATATACATTTTTTATTTATATATTTATACATGTATACTTTTATTAATTTATCAATATTTTAATACTTTTAGAGTTTCAGAAAATTTATTTCTATAAAAATTAATTTTACAATTTTTAAATTTTATTATATGATTAATATTTTTTCAACAAATCCATTTTTTCAAATAAGAAATATTTTACTATATTCAATATTTTATATTTTTAATCATAATTGATAGATTGGGAGTTGTAATTTGACTTCATTGATTCATTTATAACTGATGTCTAACCTCTAAAATCATTGGTTTAGTGTTAGGAATGGGAATAGACTATATGTTCATGATTTAATTCAAGGGATTATTGATTAGTGATCCGAAAAAACATTTAAAGTTGTTATATTAAACAGATTCAAGATAAGAAGAAAAAATTACCTCATGTAAATAAATTAAATCAATTTATTCTTTAGTTAAACATCCTTTAATTGTTCATTGATAATCACCAAGGCCACTTTAATCATTCTGCAATCTATTCACCTCATGAAACTCCTCCTCATCATCATCATCACTAATATTAGAGATTTGATTGTATATGTTGAGATCAAGGCTCATCTTTTCCTAGATCCGCATATTACTATTCCAAAATTATAAGAATGAGTTGACTGTTTTTAAGAATGATGACCAAGAATTATGGGGGTTTTCATGTAACTATATTCTCCCTTTAAGGTTAGGGAAGGGAAGACCTATGTGGGATTGGGTGATTTACCAAATATAATTCATTGTAATCCAAATTTTATTGATGAGACCTCATAACTCATTTTCTCCATTTGATTACATAATTGATCAAGTAATAGTTTTTGAATAAATTGGATAGAGGGATAAGGTGGTTGGTTTATCTAAAGAGGAAATTTAAGTTATTGGATGGATTGTTTCATGGGTTGTTTTGATTTCACTAAATGATGTTTTGATTTTCCTTATTCAGATTAAAATAGGTTATGAGTAAGAAGGTTTTTTATAGGGTGGATATTTGGACCCTGTGACTAAATGGGTTGTTTATTATCCGTCCAACGAAAGTCTGGATGGTCATTATACCTTATAATAAAATTGTTTTAATGTTTATTATTCTAAAAAAGTAACTCATTGTCCGCCACAGATGGTACTCTTATAAGGAACTTCTTGATTAAAAGAATGGTCTTGTAATTATCAATCCTATGGTTATTTTTTTAAAAAATATTTCCAAAATGTTCAATAGTATGATATATATGGACCTTACTAAGGTCTATATCTTAAAACTTTCTAGAGAAGGATAAAATTTTATCTATAAGGATTTCATTATCCCTAATAGTATTAATACAACCATATTTGTAAGGCCAATCATAATAGGAAGTGGTTCCCCATGTTTTGTTTTGTTCATTATGACCTTCAATACATTCAAAAACATCATTTGTTTTTTTAAGTTCATATTACATATCATATATATGAAATGTTTTCTTTCCGGAAATTAAACTTTTTACATTATTTAATTTCTTTTGGTATTTAATAGAAATTGTGAGTTCACATTTGTAGAGTATCTTTATGCCTTTCCAATGTTTTATAAAAAAACTCTCCTTCTTTTTCAAAAACGTTTTTAATCCACTTTTTATGTCCAATTGTTTTGGTGGGGTAAGAATATTTTGGATGAATTTAAACGATTACACCTACAACCATTGGAGTAATTCTTCTCTTAAATTCAATTAAACATTTAGTTCAAATAATGATTAAATTATTTAACACATTCAAATGTTGGGTTAGCCTTATTTGAATGTCCCCTTTTGTGTATTTATTTTATTAAAAATTAATATTAATAAATCCAATAGGATTGACACGAATATCTAATAGATTTATGCCAGTCATATACAAATTAAGTATTAATATGTGGTGAAAGATTACAACAAGTTTGAAAAAGATAATTTATATAAACCTTCTCTAATCATTTGTACATGTTTAAACTATTGTTATTCAAGGCTAAATAGTCTAGAGGTGTTGGAAGAAGACATAAACTATCAAAAAATTGATAAAAAATATAAATGTTAGAATAAGAAATGGGAAAAGATATTGTAGCTACTAACTGGGATAACACTATATTTTATTGATAATCCAATATTATTACAAGTGTAGAAAATGAATAATACCTTATTGATGATGTGATTAAAAGTGTGAATGATGATGAACATCTTTTTTAGGAAATGAAAATGACAGTTGAATATGAACATCATGATTATCAAAAATTGATTGAGAAGTTAAACAGTTGTGCAGAGATGCCATTGAATGATGGATTCATTAAATATATATCATTGTCAGTCGTACTGAATCTGTATAATTTAAAAGCTATAAACGGATGGAGTGACACCGGTTTTACTGAAATACTTTCTCCGTTGAATGATATGCTTCTAAAAGATAATGATCTCCATAGCCATAATTATTACACTAAATAAATGTTGTGTTTGATGGGTTTAGTCTTTGAGAGAATACATGCTTTTCCAAATGACTGTATACTATTTTTTGAGAACCAAAAATAACATAAATAATGCACAATGTGTGATACTTCTCAATATATGAAAGATGAATCGGGTCCTATAAAAAGTGTATGGTAATTTTCAATCATTTCAAGGTTTAGGATACTATATGGAAGTGAGGATACTAAAAGGAAATTAACATGGCACCCAGATACAAGAAATAAATATGGGAAACTTCATAACCTGACAGACTCTTCTCGGTGAGAGAGAATTGATCATGAGTATCCTAAATTTATAAATGATATCAGAAACCTTCGTCTTGTGTTTACAACAGATGGGGTGAGTCCTATTTTTTTTAAAGCAGCACTCATAGTACGTGTTTGGTTATGTTGTTAAATTTTAACTTTTCATCATGGTTATACATGAAAAAAATACATTGTGTTATCTATGCTTATATGAGGACCAAAACAAATGATTAATGATATTGATGTTTATTGGGCTCCATTGATCAATGATTTGAAATCATTATGGGATTCAGATGTTACATTGTATGATTTTTACAAAAATTAATATTTTATGTTGAGATCCATATTACATGGTTTTATATATGACTTTATTTCTTATGGAAAATTTTCAAGATGTAGAAGTAATGGAACTCAAAGGTGTCCCTTTTTCCAAAACGATAGACATTCAATTCGGTTGAAACATTCGTCTAATACTATTTTTCGTTAATATCATAGATTATTAACCAGAAGGAATAAGTATCATTAATAGATTACATAATACTATGGAATTTTATAAGAACATAAAAAAATATTTCCACTAATAGTTGATCAAATGTTTGAGAAAGTAAAATACGTGGACACTACTTTAGTAAACTTTTTTTGAAAAATATTGTGAAAACTGGTTGGAAAATGATATCATTTCTTTTGAATTATCAAACTATAATTGTCTATTCTTAAAACATTCTCAAGATATTATTCATGTTGAAAAATATATTTATGATAGTTTCATTATAATTTTAGTAAATTCACCTAACAAAGGATGGAATTAAGGCTAGGTTAAACATGATAGATATGGGAATACGAGACAATTTGGCACCATTGAAGGGTGAAAATTTAACTTTTCATCCACTAGCTTCTTACACTATTACTAGGTATGAGAGATATCTTTTTTTCATCTTATCTAATCTTTTAAAGGTTCTAGAGGGGTATTCATTAAATATTAAGAATGTTGTGTTAATTACTAATTTAATGTTAAATAGTCTGAAATCAAATGAATGTCATGTTTTTATGAATTATATTTTTACTATTTCTTTAAATTTACTTTTTTCCAAGAATTTATATCATAAATTATCCTATATCTATTTCTTTTTCAAATATATATGAAAAACATTATAGACCAAGATAAATTAACAACTATTGGAAATGAAATTTCCGTTATATTTTGATAATTGGAAATATTATTCCCACCAGTATTATTTGATATGATGGCTCACTTGATGGTTCACATGGTGAGAGAGATTTGATTATGTGTTCATATACATTATATATTGATATACACCATTTAACGTTATATAAATATTTTTTAAAGGGTATGTAGAAAAATAAAGTTAGCCCTAGGTTTGTATTGTATGGAGATATATTATTGAGGAAATTGTTGCATTCTTTACTGAATACCTATCTGGTGTGAAAATAACTGGTCTATTAAAATCTCATCCCACTGGGAGGCTTATGGGTGAATAAACTTCTTAAATAGAGGTTATCATATTTAATATTACAGATCAGGTGTAGGGGCACTATTATAATTTGTATAATAGTTTAAAGGTTGACCAATATTTGAAACAAATAATGAAATTATTTGTCATTTAAATCCATAAAAGGGATAAAATTTGGATATAAAATACACATAATCAAATTTTTATAGGATGGTTTTGAGACTACGTTTTTAATGGATCAAATGAAAATTCAGATTCAATTTCATAACGACTTCAATGGATAGACATAGGACCAAGTGTGTATGTATTATCATATAATGTTTATGTAATTAATTTTTATACATTCTATAAAATGAACATGACGAATATAGTGTTATGAAAAATAGTGGTGTTACTCTTATGGTAGAATAAATTCATGTTTCAAGTACTAAGGATAGAAATACAATTTATGTGAATATATAATAATTTGGAATCATCAAAAAATACGGGATTTGGATTATACAACATTACAAGTGCTGATTTTTAAATGGAAGTGGGTTGATAACCGGAAGGTTATTAAAATATATTTATTTATATTTATGAAAGTGGATCTCAATAAGTAATGGTACCAAAATGAACTTTTTATAACATAATCATAGGTAGTACAAGTATTTTATATTCCACATCCCACAAACTGAATGTGGTAAATTACTCTATTATTGACAAAAAAAAAGATAAAGGTTTACATGAAGATTCAAATGCGGATTTCCCATTAATTATGAAATCATTATCATTCCACATAAGTCCCAATGTAGATGGGGTTTTTAATGTTAGAGGAAATCATAATCAAGGTATTTTGATACTCGATATAGGGTTCAAATACCTTAAAACTTTAACAAAGAGTTTAATAATCATGTTATATATATTTTTAATATAAATAGCATCACCTCATGTTATTATTTGTTCACTTCTACATTTATGTAATCTAAATTAAATGTTAAACCACTTCTGTATATATTGACAGGTCTCTCAACCTGTTGTTGCTCTCAGTGAAGAGGAACAACAACCTTAATCGCATGATGATACTTCCAATCTAGGAGAACAATATATTGATGTTTTTGAATCCTAGAAAATTGTATATGATTAAGAAGTAATGCTACAAAAAAATAGAAGCATCATAGTGTGATTTTTTTAGAAAACACTATTAAAGTGAAAATGAAAATCCATTAAATTTGAGGTTAGATGAAATGAAAATGTACAACATGTTAACCACAAAAAGACAAGGTTTAGTAGTTACATTAGGCTAATGACTTGCAAAAGTGTTCTATTTGATGTAGATTCGTGGAATTGTGTTGTGACTACACTTAAGGAACTGATTTGTAATGATATTATGGTATTATTATTATTATATACTTTATTAATTTTACTAACAAATAGAATAACGAATCATTGAATTACTCTTAATTATCCCTTAAACAGTGCATTTATAGTAGATGACTACGATAATAAATATTTATTAATGCTTGATTGACGGATTCATAGAATATTTCTCCCCATTCTAATAATATTTTTTCTTAATGATGCTAAAGAGAAAATAAAACCTCACCCATTTCTTATATATGGAAGCTTGATAATACAAGTATCTGCGGATTTATTTACTAGCCACCATGTTGGGATTTCTTTTAAAGTAAATTATTTCTCATAACAAATTGTTTAAAAATATGTGTATTTATCACTTTACTGGATAATTTTTTATTTCTAAAACAAAAAATGAGTGTTTAAAATAATCAACATGCAGAATAACCAATTTACCCCTACCATATCGCAAGGACAATGTATGATTCACTTGAAAAGAAATTGGTAAATGTTTTAAATCTTCTATAATACTTTTATGTGACAAGAAAGAACAACATTATTTTGTTCCTATATTTATATGTTGATTGATGAATCCAATACAAATCCACTTCCATCACATGTCATGTGCTATTGAATGAGGCATGTGTAAATAAATATGGGATAAAAATAGTAGCAAACACACAAAAAAATGTAAAAACATGTTCAAGTATGAAAAAATAAAAAATCATATTTCTTTAAATTGATATTACATATAAATTATTACTCATTTTCCTATATTTTATTATCTTAATTAGACACAGAAATCATCCAAAACTATACTAGATGAACACCTACTATCTATGGCCTCAAAGAGGGTAGAACAACGGGGTCATGCTAAAGGTGCGGGTTTTGGGGTGTTACCCTAAACAAATTTTGAGAAAAAAAACAATAGGAGGATAATGATAGAGAAATAGAAGAGTTAAAAGAAAAATTATCTACTATTGAATAAAAATTTCATTAGATTTATAAGTTACTATAAAATGTTATGGGGTGGAAGAAAAGAGAAGAAACAACTCATTAAAAGATCATTGTGTGAAGATCCATCAACCCCAAGCTTTGATGTGAGTGATTCCCCTCAAAGAAATTTCTTATACGAGGAAATAAATATTCTAATAATTGTTTATGTGAAATTTGAATCTAATAGATATTTATACCTTTTTTATACTGATGTTACATAGGTTGAAAATGAATTTCATTTATATCTATCAACACCAACTCATTACCTTGGTGTGTGGTATTCCATGATCAACATCCAAGAAAACACTCTAAATAATATAACACTTCCAACATGTCTTGTGAGAGCACAGATTAGCGTAGATCATGTTCCAAGAATCAAGATACATGTTCCACTTTATGACATAGATATTCATATTTATGGTAAAACTGTTAGAACATTCAAAGCATGGCCATCATATCTTGTACAAAAACATATCGATTAGTAGGTACTCATTTAAAAATTATTCTTCATGATAAACCTTTAAAAATTAATGAAAAAATATCTAAAATGATGAATATTATTACATATGAAAAAATGGAATGGGATTGAATGATTTTTTTGAATAAAAAACATCTAAAGGATCAACAAATCAATCAATAATATATTCAGAAATCACCTTTACCTCACTCATTCAATATCTACATTTACTAAAATTAATGTTCATACATATAAAAATTTATAAAGTGGTATTAATCATATATTTTATTTCAATGAACAAATATATGGAGAGGATGTTACAGACTACATTTCTCTTGGGAATATAAATGAAATCATGAATTATGAATGGCTTAGAGTCTCAGTTGTAAATGTTTACATGAAGTGTGTTTTCATGAATTTTTTCCTATTCATGGTATACCATGTTAATACTAAATAAATACATTTCATGCATTTTTTAGGGGTCTATATTGATAAAAATTAAATAAATTACCCCATGAAAATAAATGTGGACTCATTATCCCTCATGTCACTTCTAGAGAAAGAATAGATAAAAATAAAAAATGTGAATGAAATAGTGGAAAAACTATCCAAATCATTTGAAAGAAAACTTATGGATGATAGAATTTTCTTAACACCAATGATAAAGGGGTAAAACACAACAATATAATCATGTCGAATATGTTTCCATTTATTTTATTACTTATTCCCTTTAGGGTTTTAGGAAACATTGGATTCTCATTATGGTTAATCTAGATACAATGAATATTTATTTCGTAGATTCACTACCTGGATTCCCAAAAAACTGACCACACATGATGTTGTTTTTCAATTTTTCATACACTACATCCATTTTTTTCATGAAAAAAACATCAATTTATATATTTTTTATTATGTTTTAATGGGGATTCAGTTATGATATGGTGGTGTATAAATGTTATCCAAATTCTGGCATGTGGACATTCAATGTGCACAAGGATCCTAAAAATTTCTAAGAGGTGACAAGTATCAGTGTATATAAAATAAGATTTCCCTATCCAAACACATATAAAAATTAACTATTTCTCTTAATTTTTAAATAGTATCAAAAACAAATAAAAGGAAATTATTGTGGTTATTTTTCTTGTAAATTTATGAGGTAGATAATATTCCATCAATAAACTAGAATCCCTAAAGAGGTATTTCCAAATATAATTACCATTTAATTTTAAATATTTATTAATCTGTTATGTATTTAAAATTTTCAAGTACTACTATGAATGTCAAAAATTATCATATTAACAAGACAAAATTGATTTTTAGAAATAATTGGGCAATATACCTGATGTCATAATGTACATAGATATCATTAATATGTTACTTCCATAAAATTAATGGATTGTATCATATTTATGTTTAATTTATTTCATTTTATTATTACTCATCTAAGTATTTTTTCTTATACAGGTGGATTCTTTTGATCACGTTGGGGTGGTTTGTTTGAAGATGATCATGCTTGTGAGAGATTGTACTTCGTGGATACAACTAATATAATTAATATACGGGAAATGTGATAATAATTTATAAAACCATAACAAAAATGAGAATTCTTACTAATTATATAATTAATTATTTCATCATTTCATGTACTATTTGTAAGTTAATTTATTTATCATCTTTATCTAATACTTATTTATTTTTTTTCATTGAACTTTTTTGATGCCAGATTTTTCTATTAATTATCTGAAACAAGCCACAAAATAGATAACATGTTTCTTTCTTCTAATGTTTCCATGATTTCCATTGCCTTTATTTTTCAAAATACCAACACTGTATATTGAGTCAATGTTCTTATCTGAAAAAAATTATCATTGTTGGAATCCATAAGAGTATAAGATATATTTTATAATAAGAAAATTTACTCAATATACAGTGTTGGTAGTTAAAACAAGAAATTAAATGGGATGGTGTCACTGGTATGACTCTAGGTTTATCTTTTTATTTAAAATTGATATTAATTTTAGTAAAAAAGATAATTAAGATACAAAAAACTAGAAAAAGTGTTCATATTGTGTTAATAGTTTAATAAAATGATACACAATTCATTTGTGACATATATGAATCAACCACACATCAATTTGACTCATGATGTGACAGATATGACTCTAAGTTTGACTTTTTTATTTATAATTGACATTAATTTTAGTAAAAATAACAAGTTACATACTCAAAATCAAGAAAATTCATTTATATAGTTCTAATACATTAGTAAAATAACCCATATCTCGTTGGTGACATGTAGGAATAAACCATATCTCAATTCGACACATAGTGTGACCGGTATAATACCATGTGTGTTTTTTTTATTTAAAACTAACATTAATTTTATTAAAAAAATAAATGACACATTGAAAACAAATAAAATTTATTAATATTATTTTCATTATTTAGGAGAATGATCCATAATTTTTATTTAATGTGTAAGAATTAACCACACCTCAATACGATACATGGTGTGACTAGTATGACTCCATGTGTGTATTTTTAATTAAAACTGACATTAATTTTAATAAAAAATTCATAAAAATATAGAAAACTAAGAAAACCCATTAGTATTGTTTTGATACTTTAGAAAAATCACCCTTGGGTTATTTTTAGAATGTAATAACTAACCTCACCACAATCTGATGCACGATGTGACTAGTATGACTCTAAGTGTTTGTTATCTGTTTAAAATTGACATTTTAGTTCAAAACGTATGTCAATCATTTAAAACAAAGAAAATGTGTTCCAATTTTCTTACTAATTTAGTAACGTGATTAATAAGTAATTTTTGACATTTAGAAAGTTGTATTGCATAAAAATTAAAGACAATGTGTCTGTTATAACTCAAAGTACATGTTTCTAGTTTCAAATGACATTTTAATAAAAAACAAAAGTGTATCACTCAAAACTAAAGAAACACATTCAGATTTGTTTTATACTTTATGAAAATGATCTATATGTCATTTTGTTTTATTAAATATCCCCACCTCAATCCAATGCACAGTGTGACCAATTTAATCCCATGTGTGTCTATTTGTTTAAAATTGACATTATTTTTAGTAAAAGTAACAAGTGACATACTAAAAAAAGATATAATTCATTCAAATTGTTTTGATAATTTTTTAAAATCTCTCGTAAGTCACTTATAATTTTTATTAATCAATCAGAACTCAATCATGTTCATGGTGTGACTTGTATAACTCTAAGTATTTCTTTTTATTTAAAATTGACATTAATTTTAGTAAAAACAACAAGTGGCCTAATAAAATTCTAGGAAATGAGTTAATATTGGTTTGATACTTTTTAAAATGATTAATGATAAATTTTGGATGTGTATAAATAAACCACACCTCAATATTACATGTGGTGTGACTAGTATGACTCAAAGTGTTCGTTATTAGTTTAAAATTGAAATTTTAGTTAAAAACGTATGTCACTCACTAAAAACCAAGAAAACATGCTCTAGTTTTCTTAATAATTTTAAGATAGTGATTCAGAATTCATTTTTAAAGTATATGAAGCAGTCTCACATCAAATGGACAGATGATGTTACTAATATGACTCAATGTGTGTGTTTTCAGTTTCAAATGAAATTTTAATAAAATACACAAGTGAAATACTAAAAACAAAAAAAATGATGAATATTTTTGTTATAAATTAGTAAAATGGTCCATAGGTCATTTAAAATGTGTAATCATTATCCTTAACTCAATCTGACACATGAAGATTCTGATATATTTCCATGTGTGTCTATTTATTTAAAATGGACATGAAATTTAGGAAAAAGAACAAATGAAATTCTGAAAACTGAGGAAACACATTTATTTATTTTTGATAAGTTATTAAAATGACCCATAAGTTCTTTGTGACATGTAGGAATCAACTAAACCTCAATATGATGCATATTATGACTAATATAACTCCATATTTATCTTTTTATTTAAAATTGGAATTAATTTTATTAAAAAGAACAGGTGACATACTAAAAACAATGAAAATGGATTTGGATTATATATATACATTATGAAAATGATTCATAAGTAATTTTTGAGATGTATAAATCACTCATTCCTCAATATGATAAACAATATGATTGGTATAACTCAAATAATGTATTTTTATTTAGAGTTAATATTAATTTTAGTAAAAAAGAACAAGTGAAATACTAAAAACTAAGAAAACATATTCATATTATTTTTAAAATTTTGGAAAATGATCAATAAGTAATTATTGATGTGTATGAATCTAACTCACCTAATATGATGTATGGTTTGACCAATATAAATCAAATTGTATCTTTTTATTTAACATTGACATTAAATTTAGTAAAAACAACAATTGACATACTAAAAACTCATAAAAACATTCATATTGTTTTTATACTTTAGGAAATTTGACCATGAGTAATTTTAGGCATTTAGGAATCTACCTCCCCTAAATCTGATGCATGGTGTGACTGGTATGACTCAAAGTGTCAATTATCAGTTTAAAAGTGAAATTTTAGTTCCAAATTTGTGTCACTCCCTAAAAACCATGAAAATTTTCTCTGATTGTTTTGAAAATTCATGAAAATTATTAGTAGGTCATTTGTGATGTTTAAGAATAAATCTCATGTAAACCTGACACACGATGTAAAAACTTTGACTCAAAATGTGTGTTTCTAGTTTGAAATGACATTTTAGTAAAAAACACAATTGACATTCTAAAAACTGAGAAAATTCATTTGGATTGTTTTGATACTTTAGTAAAACAATCCATAAGTAATTTGAGATGTGTAGAAATTTTCCAAAACTTAATATAACACATGGTGTGACTGATATAACTAATAATGTGTCTTTATTTTAAATTGACATTAATTTTAGTAAAAACAAAAAGTGACAACTCAAAACAAAGAAAACACATTCAGATTGTTTTGATATTTTATGAAAAATTTTGATAACTCATTTTTGATGTGTTAGAATCATCCACACCTTAATATGATGCACAATGTGACCGGTATTTAAAATTAAAATTTTATTAATATATTCATTCATATTAATGTTTAATTTATTTCTTTATAGAATTACTAACATAAGATATTAATTCTTATATAGAGGGATTCATTTTCTCAGGTTGAGTTGATTTGTTCATAAAATGATACCATGGGTAGAATGTTTTTAAAAGGGATCATGGGTTCCAAATATGATGAAACATTAATGTTTTTAAATGTTTTTGGATAGTAATTATAAGTGTAATTATAAAAAATAGTGTTTGAAATGTATATAGCAGTTTTTTTATTAATGATGTAACATTAATTTCAATTAAATTTATTATTTTCTATATAGTTAACAATTATTTGTTGTAGTGTGTTGTTATACAGACAGCAAATTACACCAAGTAGGGCCTTTATCCAGGATATTTCAAGTGATGATAAATCACCCCTTTATTAGAACTATTAGAAGAGTGGATAAAGGGGGCCTTTATCAGCACTAACGAATGCAATAATAATGTGGATCATTTATCAGTGCTAAACTATAACTAATAATTGGGTCCATATTTAACAGAGGTGAGGACAACAACACTTTATTAACACTATAAAAGGCCTTTTTGTGTGTTTTTAATGGGGATATATGTAGTAGTGTTCGCACTTACACCTTTTTCAAAGCCCTCCACTTCACCCCATAGTATGCAAGACCTCACAATCACCTATCACCATGGAGGACTTCCAAAATACCTTCAACGTCGTAAATAGCCTTTGCATCGGTCTCCCATCGATGCAATCCCATCATCATTCCGTTGAGCATTACCCCATCAACCACCTTTTTCACATCACCATGAGTTAACTCCATGACCCATCCATCCAACACCCATATTCATATGTTATCATCACCAGTCATCCCTGGATAAGAAAATCCACGCTTCCCACAACTAGTTCAGTAATGCAGTTGGGGATCGAAAATGGATATAAGAAATGTAATTATGCCTATAATTATTCCTTGGAACTAAATTGTTGTGAGTACCATAAAAAGGATCATATTAAGATATGTTTACCAAAAAAATCGTGAAAAGAAAGACATGAACTATAAAAAGAGGATGAAAATATCATTTATGACTAGATGGAGCTGTGCGTAAGATTTAAACTCAAGTTATGAATCAATAAATGAGAGTGAGTCAGTTGAATTGTATCTATTGTATACTATATATGAGTTTAATAATGATTCTAGTTTTAGTTAATATTTCTATTTAGTTTTTTAAAATAATACTATTAAAAATGTTAATGAAGAAAACATAAAATTATATAGGTATAATTTAAAAATTAGATAGTTTTATAAGGAGATAGAAGGATAAAAAACAAATAATTGGTTTGAAAAATATATTCCGTACTCATGAAAATGAGAGACATAAAAATATATCTTTTAGTAGTTTTAAAAAAGATTAAATTATTTATAAATTATTCAAAAGGAAAATAATGTTCTTAAGAATGGAATTATTTCTGTTAAAGGAACTCAATCGAAATTCATAAAAATAAAATAAAGTTATAATAAGTTAATTTATTTTAAAAAAATAGAAAAAATACTTTATTCGGATATGAAAAACAGTTAACAAAATAAGATAAGGCTTTATTTTTAAAAGTCATAAAGGATGTGTTTCTATAGTTACATGTTTTAGATTTAAGATTCAAGGACAATATTTTAGTGAGTATTATATGACATTTACATAGTTATTTGGTCATATTAAATCTTCTTTGTCAATGAATATATCTTATATAGTACCGAAAACAAATATCTAAAAGCTATTTGGTTTCCAAATAATTATTTTGTTAATTTCATTAGATCGAAATATGTATGGGTACCAAAATAAATTCTATATGATTTTTCATGAAATGTGTTTTAAAAGGCTCAATGAAGTGGCTACTCCAAGAACATTATGGGATATCAATTATACATTCAATCTTATAATAAATACAATGGGATAACTATGCCTTTCAGAGATTACTCAAAAGGAAATATTATAGTATTTTATGAAGTGGGTATTTATAAAACTCTTAAAATTTCAATAAAATTATATATTGAAGTGTAAAAGAATATAATTAGTATTTCAAAACTATTTATTTATGGAATGTTTATTCAATTTGATGATAATATATTTATTTTTTAAAAATAACACTAATTTATTTTATACTAATATAAAAGATAATATATATTTTATTAAATTTACTAAAATGAAAAAATTAGAATGTTATGCGTCATAAGGATATAGAAATGGGTGAATTTAATATTTTGGTATGAACTATCAAGTCATGGTCAAGTTCTAAAACTACACAAACCGATGGAAGGAAAGTATCATGTCTTTGATTTATGTTTAAAATTCTATCGGTATAGAGAAAGATTCTAATATATTAAGGTATTTAACTCAATAATAGCTATTTAACATATACATATTGATTTTTTGGACCTATTTCAATTTCTAGATTATGTTGTAAGAAACATGATTATGTTATAGTTTATTATTTTTGTAGACTTACATGGAATTATTTTATGTCTCATAAACAAGAAACATTATCTATGATCATTTTCTTGTAAATTAGTTTAGAATGAAAGAAGGATACATATCTATTTTTACGATAACAGATAAATAAAGGGATATTATAATTCTATAAATAGGAAAATTCTCAAAATCAATTATTTATCCTCAAAATTTTTATACCCGTTTATATATTTAATAAAATTGTGTAGCTAAAAAGAAAATATAACTCCATATGAAATTATTAGAAATAAGTTAATTGAATTTAATTTACCAAAATATTTTTATGGTTGAGACTATAAATAAAAAATTTTATATATCAAATTAAATTATTATTGAACTTATTTAAAAAATATATATAATTATTTAAAGGAAAGAAACCAGAGGTGTGATATTTTAATGTTATTGGATGTAAAATATCTATCTTAAATAAAAAAGATAATTTCGATAAATTTAATTCTAAATAAGAATAAATTATTTTTCTATTTTATTATATTATTAGAAAAATATTATAGTGTATATAATAAATGACCATTTCACGTAGAAAAATTTTTAGTTTAAAACTTGATGAGAAAAATTTTAAACACAATTTAAAATTATAGTACATTGAAGAATAATTTAGAGCTTTTAATTTTATTGAATATAAACCTCAAGAATATAATGCATCTGTTGAGGGATAGAATCTCCCCTATCATTATAATCATACAAATTATAAAACTCTGAGATATGGTCCTCTATAAAAAATAATAATTAATAATGATTCTGGAATTCAATTTAGAATGTATTTTATGAATTTCAATTCTAATTCAATTTTTGTTTCTAAATTTATCCCTAATGTTTTTAGGATAATTTAAGAGATATTAATTGCATTATTTCAATAAAATAATAACTTAATAAATTTACTAGGAATTACCTTTGGAGTTTATTTTAACCTCCAATAGATAAATAATATTTTAGAACTAAATGTATTTGTTGAAATAAAATGGATGAATTTGGATTGATAGTAAAGAATAAATCTAGAATAGTTTCTAAAGGAATTTTTCATGAATAAGGAATTTATTTTGATGAATTTTTTTCACCTATTTATATAATTGAATCCATTATATTTTTATTAGTTTTTTTATTTTTTCATGGTTTTAAACTTTTTCAAATAAATGTTAAAAGTGATTTATTAAATAGTTTAAATTGTTTTTGCAATTTATGTTAATCAACCACCTAGTTTTTAATATGAAAAATATCTTTACCATGTTTTCAAACATACTAATTAACTATATGTAATTAATCATCCCTTAAAAACTTTCTATGAATGGTTATCTTTGTTTTTGTTAAAGGATGGTTTTATGAAAGATAAAATAGATCATATATTTTTTATTAAGTAATATTATAATAATATTTTCATCTCTATGGATGATATTATTTATGGATGTACAAGATAGATGCTTTATTATGATCTTTTTTATTTTAATTTCCATTAAATTTTATATGTAGATTATGGGATAATTAAAATTATTTTTGGGACTACAAAATTTTGAAATAAGTTATAGTGTTTTTCATATTAATTATAAATATGATAATAAACTAATTAAAAGATTTTTTCTTGATTCTTTAATAGGTTCAATAACCCCAATTAGAACTAACTATAAATTAAATATAGATACTACTGGAAAACCAATAATTATTAAAATAGTTAGCGGAATGATAATATTTTTTCTTTGTTAAACAGATAGTAGGCATTAAAATGTTTTTGGTGTTTGTTTGTGTTCATGATTATAGAATAACCCTAAAAAATTCACATAAA
This sequence comes from Viscum album, assembly GCA_963277665.1. Classification (NCBI taxonomy): domain Eukaryota; kingdom Viridiplantae; phylum Streptophyta; class Magnoliopsida; order Santalales; family Viscaceae; genus Viscum; species Viscum album. The sequence continues at coordinate 1,803,503,650 of OY728145.1, read as the reverse complement.
ATCTATTAAAATAATTTTTTGAAATATTAATGATATTATAAATTATAAATTGATTTATTCAAGATAGAAATATCTGGGTTTAATAAATTATTTGGATTTTGATTTTGGTAGGTATATAATTGAGAGATAAAAGTACATCAAGACTGTTTTATGTTTTTGGAAAGAGTATAATTTCATAGATATCAAATAAAGAGTAATTAGTTTTTTAATTTTTAGATAATGTTGATAATTTACCTACTTCTAATTATGGTGATCAATATTTATCAATTAAAAAGACATTATTTAATTTTAATGTTTGATTTGATTAAATGCCTATATTTTGGGGTTATTCAGTTATTATTTCTATTTTTAATGACCCCTTAAATCAATAAAGAATTAATAATATCAGTATAGGATCTAATTTTACAAGATATCATGAATAAATGGGATATGATTTTCTAGAAAATGATTCAACTGATAATCAATCAAGTGCTGTTTTTTCTAAAACTTTTGGATGTAGTGATGTTAAAAAAAGCCAAATATATACTTATAATAATAGATATTTAGTAGAGTTTTAGTATCCTATTTCTATTAAGTTTTGTTAAATATTTTTTGTATCATCAATTTTAATTTCTATATTTTTTTTAACAGATTATATGTCAACTACATTTGGAAGTTGTTATTTTAGGTAAGACATATAAGATTATATATTTACTTGTTTTATGGTTGATTTTTATTTTGAAGAGTTAATTGTTATGAAAATTTTCTTTTACTATTTTCTAGGAATTTAATACTTCTATATTACTATATGCATTTATTTTTTTTAATGCATGGTTATTTATTATTATTTCACATAGGGGATTTTTTTCTTAAATGATCCATTTACTATGTTTAAGTTTGTTTTTTGTAACTTCACATTGTCTAAAGATTTTTATTAATTAGTATTTTAATCATGTTATGTTTTTTAGAGTTTTAAAAAATAGATATTTAATATTAGTATCTTCTTTATTACATTTTGAATTAATTTATAAAAAGGAGAGTTGTTTTTGAAAAAATTGGTAAAAAAGCTTTGGTTTTATAATTATAAACAAGGGAGATATTGTTTTAGATGTGTTTTTAATTTTTTCAAATTTTATCTTTGATTTATTCATGTTTTGAAAATTAAAAACCCAGAATTATTCCATATAACATGAGATAGGAAAGAAATAAATGAATTTTGTTTGAAGAATTCACTTATTGAAGAAGAAAATAATAAGTTTGTATTTATTTTTTATTCTTTTTATTTTTCTTATTATTTTTCTTATTATTTTTTGTATATTTTTTCATAAAGTAAATTATCCATATGGTTTATCAAATGATACATACATATATATAAAATAAATCACATATATATTTTAAAAATGACTCATATATATTAACAAAATAACACATATATAGATTTTAAAAAACCCTCTTAAATTGTTTTCATTCTTATATTTTTTTTCAAATTATTCTTATATAGATTTTAAAAACACTCATACTTTTATTTTCAAAGTATAAAAATATTTTTTCAAATTAAAAATATAATTATTATGATGCCTTAAATTATTTTTAATAGATTTTTTTTAATATTTTATGTTTTTAGTTAAGTAAATACTAAAATATTAAATATTAGGATATTGAACAATATAACAAGAATGTTTTAAACTATATTACATCCCTGTATGGAATTATTATTTCACACTGGGTTTTAGTTTCCCATATACGTTAATGTAATATCATAAAATTACTATTTTTAAAATCAATCAATAAATTTATTAAATTTATGGAAAACTTGGTAGATCCAAATAATGATCAAATATTAGGAAACATTGATATAAAAATGTGAATTATTTTTTTATAAGTAGAGATTGGGTGAACTATATAAAAAATGTTGATATAATAGATATTAAAGTGGGAAAAAATTTCTAATGTGATTACTATTAATTTGATTAGATCATTTCCAATGAACTTCATCATCTCGTCTCTTTTATGAAATTTTTTAGAGCTACAAAAACATTATGTTCATATGTTTTTGGTTTTATGAGTTGGTTTGTTTATCGTTGTTTTTTCCATTACAATTATGGTTTATTCTTTACCCTTACAAAAGGAATATTTTTTTAATACATCAATAAAAGATACATTTATTTTGGGTTGTGAATAACTTTAAAATCTAGTTTTATTATGGTTGTTCCATGGTCCATCGAATTGTAGGGTAGGTTTAGTTGTGACTTGGTCTGTATAATGGAAGGGTTTTCATTTGGTTTGTCACTCCCTTTCAATAGTGACGTCTAATTTTAGTAGATATAATTTCTCAATAGTAGTGGAGATATTAGAAGAGTAGATACAGGATAAATTGGATACAAACTACTATAAAAATATAGAACTATTTGTTTATTTAAATATTTTCTATACTTTTACATACACATATTCTAATATGCTAATATACATATATTATTAAATTGGAAATTTTAATTTTATTGGTATATTCGTGAACATTAATACTAAATTTTGTTTAACTCTAAAATTAAATCCTATTACAATTTTGAATTATTCTAGTCACTCCCTTATAGACTATCTCAACATCTCACTCTAGGTCAAAAATGATGTCCTTTATAATGTTGTTACCATGAATCCATGATTGATATTATTATATTCCAAAGTTTTATGATTCATGTATCCTCTATGCTAATTATTACAAGAGCACTAATTAATGCCAAAAAAAATAATACAAACCTTTAAATAATCCCAATGAATATATCAAATAGAAAAATTATCATCCATAATAATGATAGTGATGATGATGATGATGATGATGACACCGATGATAATGATAATGATAATAATAATAATGATAATAATAATAATGAAAATTAATAATGGGTACCAATTATATAGCATTACACACACACAGCTATATAGAACCAGTTGGACCAGGCCACCCCCCAACCAAGTGCTAGATCACCTCTAATTACACATTTTATTGAAAAAGGCCAGAAGGCCAAAGAATTTTTCATCTCATAAGGATTAATATTAATCAACCCATAGAATACCATGGGTTTTTTCCTTTACTTAATCAATAAATTAAATAATTATGACCTTCAATTCATGTGATTTTCAATATCCATTTTGAACAATAACTATATGAAACAATTTTCCATGGATTAATTTACATTATGGACAAAAAATTCCATGTTTTCTTCTCATCTACAACAGTATGTTTCTATTTCATGATAGACACGCCACACATCATCCCCAAATGAAGTATTACATTGACCATGCCTCTTATCCCAGCATGTGACACATATATATTTATTGGTATATATGTGTGTACATGTCTGTATGTATTCATATTTATATATTTTTGTGTATTTATATATATATGTATGTATATATATACATGTTTCAATAAAGATGTATGAAAATAAATATACATGTTTCAATAAATATATATTAAAATTGATATACATACATTCATATATATATATATATAGAAACACCCACACACACAAATAAACACACGTACATGTATATATAAACATTTATATATATGTATTTTAACAAATTTAAATTAAAATATATATACTTTCATATATAAATATATAAAAATATCATAATATAATGTATTTAAGTTTGTATATAATAAAATATATAAATAAATATAAATATATTTTTAAAAAATATATTTGAACACACACATACAGATATATATATATATCATTATATAACCAAAAAATCATCTTGGCGAGTGGTAAATGTGTTTCTTAATAAATATGCAGAAAAGGTTTCTGATATCAGGTCTCTATAATTAAATTAGAATTTTTAGAAGTGATGTAGCCCTTTATAGAGGGTTCTATATGGTTATGACATATTTTGGGGGTCCCTAGCTTGGTTTCACTTCTTGTTATTTGATTGAAATTACTTTTTTAAAAATTAAATCATTTATCAGTGCTAAAAACATGCTGATAAAGATCATTTGTAATTATTTTTTAGAATTATAAAAGTGTATGTATTTTATCATGTCTTGTAACATATATTCATTTATAGTGGAGATACAAGGATTTTTTTTTGATTATAAAAGTTTTTTTGAAGTATTTTACATATTCCCAAGTGGTCTCAAGAAAATATGAAATGTATGCTTTGAAAATTTTGAAAGATTATAAGGATATGTAAGCACCCCAATTTTCTATGAGATATTAAACCTATTTATTTCCATTTAATTATTAAATATTTTTCATTATGGGAGGTCCTTGTGAGGTAAAAGAGGAAATGGGATGTTGAAGGCTTGTACGAAGCCTAGAGCCTAGGATTTTGGATGAGGTAACTTGCCTGCATGGTTAGTAGAAATTGTACTGACCGGGGCATATAGTTTGAGTATATCATGCGGCGTGTTTTAGTTAAAAGAATAGGGAACACAATTTTTCCTATCCTTGGGACCTAGGTCATACAACGATGGGTTTTTTGAAGAGCTTTCAATAGATGGAATATGTATGTTTAGAGTACAGTTTTTACGACTATTTTCCACACCCATGTGAGGGGGGTCTTAAGGCAGATTTTGGCACACGGTTGGATCATTTTTTGGCCATCCATGATAGAAAAACATCTGAACCCTTAAATTATGGGTAAAAGACCATTTTCATTATGGTATTTATCTGTTTAAACCCTTTTTTTCTTCTCCTACAGTGGATAGATTTTTCTGCTTTTGAGTTCCATCTTCATGTTTAAGCTAGGATTTACAATAAATTCATCCTACTAACTATAGATATATTTTCATCAGTCTAGTCTGATGGGTTCCAAGGATTTATTTATTCTTATTTCACATTTAATCATTTTTCTTCCTCTCGAAGAAGTTATTTTGGTTCCAGATCATTTTCCCAATTTTCATGGTGTTTTTCTATTTTCTCATTTTCTTATGTTCTAGCCCTGATTAGAGGCCAAAAGTGGAAAAGGATTTGACTACCTAGCTATGTTAGGTGGTATTGTGCTTTTCCCTTAAATTCATGGTTTTTATATATGTGTCATTGTACTATGAATCGGTTTTTCTGAGTGAAAATTGTTAATGGGAATTGTTCATGAGTTAAATGAATATGTATGACTAAAATGAATTATGAGACCCATTTATATATGATTAAAGGTTAAGTACCTTGAATTTTAACCACCAATTGGTTGAATTATTAAATAATATTATACCATAATGTGTGGATTTTGTATTTGATTAACCTATTTAGGTGTTTTTGTTTTCCCCTTTCTGTAGGGATTTCATATAAGTTTTTTAAATGGTATATTGAATTGAATTGAGTGGGAATAGAAGACCATGTCTATAGGACCTTGGATTTTGTTCTTACTTTGTTTTTCTTAATACATCATTCATAATTGAAATGGAAAAAAATGAATAGAATGATTTGTGTGATGTTAGGCCTTCTAAGACTATGCTATTATTAAAAACACCTTACGATGGGTGTTAATTGATTATAACTTTTATGTCCAATTGTATTAAAATTTGTATTTGTATTGTATGGTTAGTCTATGGAACCATGACCATTCTTATTAATATTTTGAGATTGAGGGGTGGTTTTAATTTAGGATCTCCACAGACATACACTTTTGGATTGAATAATTAAATGCCTATAATGAATGATTACTATGCACCTTATGTGATACAAGGGTTATTTTTCTAAATCCATGGAATGATTCATTTGGAAGATAAATTATATGTTCTCATGGGATACTTGGACTCCTTTATGGACTACAAAAGGATGGAATTAGAGGGAAGACTATGATTATTAGATGAGTGACACTTGGAATCCCTTGTGGATCACCAAGGATGGACATAGGTGGATGATTATTATATATGCCATGAATTAAACTTGTAATACCTATATGGACAACCAAGGATGGACTCAGATGATTGAGACATTATTCCACAACTATAATGATAGTAGGATTCGTATCTGGGATGCCTAGGATGGGCTAGTAAGATTTTATGTTCACGATATACCAAGAACAACACCTAGGATCAAACTTTGGAATGAAAATGATTTTTTCTAGTTTCCATTGAAATATTAATTAATGAAATTATTATACAACATGCCTGCTAAGACAAAGCATATGATTTGATTCAGTTTGAGCCTTATATTTTACCGATTTGTTTATTATAAACCTCTTATTAGATATGATATATAGGGGATTCTTGTGATTTAATCTAGGTCTCGAGACATCATTATAAATTAAAACATGATTTGAATGATTACTTGGAGGTATTATGGCTTAGGCCGAAGTAGGTAGCAATGGATAGGTGTTCTCTGGGAACCTAGACCTACATGGGTTATTTATTACCAGACTTCATTTCCAAATTTATTATTACCTACAGACATTTTATTATATATTCACAAAATTGATGGAATTAGACACTATTATTGGAAACCTACTCAGTTTATCCCACACTCTAGTCTAGCCAAATTAACGGTGCCCAAAAAAATATGGATGTTGGTTGGGATATGCGAAAGTGCCTGGTTGTCAATACTTAATTGGATTATCCCATGAGAGCAAGGGATAATTGGAATAATTTATGTCTTGACATGCTATTTAGAGATATTCATTTTGGTGGGATTTTTTCTTTTGGAATACTTTTATGTATGTGTACCTACTTCCATGTCTACCAATATAAAATTTTGTATATCATGGTCTGATCATCATTCTGTATATGACATTGATGGATGAAATTTTCGGGTTATTATTTGATGGATGTTCATTCTTCAACTATTCAATTATTTGTATGCCTTCTCTATTGATTGATGTTATTATTCCACTGTGTTATAGTCTGGTCACGAGGTTACAATCTCCCCACTATTCCACCAGGGAACCCTGATGTGTGTATAAATTTTTTATTAATATTTATTTTGGTATTATTGATTTGGGTCACCAATTCCATGGTTATTTATTTTTTTATAATAATTATATGAATAATAATTATATCATTATTAATGTATATTTTAACTAAATCCCACTAAATTCTTATGATTCCACTAATTATGGGGGTTGAATTTTTCATATGGACCTACTCTATTGGGTTATTGTTTCTAGTATTTGGTTTGGATATAAACCTTTGGCATTTTTCATTGTCCTTGCCCTATTTCATCTTTAGGAATGTCTAACAGAAAATGATAATGTTGATCTAATAACTATGAAGGTAGATTTTTAATTTTTATTTCTATGTTTATCTTCACTGTGGATTTATCTTGACCATTTTTCATTGTTAGGTTTCCTCTAATCTTCTATCATGTGTCCCTAATGTTCTTCAAAGTTGTTCTTCCAGCATGTGGTTCAGTTTTCCTCAATGCATGTTACATTATATACATGAGCCACCTTATCTTATATGCCCACTATCATGATACTTTTGATGAGGCTTGATGATTTCCTCAACCATTATCCCATGTGGTGTTCCCATTGTTTTGTTATTTTTTGGAATTGTGACTTATATCTCCTTAGATTAGTGGGTGAGATAATGATGAGGAAAAGAATCCTTAAAATCTATTTGATATGCTCATTCATTTATATTCCTATAAATGTAGTTCCTTTTATGTGTAAATGTTTCTCTTTTGTATGGTAGGATTTGGTCTGTAATGATAATCAAAGGGGTTTTTATCCCCTATAGTGAAAATATTCATCCATTTATGGGTTATTGGTGTAGGTTTAATCTTCCTTCTTGATAACTTTCATGGTCATGTTTTTGTGTTAATTATTTCTTTCTTAACATTTCCAAAAATCCTAATATTGTGTTTTTTACATAAAAAAACTTTGGTGGTGTTCTTACTTTGTATATCGGACCAACATGATCAAAAATATGAAAAACATTATTTCATTATCTTTCAACTTTTTATTTATCATTTTTTCATTTCTTTTTCTTTTGATTCAACCTCTAGTTTATCTTGTCACTCTTCCTATAAATCACATCCCGAAACCTAATCACTAATACACCTATTTTTGTTGAGGATTTTATTGTTTGTCCTTACATCGACCCCAATAATTGGTATTATAGATTTTTATTAGGATTAATGATATCATTGGATATGTTTTAGGTTGAGATTTGTAAAGGTGAGAATAATTTTAATTTATTTAGAATGAAAATATGTTCAATACTTGTCCATATTGGGCTTAAAAATTCCCTGTTTGGTCCTAAGAAACATGTTTTCACTATATCTGTTGAAGGATATTTTGCCACAAACTATGTTTTTTGACACTAATATTCATGAGAAAAAACATTATGTATTGTTCCTCACTATAGGATATAAGATTATAAGTGAGTTTAATTATTAAACCAATATTGAATCCATTTGGATGAATCTTAAACACATATATATGTCTACATACTTTCTGGGTCATATATATAAGAAGAATATTCTTTTTGATTTTATGATTACTCCCAAAACCGTTATTTAGGTTCACATAGATGAACTTAATAGTGTTTTATAGGAATTATCATTGCATATTTTCAGATAAGTGATGGGAACTAAATTGTTATTCTATTAACCTCCATTTATGTGTCTTTTAATTCATTTATATATTCTATGATCTGTGGTAGTGATTTTGTTAATTAAAAATAAGTTAAGCGGGTTATTATATTCATGGATCATTAGAAACATGTACTGAAGGAAGAGGCTAGTGGGGTCAAGACCGAACCCCATTTGATGAATGTCATAGGTTATTCTATTAACAATAAAAGTGATTTGAATGTTAAGAGTTTTTTTATAAATTCTCTATTTTATGAGTGTTCTAATACCAATCACATTAATAGATACCACCTTGATAAAAATAATAAAATAACATTATGTACAAAAATTGTTGGAACCATGGTTGTTCTTTGCATTAATTGGAGTATGGTTTGTGTTTGTTGTCAATCCTTAGTGGAAGTTCAGAATCTCTTCTAGTAAAGTGATCATACAGATCAAGTAGACAATAGTATTGAATGTGGCGTAGTTTCCAAGTATTTTCCAAATTTTTGGGCCTAAAAATCAAAAAATGAAGACATAGGTTGTTGGAAAGATGAGGTGCACACAAAAAGGGAGTGGGGTGCAAAATAAAGGGGGTGTGCGTGAAAAACAGTGCGATGTGTGAAAAACAGCAGGATACGTGAAAAATAGTGGCATGCTTGAAAAATAGAGTGGTGTGAGAAATAGTGGAGATAGATTTATCGTGCAAGAGGTGTTTTAGAATCAGAACATCCAAAAATGGAAAAGGCAGGGGTTGTGCGAAAAAACATGGGGATGTGTGCGAAAAACAGTTCTTACACGAAATATTCCGTGCCTAATGAGATGTTTTTCCTGCCACATGGTGTTTTGCACGTGGGGGTCTGAGATGCCTAAAAATAAGAGGTGATGTAGAGACCCGAAGATTAGCATACATGGAAATTACATTACTTTTGTGGAATACTTAGTACATAATAAAAACACACACACAAGGACCGTAATAGTTTAGTGTCTTTGGAAACTCGGAATATAATCTTCTAATCGTGGTAAAAGATCTTCAACATCTCCCATAAAGATCTTCCATTATTTTTTACCTAAAACCTTTTTTTATATCCTGGGTAAAAGAAAACATAAAAGGGTGAGCTCAAATGCTCAGTAAGGGTAAACAAAAGAAATATCAATCACATCATATACATAAGAACAAATCTTTTGGAAATCTTAACCTGCAAAAGAATTAATAATTTCATAACATGGGATAAATCATAGTAGTGAAATGTAATCCCAATAATCATAAATTAAAAGATGAAACTTTGTTGCATTTATACATAATCATAGAGAATCATTTCTTATTAGTCAAGACTCATTGCCAAGACTATCTTAGTGGACAAAGTCCATTTCTGAACCGAGTTCACTCATCGTTTCTGTCCTGTTTCACTGAATCGGTTTAACCTGCCATTCCAGCCATGTCTATCTCATGAGATATAAAATCTTTACCCAATTCATTGGAGGGAGATATAGGTACCACCCATCTCATAATGATACCATTCTTATGTGTTCCAAAAAATCATAAACCATACATCATAGCATAACCCATGTAATAAAAATGGGAATCTTAAACATCGTGACACCATAAAATAATTCATGTAAGATAAAGTAATTAATAAAAATATTTCCATAACAACATAATAAAATCCATGTAATAATAGAGATAGAAACATAACCCTATATTATCATAGATGGAAAATAATTTTGATAAAACTCTTGAACTCCATTCACGAGGAAAATATCCTTTCAACCTAAAAAACATTTTCCTTTCTTAAAATGACATAATATTTTAAACTAAAAGAGGCTGATTAAAGATAAACATGAAAACATGTAAAGGAAGCTTCTTTTAAATAATGTTTTAAAAATACGTTCATGCCGTATAAGTTAAAAAGCATTCTTCTTGTACTTTTGTCGAAAAATTCCAAAAGTACCTCGTACGAAAAATGACAAAAGATTCTTTTAATATCTTTTACTAAAACTCAATGAAGAGTAAAATTGGATTTAAACAATTGTAGGTGGATGGATATAATATTAAATATTGAGGAAACAAGGATGTGGATGATAAAATACACCCCATTAAATACCAAAGTGTAAACAATCTCGAATAAAAATGAGATTGTGATATTTTCCCTTACATTAGGTCCGATTTGCTTCGTAAGTGTCTGAACCTCCTGTATAATGATTTAAATATTGTCATTGACTTATTCCATAATCATACTCGTTGTTATGAAATAATATATGGTTCACTTATGACTTTATTTTACCCGTTCTTTTGTAAATTCCATGTTAAAGAGCGTTTTGGGTAAAATCGTTTCATTTGTCGTCCGTGTTTTGACTTGTAATTATTCTTATGATTACTTAGATCATGACTACTTAATTCCAGAATATAAAACATGATTTATATATAATATATATTCAGAATATACATATATATAATAGATCAGTAAATGGAAATAAATACACCATTCATGGAGACGGTAGCCCGTACGTATGCATGAACGCTGTTTTGATTTCCTTAATGAGTTGAATGGAATTAAGTAGATGACATACATATATATATACATAAATACAGTATCATTATTATGTCATATATTTCAATATTATTTATTATATATACTTTATAATCATTCATGAATGGTTAACGTGGAGAATGAATCTAATCACGTCTTGGAGACGGTAGTCCGTACGTATGTACAAGCGATGATATCGTTCTCATTATCGTGGAATTGTATTGGAGTGTATGTATACTATTCCAGAATCAATATAAATTTAAAATAATGATATATACTTATTATGTACACCATTATACTCATCCAAGTATGGTGGTGGTGGAAAATAGATTACACCACGACGTGGAGACGGTATTCCGTAAGTACGCACGCGGGGTGATTTCATTTTCCGTAGGATGGATAGATGGTGAAATAGGGTTGTTTCATACTTATAATAACATATCAGTATATGAGTGATACTGATGTTATTACTTCATAATGAAACAACCTATGAAGAAGAAGTGGAAGAAGAAATAAAGTTGAAAGAATCGGTAACGGACATTACCTATTCTTTGATGTGCTTCTTTGAGACCTCATTTTAAGGCACTAAAATTGGTCTTTGAAGAAGACCATGACCTCTAGGATGTCTCTAGAGAAGTAGAGAGAAGATATTGGCAGGGTTTGGCCGAGCTTGAAGGCTCAAAGTGGTGTGAGGAAGAGAGGGAGGAGGTGCCCTTTTATAAGGGAGGAGAGGGTCACCTTTGGAATAACTAAAAATAATATTTTATTATAAAGCCTTATTCGGTTTTAAATAGCTCAAAATTGATTTATTTCTAAGATAAGGAGGGGATGGGTCGAAATAATATCATACAATAGAATTTGGACAAGTTTAGTTTACTATTTTAACCTTATCATTTAGATTTAACTTTAACTTAGATAATTTTACTTTTACCGTGTCTTTTTGTGTTCTTACACTATAAGGTTAATAAACTTACTATAAGATACCAAAAGACCCCCAAGATGTTTATTATTAATATATATGACCTTATATAAGTCATTTGGCCAAACCATAGATTTTTAGGAATAAAATAACAATTAATAATATAATATTTGTTTTAAAAACTATTTTATGTCAATTTTGACACTATTTAGTAATTGATTTTTGTAAAAATCATAATAGAATGATTTGTTCGAAAAACGTTAATTAACTCAATAATAACATGTCATATGAACCTAGAAAATTAGTGTAATTCATATAAAGTCTCAAATTACATATATTTGTGTATTTATAACATCAATTATGTAAATATTTCATTAATAATATAATTACTGCATCATCTTTGTGTCATAAATAAATTAAATTATTTAATGTCTAAAAATTACAAATAAAATACCATTATGTAGGAAATCGTTTTAAATTTCTAATGAATTTTTATAGTCTAATTTATCTTATGTATAACCTTATATTAAAAATTATTTACTTATTAAACTTTGATGTTAACTATTTTAACCCTTCTTTAAATAAATTAATAATAAATGTCCTATTCTAATCCAAGTGGGCCTAAATGGTCATATTTTATTCCTAAGGTTTTTTTGGTCGAATTACACTTATCCAATAGAATTAGGACATGTGTTAGGGTAATAATAATATCATTTTAACCCTTAATTACCCTATTTACTTTTAACCGTGGTTAAAAAAATTAAAAGTTACTATTCACCAAAAATTATTTTCATCTCATTCAAACACATTTTACTTACTGACATCAACCGTGTCTCTCGGATTTTTGAAATTCCACTCACAGAAGCGGTAAAATTAAGTTTTATGAAAAATTCATCTTTTTAACTACCACATAGTGGTTTCACTATTCATCAAAAAATGAAAGTTTCCCGTAAAATACCAAAAATTAGGCCTAAGCTATATTTGATATTATGAACTCAAAAATGATGTCTATTTTACCAAATTCAAAACATATCAGTTGCATTACTTAATTTAAAAATTAATTCTCATCGTCAAAACAAATAGTGTGTTCTTAAGAGATAATAACTATCAAAATATTGACACTTGTTTATGTCTGGTTTAAATGTGAAATTACATCCAATGACCAAAATTGTATTAAATTGTAAAAATATATTCTAAATATAATTTAAAACAACTCAAATTAATAATTTATCACTAATAGTTATTTCGATTAAAAAGGTAGTTTTTAAATAAAATTTAATAATTTTCACTATTCATCAGAAAATGAAAGTTATCCAAAAAGTACCAAAATTTTACCCTAAGCTAATTTCGATATTCCGAATCCAAAAATGAAGTGCATTTTGAAAATAATATTTACAAAATTTCAAAAAGTGGTTATTACTATTCATAATGGCTAGTTTTAATAATATTTTAATAGAATATCGTTGTTTAGTGAAACTCGGTATTGCGTACTACACATGCTATCGAGGAAGGTCGCCATTGCGTGTAATGAAAGTCAAGTCAAGGATGCATGTTTTGAAAGCTTATTTTGGTGTAGCGTACAACAGAAGACATTAATGAAATTTAAAAAATTATTTTTCATAAAATCTCGTGGTGTTACATTCTACCCCCCTTAAAATGAATTTCACCCTCGAAATTCGTCGGGGTTATAAATGGTTTACCACCCAAAATTTTCTTTAATAGAAACCCACATCATAAAATGGAATACCAAAACTTTGCTTTAAAAACTAACGTATGAAACGTAACGGTTACCCAAATTAACTAATCACTGGGTTTCCACATAGGAGAACATAGGTGAAAATATGGATTTGGAAGAGAAATCTAACCGTCAGGTTCTGATGGAGAGTACTAGAGAACATGGATATGAAAAATCCAACAATCACAAAGCCATAAATTTGTGATGATCTAGGGTACCATCTGATTCATCATATATAAGGGCACTAGGACAATATTTTTGGGTTTAAAGATCATTTCCCTAAAGTTGAATAATTTGAATTAGAATAAATACTTTCTTTATTTTTGTACAATCTCACTGTTGTTCATGCTTTGAACAATTTCCACTTTATCTCTTAAAGAAATGAAGTGAATTTTTTATTCGTGAAGTGTTAACAGATCATGTGATAGAATGATGGGTCATTCTATCTGTTTCAAACAAAAGGTTAGAAAAAGTTATCAAATATACATAAGTCCATCTATGGTGAGGTTAATTGTATTCGATTCCAAAAATGAACTTATACTTCATATATCATACCGAGTAATAATATAAAACTAGTTTCTACTAACCAGGGTCTTTATGTAGGCCAGTGGTAGGCGATAAAGGCCAGCCGCACTTCGGTTGTGGGTTCGATTCCCACAGCCTTGTCTGACGCGATGGGTTGTCGCCCGTCCTACAGGTTTTCCTTTTTCTAAAGCTATATGTCTATAACATCCCATCAATAATATCGAAAAAAGTTCTATCCTTAAACAATACTATCTTAAGTCCAACATAATCCATTCTAATGTTTAGGCTTATCTAAAATACTTCGGTCCAAGCTCATAGTATAAAAAATGATTACTTGAAATGTCACATAACAATCACGTGAATGCCATCATTTATCCCCCATATATCGTAAGATATATCTTGTTGGTCAAATTACAAACATGTGACTACCTTAATCATGTTTTCTCTTGAAGAATGAATACCCATTGAACCTTAGTGAAAACATGAATGCAGTTAAAAGTTATCACTTTCCACAAACCAAAATCCTCAAAATTATTTATACTCAAACCATGATATCACTTAGTCCTTATATGAATACAATCAAACATCTCATTATCTTCTTATCCCTTCATTATGTGCATATCATCTGCTAACCAAAAATATCTCAATCACTTTCCATGGTTACCAGTACCATAAAATTATTGAAAACCACAATAGAATAATACAAAAATATTCTAATACACAATAAAAGTCCCTCAACAACATTATTCTTGAATACCAATACATAAACACTTCTATCCATCCTCTTCAATTATTGTCTTGTAATAAGTCCTTCCTTTATTTAGAAGTAACTTTTTAGGTCAGGGCATTGAGTTGGGTAATGCCCATGTTCTCCACAAATAATACATTGAACTCCATAACAGTCTGTCACTCTATGGGCCTTTTCTCCACATAAATAACATCGGTCCCTCCATTTTAGGTATTCCTAAAGGTTCTTCTTCCCTTCTTTAGAAATCTCAATCTTCCTTTCTTTATGCTCCTCAACATGTGAACATGCATAATAGTCTATCTTCCTCTTCTTTGATGAATTAGGCATACCACTAAATTTCACCTTGTTATTCATATATCGCGATGATTTATTCGGAATAATCATAATATCTTTCTCTCTAGAAATTACAAAATTTTGTTGTTCATAGTCACCAATTTGTCCATTGGATTTAATGTTAACTGAATTCCTTCTGGTTCCCTCCATTAACTAAAACAGAAATGGAATTCTGTGAGAGGCAAAAATCATGCTAGAGAAAACAACATAGTAAAGGGGAAGTACCATCAATATCTAACATATTAGGTTAAATTCTAAGATCGTTAGTGCAATTCTAGGACTATAACCTATACGTATACTTAACCTTAGAGACATCCCTAGTCATACCTTATACATATCTCTAGGGATCTCACTAATGTTTTCGCATCCTAGTTTCCAAAGGTTGACTAAACCTTTCCTCTTATACCAACTGTAGAGACCCGAAGCTTAACGTACATGGACATTACATTACATTTGCAGAATACTTAGTACATAACAAAAACACACACACAAGCACCTTAATAGTATAGTGTCTTTGGAAACTCAGAATATAATCTTCTAATCGTGGGGAAAGATCTTCAACATCTCCCATAAAGATCTTCCTTTTTTTAGCTAAAACCTTTCTTTATATCCTGGGGAAAAGAAAACAAAAAAGGGTGAGCTCAAATGCTCAGTAAGGGTAAACAAAATAAATATCATTCACATCATATACAGAAGAACATAACTTTTGGAAATCTTAACCTAAAAAAGAATTCATAATTTCATAACATGGGATAAATCATAGTAATGAAATGTAATCCCAATAATCATAACTTAAAACATGAAACTTTGTGTCATACACACATAATCATAGAGAATCATTTCTTATTAGTCAAGACTCATTGCCAAGACTATCTTAGTGGAAAAAGTCCATTTCTGAACCGAGTTCACTTCTCATTTCAGTCTTGTTTCACTGAACCGGTTTAACCTGCCGTTCTAGCCATGTCTATCTCATGAGATTTAAAATCTTTACCCAATTCATTGGAGGGAGATATAGGTCCCACCCATCTCATAATGATACCATTCTTATGTGTGCCACAAAATCAAAAACCATACATCATAGCATAACCCATGTAATAAAAATGGGAATATTAAATATCGTGACATCATAAAATAATTCATATAAGATAAAGGAATTCATAAAAATATTTCCATAACAACATAATCAAATCCATGTAATAATAGGGATATAAACAGAACGCTATATTATCTTAGATGGAAAATAATTTTGATAAAACTCTTGAACTCCATTCTTGAGGAAAATGTCCTTTCTACCTAAAAAACATTTTCATTTCTTAAAATGTCATACAATTTTAAACTAAAAGAAGTTGATTAAAAATAAACTTGAAAACATGTAAATGAATATTCTTGGAAATAATGTTTTAAAAATCCATTCATTCCATATAAGTTAAAAAAACATTCATCTCGTACTTTTGTCGAAAAAGTTAAAAAGTAACTCGTACGAAAAACGACAAAATATTCCTTTCATATATTTTACTAAAACTCACCGAAGGGTAAAATTGGATTTAAACAATTGTAGGTGGATGGAAATAATATTACATATTGAGGAAAAATGTATTTTTATGATAAAATAAACCCCAGTAAATACCAAAGTATAAACAATCTCGGATAAAAATAAGATTGTGATATTTTCCCTTACCTTAGGTCTGATTTGCTTCGTAAGTGTCCAAACCTCCTGTATAATGATTTAAATAATGTCATTGAATTATTCCAGAATCATACTCATTGTTATTATATCATATATGGTTCACTTATGAGTTTATTTTACCCATTCTTTTGTAAATTCCATGTTAATGAGCGTTTTGGGTAAAATCGTTTCATTTGTCGTCCGTGTTTTGACTTATAATTATTCATATGATTACTTAGATCATGATTAATTAATTCCAGAATATAAAACATGATTTATATATAATATATATTCAGAATATACATATATATAATAGATCAGTAAATGGAAATAAATACACCGTTCATGGAGACGGTAGGTCGTACGTACGCATGAACGCTGTTTTCGTTTCCTTATTGAGTTGAATGGAATTAAGTAGATGACATACATATATATACATATAAATAAAGTATCATTATTATGTCATATATTTCATGATTAATTAATATATATACTTTATAATCATTAATGAATGGTTAACGTGGAGAATGAATCTCATCACGTCGTGGAGACGGTAGTCCGTACATACGCACGAGCGATGATATCATTCTCATGATCGTGGAATTGTATTGGAGTGTATGTATACTATTTCAGAATCATTATCAATTTACAATAATAATATATAGTTTTTATGTACACCATTATACCCATCCAAGTAAGGTGGTGGTGGAAAAAAATTACACCACGACGTGGAGACGGTATTCCGTACGTACGCACGCGCGGTGATTTCATTTTCCATAGGATGGATTGATGGTGAAATAGGGTTGTTTCATGCTTATAATAACATATCATTATATGAGTGATACTGTTGTTATTACTTCATAATGAAACAACCTAATAAGAAGAAGTGGAAGAAGAAATAAAGTTGAAAGAATTGGTAACAGACATTACCTCTTCTTTGAAGTGCTTCTTTGAGACCTCCTTTTAGGGCACTAAAATTGGTCTTTGAAGAATACCAAGACCTCTAGGATGTCTCTAGGGAAATGGAGAGAATAAATTCTCAGGGTTTGGCCGAGCTTGAAGGCTCAATGTGGTGTGAGAAAGAGAGGGAGGAGGTGCCCTTTTATAAGGGAGGAGAGGGGCACCTTTGGAATAACTGAAAATAATATTTTATTATAAATCCAAATTCGGTTTTAAATAGATCCAAATTGATTTATTTCAAAGATAAGATGGGGATGGGTAGAAATAATCTCATTTAATAGAATTTTTAAATGTTTAGTTTACTATTTTAACCTTATCATTTAGATTTAACTTTAAGTTAGATAATTTTACTTTTACCGTGTCTTTTTGTGTTCTTACACTACAAGGTTAATAAACGTACTATAAGAAGCCAAAAAAACCCAAAGTTGTTTATTAATAATATATATAACCATATATAAGTCATTTGGATGAACGTTATATTTTTAAGAATAAAATAACAATTAATAATATAATATTTGTTTTAAAAACTATTTTATTTCAATATTGAAACTATTTAGTAATTGATTTTTTTTAAATCATAACAGAATGTTTAGTTAGAAAAAAGTTAATTACATAAATACTAACATGTACTATTAACCTAAAAAATTAGTTTAATTCATAAAAAGTCTCAAATTGTATTTATTTTGGTATTTATAACATCAATTATGTCAATATTTCATTAATAAGATAATTACTGCATCATCTTTGTGACATAAATAAATTAAATTATATAATGTCTAAAAATTAAAAATAAAATACCATTATGTAGGAAATCTTTTTAGAATTCTAATTAATATTTATAGTCGAATTTATATTTTGTATAGCCTTATATTAAAAATTATTTACTTATTAAACTTTGATTTTAACTATTTTAACCACTCTTTAAATAAATTAATAATAAATGTCCTAATCTAATCCAAGTGGTCCTAAATGGTCATATTTTATTCCTAAAGTTGTTTTTGGTCGAATTAAACTTATCCAATAGAATTAGGACATCTTTTAGGGTAATAAAAATATCATTTTTACCCTTAATTACCCTTTTTACTTTTAACCGTGGTTAAAAACAATAAAAACTTACTATTCACCAAAAATTATTTTCATCTCATTGAACCACATTTTACTTACTGACATCAACTGTGTCTCTCGGATTTTTGAAATTCCACTCAAAGAAGCGGTAAAATTATGTTTTATGAAAAATTCATTTTTTATACTACCACTTAGTGGTCTCACTATTCATAAAAAATAAAAGTTTCCAGAAAAATACCAAAAATTAGGCCTAAGATATATTTGATATTATGAACTCAAAAATGGTGTCTATTTTACCAAATTCAATACATATCAGTTTCATTACTTAATTTAAAAATTAATACACGTCGTCAAAACAAATAGTGTGTTCTTAAGAGATAATAACTATCAAAAGATTGACACTTGTTTATGTCTGGTTTAAATGAGAAATTACATCCAATGACCAACATTGTATTAAATTGTAAAAATATATTCTAAATATACTTTAAAACCACTAAAATTAATAATTTATCACTATTAATTATTTCGATTTAAAAGGTTGTTTTTAATTAAAATTTAGTAATTTTCACTATTCATCAGAAAATGAAAGTTATCCAAAAAGTACAAAAATTTCACCCTAAGCTAATTTCGATATTCTAAATCCAAAAATGAAGTCCATTTTGAAAATAAAATTTACCAAATTTCAAAAAGTGGTTAGTACTATTCATAATGGCTAGTTTTAATAATATTTTAATAGCATATCATTGTTTAGTGAAAATCGGTATTGCGTACTACACATGCTATCGAGGAAGGTCGTGATTGCGTGTAATGAAAGGCAAGTCAAGGATGCATGTTGTGCAAGCTTCTTTTGGTGTAGCATACAATACAAGACATTAATGAAATTAAAAATAATATTTTTCATAAAATCTCGGGGTGTTACAGGTGACCTCCCTCATTCTCTACCGTTGAAGACATAGAGAAGATACGAGATCTGATTCACATAAATGGTTCGTATAAAGGGACCTGTGTGAAAAATTATGAGCTATGATGAAAATTCTAGGTTGCGCGAAAAATTCCACACTGCGCGAAATAATCTGGTTTGTGTGAAAAAAATGAGCTGCGCAAAAAATCTAGGTTGCGTGAAAAGGGTGTTGCTTTGCAAATTATTTTTCCACGCGAAAAGATAATATTTTACGCAATAGTATGGTCTTGCGAGAAAATGGTTGGTGTTGCGTACAATTTTCAGTGAATCTTGTTTTCACGTTATGGTTATCTAGTTCTGTGGTTCTGTGCATACAAGTGCATTATTATGGGACATTGATGCAATCAGAATCTCGTGATAAGAAAAGGCAAAGACTTAAATGAAAATATATTGAAGAGACCTTCGTGTCTATCAACTGATTGGGACTTCACCAAGGGTAGTGAGCGAGGGGGAGTCAACGGGAGTGACCCGAGGGATGCGGTGGGATATCCTTGAACAGTTATAAAGGTAGTGATCCTGGGAAAGAGTAATTGTTCTCAAACCTATGTAATACACAACTAGTAAAGAATAGTAGAATTTGGTACGACCGACATTTTTTCGGCCAATGCTCCTTGGATGTAGCCCTTAGTGTTGAACCAATTAAAAGTGTTGTGTTTTTTCTCTTCATGTGAATGTTTGATTTCTTCTCATATCCATCGTATAGGTTAAAATAGTTCATACCACCATGGGAACAAGATCCATCAGTTTAAAAGAAAAAGATGACACTCGGATTCACCCCTCCCCTCTCAGGGTGTCCTGGGGTCCTACAAGTGGTATCAGAGGGAGGTTCCTAGTGTTTGATCAGTACTTTTTCATCATGGAGAATGTTTTCAAAGCTACCTGAATCCCTCTCTTCAATGGAAGTAATTTTCAGATTTGGAAGAATAGAATGAAATCTCATTTATAACCTCTAGGAATGAAGGTCTTCTTTGCTACTACACCAAGAATACATGTAACTAATCCAACATGTCTTGCTATGACTGATACAGACAGAAAAGTTCAGAATGCAGATGCTAAAGCTCAGAATGCTATCACTACAGCTCTTTCTGATCAAATTTCTCTAAAGGTGATGAGTTGTAACTCATCAAAGTCTATGTGGGATAAACATGAAAATATCTATAAAGGAGACAACAAAGTAAAGGAGGAAAAACATCATGTCCTGCACAACAGGTTTGACGATCTACTGATGCATCCTGATGAGAATGCAGATTCATTCATCAATCGAATCACTTAAGTAGTGGGAGGAATTTGAGGGCTTAGAGAGGAAATCAAAGAAATTGATATCGTAATGAAAATCTTGCGAAGAATTCCTCCTATCTAAAATGAAAAGTTATCACACCTTGAAGAAAGAGATCTATCTAAACTATCTCTAGATGATCTGCTAAGTAGTCTAGTGGCATATGGGATGAGAGTCAAACTTGAAGAATCTAAGAATCGTGTTAGCAGGGAAATGGCAGTCAAATTCATGGAAAAACTGAAAATTTCAGAAGATAGTGGTGGTGAAGATGATGGAAAAAAAAATTCTTTCTCACATTTCCAAGAAGCTAAAGAAGGGAAAAGGTTAATTTAAAGTCATGTTACCTCTGGCATGAT
Organism: Viscum album; assembly: GCA_963277665.1. Taxonomy (NCBI): domain Eukaryota; kingdom Viridiplantae; phylum Streptophyta; class Magnoliopsida; order Santalales; family Viscaceae; genus Viscum; species Viscum album. The sequence goes on along the minus strand of OY728145.1, from coordinate 1,803,482,089 downwards.
TTCACTGTGGAAGAGTTGGGCACATTTTTTCTCAGTGCCAAAGAAAGGTTGATGATGATGAATGTGAAGTAGAAGACATTGTGAAGCCTCAGAAAAGGTTTTTCAAAAAGAGAGACTTCAAACATGGAAAGAAGATACAAAATAAGATTTTTTATGTGAAGAGGAATGGGATGATATTGATTTTTGTGAAGAAGAAGAACCTAAATTTAAAACTGGAAATCATTATTCCATGATGGCTACCATTTAAAAGATAGAACCCTCAACCAATAAATATAGAGACAATAATATGACTCATAATGGTGATCCCAATTTGAAAATTAAGGATTCCTTTTAAAAGCTTGTGAAAAAATGAAATATATTTAGTAAGTGGAAATAAATAGTGAAAGAATAATCAGAATATGTTTCTGATCTTGAAGCTGAAATTGAATGACTAGAAGAACTAGCGAGAGTCCAATCTTCAATACTTGAAAGTACAGACGACATTATGGAATTGAAGCTTAGAATTAAAGAACAATCAAAGGTCATAAATGACCTTACATTTAGACTATAAGGGAATTCCAAGACCGTTGAGGGTCTTGAGGAAGAAGTTTTTACTCTTAGGAGTAATCTTGAGTGTCGATCAACCACAAATGGGGGTAAGAAGAAAATTCATTTTGGAAGATTCTCATATGCAGAGTTACTCGCAAGAGCCAAGTATGGTTCATATGGGGTTGAAAAAATCTTGAGTGATCGAATACCTACTTTCATGGGAAAGAGTGTAATTGGATGTGAAGCTGGGCCATCAACTACTGAAAGTGAAGATATCCAATAGAAAGACAAGATGAATGCTGGACATGTTGAAACATTGCCTAAAGTGTAGAAAAAGAAGCCCTTAATATAAAAAAATGAATAACTGAAGATTATCCTCAAACTTTTAGAAATGGCGGGCAGTCAAACCATTCTCCCAAGGAAGAAAGCATGAGGAGAAATTTAAGTGAGAAGACATTTCCCCTCATGAAGTGTCAGTTCTGTGGCTATTTGGGTCATACCAAGTCATATTACGAAGTGGAAATGAGATACTTGAATGGGGAAGATCTGGGAAGCCAACAAAGGAGACCGATTTCATATCTTCCATATTATAGAATAAATAGCTTCTATGGTTACTATTTTCATTGTTCTAACTTTGGACATAAAGCTATGTATTGCAGGTAGAGGTACGACAGGAGAAATTCATACAACTCTCAAAGATGGGTCAGTTTTCACCCTCTTGATGGTGTTGTTCTCACAAACAATTTTTATCCTCTAGAAGAAGATTATGGGTACGAAGAATCTAATTATCTGGATGAATGTATTAGAAGTCCATTAGTATCCTATACTCAATAAAATATCTTATGGAATGAAAAGAAGAAGATCAGGAAATCCAATCTTGCATAAGTAGCCCTCAAAAGTAAAAAGTGCATTAGCACCTAGATTCTTGATAGTGGATTCTCTTCCCATATGACGTGAAATGATGAACTTTTGAAGAAAATTTAAAAGAAGGTTGATGGAACGGTGAGGTTTGGTAATGATGGTGCTTTTAAGATTAAAGGCAGTGTGAATAATGCACTCGCCAATGGAGAGATAAAGAAGACTGAAGTTATTTATGTGGATGGTCTATGTGATAATCTCATCAATGTGAGTCAACTTTGTGACTCATGTATCATAGTAACTTTCAATCAATAAGGTTGCACTATAAAGGGAAAAACAGGGAATTCTCTTATGAAAGGCTATAGAACAGATGAAAACTTATATCTTGTTGACAACAAAGTGAACTCATGCTATTTTTTTGTTGAAGAAGAAAACAATTTGTGGCATCAAAGGCTGGGTCACATTAACCAAAAAGACATGGAAATGATATCTAAGCTAAAGATAGTCATGGATATCCCCATTCTGAAACATGAACAAGAAAAGTCATGTGATAGTTGCATTCGTGAGAAGCTGGTCTGTAGTTCATATCGGCTAAAGAAGAAAAGGGCATCACATCATCTTGAACTAATTCATACAGACGTATGTGGCCTGAAAAATGTTGCTGGAAATCTTGGAGAAGGTACATCATCCATTTCATAGATTATTACAGTAGAATGGTATATGTAATGGTTATACATAGGAAACGAAAAGTTCTTGACTGCATGAAAACATATCAGCGAATCACCGAGAATGATACTGGATGAAAAATCAAAGTTTTATGATCTGACAATTGAGGCGAATACACATCCAATGAAATTGAAATTACATGGAGAGGCATGAGATACAACATGAGGTAGCTACTGTGAGAACTCCACAACAAAATGTAGTTACTGAACGTAGAAATCTACAGGTGAACAACATGGCACAAACTATTATGATTGAGAGTAATATTCTATGACTTTACTAGAAAGAGGTTGTTCAAGATGCAGTGTATATTCAAAATCAAATAGGAATTTATATGGGCGAGACCGAGACAGCATATGAGTTGTGGCATGAAAGGAAGCCCTATTTGAAATATTTTCTTGTTTTTTGGAAGTAAATGCTTCATCAGGAACAACGATGTAAATCAAGGGAAGTATGGTGACAATGCGAATGAAGGAATTTTCCTTGGATAATAAATGAACAACAAATCATACAGATATTTGAACAAGAGATTATAAAGGATTGTGGAAAGCAGCGATGTTAAGATCATTGAAGAGAAAACAAAAAATGATTCAAGGATTTCATATTCTGATGTAATATAAAGTGAGGAAGAAAGTGAACTTGGAGAAAATTCAACTGCAGAAATATAAGAAGATGTAAAAACGCTCAGCAGTCACATCATGTTGTTAAATTAGAAGAAGAATCCGAAGAAGAAACCCTGGCTGGAGAGAATGCAACCGAACCACACAGGAGAAATCAAAGAGATGAAATTGATCCTTCTAACATAATTGGGGATAGAAGTGCACCCACACAAACAAGGAGGATTACGAATAACAAAAAATATTCATTTTTGTCAGTTGTGGATCCATCCTCATTTGAAAAAGCTCCAAAGGATGAATCTTGGGTGAATGTCATGAATGATGATTTAGATCAGATTGACAAGAATCAGACATGGGATCTTTTCCAGAGACCCAAAGGTCGCAATGTGATTGGTAGAAAAAGGATCTTCAAGAATAAGTTTGATGATCATGGAAGTGTTATTAGAAATAAGGAATGACTGGTATGTAATGGATACTACCAGATTGAAGGTATTGATGTTGATGAAACCTTTTCTCTAGTGGCTAGACTGGAGTCAATCAGGCTTTTCCTTGCCAGGGCACTCCAAAGAGGTTATAAAGTATATCAAATGTATGTCAAGATATAATTATTGAATGATGTACTCAAAGACGAAGTATACAATGAACAACCAGTGGGTTTTCATCTTGGTACTGATAAAACAATGGTTTTCAAACTAAAGAAGGCTCTATATGGTTTGGAGCAGGCACCACGAGCATGGCATTCCCAGCTGGACTCTTATCTCAAGAAGATGGAATTCAAAAGAGGAGGAGTAGACCATAATCTATGTAACAGCCCAAGATTTTATAAAAAATATTCTTTTTAATTTTATTAATGTCTTGTGTTGTACGCTACACCAAAAGGAGCTTTCACAACACGCTTCCTTGACTTGCCTTGCATTACACGCAATCACGACCTTCCTCGATAGCGTGTGTAATACGCAATACCGAGTTTCACTAAACAACGATATGCTATTAAAATATTATTAAAACTAGCTGTTATGAATAGTAATAACCACTTTTTAAAATTCTGTAAATCTTATTTTTCAAAATGAACTTCATTTTTGGATTCGGAGTATCGAATTTAGCCTAAGGTGAAATTTTGGTACTTTTCGGATAACTTTCATATTCTGATGAATAGTGAAAATTACTAAATTATAATTAAAAACAACTTTTTTAATCAAAATAATTAATAGTGATAAATTATTAATTTTAGTGGTTTTAAAGTATATTTAGAATATATTTTTACAATTTAATACAATGTTGGTCATTGGATGTAATTTCACATTTAAACCAGACATAATCAAGTGTCAATCTTTTGATAGATATTGTTTCTTAAAAACATGCTATTTGTTTTAACAGCGGGATTTAATTATAAAATTAATTAATGCAAATTCTATGATATGAATTTGGTAAAATAGACTTCATTTTTGAATTCGGAATATGAAATATAGCTTACGATGAAATTTTGGCATTTTTCTGAAAACCATCATTTTTTGATGAATAGTGAAACTACTAAGTGGTAGTTAAAAAACTGAATTTTTCATAAAACTTAATTTTACCGCTTCTGTGAATGGAATTTCAAAAATCCGACAGACACGGTTGATATCAGTAAGTAAAATGTGGTTCAATGAGATAAAAATAATTTTTTGGTGAATAGTAACTTTTTACTATTTTTACCGCGGTTAATAGTAAATAGGGCAACTAAGGGTAAATATGATATCAATATTACCCTAAAACATGTCCTAATTCTATTGGACAAGTGTAATTCGACCAAAAACAAACTTAGGAATAAAATATGACCATTTAGCCCCACTTGGATTAGATTAGGACATTTATTATTAATTTATTTAAAGAAGGGTTAAAATAGTTAAAATCAATGTTTAATAAGTAAATCATTTTTAATATGGGGTTATACATAAGATAAATTCGACTATAAATATTCATTAGAAAGCTAAAAATATTTCCTACATAATTTTATTTTATTTGTAAATTTTAGACATCAAATAATTTAATTAATTTATGACACAAAGATGATGCAGTAATTATCTTATTTATGAAATATTGACATAATTGATGTTATAAACACCAAAATAAATGTAATTTGAGAATTTTTATGAATTACACTAATTTTATAGGTTACTATGATATATTAATGTTGATTTAAGAAACTTGTTTCGAACATTTAATTCTGTTATGACTTTCACAAAAATCATATATCAAATAGTGTCAAAATTGACACAAAATAGTTTTTAAATCAAATATTATATAATTAATTGTTATTTTATTCCTAAAAATCTAAGGTTCGGCCAAATGACTTAGATAAGGATATATATATTAATAATAAACAATTTGGGATTCGTTTGGCATGTTATAGTAAGTGTATTAACCATATAGTGAAAGAAAACAAAAAGACACGGTAAAAGTCAAATTATTTAACTTAGAGTTAAATCTAACTGATAAGGTTTAAAATAAGATCCAAACATGTCTAAATTTGATTGGTTGATGCGATTACAACCTTATCTCATCTAATATTCGAATATGAGTCATTTTGGGAGGTTTTTAAGTGGGGTTAGATTTATTATAAATTAATATTTTTAAGAATTCCTAAGGTGCCCCTCTCCTCCCCTATAAAAGGACACCTCCTCCCCCTCCTCCTCACACCAATTTGAGCACTCAAGCTCGGCCAACCCCTGCCAATTTCTCCTCTCCACTTCCCTAGGAACATCCTAGAGGTTCTGGTCTTCCTCAAAGACCAATTTCAGTGCCGTAAGAGGAGGTCTCAAAGAGGCACTTCAAAGAAGAGGTAATTACCGTTACCAATTCTTTCATCTTTATTTCTTCTTCCACTTCTTCTTCTTAGGTTGTTTCATTATGAAGTAATAACATCATTATCACTCATATACGGATATGTTATTATAAGTATGAAACAACCCTATTTCACCATCTATCCATCCTACGGAAAAAGAAATCACCACGTGTGCGTACGTACGGAATACCGTCTCCACGCCGTGGTGTAATCTATTTTCCACCACCACCTTACATGGATGGGTATAATGGTGTAAAGAATAACTATACATAGTTATTACAACATCATATTGATTCTGATATATTGTATAATCCACTCCAATTCAATTCAATATTTATAGAAATGATATCATCGCTCGTGCGTACGTACGGAATACCGTCTCCACGACGCGATGAGATTCATTCTCCATGTTAACCATTTAAGAATGATTATAATGTATATATAAGAAATAATAATGAAATATATGACATTATAAAGCTACTGGATTTATGTATATATATACATATGTAGGTCATCTACTTACTTCCATTTCAAGACAATAGGGAAAGGAAAACAGCGTTCATGCGTACGTACGGACTACCGTCTCCATGAACGGTGTTTTTCATTTTATTTATCTATCTATTATATATATATATACTGAATATATATGATATATAAATCATATTTTATATTCTGGAAGTAAGTAGATCATGATATAAGTAATAATTATGTCAAGAACAACAAGTCAAAACACCTACGATAAATGAAACGATTTTACCCAAAACGCTTCTTTAAAATGGAATTTACAAAAGAACGGGTAATATAATGTCATAAGTGAACCATATATGATATCATAACAATGAATATGATTCTGGAATAAGTCAATAACATGATTTAAATCATTATACAGGAGGTTCGGACACTTACAAAGCAAGTCGGACCTAAGGTAAGGGAAATATCGCAATCTCATTTTTATCCGAGATTGTTTGTACTTTGAAATTTACTGGGGTATATTTTATCATCCACATCCATGTTTCCTCAATATGTAATGTTATTTACATCAACCTACAATTGTTTAAATCCAATTTTACCCTTCGGTGAGTTTTTAGTAAAAGATATGAAAGGAATCTTTTGTCGTTTTTCGTACGAGGTACTTTTTGACTTTTCCGACAAAAGTACGAAGAATGTTTTTTAAACTTAAACGGCACGAACGGATTTTTACGGTTTTATAAAGCCTTATTTTCATGAATCTTCCTACAAAAGATTTCATGACTATTTTTAATAAAATATCTTTCTTTTAAAATTTCATGATGTTTTGTGAAAAGAAATTGATTTTGAAGAAGAAAGGATATTTTCCTCAAGAATTCATTTCAAGTGTTTTATCAAAATTATTTTCCATCTAAGATAATAAAGGGTTCTGTTTCTATCCATATTTTTACACTGATTTGACTATGCTGTGATGGAATTATGTTTATGAATTCCTTTATCTTATATGAATGGTTTTATGAGGTCATGTTGTTTAAGAATCCCATTTTTATTACATGGGTTATGAAATGATGTATGATTTATGATTTTGTGGCACACATAAGAAAGGATTCATTATAAGATGGGTGGGACCTATATCTCCCTCCAATGCATTGGGTAAAGATTTTATATCTAATGAGATAGACATGGCTGGAATGGTAGGTTATACCGGTTCAGTGAAACAGGACTGAAACGAGGGTTACTCAATTCAGAAAGGGACTTTGTCCACTAAGATAGTCTTGGAAATGAGTCATGACTAACAAGAAATGATTTTCCATGATTATGTGTGCATGCCACAAAGTTTCAAGTTTCATGTTATGATTATGGTGATCTCATTTTCACTTCTATGATTTATTCCATGTTAAGATATTATGATCTCTTTTGCAGGTTATGATTTTCAAAAAGATATGATATGATTTTTATTTCCTTTATTTGCCCTTGCTGAGCATTTGAGCTCACCCTTTTATGTTTTATTTTCCCCAGGAAATAAAGAATGGTTTTAGGTAAAAAAAAGGGAAGATCTTTATGGGAGATATTGAAGATCTTTCACCACGATTAGAAGATTATGTTCCGAGTTTCCAAAGACACTAAACTATTACGATCCTTGTGTGTGTGTTTTTGTTATGTACTAGGTATTCCGCAAAAGTAATGTAAAGTCTATGTACGTCATGCTGCGGGTCTCTACAGTTGGTATCAGAGGAAAGGTTTAGTCAACCTTTGGAAACTAGGATGCGAAAACGTTAGTGAGATCCCTAGAGATATTTCTAAGGTATGTCTAGGGATGTCCCTAAGGTTAAGTATACGTATAGGTTATAGTACTAGAACTACGCTAACGATCATAGAATTAAACCTAAGATGTTAGATGTTCAAGGTACTCCCCCTTTATTATGTTGTTTTCCCTAGCATGATTTTTGCCTCTCACGCTATTCTTTTTGGGTTTTAGAAAATGGCTGGAAACAAGGTGATTCACGATAATGGAGGAAATGATGGACAATGGAATGATATTCTTTATGAGCAACCAAATGAAATGGGATTTGGAAGTCCAAACATCATTATTATGCCGAATCAGCAATCTCATAATATGATCAATAAAGTAAAATTTGGTAAGTTTCCTGACTCGGCTAATAAGAGAAAGATGGAGTTTCATGATGATCATAGAGGAAAGAAAGTTCAATTTCCCCTATGTAAATCATGTGGGAAGAGGCATCAAGGAGAATGTTTCAAAGGAACTGGAAGATTCTTTGGGTGTGGAAAAGAAGGACACAAATCCAGTAAGTGCAAAGGAATAGGTTCAGTTAATACCAGGGATTAGGATAATGGTATTGCTACGACATCAAAAATGGTTAAGTGTTTTAAATGTGGAATGTATGGGCATTATGCAAACAAATTCCCTAAGGGAAAGACTCATGAAGAGAATCAGTATGGTCATATGGGAAGTATTTATGTCGATGATGATGAAGAGACTACCAATGGTATGTGAGATGAAAGAATTGTTGAAGCTCGGTCAATGGTTTAAGAATGTAGTGGAATGATTACATGTTTATCATGTGTAATGTTGTATAAGTAATCTCATGGTACTATGGAATAAAGAGACATGTAAGGATTGTAACATTGTTGTCTGATTAATGTTACCAGTATCCATGAAAGGTTATTCAGATATTTTTGGAATGAAGATGATATGCGCATAATGAAGGGATAAGGGGAAAATGAAATGTTTGACAGTATTCATGAGTTCATGATTGATATAAGGACTAAGTGATATCATGGTTTGAGTATATAGAATTTTGAGGATTTTGGTATGTGGAAAGTGTTATCTTTTAACTGCACTCATGTTTTCACTAAGGTATTCAAGAGAATACACGATTAAGGACTTTGAATGTTTGGAATGTGACCAACAAGACATATCTTATGATATGTGGGGATCAACGACAGTATTAAATCTCTGGTAATCGATGTCACTATATTATGAGAGTGGACTGCAGTATTATGTATAAGCCTAAAGATTAGACTGGATTATGTTGGACATAAGTTAGTATTGTTTAAGGATAGAAGATTTTTGATATTATTGATGGGATGTTATAGTAACGTAGTTTTAGAAAAAGGACAACCTGCAGGACGGGCGACAGCCCATCGCTTCGGACAAGGCTGTAGGAATCGAACCCACAACCGAAGTGCGACTGGCCTTTATCGCCTACCACTAGCCTACAGGAAGTCCCTGTTTAGTAGAAACTAGTTTTATTATATTAAGCAGTATAATATATGAAGTATAAGTCCATTTTAGGAACCATATGTGATTAATCTCACTATAGATCGACTTATGTATATAATTTTTGCTAACCTTTTGTTTGAGATAGATGGAATGACTCGTCGTTCTATCACATGATCTGCTAACACTTCACGAATAACAAATTCAACTTCATTTATTTAAGAGATGAAGTGGCAATTGTTCAAGGCACGAACAACAGTGAGATTGTACCAAAATAAAGTAAGTATTTATTCTAATTCAAATTTTCAACTTTAGGGAAATGATCTTGAAAACCAAAAATGTTGTCCTAGTTCTCTTATACCTGATGAATCAGATGGTACCTTAGATCGTCACAAATTTATGGATTTGTGATTACTGGCTTTTCCATAGCCATGTTCTCTACCACTCTCCATCAGAACATGATGGTTAGATTTCTCTTCCATATCCATATTTCCACCTATGTGGAAAACCAGTGATTAGTTTATTTGGGTAACCGTTACGTTTCATACTTTTGTTTTTAAAGACTGGTTTTGATATTCCTTTTTACGATGTGGGTTTCTATTAAAGAAACTTTCAAATAGTAAACCATTTATAACCCCGATGAATTTCGAGGGCGAAATTCATTTTAAGGGGGGTAGAATGTAACAGCCCAAGATTTTATAAAAAATATTCTTTTTAATTTTATTAATGTCTTGTGTTGTACGCTACACCAAAAGGAGCTTGCACAACACGCATCCTTGACTTGCCTTGCATTACAGGCAATCACGACCTTCCTCGATAGCGTGTGTAATACGCAATACCGAGTTTCACTAAACAACGATATGCTATTAAAATATTATTAAAACTAGCCGTTATGAATAGTAATAACCACTTTTTAAAATTCTGTAAATCTTATTTTTCAAAATGAACTTCATTTTTGGATTCGGAGTATCGAATTTAGCCTAAGGTGAAATTTTGGTACTTTTCGGATAACTTTCATATTCTGATGAATAGTGAAAATTACTAAATTATAATTAAAAACAACTTTTTTAATCGAAATAATTAATAGTGATAAATTATTAATTTTAGTGGTTTTAAAGTATATTTAGAATATATTTTTACAATTTAATACAATGTTGGTCATTGGATGTAATTTCACATTTAAACCAGACATAATCAAGTGTCAATCTTTTGATAGATATTGTTTCTTAAAAACACGCTATTTGTTTTAACAGCGGGATTTAATTATAAAATTAATTAATGCAAATTCAATGATATGAATTTGGTAAAATAGACTTCATTTTTGAATTCAGAATATGAAATATAGCTTAGGATGAAATTTTGGCATTTTTCTGAAAACCATCATTTTTTGATGAATAGTGAAACTACTAAGTGGTAGTTAAAAAACTGAATTTTTCATAAAACTTAATTTTACCGCTTCTGTGAATGGAATTTCAAAAATCCGACAGACACGGTTGATATCAGTAAGTAAAATGTGGTTCAATGAGATAAAAATAATTTTTTGGTGAATAGTTACTTTTTACTATTTTTACCGCGGTTAATAGTAAATAGGGTAACTAAGGGTAAATATGATATCAATATTACCCTAAAACATGTCCTAATTCTATTGGACAAGTGTAATTCGACCAAAAACAAACTTAGGAATAAAATATGACCATTTAGGCCCACTTGGATTAGATTAGGACATTTATTATTAATTTATTTAAAGAAGGGTTAAAATAGTTAAAATCAAAGTTTAATAAGTAAATCATTTTTAATATGGGGTTATACATAAGATAAATTAAGCTATAAATATTCATTAGAAAGCTAAAAAGATTTCCTACATAATGTTATTTTATTTGTAAATTTTAGACATCAAATAATTTAATTAATTTATGACACAAAGATGATGCAGTAATTATCTTATTTATGAAATATTGACATAATTGATGTTATAAACACCAAAATAAATGTAATTTTAGAATTTTTATGAATTCCACTAATTTTATAGGTTACTATGATATATTAATGTTGATTTAATCAACATGGTTCGAACATTTAATTCTGTAATGACTTTCACAAAAATCATATATCAAATAGTGTCAAAATTGACACAAAATAGTTTTTAAATCAAATATTATATTATTAATTGTTATTTTATTCCTAAAAATATAAGGTTCGGCCAAATGACTTAGATAAGGATATATATATTAATAATAAACAATTTGGGGTTCGTTTGGCATGTTATAGTAAGTGTATTAACCATATAGTGAAAGAAAACAAAAAGACACGGTAAAAGTCAAATTATTTAACTTAGAGTTAAATCTAATTGATAAGGTTTAAAATAAGATCCAAACATGTCTAAATTTGATTGGTTGATGAGATTACAACCCTATCTCATATAAGCTTCGAATATGAGTCATTTTTGGAGGTTTTTAAGTGGGGTTAGATTTATTATAAATTAATATTTTTAAGAATTCCTAATGTGCCCCTCTCCTCCCCTATAAAAGGACACCTCCTCCCACTCCTCCTCACACCAATTTGAGCACTCAAGATCGGACACCCATGCCAATTTTTCCTCTCCACTTCCCTAGCAACATCGTAGAGGTTCTGGTCTTCCTCAAAGACCAATTTTAGTGCCCTAAGAGGAGGTCTCAAAGTTATGAAGTAATAACATCAGTATCACTCATATACTGATATGTTATTATAAGTATGAAACAACCCTATTTCACCATCTATCCATCCTATGGAAAAAGAAATCATCGCGCGTGCGTACGTACGGAATACCGTCTCCACGCCGTGGTGTAATCTATTTTCCACCACCACCTTACATGGATGGGTATAATAGTGTAAAGAATAACTATAAATAGTTATTACAACATCATATTGATTCTGATATATTGTATAATCCACTCCAATTCAATTCAATATTTATAGAAATGATATCATCGCTCGTGCGTACGTACGGAATACCGTCTCCACGACGCGATGAGATTCATTCTCCATGTTAACCATTTAAGAATGATTATAATGTATATATAAGAAATAATAATGAAATATATGACATTATAAAGCTACTGGATTTATGTATATATATACATATGTATGTCATCTACTTACTTCCATTTCAAGACAATAGGAAAAGGAAAACAGCGTTCATGCGTACGTACAGACTACCGTCTCCATGAACGGTGTTTTTCATTTTATTTATCTATCTATTATATATATATATATACTGAATATATATGATATATAAATCATATTTTATATTCTGGAAGTAAGTAGATCATGATATAAGTAATAATGATGTCAAGAACAACAAGTCAAAACACCTACGATAAATGAAACGATTTTACCCAAAACGCTTCTTTAAAATGGAATTTACAAAAGAACGGGTAATATAATGTAATAAGTGAACCATATATGATATCATAACAATGAATATGATTCTGGAATAAGTCAATAACATGATTTAAATCATTATACAGGAGGTTCGGACACTTACAAAGCAAGTCGGACCTAAGGTAAGGGAAATATCGCAATCTCATTTTTATCAGAGATTGTTTATACTTTGAAATTTACTGGGGTATATTTTATCATCCACATCCATGTTTCCTCAATATGTAATGTTATTTACATCAACCTACAATTGTTTAAATCCAATTTTACCCTTCGGTGAGTTTTTAGTAAAAGATATGAAAGGAATCTTTTGTCGTTTTTCGTACGAGGTACTTTTTGACTTTTCCGACAAAAGTACGAAGAATGTTTTTTAAACTTAAACGGCACGAACGGATTTTTACGGTTTTATAAAGCCTTATTTTCATGAATCTTCCTACAAAAGATTTCATGACTATTTTTAATAAAATATCTTTCTTTTAAAATTTCATGATGTTTTGTGAAAAGAAATTGATTTTGAAGAAGAAAGGATATTTTCCTCAAGAATTCATTTCAAGTGTTTTATCAAAATTATTTTCCATCTAAGATAATAAAGGGTTCTGTTTCTATCCATATTTTTACATTGATTTGACTATGCTGTGATGGAATTATGTTTATGAATTCCTTTATCTTATATGAATGGTTTTATGATGTCATGTTGTTTAAGAATCCCATTTTTATTACATGGGTTATGAAATGATGTATGATTTATGATTTTGTGGCACACATAAGAAAGGATTCATTATAAGATGGGTGGGACCTATATCTCCCTCCAATGCATTGGGTAAAGATTTTATATCTCATGAGATAGACATGGCTGGAATGGTAGGTTATACCGGTTCAGTGAAACAGGACTGAAACGAGGGTTACTCGATTCAGAAAGGGACTTTGTCCACTAAGATAGTCTTGGCAATGAGTCATGACTAACAAGAAATGATTTTCCATGATTATGTGTGCATTCCAGAAAGTTTCAAGTTTCATGTTATGATTATGGTGATCTCATTTTCACTTCTATGATTTATTCCATGTTAAGATATTATGATCTCTTTTGTAGGTTATGATTTTCAAAAAGATATGATATGATTTTTATTTCCTTTATTTGCCCTTGCTGAGCATTTGAGCTCACCCTTTTATGTTTTCTTTTCCCCAGGAAATAAAGAATGGTTTTAGGTAAAAAAAAGGGAAGATCTTTATGGGAGATATTGAAGATCTTTCACCACGATTAGAAGATTATGTTCCGAGTTTCCAAAGACACTAAACTATTACGATCCTTGTGTGTGTGTTTTTGTTATGTACTAGGTATTCCGCAAAAGTAATGTAAAGTCTATGTACGTCAGGCTGCGGGTCTCTACAGTTGGTATCAGAGGAAAGGTTTAGTCAACCTTTGGAAACTAGGATGCGAAAACGTTAGTGAGATCCCTAGAGATATTTCTAAGGTATGTCTAGGGATGTCCCTAAGGTTAAGTATACGTATAGGTTATAGTACTAGAACTACGCTAACGATCATAAAATTAAACCTAAGATGTTAGATGTTCAAGGTACTCCCCCTTTATTATGTTGTTTTCCCTAGCATGATTTTTGCCTCTCACGCTATTCTTTTTGGGTTTTAGAAAATGGCTGGAAACAAGGTGATTCACGATAATGGAGGAAATGATGGACAATGGAATGATATTCTTTATGAGCAAACAAATGAAATGGGATTTGGAAGTCCAAACATCATTATTATGCCGAATCAGAAATCTCATAATATGATCAATAAAGTAAAATTTGGTAAGTTTCCTGACTCGGCTAATAAGAGAAAGATGGAGTTTCATGATGATCATAGAGGAAAGAAAGTTCAATTTCCCCTATGTAAATCATGTGGGAAGAGGCATGAAGGAGAATGTTTCAAAGGAACTGGAAGATGCTTTGGGTGTGGAAAAGAAGGACACAAAGCCAGTAAGTGCAAAGGAAAAGGTTCAGTTAATACCAGGGATGAGGATAATGGTATTGCTACGACATCAAAAATGGTTAAGTGTTTTAAATGTGGAATGTATGGGCATTATGCAAACAAATGCCCTAAGGGAAAGACTCATGAAGAGAATCAGTATGGTCATATGGGAAGTATTTATGTGGATGATGATGAAGAGACTACCAATGGTATGTTAGATGAAAGAATTGTTGAAGCTCGGTCAATGGTTTATGAATGTAGTGGAATGATTACATGTTTATCATGTGTAATGTTGTATAAGTAATCTCATGGTACTATGGAATAAAGAGACATGTAAGGATTGTAACATTGTTATCTGATTAATGTTACCAGTATCCATGAAATTTTATTCAGATATTTTTGGAATGAAGATGATATGCGCATAATGAAGGGATAAGGGGAAAATGAAATGTTTGACAGTATTCATGAGCTCATGATTGATATAAGGACTAAGTGATATCATGGTTTGAGTATATAGAATTTTGAGGATTTTGGTATGTGGAAAGTGTTAACTTTTAACTGCACTCATGTTTTCACTAAGGTATTCAAGAGAATAAACGATTAAGGACTTTGAATGTTTGGAATGTGACCAACAAGACATATCTTATGATATGTGGGGATCAACGACAGTATTAAATCTCTGGTAATCGATGTCACAATATTATGAGAGTGGACTGCAGTATTATGTATAAGCCTAAAGATTAGACTGGATTATATTGGACATAAGTTAGTATTGTTTAAGGATAGAAGATTTTCGATATTATTGATGGGATGTTATAGTAACGTAGTTTTAGAAAAAGGACAACCTGCAGGACGGGCGACAGCCCATCGCTTCGGACAAGGCTGTAGGAATCGAACCCACAACCGAAGTGCGACTGGCCTTTATCGCCTACCACTAGCCTACAGGAAGTCCCTGTTTAGTAGAAACTAGTTTTAGTATATTAAGCAGTATAATATATGAAGTATAAGTCCATTTTAGGAACCATATGTGATTAATCTCACTATAGATCGACTTATGTATATAATTTTTGCTAACCTTTTGTTTGAGACAGATGGAATGACTCGTCGTTCTATCACATGATCTGCTAACACTTCACGAATAACAAATTCAACTTCATTTATTTAAGAGATGAAGTGGCAATTGTTCAAGGCACGAACAACAGTGAGATTGTACCAAAATAAAGTAAGTATTTATTCTAATTCAAATTTTCAACTTTAGGGAAATGATCTTGAAAACCAAAAATGTTGTCTTAGTTCTCTTATACCTGATGAATCAGATGGTACCTTAGATCGTCACAAATTTATGGATTTGTGATTACTGGCTTTTCCATAGCCATGTTCTCTACCACTCTCCATCAGAACATGATGGTTAGATTTCTCTTCCATATCCATATTTCCACCTATGTGGAAACCCAGTGATTAGTTTATTTGGGTAACCGTTACGTTTCATACTTTTGTTTTTAAAGACTGGTTTTGATATTCCTTTTTACGATGTGGGTTTCTATTAAAGAAACTTTCAAATAGTAAACCATTTATAACCCCGATGAATTTCGAGGGCGAAATTCATTTTAAGGGGGGTAGAATGTAACAGCCCAAGATTTTATAAAAAATATTCCTTTTAATTTTATTAATGTCTTGTGTTGTACGCTACACCAAAAGGAGCTTGCACCACATGCATCCTTGACTTGCCTTGCATTACACGCAATCACGACCTTCCTCGATAGCGTGTGTAATACGCAATACCGAGTTTCACTAAACAACGATATGCTATTAAAATATTATTAAAACTAGCCGTTATGAATAGTAATAACCACTTTTTAAAATTCTTTAAATCTTATTTTTCAAAATGAACTTCATTTTTGGATTCGGAGTATCGAATTTAGCCTAAGGTGAAATTTTGGTACTTTTCGGATAACTTTCATATTCTGATGAATAGTGAAAATTACTAAATTATAATTAAAAACAACTTTTTTAATCGAAATAATTAATAGTGATAAATTATTAATTTTAGTGGTTTTAATGTATATTTAGAATATATTTTTACAATTTAATACAATGTTGGTCATTGGATGTAATTTCACATTTAAACCAGACATAATCAAGTGTCAATCTTTTGATAGATATTGTTTCTTAAAAACACGCTATTTGTTTTAACAGCGGGATTTAATTATAAAATTAATTAATGAAAATTCTATGATATGAATTTGGTAAAATAGACTTCATTTTTGAATTCGGAATATGAAATATAGCTTAGGATGAAATTTTGACATTTTTCTGAAAACCTTCATTTTTTGATGAATAGTGAAACTACTAAGTGGTAGTTAAAAAACTGAATTTTTCATAAAACATAATTTTACCGCTTCTGTGAATGGAATTTCAAAAATCCGATAGACACGGTTGATATCAGTAAGTAAAATGTGTTTCAATGAGATAAAAATAATTTTTTGGTGAATAGTAACTTTTTACTATTTTTACCGCGGTTAATAGTAAATAGGGTAACTAAGAGTAAATATGATATCAATATTACCCTAAAACATGTCCTAATTCTATTGGACAAGTGTAATTCGACCAAAAACAAACTTATGAATAAAATATGACCATTTAGGCCCACTTGGATTAGATTAGGACATTTATTATTAATTTATTTAAAGAAGGGTTAAAATAGTTTAAATCAAAGTTTAATAAGTAAATAATTTTTAATATGGGGTTATACATAAGCTAAATTCGACTATAAATATTCATTAGAAAGCTAAAAAGATTTCCTACATAATGTTATTTTATTTGTAAATTTTAGACATCAAATAATTTAATTAATTTATGACACAAAGATGATGCAGTAATTATCTTATTTATGAAATATTGACATAATTGATGTTATAAACACCAAAATAAATGTAATTTGAGAATTTTTATGAATTACACTAATTTTATAGGTTACTATGATATATTAATGTTGATTTAATCAACTTGGTTCGAACATTTAATTCTGTTATGACTTTCACAAAAATCATATATCAAATAGTGTCAAAATTGACACAAAATAGTTTTTAAATCAAATATTATATTATTAATTGTTATTTTATTCCTAAAAATATAAGGTTCGGCCAAATGACTTAGATAAGGATATATATATTAATAATAAACAATTTGGGGTTCGTTTGGCATGTTATAGTAAGTGTATTAACCATATAGTGAAAGAAAACAAAAAGACACGGTAAAAGTCAAATTATTTAACTTAGAGTTAAATCTAATTGATAAGGTTTAAAATACGATCCAAACATGTCTAAATTTGATTGGTTGATGAGATTACAACCCTATCTCATATAAGCATCGAATATGAGTCATTTTTGGAGGTTTTTAAGTGGGGTTAGATTTATTATAAATTAATATTTTTAAGAATTCCTAAGGTGCCCCTCTCATCCCCTATAAAAGGACACCTCCTCCCCCTCCTCCTCACACCAATTTGAGCACTCAAGCTCGACCAACCCCTGAAAATTTCTCCTCTCCACTTCCCTATCAACATCCTAGAGGTTCTGGTCTTCCTCAAAGTCCAATTTTAGTGCCCTAAGAGGAGGTCTCAAAGAGGCACTTCAAAGAAGAGGTAATTACCGTTACCAATTCTTTCATCTTTATTTCTTCTTCCACTTCTTCTTCTTAGGTTGTTTCATTATGAAGTAATAACATCAGTATCACTCATATACTGATATGTTATTATAAGTATGAAACAACCCTATTTCACCATCTATCCATCCTACGGAAAAAGAAATCACCGCGCGTGCGTACGTACGGAATACCGTCTCCACGCCGTGGTGTAATCTATTTTCCACCACCACCTTACATGGATGGGTATAATGGTGTAAAGAATAACTATACATAGTTATTACAACATCATATTGATTCTGATATATTGTATAATCCACTCCAATTCAATTCAATATTTATATAAATGATATCATCGCTCGTGCGTACGTACGGAATACCGTCTCCACGACGCGATGAGATTCATTCTCCATGTTAACCATTTAAGAATGATTATAATGTATATATAAGAAATAATAATGAAATATATGAAATTATAAAGCTACTGGATTTATGTATATATATACATATGTATGTCATCTACTTACTTCCATTTCAAGACAATAGGGAAAGGAAAACAGCGTTCATGCGTACGTACGGACTACCGTCTCCATGAACGGTGTTTTTCATTTTATTTATCTATCTATTATATATATATATACTGAATATATATGATATATAAATCATATTTTATATTCTGGAAGTAATTAGATCATGATATAAGTAATAATGATGTCAAGAACAACAAGTCAAAACACCTACGATAAATGAAACGATTTTACCCAAAACGCTTCTTTAAAATGGAATTTACAAAAGAACGGGTAATATAATGTCATAAGTGAACCATATATGATATCATAACAATGAATATGATTCTGGAATAAGTCAATAACATGATTTAAATCATTATACAGGAGGTTCGGACACTTACAAAGCAAGTCGGACCTAAGGTAAGAGAAATATCGCAATCTCATTTTTATCTGAGACTGTTTGTACTTTGAAATTTACTGGGGTATATTTTATCATCCACATCCATGTTTCCTCAATATGTAATGTTATTTACATCAACCTACAATTGTTTAAATCCAATATTACCCTTCGGTGAGTTTTTAGTAAAAGATATGAAAGGAATCTTTTGTCGTTTTTCGTACGAGGTACTTTTTGACTTTTCCGACAAAAGTACGAAGAATGTTTTTTAAACTTAAACGGCACGAACGGATTTTTACGGTTTTATAAAGCCTTATTTTCATGAATCTTCCTACAAAAGATTTCATGACTATTTTTAATAAAATATCTTTCTTTTAAAATTTCATGATGTTTTGTGAAAAGAAATTGATTTTGAAGAAGAAAGGATATTTTCCTCAAGAATTCATTTCAAGTGTTTTATCAAAATTATTTTCCATCTAAGATAATAAAGGGTTCTGTTTCTATCCATATTTTTACATTGATTTGACTATGCTGTGATGGAATTATGTTTATGAATTCCTTTATCTTATATGAATGGTTTTATGATGTCATGTTGTTTAAGAATGCCATTTTTATTACATGGGTTATGAAATGATGTATGATTTATGATTTTGTGGCACACATAAGAAAGGATTCATTATAAGATGGGTGTGACCTATATCTCCCTCCAATGCATTGGGTAAAGATTTTATATCTCATGAGATAGACATGGCTGGAATGGTAGGTTATACCGGTTCAGTGAAACAGGACTGAAACGAGGGTTACTCGATTCAGAAAGGGACTTTGTCCACTAAGATAGTCTTGGCAATGAGTCATGACTAACAAGAAATGATTTTCCATGATTATGTGTGCATGCCACAAAGTTTCAAGTTTCATGTTATGATTATGGTGATCTCATTTTCACTTCTATGATTTATTCCATGTTAAGACATTATGATCTCTTTTGCAGGTTATGATTTTCAAAAAGATATGATATGATTTTTATTTCCTTTATTTGCCCTTGCTGAGCATTTGAGCTCACCCTTTTATGTTTTCTTTTCCCCAGGAAATAAAGAATGGTTTTAGGTAAAAAAAATAGGGAAGATCTTTATGGGAGATATTGAAGATCTTTCACCACGATTAGAAGATTATGTTCCGAGTTTCCAAAGACACTAAACTATTACGATCCTTGTGTGTGTGTTTTTGTTATGTACCAAGTATTCCGCAAAAGTAATGTAATGTCCATGTATGTCAAGATACGGGTCTCTACAATCAATATGTGAAGAATTATGCAAATGATCAGTTCATGGTTCAAGTCTACATTGACGACATTATATTTGGTGGCTGCAGGAAAAAATCAGTGGAAGGATATTCCAATCAAATGAAATTAGAATTTGAAATGCCTATGATTGAGGAGCTCACATATTTCATGGGGTTGCAGGAGATTCAAAATAAGGATTACACTTTCATTTCTCAGGAAATGTATGCATGAGAGCTGTGGAAGAAGTTTAATATGAATGAATCCAAAAAAATGTCAACTCCAATTGCAGTTGAAACCAAACTTGGAAAGCATGAGGATGGGACATCCGTAGATCCCACCATGTACAAGAGGATCGATGGGAGCCTATTATACCTGAAAACGACATGGCCAGATATTTCCTTTGCGACATGTCTAGTGGACTTCTTTAAGAGTAATCCAAAGGAGGAACATATGGATCTAGTAAAAAGAATAATGAGATACATTCAAGGTACTCATAACTTTGGGTTATAATTTGCTTCAAGTAGGGACAATGAATTATCAGTGTTTTCTAATGCTGGCTGGGCAGGTGATGTAGTTGACAGAAATTCCACTAGTGGTGGAGCCTTCTATATTGGGCAGAAATGTGTTGGCTGGTTGAGCAAGAAACAATAATGTACTTCTCTTAGTACTGCTGAAGATGAGTATATATCCACTACAAAGGCATGAACTCAACTGATATGGATTAAGCAACAATTGACAGATATTGGTGATAAGGTGAAACCACCAATGGTGATTTACTGTGATAACAAGAGTGCTATTGATCTTACAAAGAATCGTATTCATCATTCTCATACAAAACATATTGAAATTAGGTATCACTTTATAAAAAATTTGAGCATGGAGTGATTAGAATGGATCATGTGGGAACTGATGAGCAAATGGTTGATATCCTGACCAAGACACTATCTTTGGTTGTGTTTGAGAAGCATCAGTTGAACCTCGGTGTTCAGCCACCTCCTAGTGCATAAGAATGTTATAAAATCCCCCTCTCTCTAGTTATGTTAACTACTTTTAATCTATTTATGGATGTAATGCAGGTTTTTGGGGAATATACTATCCAGTGGGTGTATTGAGATGTTCAATGGGAAAATATTGATCTTTGGGTTTATTTCCAATGAGGGAAAATGAATTAATTCAGGACATTTTTCCTATGATGATGAGTTTTTCAATGACAGGATAAGAAGGATTACATTATATATGTAATGATTCTAGGAAATTTTAATAGAATTGCTTGGGCGTCATTGAGAACCCTAAAACATGGGATCACAATTCAAGATTCCCCGCTTTTTTTCTAAACCAACCATTGCTCATGTAGACTTAGAGTGTTGGATGAGTTGATTCTTGCAATTTTCATTTACATGTTGCAAGTGATCTATTGAATTTATCTTATGATTTCCAAAAAACACAAAGGGGGAGATTGTTGGAACCATGTAAGTTCTTTGTATTAATATTAGTATGGTTTGTGTTTTTTGTCAATCCTTAGTGGAAGTTTAGAATGTCTGCAAGTAAAGTGATCATACAGTTTAAGTAGACAATAGTATTGTAGGTGGTGTCATTTCATAGTGTTTGCCAAATTTTTGGGCCTGAAAATTGGAAAATGAAGACATAGGTTGTTCGCGAGAGGAGGTGCATGCAAAAAACGGAGTGGTGCACGAAATAAAGAGGGTGTGCGTGAAAAATAGCGAGAAGCGTATAAAACAGCGAGTTGTGTGAGAAATAGGAGCGTGTACGAAAAATAGAGTGGTGCTCAAAATAGTGGAGTGATATTTATCACGCAAGATGTTTTTTTGAAGAAGAACATATAAAAATGGAAAAGGCATGGGCTGTGCGAAAAACATAGAGATGTGTGCGAAAAACGGTTCTTGCACGAAATATTATGCGCCCAATGAGATGTTTTTCGCGCCACAGGGGGTTTTGCGTGTGGGGTTCTGAGATGCCTATAAATTAGAGGTGACCTCCTTCATTCAATACCGATAAAGACATAGAGATGATATGAGGTTTGATGCATGTAAAAGGTTCGTGTAAATGCACATGCATGAAAAATCTTGAGCTGTGCGGAATATTCCAGGTTGCGTGAAAAATTCCACGATGCGAGAAATAATCTGGTTTGCAGGAAAAAACCGATTTGTGTGAAAAATCCGGGCTGCTTGAAAAGGGTGTTGCGGCGCGAAATATTTTTCCGTGCAAAAAGGAAATATTGCACGCAATAGTAAGGTCTTGCATGAAAAGGGTTGGTGTTACATGAAATTTTCAGTGAAACTTCATTGCATGTTCTGGTTATGCAGTTCAGTGGTTCAGTACGTAGAAGTGCGTCATTATCGGACTTCGATGCAAGATTATTCTTGTGCTAAGTGGAGGCAAAGACTTCAATGCAAATCTATTGATGAGACCTTCACATCTATTAACTGATTGGGACTTTACCAAAGACAATGAGGCAGGGGGAGTCAATGGGTGTGACCCGAGGGACGTAGTTGGCTATCCTTGAACAATTGTAAAGGAAGTGATCCTGGGATATAGTGACTATTCCTGAACCTTTGTAATCCACAACTAGTGAAGAATAGTGGAATTTGGTATGACCGAAAACCTGTCGGTGTATACTCCTTGGACATAGACCTTTGTGGTGAACCAAGAAAAATGTGTTGTGTTTTATCTCTGTATGTGAATGTTTGATTGCTTCTCATATCTATCATACAGGTTAAACTAGTTCCTACCAACGTGGGAACAATATCCATGAGTTTAAAAGAAATATTTGACACCCTGATTCACCCCTCCTCTCTCAGGGTGTCCCGGGGTCCTACCAAAATAATGTGGTATGCCCATGTTTTGACACTATCGATGTCCAGTTGTTATGTTTATCATCTCATAGAGTAGTTGTAGAAATAAATAATATCTTATTTTTCTTCTATGAAATAAGGACTGGCAATGTATGTGATTTTTAGGAGCCCTATGTTGGAATAGAGGGTGAGAATTAGGTGAGTGTCTATGATATTTAGGCTCAGTTTGAGAAATTCTCCTATCAATATTCTATGATTACTTATTGTGTGTTTATAAGGATTCACTACTTGAAATTTATGATTTTTTTTTTCAAGTTTCACGATTTCATTTTTTAAAATAATAAGGAAGTATGATCTGTATTTTATTATTTTCACATATTCTTGTTTCCTTGATGATCTCATCAATAGTATCTTAGGAGTTGAATTAGGTTTATAGTTGATGATCATTAATTAATGTTGTTTTGTTAGTTTTTTTATTTTTGGTCATTTTTTATTAGTTGATAAGATTAAATGATAGGGTAAAGATATAAATGTTCCATCACAAAACATGCTAGAGGATAATCATATCTGGATGATTATATTTAATCCTTGGTTTTTGTATTTAGTAAAAACTTTTTGAACCAACTGATAGGATATGTTAACTTATAAAAACATCACACGTTATTTTTTTATATTTTATTTTTAACGTAAATATAATTATAGATTTTTATTTTTTATTTACAAATAAAATATTATATCAATTTTTTTTTCATATACGTCATTCTATTTCTTCAATTTTTTCATACTGAATTTTTTATTTCCCCCTAAAAATTTATTTTTAATTTCTATTTGTTAACATATTATGTATTTATATTTTGATTTAGAGTTTTATTTATTATTTGGAGTTCAATTTTTTCGAATATACTACAATTTTGGGTACTAATTTCAAAGATTAGTGTTGGACACATGATGTTATCATTTTTTCAATGGTCTGTCCAACTTCTTGAGTAGTTTATCTGGGAAATTGATTAAGCTAATTTGACAGCTATGTATGTAGGGATTTATATTTTCATCCTATGATTGTATACCTTTTTTTAGTCTGATCCACATGCTTCACTATGTATCCTCTTCACTACTACCATGTATCCCAAGAGTGCTTTAAAGATATTATTCCAACCTATGATTTAGTGTTCCTTCATGTTATTCTATTATGCAAGTGTCCTTCCTTGTCTTCCATATACATTATTACATCGCTTCACTAGAGGAATTATGATTTCCTGGAACTTTATCATATAATTATTTCGTCTATTTTTATGATTTCTTGTGTTTGAAACTTTTGGTTTTAGATAAAATATAGAGTGATCTTGATACGATGAAGAGGACCCCATAGATGGATTCAACTTTTTCATTTATTCTTGTTCCTCCAGTGCTACTTTATGTTGGAGAGATTTTCCCTTCAGATCTTAGAGGTTCTATTGATAATAAAACGGCTATCTTAGACCTAAATAGTGTAAATATTATTTTATTTATAGGTTTTTCGTGTAGGATTAAAATATTTAGTGCATTTTCATTTATTATTTGGTCATGTTTTATGTAATTTTATTTATTATTGATCTACATGGGGTTTCATGAGTGATTTCATCAATTTTAGGTGTGTATATTACCATCCTTAATACTAGTGTCACCATTGTATCTTAGAGTTACATGGAATCCATTCATAGATAGATTTTAATTGTCTGAATTTTTTCATTCCTTATTTCTTGCTCATTAATATTTATAAACATGTAGGTGTATTTTTTACATAATAAAGGAATATATGGTGGTTCTCTTCCCATGAACAAGTGAATAATTCTATCAAAGCACATAAATATATTTACTCTTTATCATTTTAAAATATCATTATTTTTTTAAATTTCATTCTTTTATTTGAATTATCTTTATTTTATTTTCCTCTTTATTTGAATTGCATCCTTACACTAGATGCTATTATTCCATTATTGGGTGAGGATTCCATCATTTAGACTTTCATACACCATAAAAAATGTGGTCCAACATTCAAGTTTTAAGTTGGTTCTTATAGAACCCCTGAATCATTTGGGTTATTTCAAAGATACTAAGAGTTCCAATCAAATTCGATCATAAAGTAGAGTGAGATTTGTTTAGTAAATTTTTTCGAGTTTTTAAATAAATTTTCTTTTATATCTTATTTCTAAAATTTTAACCTTGTTTCTAAGGAAAATCATGTTTAACTGTCTATTGAATTTAAAAAATTTACCTAATTTTTGTAATAAATACAAGTGTATCAGCCACTCATATATAAATATTAAGTGTTTAATATCTAAAAAAATAACCATCTATCTAATGCTTATAAATTTTGTATTATAGATCTGAGGAATGGATTTGTGAAAATTTACATTCAGGTATTTTTTTTAAAAATAAAATTGAATTTCAACGAAAATTGATGTTAACATTTTTTTATTTTCAATATTCTATCATTTTTTATAAGTTTAGAATTAATATTTTATCTTAAATATTAGTTGGATCTGGTGTAAATATAACTACCCTATTCCATAAGGGTACTTTGTTTCATTAGGGTAGATTTACTGATGCTTAAGGGTACTCTTGACCTACATAAGGTTAAATTACCTCTTGTATAATGGTACCATGGTATGTGTAACAGTAATACCAGAATACATGAGGGCAATTCTTAGTCCATGTAAGAGTATTCCCTATCTCGTTTAAGGGTCATACCAAGTCAGATAAGTGTAATTATCTACATACATAAGGGTTATACCTATCTATGTAACTACAATGCAACACTTGTGTAAGGGTTAACCCTGTCACATGAGGTAACCCATTCTTATTTGAGGGTAATACCTAGTAGCATGATGGAAATTATCAGTTATGTAACAGTACTTGCTAGTCATGAAAAGGCAAACTAGTTCATATAAGGGCACATATCATGGTGGTAAAATCTTTACCTGGATCATGTAAAGGATATACCTATCTCATGTAAAGTTAATTATTTGTAAGGGTAAATCCAAGTATGAGTTTGTTAATTTATTTTAACAAAAAAAAATTCTTTCTTCTTGTTCATCTATGTGGCACGCATTTTATATTCACTGCTTGACTTGTTCTTTCCTCTCCATTATGATTATACTTAAAGGGTTGTTGTTTGGATTTGATTAAAAATTTTAATGTGTTTTGATGGAAAATATATAAGTCTCATAGAGAAAAATATTAAAATAAATAAGCATTTTTCTATACATGGTTACTAAATTCCATTGAATCCAATATTCTTCATTATTGGTTAAACCTGGTCTAGGGATTCAGTGGACAGAGGTGAATATCTTTTTTCCCCATCACGGGATGCCCTCGTGCGAAGGAAGACACTGAAAACTTTAGTTCCATTCATACATCTTCCTTGTTTTGGTATTAGATCCTAGAATCAGAAAAATTTTATTCTGCATTTCTAGTTTTCATTTCCTTCTACCATATACGGTGTTATATCCTTCTATGTATTTTTGTAGCACGATTTTCATCCAATAAAATCTATGGTTGATATCCTAATTTATTTACTTTTTTTCTCTTCTAATTCTATCTATTTTAATTTATTTAGTAATAATATTTACCAATTGGTGTTTATATAATTCACACAAGTTAACTGTGGATTTAAGCATTTAATATCTTTATGTTATTTTAATTTTTTATAATTCATTCATCTTGTATCTATCCTCCCCCATCTATTTAAGTGTTAATATAATTGTATACAGAAAATAATAATAAAAAGTAACTATATTATTAGATCATGCTAATTTCTAAGGAACTACCACACTAGAATATCCCCTAACAACTAGTATTAGTTCCACTGAGTTTTGAATAATGTGATCAACTAAATTTAATATCAACAAATTTGTCCAAGATAATGATTTCGATCTATGGAGGATAAATATGTATGAACTAGAAGAACATAACAAGCACCTTGATTATTTGTGTGGTTATAAAAGTAATGTTACTACCCTATCCGCTAACTAAAAATCTGTTAATACTGAAATAAATGTCATTCTTGATGTCATTAAAAAGCATTAAAGCCTAATACTTCTATCTTTAGGTTACATGGTATTTCATGAGATATCTTATTAATCCACTACTACCCGAATCTGGACCAAAATTGAAACTTCATAAATGAAAAAGACCATATTAGGTCAACTACATAAGAATAGGTTGTTTTATGATTTTCATATTCATACCAGAATATCATTTGGGACTTAAATTGATGATTTTAATAAAATAGATCCTTATTTATCTAATATTGAAGTTAAGTTGGATGATGAATATTTGGATATCATAATAATGACCTCTTTAGATGATTATTATAATTTATTTGAAGATTTAATGATTTATGGTAAGGAATCATTAAACCTAGAAGAAGTAAAGTATGAATTTTTGTCTAAATAAATCCAATAGAAAAATCCTAGTTTTGTTATGAAGGAAAATGAGCAGTTGAATTCAAGAGGTAGGATTGAGTGGAGAGGAAAAATAATATGTAAGATCATTTCTAATATTATTTCTAGATATATGGGTAAAAAAATTCATTTTAAACAACCTAGTAACATAAGATGAAATTTTATCAAATGGGAAAATTCTATGAATGACACCAATAATAGTGAAAATTCTTTTTTGGTGGACCAATATTTTTGTACGGTCAAGGTTATAAATGTTTGTTATGACACTATCAGTGATGAATGGGTTTTGGATTTAGGATCTTCATTTCATATGTTTCCCAAACATGAGTACTTCACTGATCTTAGAGGGATTGATTATAGTGAGGTCTTCTTAAGAAATAACAAAATATTCATAATCTTGGGTAGAGGTATTGTTTCCCTAGTGTTACATGAGGGATCAATCAAACACTTAGTTGATGCTAGGTGGTTGCACGACTTGAAGAAGAATATTAATTCCAATACTATATTAGACCATAGTGGGTATTCATTTACATTTGATTGAGGGAGTCCATGGATCTCTAAGGGTTCACTAACTATTCGGATAGGAACTCTCACCAGTAGTCTTTTTGTCTTAGATGGTAGGACTCATATGAAACTATAAAATGTAACTCTTTACCCCATGAGAGACAATACTATGATATGTCATATTTGTTAAGAAAATTATATTTCAAAATTTATTAATGAACTAATAAATCAAGGAATTTTAAATTATATTACTCTATGTACCCTTTTATTTTGTGAAGACTATGTTTTTCGTAAATCAAAATGTGTTAGTTTTAAGAGTTATACATGAAGAGATAATAACCCATTATAATATGTGAATTTAGATTTTTTTTTGCACTCTAGGACTAATTACCACATTGGGGGCACTATTATGAGACTTTCATAGATGACTATTCATGGAAAGATTGGATTTAAACTGTCAAGCACAATTCTAAAATAATTGAAACATTCAAATTTTGTAAATCTAGTGTTGAAACAGAATCATTTTATATACTCAAACCCCTTGGGATAAAAAACAATGTTGATTATTTTTCTTATGAATTTATAAATAATAGAATTTATAAATTTATTCTTAGTAACACAACTATTTTGGACACCCTCCTACATAATGGCCTATTTGAGAGGATGAATAAGAATAATTTAGAAAGAGTGAGAAGCATGATCCCATATTCTAGTATTCCTAATCCCTTTTCAAAAATAATTTGGTACTACTAATTCTTATTTGATCTATATATGACCCTATAGATCCATTGAATTTAGAACACATAAAGAGATATGAATTGGTTCACACCCCCAAGTTTAGAACATCTTAGATTTTTTTTATGTATTGTCAATGCTCATAGTAGGGTTGATAAACTTGAAACCAATGCTGTGAAATAAATTTTTTAGATACCCACAACATGTTAAAGGTTATAGGATTTGGTTTGATAAGATTGGTTTTAAGAACTACATAATCAGTTGTGATGTATCTTTATATGGGGATTATTATAAAAAACAAAAGGCCTCTAATATTTTCCAACTTGAACCATCTGAAATGGTAGGTGTTAAGGATAATTTAGAGCCAGAATTAAAGCATGAACCCAAGTTTACCTCCACTATACATCCCCAACTAGTTCACATTGGCACATAACTACAAATTTATTTTGAATCTGAATATGAGGTTGAGATAGAAGTTGATTTGAGGAATTATTAATTAACTCGTGATAGGACTGGAAGAACCATATGTCCTTCTTCATAATTTACTAAGGCTGATGTTGTTTAATTTTCCATTAATGTATTCTTAGACCTAGGATGTTATGATCCTAGAACCTTTAAACTAGATCTTAAATATATAATATTGGGGTAGTTTCTTTCTACCATCAATTTTGAAATGAAATGTACTCCAAATAGTCCTCGATAATTGATAAAACTCCTGAAAAGTTCAAAGTTATAGGTTGTAAATGGATTTTTAAGAAGATACAGGACAACACCAGAGAATGAAAACATAATTAAAAATTGAATATTTGTTAGAAATTGATTCCTCCAATTTGAGTGAATTGACATTAGTGATAACTTTTTCCTATTATCAAATATTCCTTCATCAGATTATTGTTATTCATTCTACCCCGGAATTACATTAATATTGAACAATTAGATGTTCATATTTATTTTTTAATGGTTATTTTTATGAATATATTTATATGAAATCACCTTATGTATTTTAAAAATATTATAAAATTATTCATGTATTACTTTTAAAAAAAATCCTTATATGGACTTAAGAAAAAATCTTGATAATGGTATATTGATTTTAATTATTTTATACTGATTTTTTTACTAAAAGTAAATATGATACTTGTGTTTACTTTAAATATATCATGTATAAATTTATTTAGTTACTTCAATATGTTGATTATATGATTGTAATTTTTAATGTCATTAGGTTGATAAATCAAATCAAAAACCAGTTGCATAAATCTTTTGAAATGAAATATTTTTGGAAAGAAAAGAAACTTTTTTGTATAAAAATAAATAAGGATGGATATTCTAAGTTTTTTTATTTAGCACAATATTTTTATATTAATAAGGTCATAAAAATGTATTTTTAGATAATTTGAAACCTTTTAGAGTTCATTTTGTATTGAAATTCATGTTATCCTTATTCTAATTCCCTAATAGTGATTTTGACATTGATTATATTTGTTAAACCCATTTTTCTAACATAATAGGTATCCTCATGTATGACCTGATATTCTATCATAAAGATATGGATTTTGTTTTTTTGTACAGTAATAAAGTTTATGGGACATCCTAAAAATCCGAATTAGAATACATTAAAGTGGTTACTCAATTATATATTGATTTATTCTTATATGTTATTTTTTTGGAAAAAAATGATTCTTATGTTCAATTAGTCATTATATATTTTTGGCTTGGGGTGGTCCCGTTTCATGTAAATTTAATATGAAAGATATTTTTACTTTTCACCAGTGTGGTTGAATACATATCATTAACTAATGCAATCAATGAATAAATTTTTCTTATAAGATTGGTTAAAGAACTATCTTAATCTTCTGGTAATATAGAATAGTTCTATGATAGTCAGTTGACTTATATATTTTTGAAAAACATGTTTTTCCAGCAATATGAAAACACATGCATATAAGATTTCTCTTTTTTAGGGATTTCATTTGAAATTTGATAGTATGTGTGACTACGATAATAGTTCTGACAATATAGGTGATAGTTTGAATAAGGCTGCTCTATTGTCCAAGTTTTGGGCTAATTAATGTAGTCATATTTCAATTAACTGAGTTGAGATAACACTATCCTATTTAAATTATTTTATTTCAAACGTTATTTTTCTTGAAAATTTTCATGCAAGTATTTCATTATTCATAATCAAATTTAATTTCTATGAAATATGTTTTTTACATTTCTTATTTAAAAAATTTTCCTATTTTTTATTACTTTTGATTTCATGGTTTTTTTTAACCTGTAGCTAGATACTGTGTAAGGATAACCACCATATTTTATAAGGGTAATCCTATTACAAAGGGGTAGATTGCTCGATGTGTAAGGGTACTCATTACTTTCATACAGGTACCTTACCTCTTTCATAAAGGTACCCTAGTATGCATAAGAATAATACCTAGCTTCATGAGGGTAAGTCATTGGCCATGTAAGCATATTTCCCAACTCATGTAAGAGTCGTAACATATTATGTAAGGGTAACTTCGTACCTACAGAATGTCCATTTCTATCCAGGTAAAGATCATGCTCTTCTTGTGTAAGGGTTAAACCTTTCACATATGGGTAATCCCTAATTGCATGAGGGTAAAACCCAGTTGTGTAATGTTAATGCCGAATAAAGTAAGTGTACAACCTATGTTTCATAAAATTAAACCATCTAACATAAGGTTACTAGTTCTCATGTAAGAACATTACCAAGATCTCGTGAAATTTATTATTATCTAACATAAAGGTAATACAATGTAACGGTAAATCCACAAAAGGGGTTGTTAATTTGTTTTAATAGTCGAACTAACTCTCACTTTTGAGTTGTATACATTTCCAGCATCCTCATTCTCCACCTATATTTATGTCACCAAAACTATTATGATTTTACATTGGGGATTTTTTTGAATTTGATTTGAATTTTTAGTGTGATATTAGGGAAATATAATGATTCTTATAGAGAGAAATATCAAGAGAAAGAAGAAGTTTTCCATTCATGGTTCTTGAATTCCACTAATGTTGATCATCTTTATTGTGGTCCAAACATATTATTGGTTTTTAGTGGACAATGGTGGATATCATTACTCTTCATCATAGGATTACCTCATGTTAATGAATACATCATTAGATCACATGTCATTAGAGATTCTTCTAGATAATAGTATTAGAACCAACAATCGTAAGAATACTATTACATGATTATATTTTTCATTTCTTACTACCATTAATGGTATTGTATCCTCATATTGATATGTGTATTGTGAGTTTCATCCAGGATGTTCATCAGATGATTTATCTATTTCTATTATTTTTTTCATCATTTATAAATATGGATATTGTTTTAGTAGTAGAAGTTGTCTAAAATCTTTACCACCATGAACATAGGTCTAAAATAGACCAAATCATGAAATATCTTTATGTCCTTTTATTTTTTTTAAAACACATTTATCTAGTATCCATCATTACCCCTTCTGTTTAATTTTTAATTTATTTGTATACATCAAATTTTTAACCTAGTACCCAGATTATTATATCTTGTATGTTAATTAGGCACTACCACACCGGAATAACCTTGAATAGGTATTGTATCTTCTAATCCAGTTGGCTATTGAAATAATAAGTATATATTTCCTAATAAAAATATTACAGGGAAGTGTAGTAGTTTTAAAGATACTTTTTTAGTGGTGATTTTTTTCCTACCTCTGAGAAAGGCCTACACATTTTCCCCTCAAATTAGAATGGGTTATTGAAGGTTAACACCCCCTATGTTGATTAATTTTTAGAGGCTTGTTTTGTCTTGTTTTATTACTAGGAAAGATCATCCTATATGTCATGTAGATGATAGTAAGTTTCTATTTTGTTTTTCAGTAGAAGATGGTCAATTTAATATTTGGATATTTGATTATCCTAAGGAGGATTTTCAAGGGAATAATTATGATTGGTCCTCAATGAATTATTTGAATATTGAGTATTTTTATTTGAAGGAATAATAATTTATGTTCTCGGGGAAAAATAAAGGGAATATGAATGTGGGTGTAGGATGTTAAGTTTAATTGTTTAGGAAGTCCTATATAAGAGGAATCAGTGTATCATATGGCCCATACTAGGTAGAAATGTTCCCAATACATGGATTATAGGTGAAGTTGGTCTCGAGGGAAACAATTAAAGAGGTTTAGGATAAGGAATATTTGGTTTCTGTATTGGGAGAAAGGGATGAAAAACCCGATGTTACTTGTGGTTGTGTGGCCAAAGGAATTTCTAATGAATATTTTATTAAAACCAGGAAATATTAGCATATATATCTTTTCATTCCAAATATGTTGAGAATTTCACACTAGGATTTTCAATCAAGGATATTTCCATATCTAGAACATAGATGAAGGGGGTCTTTGGGAACAGAAGTTGGGGAAAAATTCTAAACAAACATTTAAGACTATGGAAGTAGGACTGAGTATACCAGTTGATCGGATTCTTGATGTCCAGTATAAACAAAATCCCAAATAGGTACACTTTAAAGGGAATTTATTGCAAAGTCAACTTTTTATGCATAGATATCGCATATATCTTGATGAAAAATCATTACAAAACATAAAAATAAAATCAATAATTATATAGGTTTAGTGGCTTTATAAACCATTATATACAAAAAATGGTTCATAAAATATATAAATCATCTCCCACTAAGTTCTTCAAAACTATAACCCTTATTAGATATATCATAATTATTACTTTTATTCATAACCTTGGTAAAGAAAAAATAAGAAAGGGTAATCTTGGATTGTTAGTAATGGTAAAAAAAGGTAGATATCAATGATCTATTGAACATAACATGAATATAAGAGTATGATAACATTAACAGAACATTTTAAAATCAAATCTTATATATTAAAGAACATAATATTAAGTTCTGGAATAAAACATGGTAGTTCATGAGAAATGAATAATTATGGAATCAAAGAATCCGAACCGTGATAAAAAAAACATTGGCATAATACATACATTTTTAGAATACACAT
Source organism: Viscum album (assembly GCA_963277665.1). Taxonomy (NCBI): domain Eukaryota; kingdom Viridiplantae; phylum Streptophyta; class Magnoliopsida; order Santalales; family Viscaceae; genus Viscum; species Viscum album. The sequence continues at coordinate 1,803,448,090 of OY728145.1, read as the reverse complement.
AAGTATAAAAAACATTTCATTAGTAGTGAAGGATCTTTTCCAATACTATCATAGTGGAATCTATTCACTGCCCAAACCATTGTAGTAGTTAAGGTTCACTCCCAAGACTATCATAGTGGAAAAAGTATCTAACTGAACTGGGTTCACTCTCTATTCGAACCCTATTTATCTTATGAGATATCAATAATTACCAAATTCATTAAAATGAGATATAGGTCCCACCCATCCTTAGTTACATTATGAGAACCTTCTTTAGTTATAACAAAACCATCATCATTGTTTTTAATGTAACTACTGTCATTGGTTATTACATAACCACTTAACTAAATTGAAAAATATACATATGTGTGAAAAAATATTATAAAAGATTCATCATATTATAAACCATGAAAATAAATGTGTTTCATAAAAATTTCTTCATAGAATAATCCTTGGAAAATAAATAGGTTTCAAAAAAAATTCACCATTTCATCAAAGTATAACTCGTAGAAAAGGAACATGTTTCATAATCATAATTACATCATAATCATAAAACATATAAATAAATAATAATTGTGTCATTGCATCATATCCCAATTATATAATAATTAATTTTAACGGTTTTTCACTTTGATGAATATAAATAACATTAAAATATCATTAAATAATTCTTGAGAAAAATATAATTTCCATTTAGAAATCCATTCTTTAAAATATAATTTTTGAAAAGATTATTGATAATTTTTTCATAGAAAATGACTATGGAAACCTATAAAGGTAGGTTCAAAGCATTGATTTTTCATGATAGTGTGAATTTTCATTCATGTTTTATAAGTTATAAAAACATTATTTTCATTCTTTTGTAATATTTCAAAAGGTATCCCATTTAAAAAATCATAAGAAGATACATTTTAAATCCATTTTCTAAAAAATTCAATCATGGGTAAAAATATTTATAAAAAATATTAGGGGAATATTAAATACTATCATTATAACATTTTTAGAAAACATGGATATAAAAAAGGATTTTCGACTGAAGATAAAAATAAATTTGATTTTCCTTAAAAAATATAATTTTCTCATGTAGAATAAATAAGGGGAGGAAAATGGAAAAAGATATTTATTATTAAGAAATAACTATAGGATAATGAAATTCATTGATTTATTAATAAATGGATCATATTATTTCATCATCATAAACTTAATCATTATCAATCCCAATAAATAATGATATTGTGACATAAAACCCTTACAACTTTTGTAATTTTTGAATAATATTACATGTGAATGAAATAAACTAAGATGGATATGAAGATAAATATAAATTTAATTATATTAATCATTAAATATATTCATTATTAGTATATTCAATTCATATAAGAAGCAACTAGTGAATATGGCATGTGTCCCACGAAAATAAAAGTGACATGAAAATCTCATACCTTAAGTCTCAATTCCTTCATATGTATTAGAACCTCCTGTATAATAAATAGAGATTCATTATAAATATATATCAGAACCATATTTTTACATATTTTACCTTATATTATTTACTTATAAACTTTTATCACCCATTTTTTAACACTTATTTATTAAAATCACTATATCAGGTGATATCTGCTTTGTTTTTATATATGTTATGGTTTGATAATTTTGGTCCTTTTACTATGATTATGAATAAAAAATATTAATATTTTTAATAATAATATAAATATGATATATATTCATTATATAAAATTTTAGATACATTTATAAAATTTAGAGATAGAAAAATTAATTACACTATTCATGGAGAGGTATGTCAAATATACACATAAACATTGTTTCAATTTTTCAACGGATGAAAAAAAATAAAGGTAAATAATAAACCACATATACAGAATAATTAATATATCATATATAAAATAAATATTCATTAAATCCATTTTTATAACCAAACATGTAAAAAAGAAATGAAAAAATAATCACATCACATCATGGAGGTAGTAGTCCACACATACACCCAATTAATGTTATCATTTTCTAATGGTTTGTAAGGTAAGGAGGTAGATATGATATTATTATTATATAAGTTTAATTGTCTTATAATAATCATATTTAAACATTAATCCAATAATAATACCCATTCATAAAATATGGTGATGAGAAGTGAATTGTATCGCTACATGGAGATGCAAATTCATCGTACACACAAGCAATATTTTTACTTTCCATTTGATGAAAAGAGGATGAATAAAAGTTGTTTCAAAAATTAAAATAACATTTAAGTATAATTATTATACAGAATCTATTATTTTATTAATAATATAAAATATTTATAAGAGGTAAAATAATTATTAAAAAGTTACCGGTTAAGGTGATTACCTCTTCTTTTAAATTACTTTTTTAGATCTCTACTCAATGGCTTAAGGATTTATATTTTGTAAATGATAGAACCACTATAATTTTTAAAGGGAGTTTTATAATGAATTTTTTTAGAGTATGGTTGAGCTATAATGCTCCAAGTGGTATGAATAAGAGAAATAAAGGTTCCCCTTTTATAAATGAGGGGATGAGAACTGTTGGAATTTCTTAAAATATCAATTAACATAAATTAATTTTGATTTCAAAATGGATAAAAAATGATAATATTCTAATTTAAGATGATAATAACTTTAAATCCTCTCATAAAATAAAATATGAAATGTTTTGGATCACATTTTACCCTTATCTTTTTGTTTTAATCATTCGTTAATCCCTTGGACAATCATGATAATGTTAATGTTTTATACCCTTTAAGGGTTAATAATGTCACATTAAAATGAAAAAAGACCTAGAAATGGATCAACGATGATTTTTAAAACAATATCTCATTAATTTTTTAAAAAAATATAATATTTTAATGATTTATATATCATTTAATAAAATATTATTTATTATAAAATATCATTAATGTAATCTTTAACATTATCCATATAATTTGATGTTAAATACATCAATAAAAAGGAATGAATTCAAATATAATGATTCTGAAACTCCCTATTATGTAATATTGACTTATAAAATTCATGGTACATATTAACTAATTCAAATTATATCACTTTTAATATTTTTTAAATAAGTTATTTTATTTTTAAATTAATTGAATAAATATTTATTAGTGTTTTAGAAGAATATAAGGTCATTATTTAATTTTTTTTTTAAAAAAAATTATATCATTAAAATATTTTTATTAATATCAAAATAGACAGTTATATTCTTTCATAACATGATTTTTTCCCTCTATGGACGCATAAGATATATTTAAAACAAATAGAGTAGGATTTTATGACCTTCTTTGATTAAAATATTATATAAGTAATTTTCATAGAACATTTTTATTAAAAACTCAATTCAGAACCTAATTTGATAAGAAGATAATTTCTTTCATCTAATAAGAATTATGATGAAAACATGTGGTATTATCACTTAGTTTCAACCTAGATTAACCGGATTTACACATTACTGATGGAATAAATTTTATAACAAAGACTAATCAGAATGAAAAATATAAAAGTGTCCTATTTAAAAAATTTAAATCTCATGATTAAAAATATGGAATATATTTTATCAATTTCAATACCTATAGGTGATATAAATTAATTTTAAAATAACTAATAAAAATACATCAGAAACTGGTTTTTAGTAATATTAATTTCTTAAGAATAAAACCTATTTTATTCATATCTCATGCCTAGAAAATTATTAGATAAAGGTAGAAAAATTTATTTATGATAATATATATATATATATATATATATATATTTAGATCATTCATCTATATCAAAAAATTTAATTTATAAAGTTAAAAATAAATTACATGCACAAAAACAGTTTTTTAGGAAAATTCATATTTACCTATATAAATTTTTTAATACTAAATTAAAAAATTAAATTGATTCCAATGGAATTAATTGGATTGTTTATAATTTATAAAAATAATTATACTATTAAATAATTTAAAAACAAAATGTAACATTTTTCACATAACATTCAATAAAATCATTTATTTTACTATTAAATGGAAAATCAATCATTCATTAAATTATACAAAATATACCCTAAGATAGTCAAATTTCTAAATGATCTAGAAATTTATAATAATATTTTTTATCAAAAATAAATAAATTCTATTAATAAATAATATTTTATAATATTTATATGACTACCTAATTTTTTCTTGATTATTTACTAAGCATTTATCTATACATATATATTGAGAATGAAATTTATATATGTTTTATAAAGTAGTTGATATTATTTATACCGTCAAATTTATTAGCTAGGTTATAATATTTTAATAATATTTTTTTTGTTGAGAGACATTGTTTTGTGTATTGAAAGATATCAAATAAATTAATTTTTTTAAATAGAAATATTTTTTAAAACTTGGGTTGTAATATTCTCCACCCATTTATTAAATTTTGTCCCTGTAATTTGAACTTTTGATTGATAAAAATGGTTTGATACTTAAAAATTCTTTTATTTAAACCCAGCATTGTAAAAAGGGTTAATATAACATTCCCCTTAATAAGTGAGAAAGAAAAGTATGAAGTCAACCATCAAATTTGGTTTCGAAATATAAGAACATTAGTGGAATGTGAAAATGTCGATGTGGAAGAGAAAACTAATGCCCAAGGAATAATAGAGAGAGATATAGAACATATTAAACAGAATGTTAACATCCATAAAACCAAAAATAGATTAGGTGTTAAATGAACATCAATTCAGTGGAATTGAATGTCGTAGTACAATACTTTTATCTAATGATTATTTTCCTAGAGATTGGGAATTCATTTACCATATAAACTAAGAACATAAGGATTTATACTTACTTGAAAAGTATAATTTCATTATTTAATCAATCTTCACAATAATATAATCTATTTTCCCGAATGATGAGTATTCGAGAAGATTTTTTTTATGCATGAAGCATTAAAATCAACTTCTAAAAGATTAAAAAATGATTGAAAGATATTCATCATATCGTTTTTCGTTAACCAAAACCAAACAATGTTAGAACATGATGATTCTATGAATGAATAAAACACCATATTCATAAAAAAATTAACCTTCAAAAAATCAATTACCTTAATAAACTCAACATTAAATAATGTTTTAATATCAATGGTTATATCTTAACCTTTATCTTACATCTTCAAAAAATAATTTCATTCCTCTTAAAAAAGTTTTTCGTGTTAAACAACTTTCTATACCTAAGGTGTATATATACCTCAAACCAATGAAACATCTCACAAATATTTTTCATTATTGACAAAAATTACTATATAATCTTATAACATTATGATCGTCAAAAAAATATCTGGTATCAAATTTAGATACCAACCTGAATGGTAATCCTTAACGTGGCCATAAATATCTCTGGAAATTATACTTTTTCAATTAATCACTTTTCAACCATTAAGATTATATATTTTTTTCTACCCATTAGTCCATAATTAACTTATCATAAAATCATATATCAACCCCAAATGGTATTTACCCATAAAAATAGTATAAAAATTCCATCACATAAAACACTAAAAAGGGGGTGTTGATGCCTTTAGAATTGTGATCAACCTAGAAGATAAAAATCCATGATGGTATCCATAAATTTTACGTTATCCTCACATTAAAACATATGTGCTTCCAAAATTAACACAATCCTCATTCTTTAAATAATATCATAACTACTAAATATATTCTATAAATCTAAAAATTAAATAAACTTCATCAAAGATGACCTCAATCAGTTTCTAATCAAATCACAAACCAATTTTATGTTTTTAAATACTATAAATTTAAAAAATATCTTCATACAAACTAAATATCAGACTCATATTTAGTTTTATATTTTCAATAATTCTTTTCTTCTAAAAAATTATCACTTTACCACTAAATCAGTTTTCTTGGTTATTTGTGAAACACAAAATATTTTTTTAAATCATTGAATAAAATACACTACGGAGTAATCCGTAGATGGTTAGTGATTCTTATAACTTGAATATCATTAGTATTACACTTATACAACATAATTCTTTAATAAAAATACATAAACACTTTAATCATCCCACTTACTTTTTTAACCATTAACTAGTCTTCATCATTTTATTTCACAATACTTCTTTCCTATAATATTAAATTTAAATCATGTATTTATATCAATCAACATGAAATTAAGTTTTCCTCTTCCTTTTAACATAATCAATAATGTTAAAACAACCCAAACGTTTCATACATCAATAGTAGTTTCTTCATCATCATTGATAAACCATTACTCCGAAAACCTTTCTTATTTTCTTCTTGTGGTTTCCCACTAGCACATATATTTTCATAATGATAATACGTAATACATTTAAAACATTCACCCATAAAGGATACCTTAGGGATACCACTATTCTCATCTATTGTGTTAACTAATCTTTTAATTTTTTCACAGTAATTATTTTCTTTGTTTCCTTTTTTTCCATACTCAAAACATATTCCCATTCCACTAAGGCATTCATTTGAGTGATTCTTCCCACATTCAATAAATATTGAAAGATAAATCTTCTTTCCTCCATGGAATTTATAAAATTACATCTTTCTCATATTCGTTGTGTTAGGAAACTCATTAAAGTTGATATTGTTAATCATATAATGAGATATATGATTATGAATTATCACAAGGTTTCATATTCTATATCTTATTTTAATTATTTTACCGTGAGGATAGTCATTCCATTGACTAGGAAATTCAACATTAACATGATTCCTTCTGATTCCAACCTTTTTCCAAAACCAAAAAATCACTGTGTGAGAAACAATAATCAAATTTGGAAACCACATAAGGATGAAAAAACATTTAAATGACGTATAAATTCCCTGATATTCTTTTATGATAACTTATTTTTAACTTAGTTCATCCATAATCCTTACCAAAACATTAGTATTATATCCTATACATATAATTATCCCTATGGTTCTCACCAAAAATTTCTCATCCTAGTTTTAAAGGATAACTAAACTAGACTTTGGTAACAACTATAGATACCCACACTTTTCATGTGTAGATAGCAAATCTTTTTTAAATGAATAGTCATTACATAGCCTAACAAACTGAAAATTCCTTTTTTATTATATAAAAAGTGACCCCAGAACAAGAGAAGAGGCCCTAAAGGGGGTCATAAGTGGTGAAAAGCAAGGTAATCTCCTTGGACCACCATCCAAAATTCAAGCGGGAGTGATCTTATGATGTCATAGACAATCATGTGATTGGTCGCGCATCTCATCCTAACAAGTGAGTCAGCCGAAAAGTTGGACTCTCTCCAAATGTGACATACTTTCTACCCATTTAGGGTCTCATCAGAACACCTACAAACTAGATACACAAATCTCCAGGGAACCTCATGCTGCCCCTGTATAGACTTCATAGGAACCTTAGAATTAGTCTCAAAAACCACCACTTCAAAACCATATTCTCTACAGATCATTATTCTGGAAAGAAGAACCTTAAAATCCACACATATCGAATATCCTAAACCATATAAAGTGTTGAACTCCAGAAGAACTGAGCCTTGGGAGTCAGGGAGGACACCTCGACCCCTCATCATCCCCCCATGAGAGAACCGTCCACATTAAACTAGGACATATAGAAAAATTGGTTCATAAAATATCAATATCATCTCCCATTATGTTCTTCATTACGAGAACCCTTCTTATAAATATCTTAATTAGTATGTCTCTTTATAACCTAAGGAATGTAAACATAATAAAGTATGATCTAATATTCCCAGTAAGGGTAAATAAGGGAGATATCAATTATTACAAGAACATAACATCAATATAAGATTGTGATAACATGAACATAACATTTTAAAATCATACCCTATATATCATATATCATATTCATGAGTCATTTCATAAAACATTCTCGTAAATAAGGCATGAATCACAAATAAATTAAAGAACATGATCCATGGGAGTATAAAATTAGAATAATTCATAATTTATTGGCATAAATATATAAATATAAAACCATTTTCTTAGTAGTAAAGGATCATTTCCAATATTATCATAGTGGAATGGGTTCACTCCACAAACCATCGTAGTAGTTAAGGTTCACTACCCAGACTATCATAGTGAAAAAAGAATATTACTGAACTAGTTTCACAACCAATTAATGTAATATTTATTTCATGAGATATCAATCTTTACCCAATTTATTTGAGGTAGAAATATGTCCCACCCATCCTTGGTTATGACATAACCAACATCCTTAGGTTTAATGTTACCATTGTACTCAGTTATAACGTAACCATTATCACATAATTAAAACCATACATATGTGTTCTACAAGGTCATAAAATATTCAACATATCATAACCCATGAGAATAAATGGGTTCCATAAACATTCCATCATTGCATAACCCATGGAATAGAAAGAGGTTTCATAAACATTTCATCATATCATCATATTCTAACCTGTGAAAAAGAATGGGTATCATTAAAATATTATCATAATAAAAATAAACCATATAGAATAATAATAAGTATTGTATCCTTGGATCATATCCCGAGTTAATCATAAGTGACATCAATTTTTTTTATCTTCGATGAATATAAATGCCATTAAAATACCATTATAATATTCTAGAGGAAAATATATTTCCCACATAATAATCACTTCTTTAATATCTAATAATTTAAAAAAATTTATAGAAAACATTTTATTATAAAATAAAAATAAAAAATTTTAAATTAATATTTGAATAAATTATTATTCATAATGATTGAAAATTCCTTTCATACCATATAAGTTAAAAAAAATCCATTTTATACTTTTGAAAAAAATCAAGAATTGCGCCATTAGAAAAATATAAAGAAGATTAATTTAAAAAAATTGAAAAAAATTAAAACATGATTATATCCATATAATTTTTTTAATATTAATCCTAAAATAAATATATGGGAACAATATACTCTGCAAAAAAGAAACAATTGGTGAATATGGAATACGTCCCACAGAAATAAAAGTTATATGAAAACACCTTGCCTTAGATCTGACATCCTTCGTACGTGTTGGAACCTCAGGTATAATATATATATATATATATACATATATATAATTCATGAATTAAATACCCATAATGATATGTATAATACCATATATTATTTACTTAAAATGATTTTATCACATTTTTGTTAACACTTCTGTATTAAAATCATTTTTCATGGTGATATCTGCTTTGTTTGTTATGTATATTCTGGTTTTGTAGTTTTGGTCCTTGTATTTTGAGTATGGTTACATAATCTATAGATTTATAACAATGATATAAATTTCATTTATATTTAATATATATATTTTATATTATTTCATAAAATATAGATATAGAAAAATTAATTACACCGTTCATGGAGACGATAGTCCAAACATACATATAAACATTGTTTCCATTGTTCAACAAATTGAAAAAAATTAAATGTAGATAATATATAAACATTAAATAGTAATTAATATATCAAATATATCATATATATTCATTAAATACATATTTATTATTATCAAAGTAAAACATAAATGAAAAGTTAATCATATCACATCATGGTAGTGGTAGTCTATATGTACACCCAATCGACGTTATTGTATTCCAACAGGTTGTGAGGTAAGAAGATAAATATGATATTTTCATTAAAAATGTATAATTATTTTATAATTATCATATATAAACATTAAAATAATCATAATACCCAACCATAATATCTAGAAATGAGAAATAAATTATATCACTAAATGGAGACGGTAAGACGTACGTATTCATGAATCGTATTTTCACTTCACATTTTATGGAACGAGGGTGAATAATGGTGGATTAATAATATTAAAAAAATTTCAGATTATTTTTTATAATTAAGTTATTATTTTCGTAAAAATATATTAAATTTTTATATGGTAAATAGTAATTAAAAATAATTTGGTTGGTTAAGAAGATTACATCTTCTTGGAAATAACTCATTTAAATCACCTCTTAAGGGATTTAGGTTTGGTGTTTTAGGAATAAATGCACAAATAAAATATTTCTAGGTAATTTTATAATTTATTTTTCTAGGTATGTTCAAGATATAAGTCTCAAGGTGGTGTAAAGAAGATAAAGGAGGGGTACCCATGTATAAATGAGCGGATGGGAACTTTTAGAATTTCTTAAAATATTAAATTAATATAAATATAATGTTGTAGTCCAAATGGCCCAAAAATTATAATATTAGAATATAAGATTATAGTTAGTTTAATACCTATTATAAAATAAAATTTTTTCATGTGTGGAACAAATTTATACCTTTTCCATTCTGTTTTAACCCTTCTAAAAATTATCATAATATAAAGTTTTCTACCATGTAAGGGTTAATAATATTACTATAAAATGATAAACGTACCATAAATGGGCCATGCATAATTTTTAAAACCATTTCTCATTAAGTTATATCAATATAGGATTTTTATAAATTTTATATCATTTAATGAATTATTTTTTATTATAAAATATCATTAATTTCATTTTTACACTATTCATTGAATTTGACTTTAAATGCATCGAAAAAATGGGTAATTTGAATATAATTTTTAAAATCATATATAGTAGTTTATATAGATTTATAAAATTCATTTTACACATTAAAAAATTAAAATTATAACACTATTAATATTTCTAAAATCATTTATTATAATTTTAAATTACTAAATAAATATTTTAGTAGAATGTGCACAAATTTATTGCCATTATATAATTTATAAAAAATGTAATTAAATATATATCATGAAAATAATTTAATTAATATAAATATAGACACTTATATTCATTTACAACCTTTTTTTTCCAGTGTAGACACATAAGAGATATTTAATACTAAGAGAGTAAAATTTTGTAACTTTCATTGATTTAAATAATATATAATTCATTTTTATATACAAGTGTACAATAAACAACTAAATTTCAAGATTAATAAGATTAGGGTTTAATTACCTTCATCCAATAAAAAATAGGATGCAAATATATCCTTATAACGTAGTTTTAACCTAGATTAACTTGATTTACCATTTACCGAGGTGATAAATTTCACCACATTTACTATTTATATTGACCAAAAGTAAAAGTAACCTATTGAAAAAATTTAAAAAAACTAATTAAAAAAATTAAATATATTTTATCAAATTCATTTCCTATAAGTTTATGTAATTTATTTTAATATAAGTGTGAAAATTGTGATGAAAAGAGTTTTTTAGGAAAATAGTGTTTTTATCATAAAACCAAATTTATTCTTATCCAATGCCTATAAAAAAATTATATGAATTATAAAAAATTTAATTATTTATATAATATATAAATTTAATTTAATTAATTTTATAATAGTGACCAATTTTATATATTAATATAAATTATATTCAACACATAAAAACAGTTTTTTGAGAAAATAACATTTCACCTATAAAAATTATTTTTCTACTAAAATCAATCATAAAATAGATTACAATGGACTTTATAGGATTATTTAAAATATAATAAGACTATTATTACATTTAAACTATTTTAAAAAAATGTAACTCTTTACATATAGTTTTCAATAAAATAATTATTTTTACTATTCATTATAAAGTAAATATTTTTAGAACATTGTCAAAAAACATCTTAAGATAATAAAATTTGTAAGATTTTAATAAATTAATTATAATATTTAATAAAATGAATAAATATTTTTTTAAAAGAAATCATATATTCAGAGAATAAAATGACTAATAAGAATTGAGTGGTTATTTAATATGAATTTATTAATATATTTATATTTAATAGACCATTTACATATATTTTACAAAGTAGTTAATCTTATTCATACCCATCAATTTTATGTATAGATAATAATATTTTAATAGTATATCATGGTTCATTTAAAAATGGTGTTGTGTGTAACGCTAGCTATCAAAGAAATAAAATTATTTAAAGAGAAATATTTTGTAAAATATATGTGTCTTAGAGAACATATATGGGTTTTGATACTCATTTTGTTGTGAAAATTATAGTCATAGGTGTTTTAATACCTAAGAAGGTAAATCATTTTGTTATGAACAAGTAGGTATTAGAAAATTTAGATACAACTATCAAATCTGGTAAAACATTAGGACATGAAGAAGATGACATAAGCTCCATCTCTTAGGTGAGATAAATGCCACCCACTTTCATTTTTTTGTAATGATCAGTGAATTTAAAGACCCATACCTGGAAGAGAATAAAAAAAGAATATGTTTCAACTAAGTCTTCTTTAGGAGAAATATCTCATGGGAATAATTAAGGTGGGGCGAATTATTTTTACATTGATGCAATCTTCCATAAGGGGATGGATGATCCCATCCAAATCTCTTTTTTGAAATTTTCTAAATCGACATTATGTGTTAGTGGGAACTGATCAATTTCAGACCTCAGATACAAAAGCAACATTAAAAATTTTAAAATTTGAATTTCAAAACCAAAACCAACATAACCACATTAAAATTTGAAAACTGGACCACCGCACAGTCCACAAGATCGCATGTATTGAGAAGATAAGTCAAGATTACCGCCATCACCATCATACTTCACTATCATCACCGTCCCGTCAATATCATCTACTTCACCATCATCCACCACTCTAACCGACTTCTCCAATGAAAACATCGGTCGTCTAACTCCTACCGGTAAGAATCCTAACAAATCTTCAAACCATGACCGCCTCCTTCGGAAACAACGCCATGCGAATAAACTTCGATCACAAAAACTCGTAACGTCTGCAATATAGTCAAGACGAGCAGCGTCAGTAACACAAAAAACTACCCATCATCTAGATCATCGAAATACACATCAGAATTCCAAAGTCATTCAGATCATCCTCCATAAAACCAGAAAAACACCCAAACAGTAGTACTGATTCAAATTCTGTTGACCAATGAAAACCAAACATGAACAAAACCACTCCATAACCAATAAACATGTTCAACACCGAAACAATATCATGTCGTACAAGCACCAAACCTTAAAAATTATATAAAACTAAAAATAACGAGACATAATATCGATGATGATGAAACCAGAACATAGAGGGAGAAGAAACCCAACGCAGATCGCACGAGGGGCACCGTCAGCCATCAAAACACACCTGCCAAAATTTCTAAAAAGCCACCACTCCAGATTTGGCCTGGATTAGAGCCGAGGGACGTGAATTCATGGCAGAGGTTTGAACGGTTGAGGGATCTGTATTATGAAATCCCGATGATGCTAAAACTAGAGAAAAATAAGGGAAAAATCCGACTCCGGAGGGCCCCTGAAAACCATCGACCATTGATCCAAACATTTCAAAACGAAGATGAACCATCACTCTGGATCCGACTTGTAGAGGCACGGTCGAACACAAGATCAGAGTAGGCTCAAGTGGCCTGAGGATTCTATGGTGAACCACCTTCTATAGAAACACCGTGAAAGATGAAAAAACAATAAAGATACTTCATATGCAAGGAGATAAGAGAAATATGGAAAGTTCAAAGGAATGATGAAGAAAGGAGTGTTCTTGAAGAGTCACACCATCATGAGGAAACCCTAGGTGGAATCAGTTTTAAATTGTCAAAAATTAGAGGAAGGTTCATTATCGATAAGGTTGGGGTGGATGGGTTTCCCAACAACAAATTGTTACTTGATCTTTCATGACATGAAATTTTCTTTTTGGGTGTGTACTTTATTTTTCAACTTTAGTGGAATTTTTTAGTCATCTTTTTTCGTATATCATCTCCCTTATTTTCTTTTCTTTGAAATTCAATAAAAAAATCAATTTTTTTCCAAATATCATGGAAAAATCCATTATCAAATCATTAAAACCAATCAAGGAAGGTGAAATATAATGAAAACAATACACACACACATGTATAGAGAGACTCAAACACACTAACCCCACACACCACCATAGGTCCAACAGGGGTAAAACTACTAAACTCAACCCCATGGGGAATTTATCAATTAATTAAATCCCATGGGACCGAAGGCCTTTGAATTTTTATTCATTAGATAATTCCTTTTTTTAATGTGTTTAGAGGAAATGCTTACATGACCTAGAATCTCAAAGGCATATAGGCCTTATTACATTATGGCCTAAAGAAAAAGGGGCTTGAAATCCAATACATTCCCAAACCACATTCCCAAACTATACTAAAATAACCCTACCTCAGCATCTCTCCAAGATTTCACTAAGCACTACTTTGGATGTAGTAATTATTGATATAATAATTTTTATGTATAGTAATTATTAATATAAAAATTATATCTATTTTTTAATTCAATTATCTTATTATAATTTTATATATAATGTAAACACATTTATAAAATTTGGAATAATAGTTTATTTATCATACATTAATTTTTTAGATAATTTTTTAACAAAATACCAGAACATTATCATAATTAACATTTAAATATATATTTATTTAAAATAAAAATAAAAAAATATATTAAAAACATTAAAAAACCATTGCACTATAATGAACATTCTATGGAACCAACCCCACACCCATGACTTTAGAGGACAGTCCCATTTAAGGAACATTATTGAAACGTAAACCTAAATTTTTTATAAAAAACCCATCAAGAAAATTTAACCAGAGAAGACACCTCACTTCTTCCAAATCAACTCTTAGCCCATATATGAATGTGATTTTTAAATTGATTAGATTCACAATAAAAAATATTTTGATACACAACCACAACACACCACAAACAACTATTTCCCCAAAAAATGGTCAAATTCATATTCTACACATAGACATCTACTGACATTTCACAGTGCTTAATGACTGCTAGACCCATTACTGCACATCCATCCCCAATATAGTCAATTTCTCCATGTATCAATGGATCTTTGAATTACAATAAAAAATTACAAATCTCTTCTACTACTACCTGTAAAAGGACCACCCACTCAGTCCACTGTTGTAAAATTAACTTGGTTTTCCTCTTGGATGTAACCCACCTTCCATATTATGATGGAGACAATGAAATGTCAAAGTTGGAAACTACTTGATGTGTTTGGCATTGAAGGATTGAAAGACACCTACTGCAACCAAAATTTGGACTTTTTATTTATCTCTTTTTATCATTTTATGTTTTGTGCATGATTTTATCCCTATAAATAGAGTGTAGAGTGTGAATTGTATTTTAATTTCAAGTTGAAGAAAAAAACACCAGTATTTATGCTTCAAGTTTTTTAAAATCACCTCCACTAATATACATCTAGATTTTCTAATGTAAAATCCACCATTAGTGGTATAAAATTGATTTTAACTTTATTCCACTTGTTTTGTGAGGGTTCCTTTAGATCTTCTTCTAATAAATTTCCTCAAGAATGGTGCGGTAGAAGATGAATAGTAAAACTATTCATATATATTAGATATTGGGCATGAGTTTTTTCATTCCCACCTTTTACTTTTAATTTGTAAAATGTGTGGTATGATTTCCCCATCTTCAAAGCCACTTTTTACAAAATTGAAAATTGTTTTTAATCTTACTATCTCTCTCCTACCATTATCTCACCTACCTTCATGTTTTCAAAACAAAAGGTTTTTTTCTTTTATGGCCTTACCCTACACAACATCTCCTTTTTATTATAAAAAATCACCTCAATTTAATTTATTATCCTCTTGAGCTACAGCTCCTAACTTTATATACACCCAGAAATCCATTAAATAATTTTTATTACCGAAAATAAATTATAATCCCATAATTACAAAAAAAAAGTTGTAGTTTGTAATTCCCAGAAAAATTTTGTATTCACTTTTCAAAAATAAATTCAGTCATAAATAGGAAACAAAAAGAAGAATTATGTGATTATAAAAGAAAATTTTTGATTGTAAATAAATCACAATTCAATAAAATAGATTTCATGGAGATTGAATTTTGTTTCATCGATGATATCATGGACTTATCCCTAGACATTGTCAATGATGATTGAAAGAATTCCACATCCCTTTCTATTCTCATTATGCTGAATAAATTTTATTCACATGAAGCTACTGAATAAATAGATTGTTAATCCAATACAGATTCCTTTACAAGAGTTTAATCCTCCATCAATGTTCAATCAAATAGACAATCCACAGGTCCAAGCCTCATAAAGCGTCAAATCCCCTTATCAATTCTCTTTGCAAAGAATATTGGTGCTTCCTTCAAATGAATTTGTGCTCTGATGATGTCTAGGAGGAAAGGGGGTGATTTCAAAGAGATCAAGGTAGAGTATATAGTGGATAAGAATCTCATCCAATAAGAGTTATATGAAGTTGAATAATCCAAACTCGAGGAGATAGAAGATATCAAAATAATAATTGATGATAACAAGAAGGAATGGACTATGGTGAAGTCATTACACCCATTGGTCAGCCACTAAGAGATGATGAAAATGCCTGGGTTATGAGGGAAACATGTTTAAGGGTAGATTTTAGAAAAATAGACTTGGTTTTCTTTTAGGAAGACACCTACCTTATTTATTACAATGGTGGATTGGAAACATCAAAGTTTGAAACTTCTTGATGTGCTTTGCTTTGGAGGATTGAGCAGGACCTATCAAAACAAATTTATTGACTTTTTATTTATCTCTATTTTTACCGTATTTTAGTTATGTGATTTTAACCATATAAATAGGGTGTGAAGTGTGTGTTTTATTTTAATTTTGAGTTGAAGAAATAAACACCAGTATTTTTGTTGTATGTTTATTGTGGTCATCTTTAGTGATCTGCATCCGTGTATGCCATTATAAAATCCACCAATAGCCATAACCCACCTTCCAAGATGTGATGAGTAACATTGTTATAAAAACCATTGATTCAGTTAATCTTAGGGGAAAAATAATTTAATGTTTTGATTCTCTTATAATGGTAGTTCCTAATTTTTTATTTTTTATTTTTTGTCTATTTATATCACCAAATATTAAACCCAATTAATAATAATTTTATTTTATTCAATAAATTAATCCTAAAATATTACAAAAACCTCCCCCATTACTACCTTTTATATGAAAAAATTCCCTTGACATCAATTAATTATTTTCCAAGAGGGATTCCGTTATAAATTTTTGGTTGTAAAGGAGCATGTTTTTTATGGGATATCTATTCTAGTTGCTCCATCATGGGATATATATATTATAGGATTAGATATAAAACCAGGTATAACTAATAGGTAGTGGAATAACCTTGAATATGATAATTATACTTCTCATGTTAGTGCTTCCTTTAGGGATTCCTCTTTTAAAGATAAGGGTGAAGACCCTTCTGTTGAATTTTATGAAGATGGACGACCTTATTGTGAACTCGATGCAGGGAAGAGATGATGATCATAAATTATTCTAGGAACACAATATTATGTCATTGAAATATTAATATAAACCGAATTTCGTCATAATAATGTAATGTAATCCAAATAAAATCATTGAAATTGAGTGAAGTGTCAAAAAAGGGTACAGAAGCTCCGTCTAGAAGCCTGTCAGATCCTTCCCATGTTGTTATGGATATGGGGCCAATGAACAGGTCTTCTCCGCATGACAGTTCTGTTGTGGCTATTGAGCCCTCTTATTTAGAAACTATTGGTGAGCATAATTTTTATCCACTAGACTTGGATCAACATTCCATAGTTTATGCCTCTAATTTGGGCCATGGTACATCAAAATAAAAATTATCTAATCTTGTAATGTTTGGGTACATTATGAAATTAGGAAAGAATATGGTTGTGTATGAAATTTTGAAGGTCACTCTAATTGACACAAAGACTTTTGGGAATAAGTTAGTTGGTAGTAGATATATTAATAAATAGACATTTAACATGAGTTTATCAATGGGGAATAGGGTTATTAGCTAGGTCCCAACCACCAATTCTTTTTTAGCGCTTGACTAAGTTAATGATGAGAAAAATTTAGTGGATTTTGGGACCTAAGATTCTAGGGGTTCTGACTAAACAATTTTAGGGAATTGAACTCCAGGTGTTTCTAACTCTTTTGAGATGGGTAGTAAAGATCCAGTCCAGGATATGGTTCACACATCATTTAGGATTGTTAAGATGGGCATTTATTTTTTCATGTATAGGCAAGATCAAGACGATGATACCCATTGAGAAGTGAAAATTTTTAGTTTAGGATGTTAACCTCATGGTTGTGGGGTTCGGGGGGTATCATCACATCACTCCTTGATTGCTGGATAAGACTCACCCCCTTGGTGAGGGTAGTTGGGGGACATAAAATATGGTCCTTCAAGAACATGATTAGTTCTTAGATAATCTTAGTATCCTTCATTTACTCTATTTTTTATGTTTTTCTTCTTTAAAGTTGTGTTAATTTTATTCTTCAAGAACCATATCCACTATTTTATTTTGTTTACTTTAATAAAAGGGGTCTTCAAACCCCAACTCAATTAAATAAATAAATAATATGTAATAATATAATTAATAACGAATAATCAGATTATTAATTAATAATATGATTTAATATTATTGATAATGAGAATTATTTGTAATATAATTAAAATTTTGATTAATAATATAATAAATCATTAGAGATATATTAAATAATTAAACATTAAAAATTAATAATTAACAATATAATTATTTATAAAATTAATAACTAATAATGTAAATATAAATAAGTAAGAACATGATTTATTATTAATATAATGACTACTAATTACTAATATAATTAAAAATATACTAATCAATAGAGTAAATAATATAATTAAAAATATAAGCATCTAATATTATAGTTGAGTGGTACTCAGTAGTGGAACCATGCTCAGGTGATTTGGGTTAAAAATCTGACCACATCATATTTCACCCTCTATTTAGGGTGAAATAATTTTTTTCAGCATGCTTGCGCATAGGATAGTGATGACACAACAGAGCGGCATGGGGCTTGCGAAAAGAGGGAGATAGAGGAGCTGGTGCAGGAAGAGTGGACCTGGGAAGGTTGTGAACAGACAAAGTGATTCAGGGTGGGTTGGGCATAGGCAATGTGGGCCAAGATGGTCTGAGTGCAAGTTATTTGGGTGAGTCAGGTTCAGAATGGTCCAGAGTGCAGGTGGTCCAGGCCATGATACTTTTGGATGATTATTAGGCTTTGGGGAGAAGGCCTTAATTCCATCTTCTTGAACTTTTTGGCATGGGTTTTTGGACCATGTAAGGTCTTTAAGGCATGTATCTCATAGGCAATTGGACATTTTGTCCTATAGTGTATGTAATGGGTTCCATCTCAACCAAGTTAAAATGGGGTTTTATTTCATTAATAAAATGGGGCCAGAGACCAAACTATTTTAATAAATAATAATATATATAGTAATTATAAATATAATTACTAAATAACTATGTAATTAAAAATTAATAATGAAATTATTTATATAATTGATAAATAATAAAATAATTATTAATTAATAATAAAATTCCTAGTAAATAATTAAAAACTAAAAATAAAGATTTTTAATTTAAAATATTATTAATATACTTAATCTTCAAAACACTCTTTCTATCATTAAAACAAAATGATATGTTAAATTATTTTGAACATTAGTTTTACATATAAAAAATCAATCAAATATCATTTTTTATTTTAATGAAACTTTAAGCATGTTTTCTCAATTTTGATCATTTAACATATGTTTGTAATTAAGAAAATCCATTTTTTTGTAAAAATATAATTTAAAAAATTCTTATCACAAAACATATAATAGTGATATGTTGGTTACTATTATAGGTCAAAATAAATCAAAGACTACTTTTTTAGGATAATTTGAAATCATTTTTTTCCATTTTTATTATTCAACACATATTTTCTATTTAAAGAACAATATTAATTATAAAAATTAACATTTGGTTATTCTAGCCACACAATATTCTATATTGATGTGTGACGTATTCATATATAACAAAAATTAATTGATGTTCATTTTCATATATTTTAACAATAATCTAGGGTCATTTTAATGGTTTTAATTAATTGAAATGATATAAGTTAAAAATTAATATTAATTTTAAAAATTCACTAATCAATCATTTTGAGTGAATATCATGTAATATTGATTTAAGGGTTAGTATTGAAGGTCAAAAAATAATCAATAAACATTTTATAAATCTTGAAAATATAAACTCAGTTTGAGATTTTTAATAATCTGAAACATGTTTTAAACGTGTAGAATAGTTTTAACCTTAAAATTAAAATTTTGGTTATTTTTATAACACAATATGCCAAATCGAAATATAATTAATTGTTTCTAGTCACAAATCGAACCATGAGCATTTTTTCCAAATTTGTTTTAAAAAAATACAATATCATTTTCATGATATTGATCATTTTACGCTCATTTTTAACATTGAAAATAGTTTTAATTTGAAAAATGTACAATTGGGTATTTTGACCGTGCCAATTTATGACCCAAACATTTTCTATATGAAATTTATATCTCAATATATATGTGTGTTTTTATAAGAAGGTTTAAGGGATTATAAACAACAAATAAACACTCACTTAGGAATCCATGTGGTCCAATCCTCCTACCTATGCACAAGGAATGAAAAGAACCAAATATACCTATTTTATTACATAGAGTGGACCAAAGACCCAAGATTATTATAACCTTAAGGGTACCCGGTTGTGGGCCAATGGATCTTCAAGGAGGTGACCAGAATCCTGAAATAAGAATCCTGCATCAATCTGTGTCACAAGTCTTATGCCACACCAACACCTATCAATAATCATTGAATCATGTCTCCTTTCTGAATTCCCCACCACCCTACCAACAAATAATGCATTGTAATCCCTATAATTGAGATATAGAATTCCAAACCTCTATCTCACAAAAAATATCTAGGTGGGAGGAGGGTCATTTGAACGGTTAAAACCCACTCATCTCTCTTTTGAGTCACCAACCTAGTGATGCCATCATGTCATCCTGAGGCACTGCATTTAAGATGTGTTGGGCCAGTTTTTTAAAATAGTATAATATGATAATAAAAATATGTAAATAATGAAACAAAAACTTGATATTATGGTATGTTTCAGTCACGAACGGTTCAATTCCTAAGTGGTAAAGGCACCTGCTTGGCATCCAAAAGACCCCAGATCAAATCTGGGTGGGAGTGAATTTTCATGTTATTGTAGTAGTATTGTAGCATTTATTGAAGAATTCCATGTTTGGTATTGTATAATTCAAAACTATTGATCTAATTTGGGTTTTGTGCCACCAATTTGGGCATATGAGTCTCATTGCCTTCAGAACACCTATGGCTTTCGGGCCACCTATGGTCATTAGGCCATTGGGATTTCGATCAATAGAGACCAAGAAGTAACCAAGGAAGACCACATAGGAGTACACCTAGAAGAGGATTTAGAGAAAACGTCAAACCACCAAATCAGAGCTAACCGAATTGGATGAAAGAGAGGGTATGGAAACTACCATCAATATTTGGAATCGTGCAACTATGCATAGGGTAATACTAGTCAATCTACCATGGAAGGTGGGGAGTTCGGTGCCTTCAAGATGAAGATTCTGTAGAGGGGTTGTTTTGAAATTTTCAGGTATTAGGCCTTCATGGTCATGTATTGGTCCTTGTGTGTCTGGGCCTTTGGGTCATGTATGGGTCTTGTGCCTTGGGCCTACGGTTTATGTAAGGGTTCCCCCGAAACCTTAAATAGGGGATTATTGAAAAAATAAGTAAAAAACTTAAGGCCTTTGGGATTTAAAAGTCTGTTTTAGTCCCATTAATTTATCACGGATGTGAACAATTCTGTAAAAAGAAAACATAACATTAGTAATATAATCAGTATATTGATAATGAAGAATAACTATTACGTATTAGATATTTAAAAGTAATGGAACAGATGTTTTCAATGCTTAAAAGTGATCATAATAAATGCACTATTAAATGCTGATGGATTTTATTAGCACTAAGTTCTTACTAATAAAATTTGGATTTATTAGTATTTTTTAAGTGTGGAGAAAAGAGGGGTGTTATCAAACCGTATTTAGTACTAATAAATAAAACATTTATTAATTATTATTTTAAAGATAACGAAGTGATCCATTATCAATTCTAAAATTTATCATTGATAAAAACTGGGAAAAATATTTTAAAATTTTTTGATGAACAACCCCTTAAAGGGGCATCAAGGGAAACCCCAACTGCATTTCATGGCATGAACACACTAACATGAGCCCAGGATGACCCTACACATGAAGACCACCAAAAATAATAAATTAATTTGACTATGGAGAGTTTTTAACCCCTACACAACACCCTATAAATAATAAAAAATAACACTATATTGAGTTGTTCTTTTTCAACAAAATTATATATCTATAAAAAATTTGGTGTCATGATCAAAATACTTTTATAAAAAATGACCAAAAAAGTGTTTCATCTTCAACAGTTCACACATGATACCACAAATTAGAATGATTCACCTTTATTATCTCCATTAATGTTATGAAAATATCTCCATTAATGTTGAGTGAAATATTCTTCTAAGTGTATGTTTTTTTTGTAGCCCTATAAATCATTCTGTGGAAACTATATCTCATAGTGAAGACAATGAGCCACCTCTACCCATGGTTTTTCATGATTTGGGTTTTCAATATAAAATTTGGGTGGCATTATTTTGTTTTTTAGTTGTTCATTTGAGGATTTTACCAACATATTTATATATATTTATGTATATTTAGATAATTATATATATATCTGTTTCAAAATGTGTGTGTATTTATATTAATCTATATATTTTCCCCAAATATGTATATATATATATTTTTACATATATATAATGTGTATATATATACATTATTTGTGTGTGTGTATTAAATATGTACATATATTAGTGTATATATAAATTGTGTCTGCATTTATTTCCAATTGTGTATATATTTCTTGTATGTATATAATGTAAATATATTTTTCATAAAACAAATATATATTTTTTCTCATAAAATATGTATATAATATATATATATATATATTGGGATATATATTTATGTCTCAACCAATATATTGTTCATTTAATGGAGATTATTTCCAGAAATGGTGTACGTTCATTTTGTTCTGCTAAGGGTTGCAACATAGATGTTTTAAAAAGATTTATGAGTAAGAAAATAAGAGGTTATACGATTATATCCCATTGATAAGAGAGAAAAAATGGTCCAATAAGGACTCATGAAAATGTTGTTTAATCAATCAACAATTAAATGTATTGGTTGGGTCTTGATAATGATATTGATCAAGATGGTGAAGTTCCAACTTATTTTCATTTTAGTTATTATGATCAATCGGATATAATGTAGGAGGATGGTGGGAAGGTATTCAAGTAGGATATAACAATTGTGTAAAAGTATACCTTAAATCATATTCATCAAGATCATCTAGTTGATTTTGTTTTTCATTATAATGAAATTACAATGAGTTTGAAACTTGGTGATCATGGTCAAATACAGACTCTAAAATTATTTAAGGCCTATGGGTGCATAATTATCCTTTTATGGATAGAATATATATCATTCTATTGGTATGGACCATTATAGGGATTCTTGATGGTATTTAAGGGGTTTAAAAAGGATGTGCAAGAAGATATGATGATATGTGGGAGATGATTCCACCCCTGGGGTCAATGTATCCCAAATAATTTGGGCAATAGGTAAAAATATATAACCTTGAGAGATGGTTTTAGATAGGTACATGGTGTTTATGGGCTCTCTGAAGGGGATGTTGGGGCAACGTAAAAGGAATTATAGGTTTAGGCCACTGATGTAGAACATATTGATGTGGAATAATCTAAGGTTCTATCAAATGGATCCCAATATTTTCAAGAGGCTGTTGTTCATCAACTAATGGCTCGGGTTTAATGAAATTATAGGTGAAAGGAAATATTGATCCCATGTCCATGTAACATCCTAGGTAAATAAAGAATAAAGAATTTTCATATTTATTAATATTTACAAATTAAATATAAATTTTATTTTAAAGGGGTTGCTATGTTCGATAGCGTACCCGATACGCAACGATGAGTTTCTTTGAAACATACATAGCACACTAGTAATAAAATAATATTATTTTAAATGTTAGTTAACAAGTAGTCTTTGTACTGGAAGGAATGGATAGAAATAACTAAAATATGAATAGATATGTTTTTAAATGTTTATTCATTTACCCAATAAAAGATAAAGGCTTAAAATACGGAAAGAGTTCAATTTTAGGGCATATATACTCTAATTTTCACTAAAGGTTAACTTATCACATTTTAATGGTGAACCGTCATTAAATATAGTTTTGATCACTCTTATACTTTATTTTGGACCAAATATAACTCTTCTTTAGAATCAGGACATCAAAATTTACTTTGTGTAAATTTTTGGTACCTTTCTGATAAAGTTCATTTTTTATGAATAGTGTAAAATGTTGTATTTTAATTCAAAACATCTTTTTAATCTAAATTATTTATATGATTAGATTATTATTTTAATTGGTTTTAAAGTGAAATTAGAAAATATTTTTACCAGTTAATCCAATGGTGGTCATTGGAATCAATTTCACTTTGAAATTGGACTTAAACTGGTGTCAATCTTTTGATACTTATTGTTTCACAAAAACACGCTATTTGTCATGACAGCGGGAATTAATTATTAAATTAATTAATTTGACTTATATGTTTTGAATTTTGTAAAATGGGCTTCATTTTTGAATTCGGAATATCAAATATAGCTTAGGGTGAATTTTTGGTAATTTTCTGAAAAACTTAAATTTTTGATGAATAGTGAAACCACTAAGTGGTAATCAAGCAAACTGATTTTTCAGTTAAATGAAAGTTTACCACTAATGTGTATTGAATTTTGAAAATCCGACATACATGGTTGTCATTAAGAAGTAAAATGTGGTTCAGTGAGATTAAAATAATTTTTTGGTGAATAGTAACTTTTTTTCATTAATCGCGATTAGTGGTAATTAGTGTAGTTTAAGGTATAAATAATGCTTTAATAATATGAAATGACCTAGAAACATGTCCCAAACTTATTGGTTGTGTCATGGCCGACCAAGAAAAGCCATGGGCAAACTTGGGGACCCCATGGAGCCAATTTAGTTGGAAAATGACATTAATATATTTTTATTTAATGTTAAAGTGAAAATGACACTAACATAAATTGTTTTACTAAAATAATTTTTGAGTGGTGTTATACAAGTCCAAATTTTGATTATAAATATTCATTGGAAAGATATATAGATTTCCTACATAATAGTATTTTTTTTATAACTTTTAGACATTAAATAAATTAAATTATATATGACATAATAATGATGCAGCGATGACATCATTATTTGACAATTTAAATAAAATGGAAAGATAATGAAATATCTAAAACCTAAACATGTAAAAAACCAATTGGATGAGTGGATTTCGAACCCTTATCACCTTATACACGAATTATATCAATGTGGGACCTTTTAAAACCGAAACACATTTTCAAATAAAGTAATATTTCCTTACCTTCCAAAAGTGCCCCTCCTCTCCTCTTATAAAAGGCCCCCACCTCTACCCCATTTTACACACTTCTCAAGCCTTTGGCTCGGCCAACCCCTGCCCAATTACTCTCTCCACATCCCTCTCCTCATCCTAGAGGATTCCCTTTGGGAAGAATCCTTTCAAAGGAAGCCTTTAGGCTCAAATCAAAAGGGAGTTAAACTTTTAAAGGTAATTCGTTCTCTCTTGTTCATTTGTTTTATTTTGCTTCTCCAACCCTCTAAACTCTTTTTATTTACTTCTTTTGTAACAACACCAGTATATTCAATATACTAGGATGTTGTTATAATATTTATTTGAGCTACACTCTCACACAACTACATCAAATGGTTAAAGAACATACGGTTTCCGTGGATGGAGAAATTCTGCCTCCCGAAACGATGATTGTTCAATACTCATTTAACACCTTCAAGGGTGGCCATTATGATGTCACTATTTTTATATATGATATATAATATGTTTGTGTTTTCTTTATGCTTCTGTATTTTCCATTTTTGGTATACCTTTATGGTTTCCATTATGGGTAAACATGATATCTTCATTTAAGGAAGTGCGGACTACCGCCCTCTACAAATGATGTGATTCGTTAATGCCATATGTGGGACGTGTAAACGATGGATTTAAAGTTATTATATATGATGTTATACTGGAATTATAATATACCTCTATATAATTATTATTTCTTTCCATTAAAGTATGATATAGAAATGAAAGTAGCGTTCATGCGTACGTACGACTTACCGTCTCCATGAACGGTGCATTTCATTTCTTATCCCCAAATGTATTGTACTATTAAAATTACATGTATATAATGTATATATATAATTAATGATATATCTAAATGATGAATATAATTCTGGAATTAAAATATACATACCTCTCATTTAGTTTTAATTCCACTAATATGAAAAAGAAATGAAAGTAGCGTTCATGCGTACGTATGGCTTACCGTCTCCATGAAAGGTGCATTTCATTTCTTACCTCTAAATGATTATGTAATATTATAAATACATGTATATGCTGGATATATATGATACATATTATATCCAAATCGGGAATTTCATTCTGGATATAAAGAACTTTTGACCACATGAACAACATGTAATTGTAAGAAGTCATCTTTCGACTTAAGAACCAAATATTGACAAAACAAACATTATTAACTTAAATGGTTACATAATGTTTATAACATGGCAATAAGTGATATAAAAAGAATAATGAACTTTAAAAAGGTTCTTAATCAAGTATAAATTAACTCAAGTTTATTATTCAGGACGTTAAAGAACGATCGAGTCAAGTCGGACCCAAGGTAAGGGACTTCGTCTCAATCTCCTTTCATTGAAGCATATTTCGTTTTATACACAAATTTCTTTTATACGGTGTATAAACCCTTTGACTTTTAATTTTATACAAAAGGAATCTTTTTCTACGAAGCATTTTATTAAATGACAAAAAGGAATGTTTTTTAACGTACGCGGTGACAATGACTTTCTCCGCCGCCACAATTATTATTTGGTCTTTGGCTTCCTCAACAAGCCGTATTGTTTTTAGAATAAAATAAATACCATATACTCTTTTATGTATTTTGGTATTGAAAATGGTTTTGATAAATGATTCTATTATGTCAATATATTTATGTTATATTATGATTGAAATGTGGAAATGTTATCATTCCTTTATATTGATTTTATGTTTTATGATTTTATATTGGTACTTGGACATTTTAACGGGTGGTTACGTTATAAACCATATGACAGGTGGTGTCGTGAATACCAGGACGGGTGGTTACGTTATAACCTCCAATGCAATGGGTATGGAAGTCGGCCATATGGCTATTCCATTAAGTATGTATGGAAATTGGCCGTATGGCTATTCCATTAAGTGATATGTGTGGAAGTCAACCGTATGGTTATTCCACTTAAGTATGTTTATGTCCCAAGTTACCTTTATATATTCTATGTGTTCTTTATATGGGTTTTATAGTAATCCTTTGGTTACAAAAAGGTAAGTAATGATACATTATTCAGTGAAGATTTTTTTTACTACTTCATGAAGGTGAAGGTATTACTTTGATATAGTATACATGGTTTACTTGATGTTTGAAAAACTAACAGTTTTCATTCTTTTTGTATCCCTTACTGAGCTTTTTATGCTCACCCCAAGTTTTTTTGAAATGTTTTTCATAGGACTTAAACTGGAATAAGGTCAAGGATGGGATCAATGGAATGTCATGCTATATAAAACATGGAACTAGACATGTTTCTTTCAAGAGTTTTTTTTATTATAGAAACTTAGTATAAGTGACTACTTTGTAATCTTTTGAGATGTAATAGTTATGTTCTAATTCTCTAAAACTCTAAACCTGAAAAGATCCTCGACGTGAATTATTCATTTAATTCAATATTAAGTAAGGTTTAAGGCTGGGGCCTTATAGTTGGTATCGAAGGTCGGTTTAGACAACTTTAGGAGTTAGAAAAGTGTTAAATTATAATATGATTGAAATGATATAGAATTTACGGATTACCATGTTGCTTCGCCTAAGATATTTCTGTGTTTAGAATGGTTTTCCGCAGAGGAAACAAAGAAGCTATGTTGGGACGACATCAGGAGGAAGATAACCTTCCAAATCAGCAACCTGAGATGGTCAGAATCGAAACTGAACAGTTTGTTGCAGTGATGGCATAGTTGACTCAGGCTATAAATGGTGCTGGTATCCATGCACGAGATCAGCCAGATCAACCGCAGAGGAACATGTCAGTGGTGGAACATTTCATGAGGCAACATCCTCCATCATTCAGAGGATCATCTGACCCTGTGCAAGCTGAAGGGTGGATTAAAGCACTGGAGAAGATTTTTGATGTCATGGGGTGTTCAGAACATCAAAAGGTTAGTCTTGCTATTTACCGTTTTGAAGGTGAAGTTGATCAGTGGTGGTCGATGGTGAAAAATATAAGGGATAGTGATGAGATTGAGGATATTCACTGAGACGAATTCAAAGGTATGTTTCTTGAGAAATATTTTCCTTAGGTGGTTCGTCTTAGGATGGAAAAACAGTTCCTAGAATTGAGGCAGGAGGATGATTCAGTGGCTACTTATGATGAAAAGTTCACTCGATTGGCAAGGTATGCTCCAAAATTCATACGAGGTCTTGATAGTAAAATAAACCGTTTTTACTCAGCGTTAAAGCCAAATTATCGAAGGGCTTTAGCTTCTTGTGAGTTCAAAAGTTATGAAAAACTTGTTCGATGTACAGAGAAGGTGGAAATGGAGTTTTCCGATGATCAGGTGTTCTATGACAAACAACAGAATAAGAGGTCTAGTTGGCAGGAAAAGGGGAAGAATTCATCAAAGAAGCAAGGAGGTAAGAAAACCAAATATCCATCCTGTGAGAAGTGTGGTAAAATGCATCCTGGAGAATGTTTATCCAAGTATGGTAAGTGCTTTCGGTGTGGTAAGTCTGGTCATATTGCTCGTAACTATAAGGAAGATGATCAAGCAGGAAATGAAAAGCCAACAGTAAGATGTTTTAAGTGTAATGAAATGGGTCATTATGCAAACGAGTGTCCAACGAAGAACTCAACTGGGGGAAAGCAGTTAGACTACAAGCAGAAAGGGGTGGTAAAATCCTTTGCAACAACTTCAGCAGATGTAGGGCCATCGAATGAAGTGGTATCAGCTCCAGGGAGCTCAGTATTTTTCGAAGATTGACTTGAGGTCGGGGTACCATCAGTTGAAAGTAAAAGAAGCAAACGTTCCGAAGACTTCGTTCCGTACTAGATATGGCCATTATGAATTTTTAGTTATGCCTTTTGGGTTAACCAATGCACCTGCTGTATTCATGGACCTTATGAATAAAATATTCCATTGGTTCTTGGATATGTTTGTGTTTTGAGGATTGTGAAGACGTTATGTGTGCCTTGTGATTCACAGTTGAAGAATGAGTTGTTTTTTCATCCTGGAAGTACTAAGATGTACAGAGGTCTGCGGGAGTATTACTGGTGGGATGGAGTGAAAAGAGACATTGCTGATTTTACTGTGAAGTGTTTGACATGTCAACAGGTTAAAGCAGAGCAGCAGTTACCGAAAGGGATGCTTCAGCCTTTACCAGTGCCAGAGTGGAAATGGGAAAACATATCCATGGACTTTGTTATGGGATTACCGAGGACATCTCGAGGTAATAATGCAATCTGGGTTATTATTGATCGCTTGACCAAATCTGCTCATTTCCTTTCTATACGAGATACTTTCTCTCTTGATCAACTTTTCCGTCTGTATCTTAAAGAGATAGTCAGGTTACATGGAGTTCCTCTCTCCATTGTTTCAGATCGTGATCCCAGATTTACTTCTAACTTTTGGAAAGGCCTTCAGAAGTCGTTGGGTACTGAATTAAATTTTAGTACAACTTTTCATCCTCAATCAGATGGGCAGTCAGAACGAACAATTCAGACATTGGAGGATATGCTACGAGATTGTTTGATGGATTATCAGGGAAGTTGAGACCAACATCTTTCTTTGGTTGAGTTTTCTTATAATAACAGTTTTCATTCCAGTATACAGATGGAACCATTTTAGGCATTATATGGGAAGCGGTGTCGAACTCTAGCATTTTGGAATGAAGTGGGTGAAAGGAAGCTGATGGGACCAGAATTGGTAGAAGAGATGGCATAAAAAGTTCAGTTGATTCAGATGCACATGAGAACAGCTCAGAGCAGGCAGAAGAGTTATGCGGATAACCGGAGGAAGGATATATCTTTCGAGGTAGGTGATCATGTTTTTCTCAAGGTTTCTCATTGGAAAAGTGTGATGAGATTTGGTAAGAAAGGAAAGTTGAGTCCATGGTTGGTTGGACCATACAAAATTCTGGAAAGAGTTGGATCAGTTGCATACCGAGTGGATTTACCTCCGAGTTTATCTCAGGTACACAATGTTTTTCACGTTTCAATGTTGAGAAAAGTATATGCCAGATCCATCTCATGTTTTGAGTCCAGAGGTAGTTTAGCTGGAAGAGAACCTATCTTATGAGGAACAACCGGTCTAGATTCTTGACCACAGGGAGCAAGTGTTACGGAATAAGGTGATTAATCAGGTAAATGTTTTTAGGAAAACCCATGTGATTTAAGAGGCAACGTGGGAATCTGAAAATGCTATGAGGGATAAATACCCCCACTTATTTTAATAAGTGAATAAAATTGCGAGGATGCAATTCCCAAAAGGGGGGAAGGATGTAACATCCCAGGTAAATAAAGAATAAAGAATTTTCATATTTATTAATATTTACGAATTAAATATTAATTTTATTTTAAAGGGGTTGCTATGTTCGATAGCGTACCCGATACGCAATGATGAGTTTCTTTGAAACTTACGTAGCACACTAGTAATAAAATAATATTATTTTAAATGTTTGTTAACAAGTAGCAGTTTTACTAGTGGGAATGGATAGAAATAACTAAAATATGATTATATATGTTTTTAAATGTTTATACATTTACCCAATAAAAGATAAAGGCTTAAAATACGGAAAGAGTTCAATTTTAGGGCATATATACTCTAATTTTCACTAAAGGTTCACTTATCACATTTTAATGGTGAACCGTCATTAAATATAGTTTTGATCCCTCTTATACTTTATTTTGGACCAAATATAACTCTTCTTTAGAATCGGGACATCAAAATTTACTTTGTGTAAATTTTTGTACCTTTCTGATAAAGTTCATTTTTTATGAATAGTGTAAAATGTTGTATTTTAATTCAAAACATCTTTTTAATATAAATTATTTATATGGTTAGATTATTATTTTAATTTGTTTTAAAGTGAAATTAGAAAATATTTTTACCAGTTAATCCAATGGTGGTCATTGGAATCAATTTTACTTTGAAATTGGACTTAAACTGGTGTCAATCTTTTGATACTTATTGTTTCACAAAAACACGCTATTTGTCATGACAGCGGGAATTAATTATTAAATTAATTAATTTGACTTATATGTTTTGAATTTTGTAAAATGGACTTCATTTTTGAATTCGTAATATCAAATATAGATTAGGGTGAATTTTTGGTAATTTTATGAAAAACTTAAATTTTTGATGAATAGTGAAACCACTAAGTGGTAATCAAGCAAACTGATTTTTCAGTTAAATGAAAGTTTACCACTAATGTGTATTGAATTTTGAAAATCCGACATACATGGTTGTCATTAAAATGTAAAATGTGGTTCAATGAGATTAAAATAATTTTTTGGTGAATAGTACCTTTTTTTCATTAATCGCGATTAGTGGTAATTAGTGTAGTTTAAGGTATAAATAATGGTTTAATAATATGAAATGACCTAGAAACATGTCCCAACCTTATTTGTTGTGTCATGGCCGACCAAGACAAGCCTTGGGCCAACTTGGGGACCCCATGGAGCCACTTTAGTTGGAAAATGACATTAATATATTTTTATTTAATGTTAAAGTGAAAATGACACTAACATAAATTGTTTTACTAAACTAATTTTTGAGTGGGGTTATACAAGTCCAAATTTTGATTATAAATAGTCATTGGAAAGATAAAACGATTTCCTACATCATAGTACTTTTTTTATAATTTTTAGACATTAAATAAAATAAATTATATATGACATAATAATGATGCAGCGATGACATCATTATTTGAAAATTTAAATAAAATGGAAAGATAATGAAATATCTAAAACCTAAACATGTCCAAAACCAATTTTATGAGTGGATTTAGAACCCTTATCACCTTATACACGAATTATGTTAATGTGGGACCTTTTAAAACCGAAACACAGTTTCAAATAAAGTAATATTTCCTTACTTTCCAAAAGTGCCCCTCCTCTCCTCTTATAAAAGGCCCCCACCTCTACCCCATTTCACACACTTCGCAAGCCTTTGGCTCGGCCAACCCCTGCCCAATTACTCTCTAAAAATCCCTCTCCTCATCCTAGAGGATTCCCTTTGGGCATAATCCTTTCAAAGGAAGCCTTTAGGCTCAAATCAAAAGGGAGTTACACTTTTAAAGGTAACTCGTTCTCTCTTGTTCATTTGTTTTATTTTGCTTCTCCAACCCTCTAAACCCTTTTTATTTACTTCTTTTGTAACAACACCAGTATCTTAAATATACTAGGATGTTGTTATAATATTTATTTGATCTACACTCTCACACAACTACATCAAATGGTTAAAGAACATACGGTTTCCGTGGATGGCGAAATTCTGCCTCCCGAAACGATGATTGTTCAATACTCATTTAACACCTTCAAGGGTGGCCATTATGATGTCACTATTTTTATATATGATATATAATATGTTTATGTTTTCTTTAAGCTTCTGTATTTTTCATTTTTGGCATACCTTTATGGTTTCCATTATGGGTAAACACGATATCTTCATTTAAGGAAGTGCGGACTACCGCCCCCTAAAAGTGATGTCATTCGTTAATGCCATATGTGGGACGTGTAAAGGATGGATTTAAAGTTATTATATATGATGTCATACTGGAATTATAATATACCTCTATATCATTATTATTTCTTTCCATTAAAGTATGAGATAGAAATGAAAGTAGCGTTCATGCGTACGTAAGGCTTACCGTCTCCATGAACGGTGCATTTCATTTCTTATCCCCAAATGTAATGTACTATTAAAATTACATGTATATAATGTATATATATAATTAATGATATATCTAAATGATGAATATAATTCTGGAATTAAAATATACATACCTCTCATTTAGTTTTAATTCCACTAATATGAAAAAGAAATGAAAGTAGCGTTCATGCGTACGTACGGCTTACCGTCTCCATGAACGGTGCATTTCATTTCTTACCTCTAAATGATTATGTAATATTATAAATACATGTATATGATGGATATATATGATACATATTATATCCAAATCGGGAATTTCATTCTGGATATAAAGAACTTTTGACCACATGAACAACATGTAATTGTAAGAAGTCAACTTTCGACTTAAGAACCAAATATTGACAAAACAAACATTATTAACTTAAATGGTTACATAATATTTATAACATGGCAATAAGTGATATAAAAAGAATAATTAACTTTAAAAAGGTTCTTAATCAAGTATAAATTAACTCATGTTTATTATTCAGGACGTTAAAGAACGATCGAGTCAAGTCGGACCCAAGGTAAGGGACTTCGTCTCAATCTCCTTTCATTGAGGTATATTTCGTTTTATACACAACTTTATTTTATACGGTGTATAAACCCTTTGACCTTTACTTTTATACAAAAGGATTCTTTTTCTACGAAGAATTTTACTAAACGACAGAAAGGAATGTTTTTTTAACGTACGCGGTGACAACGACTTTTTCCGCCGCCACGAGTATTATTTGGTCTTTGGCTTCCTCAACAAGCCGTATTGTTTTTAGAATAAAATAAATACCATATACTCTTTTATGTATTTTGGTATTGAAAATGGTTTTGATAAATGATTCTATTATGTCAATATATTTATGTTATATTATGATTGAAATGTGGAAATGTTATCATTCCTTTATATTGGTTTTATGTTTTATGATTTTATATTGGTACATGGACATTTTAACGGGTGGTTACGGTATAAACCATATGACGGGTGGTGCCGTGAATACCAGGACGGGTGGTTACGTTATAACCTCTAATGCATTGGGTATGGAAGTCGGTCGTATGGCTATTCCTTTAAGTATGTATGGAAATTGGCCGTATGGCTATTCCATTAAGTGATATGTGTGGAAGTCAACCGTATGGTTATTCCACTTAAGTATGTTTATGTCCCAAGTTACCTTTATATATTCTATGTGTTCTTTATATGGGTTTTATGGTAATCCTTTGGTTACAAAAAGGTAAGTAATGATACTTTATTCATTGAAGATTTTTTTTACTAATTCATGAAGGTGAAGGTATTACTTTGATATAGTATACATGGTTTACTTGATGTTTGAAAAACTAACAGTTTTCATTCTTTTTGTATCCCTTACTGAGATTTTTATGCTCACCCCAAGTTTTTTTGAAATGTTTTTCACAGTACTTAAACTGGAATAAGGTCAAGGATGGGATCAAGGGAATGTCATGCTATATAAAACATGGAACTAGACATGTTTCTTTCAAGAGTTTTTTTTATTAT
This sequence comes from Viscum album, assembly GCA_963277665.1. Taxonomy (NCBI): domain Eukaryota; kingdom Viridiplantae; phylum Streptophyta; class Magnoliopsida; order Santalales; family Viscaceae; genus Viscum; species Viscum album. Next base: position 1,803,413,381 of record OY728145.1, on the reverse strand, counting down.
GGAAACTTAGTATAAGTGACTACTTTGTAATCTTTTGAGATGTAATAGTTATGTTCTAATTCTCTAAAACTCTAAACCTGAAAAGATCCTCAACGTGAATTATTCATTTAATTTAATATTAAGTAAGGTTTATGGCTGGGGCCTTATAGTCCACTAGTAAAATTTGCCCCCCTTTTAAGGATGTATTATCTAAAGGAAAGGAAAACGTAGTTAACAATTAAGGCTTCACCTTAGTAGCCCCAATAATGAGACCATGTAAGGATTATTCTTGTATTATAAATAATATTTCCACTATATTATCCATGATAGATTAAAAATCTAATCTTTCTCCTAAACATAAGAGGTAAAAGGTTGTGTTCTTGGGCATCATATGCCAAGGGTACTCACAGTATGACTGGGAGACAACTGGCGATAAACATAATTATGGAAATAATTAATTGTATTATGATTCTTGAATCATGTTTTTTTTGATGTCATGTCCCTTTTTCTGAACCCATCCAATTCACTACTTTGTATATTTCTTTTCTTAATAAAGGGTAAGAGGTCTGTTCATCTTAGTAACATTCATAGGTCAATTCTAATATTTGTTTTCCCAAAATGTGTTTGTGTGTATATATATTAATATATATATATATCTGTGTGTGTGTGTGTGTGTTCCCAAATGTGTATATATATATTTGTATATATATTTGTATATATTTATATATTTTTTGTAAAATTTTTATATGCATTCACGTGATATATATTTGTTCTAAAATGATTGTGTGTATTTATGATAATATATATTTGTTTGTATATATATGTCTATATATTTATATTTATTTATATATTTATTTATTTGTATATATATATATATGTGTGTGTGTGTGTCTATATACATTTCTTTACATATATATTTCTATTTATATTTGTGTGTGTGTGTATTTGTTCTAATATGACTATCTATATATATTAATATTTATTTATCTATTTATTTATATGTATATATATAACTACTTCGATATTTACATTTATTTTTGACTATTTAAATTATAAATTCATATATATTTATATTTATATATTTAAAATGTATTTATTTTATATTTTTTATATTATTATAGATTTAATTTTTTTTTAATTTTTTAATATTTTATTTTTTTATAATCCTATATATATATTTATTTTCATATTTATTTGTTTATATATTATTTAAATTTATGCATTTATATATTTATATATTTATTTATATTGTATATATGTAATTATTTAAATATTTATATATCCATTTATTTAAATATTTAAATAAATTTATAATATATTATATTTACATATATATATTTTTCTAATTTATTGTCATATTTTATGATATGTTTTTCTTTTGTTATATAAATCTAAAAAATTTCTATTAAAAAATTATGAAAATAAAATTGATAATAATTTCTTATTCTAACTTGTGTTAAGGTTTTTTAATTGGTGAATCCTCTATTCTTGATAAAGCAGCACTGATAAAAGGTGGACTTTATCAGTGTTAGAAAAGCATTGATAAAGCCATGCTTTCTCGAAGCCAAAATAGTGAAAATAAAGGCATTCATTATCAATACTAAAAAATCACTGATAATAGTCCCCATTTATCGATGCTTAAAAACACTCTTAAAAGATGAATTTATCAACGTTTCATTTTTGCATTAATTAAGGCCTCCCCTTTATGAAAACATTCTTTATAGTACTCATAAAAGATACCTTTATTAAAAAATGATGTTATAATAAAGTGGAAAAAAATTATTTACTATGATTTCTAGTAGTGAATATAGAACCCAGAGAGGAATTGTAGTGAATGATGAATGATGAATATATGAATTATTTATAGGATGTGTAGCAGTTATATCATAGTTGGAAATATTATATCTAGAATAGTAAAAAAACCTTCAAAATAGTAACCTGACTATTTGAATAGTAACATGACTACTGGAAAATTAGGATATTATTTTCTATCTTATGAAATAAAAATATAAAAAATATATATCATAAATAAATAAAATAAAATAGATAAAATGATAAAATATTTGTTTGACATAAATAATAATTTTATTATTGAAAAAACTTATATTTTTATTTTAAATAAAATTTATTTCTTATAATAAACATATAAAGTAAAAATAAAAAAATTATTTTTTAAAAAATTATTTTATATTTCACTAATTATTTATATGTAAATAATATTATGAATTTATGAAATCGTAAGTAATTTTTTAAGGGCTAAAAAATCAACATTGTGATAAAAAATTAGTATTTTTCAATTAAGAATAATTTTATTTAAAAAATATATTTCTAATATTTAGAAAATTAATTTTATAAAACATATTCTATTTTTCAGAATCCTCATATCAAGATTTATTAAGGGGGATGTTTTTTTATTTTCTTTTGAAAATTATGTAGGTGAATGGTAAAATACCTTATATGTATTGTATTTTTTTAATAGCATATATGATTGAAATTTTGATGTTTCGAGAAGTTAGATAAATATTTTAATTTTCCATTTTCTATTAAATCATAAGCCCCTTATTACTGAATCAAAAATCTGGTCAAACATTAGAGAAATAACATGTTATTCAAAACAACCCCCCTCCCCTTATAAATACCACAAATCACCACCCCACTAATCCACACACCATAACCTTATTAACATTCTTAAACTCTTCCAATGTCTCCCTATACTCTCTTATCCATATTTTTTAGGTTTAGTTCTCAATATAAACCACCCTTTCAAGGCATAATTCAATTAGTAATGGATTCATCACGATGAGTAAGGAAAGAACAATTAATTACTCTTTTACAATTCAATTTTTTTATATAATCTACTTCTACCCCATAAATTTTGTATCCAAGTTCGATTTCATAAAATATGTGATATCAAGATACTGTAATGTTAATATTAAAACTACATAATGGGAAAATAGTTTATTTTATATACAAATATCCATTTATGGTAGGTATATCCACCAACATGGATATTGTTTTAGAGAAACTATTACTGCTTTTAGGGATTGTTCTAAAAATCCATTTTATTATTAAATATGAACATACTAATGATATTATAATACCAGAGTTGGTGGGTAAACCCACCTAAATGAACAAACCATTAAACAGTTAACATCATACTCTATAAACCATGCCTATTTTAGAATACTTATGGGTATCTTGAACAACTTGAACATTCATAATGACATGAAATATATATCATCACTCTTATAGATTCAAGGACTTGTTTGATAAGAAATGACATCTTTGTTGATAAATTTATTTGATCTTGCAATTGTTAAACAAACACCCTTGGGATCTTGGAAATGATTATAAAGAAACATAGAAGAATAATAAAAAATTAAATATACATGAATAAGGTTCTTAATTATGTATTCAATAAATCTTATTCTATTATTTATAAGGATAGACAATCATTTTATAGAGTCAAGTATTGAGGTAATGATTCTTCTAATGAACAGTGGAAGTGGTTGGGCCTATGACAAAAAGTTTTCTCAACAATTTCTTTGAACTGGATGAATGAATTAACATCATATTTCAGAAGAGGTTCTTTCACATATAATTTAAAATTAATTTATAAATAATATTAATTTTCATGGAATTATTTCTTCATTTGTGACACATTAAACATTTATTTTCATATCATCATTACAATGAATGATGTAAAGTAGAATATCTATATTGTTAAGTACACATACTCCATGAAAATTGCAATGTCTCTGTTGGAAATATGGGTTCCAGCAGTGAAGATCAAAACATCTTCCATCATTTTATATTGATTTTAATAATAATCCATTTAGTCAACAACGATTATTACTAGTTTTCATGGTTTGGAGATAGAGGAGGGGAAGGATGAAATTTTATTAAGTTTTGAGAGTTTTTGTAAGAAGACATCTTAAGGGATTAAGAGGATTATTTATAGAATCTATTTTTAAAATAATTATCTATATCTAAAAATGATATAATTGGGTTAATAAATCTAGAGTTATATAATTACTAAATTCACAAAGGTTGTAATCTAATTATTAACTCTAAATACACCCCATGTGAAAAAACAATAACAATATTATTTTTATATTTTATGACATGTGATAAATAATACATATTTCAATATCATTTCATAAATAAGTCAATCAATATTTATTTAAATGATATAAATAAAATATTTCAATTTTTATGGACCCTTAACTAAATCTATTAATACTCCTAATTTTTTTTCAAATCGTGAAGTTTAAATATTAATTCTAAAAAAATATGAATATATTATTTTATAAATATTTAAAAAATATTATATTAAATAACTGGGAAATAAAATTTTATTTAATACTCAACTTAGATATATTATTTGGAAGAACTGGTGATTGAATTTATACAGTCAACATAATCAATATAAAAATTATTCATTGGGTTGGGGAATATAAATTACTCCAATATTAAATTCAAATTGAATTTAAGTATGTTTAGGGATACACTTAGTGTGTGGTCCACTATGCCTCTATCTTAGTGTAATTATAAAATCAAGCCTAAATATCAAGATATTCATTTATAAACATGAAAAGGAACACTTGGAAAAATATTATAATGTCATAACGGCAACAAACTCATGCATAATGTCATCAAGTAATATTTTATATATGTATTTATTTTTCATCATGCAAGTCTCATACTTTTTCCATCAACCAATATGGTTGATATCTCTTTCATTGAAATCTTGAAATGTACATGTCAATAAAATTACATATCTATTAACATAATAGTATAGTTCTATTCTAATTATAAGTTTGTTGATATCTAATTCAACTAAAATAGATGGGAAAAATATTTTCTTGAGTTTTTCATTAATTTCATATCCATTATGATACACCAAACATATACAACTTTTCCACAAGAATATATCACGAAATATTTCACCAAAATATCAAAGTATGTGATTCATGATATACCTTAATCATTATCACAAATATAAGGACTAACACACACATCTGTAGATATTAATTTCTAATAAAACATATGGCATGTGGAATTCTAATTAATGTGTTCTTCCTTATAACCACCACTCTTTGAGATTACCAAATACAAAAAATCATTAGAAGAATACATTTCACTTATAATCATCAAAAAACTTATTGTCTAAAAATCATGTGTGTCATGTAAAACAATGTCATATTTGTCATAATATGTATTTTTGAGAATATTTTCATTGTGATTCCAAGTTCTCATAATAGCATAGAACTATAATGAACTTTAAATGAGATAGACACTCTTAATAAATTATCTCATTAATGTAAATTAAAACATCACTTATATTTGAATAAAATATTAATTAATATTAAAATATTTTTATATAAATATAATATAATGTACAATGTAATTTGGTTATAGGGAACCAAGTCCAGTAGAATCCAAATCTCACTAGATGCAACTACAAAAAACATTCAGTTCATGAGCTCTAATATGGTTTTCATTATTCTACTAAGATATATCTTCAGTCAATGGGACAAGAAAATTATCCTACATAAATTCTATACATAGTTTTATCTCATACCTTTGAGAAAATTCACTTAATAGGGGATCATTTCAAATTATATGTCTTTTAAAATGATTTAACATTTTATCCTTTTATAGAAATACTAATTCAGTATTATGTCAATAATTTATTTTAACATCTTATTACTAGGAACCACATCAATGTCCTAGATGATGTTATAAATCAAAATTTCATCTTTAACTACATCATAATCCATAATATACTTGGAATTAAATTTAGAATTAGGGACCACTTGATTCATTATATTCTTCCTACTCACAACTCCCCTATTAAAGTAGAATCTATATCATGAGTAGGATTTTAGATAATTATCATTAGTCTACAAACTATCATCTATATATCTTCTAATGATTGGAATCTCGTCTCTTTCATAACCTAGGAACATTTCAGTATTACTCATTAGATATTTTACGATATTCTTCATAGAAGATCAATTTTAGTCTTTTGGGTCAGTTTGATATTGGAGGAGTTTTCCTATTAATTATTTTATTGCATGTATCTTCCAAGTGAATATATTTAATGGTCTGAATATTATTTTAGTTTTTTCAATCTGTAAATCACAATGGGAATAAAAAAATTTCAATATATTGAATATGGATAACATGCATATTATAAAATAAAAAAAATCAAGAATGGATATATAAGGATTCCATTAGAATATTCCTTGAATCATCCAATTTAGAGATAGAGAGCTTCTTTGTAATGTTTAAAAGAGCTTTAAGAGATCCAAGTGATATAATAAAAGGAGGAATGGGGGAAGTTCTTATTTGAATCCTTATTATACATGATATAAAATTATTTTTTCTTATCATTTTCTTTTTTAGTGATTATATAATCACAAAAAAGTGGTTTTAGAAAATTCATGTGGAAAAAAATATGGTTATAAAACAAAAAGATTTTGAGGATTGTAAAATTCAAGTTGTTAGGATTAATTTTTGAAGAATGATCCTGAAATTTTTTGTTGAGATGATTTGAATGGTGAAACAATATTGAAAAAGCGTAAAATGAACCTTCATAGAAGTATTGATGTTTATGACCAACTGGATGTGCTATATTACTCCATTCTAGGGATGAATAAACCATTCTAGTGTTGGTGTTATTTATGATGATTGGTCTGACAACTGCTTTGGCATGCCATGTAAGAACCATTTCATTGGTTAATCATTATTTTTGATATAATTTTTATCATATGTTTATCAATCAGAGCCTATTTTGGTTGATCCAGGATTCAATTTCATCAATTTTTACTATTAGGGACACAATGATATACTTCTATTATATAAATTTTTATACAATTTTCACTAATTTGAAATTCAATTGAGGGATCATTGATAACAGGTATGATCATGCTGAATTACTTAAAATAATCAATTTAGAAGTCACATTTTTAAGCACTCCTTAATATAAAGGATATATTTAATCCCATTTAGAAAAAGGGATTCAACCATAATTCCACTGTGGAATCTATGTGGAATAATCTGAAAAAGAATTTGATTAGTCAAATCCACCAATGGATCGATTATAGAATGTACCACCACGTTTCTCAAGAGACTAGAGAATAAAAACACTATATGAAGTTAGAGGATACATAAAAATAAAATATCACTAAAAACATGATCTAACTTTTAAGAGAAACTGATGAATATTTTATTACATAACAGAAGCCCTATAATTGAATACATCAATGAGTTCCAGAGCCTAGTGAATCAATTGGTGGATATAAGTAAGAATATGAATAATTTATATGAGAAAAAGCAACAATTTTTCCACAATTATTGATATGTGGGTTACAATTGTGGTATCCCTAATCAAATCAGTGACTAGAGGAAAACGTACCTTCCAAATGGTAATATATTCCTTATTTAATAATGAGGCATAAAGTGGGGATGAAAGTTACACCCATTCGCATGTTAACATCTTGGATAAGTGATGAAGACAACAAATAGGTGGTGGATGTGTAGAATGAAGAGGTTGAAGAATGAGTGTAGGAAATTCCATACAAGGAAGGAGGCCAACATATAAATTCAACCATTATGGAATGTAGGTAAACATAAAAAAAGATCTAACAAATGTTACTATAGGTGAAGGGACAAGTGATTAATCAAAAAAGAAGAAATTGATACATACATGTCACTGTTATTTGAGAAGTTGTTCCATGTTCAAAAGATAAATAATTGAATTTATTTTAGACAACATACTAAGATATAGAATTGGTGTTTGACATCATATCATCATACCACATCACTTCACATTGTGTGTATTTCATGACATATCAAGACGGTAACTTCAGAGGAGTTATGATGGGGAATACCAGTTAAGTGGATATTTTTGGCAGGGATAACATATAAGTCAAGATGAATGATATATATACAATAATCCAAAAATATTTTTGAAATGTTACAATCCTATGGATAATACTTTTATCAAGAATGGACTTTAAAAAAATGATATGACATCATCATAAAAAATAGAGCATAAAAGAAGATGAAAGGATCCATCATCATCTATTGAGGAATCATATGTATTAAATTGTACACAAATGATGTGAATATATGTTTATATATCCTCAACATGAACCTTCATCAACTTTGTGGGAATGATACTCGACTACATGAGTTAAATAGGGTTGTTCACCCTGATAAAGAAGAAGCATGTAATTGTTTATAAATATGCACTACGGGATCATTGAAACTACTATGTTTACAATAAGTGACATAGATTCTTCTTCATTGATACTTCATAGAGGATATCATAGATATTGGATCTTTTGAACATTAATGAATAGGTCCCCATAAATCTAGAATCACTTGGAGGTAAAAAATATTTCCTAAACTTTATAGATGTTGCATCTAAAATGGTGTGGGTGTTTTTGTTATGAATAAAGGAATAAGTACTGTATTACCTCATGATGTTCCATGTTATGGTGGAGCATGAAACTATAAGGCAGCTAAAGTTTCTTCATTTGTATAATGAAGTAGTGTGCACATCCATTGAGTCTTATTCCTATTGTGGGATTCATGGAATTTGACATGAGAAGATGGACCTACATAGCTTACAACACAATTTAGTTACATAAATAATGAAATATCACATTATGGTGGGGTGAGGTCAATATATAAGTAAGTGTGGATAATCCTATTAATATATTACGGGTAGAAGATGTTGAATTTATAGTCTTCCTTATCAATAGATCACCCTCATCCTCATTAAATTTTCATATACCCCATAAGAGAAGTCCTAGAAAACATCCTTCTTACTCTAATTTATTAGTATTTTTATGTTTGGGTGTTTCAATTGTATTTAAATTGATTCTGATGAATTCATAAGGTAGATCAACAATATATATCTTCATCAAATTTAGAGATGAGGATTTGGTATAAAATCTATGGATCTTAGAGAAAAATAAGTTGATAATATTCATAGATTTAATGTTGCATGAAAATGATACTACCAAGTGAATTCAAAATACTATAATTTCTCAATGAAAATGTTCCATTGATCCAACTCCAATTATCACACTTGTACCAACACCACTTACCATTAGAAACAATGAACTGAAAGAAAAATCATCATCTGTAGAGAAAGAGGCATTATTTAAGTATATTGAATAAGATAAAGACTCGATCATCCACACTAAAAGTTAATGAACAATAAAAGAGACATGATAACAGTGTTTCCCCTAAACATAGCAATTCATTGGATTGATTATATTCTAGTGGAAGGATTCAATAAAAAATATTCATGTTCAAAGTATATATTGATAACTAATAAGGGTGAGTGAGAATGATATTAATAAGTAATATATAATCCATGAATATTTGATTGGCTACATGAAATGAAGGATGAGATGGAGTCATTGATGAAGAACCAGACAGATGATTTAGTAGAATTACCCAATGGTAAGAACATACTAATAAGAAAATGTGTGTTCTTGTTGAAGAATTATGGGAAAATAAATAATGATAATAATAAATCATATTTAGTGGTCAGAGTATTTCATCATGATAAAGGTTTTTAATTTGATGAGATATTTTCACCTATGGTGAATATGACTTTAATGAAAGTCATTTTCAGGTTGGTGGATTTATTACACCAGGATCTTGTGAATATGGATGTGAATAAAACATTTCATCATAGAGACCATGTTAAAGAGAAATATATAAATTATACTGATGTTTTTACGATTTATGAGAGAGAAAAATTCATGTGTTTGTTGGTGATGAACTTTTATGTACTGAAGAAGACTCTGAGATAGTGTTACAAGAAGTTTAAAACATTCTTGGTGGGTCATGGATACAATTGAGAACAACTTGACCAACGTGTTTTCATCCATATATATTAGGATGTAATGTTTATTTCAATATTAATTTATATGGATGAAATGTTGATCATTGGGATGGATGTAATAAAGAACAATCAGTTGAAGAAGGGTTTATCCAAAACTTTTTATATGAATGATGTATGAGAATCCCAACTGGTTTTGAGTATTCAGATGACTCATTATAAAAAGATGAGGCTATTAGGGATATTTTAGTTGAATTATATTGATCTATTTATGAAAAGTTTCCATATGGATAGATCCAAGTAGGTGATAATTCCTCTACCTGGTCATATGATATTTAGTAAGATTTCATGTTCATCATCCATGGAAGAAATCAAGGTTATGAAAATGATTCCACAATCTTCTATGGTTAGAATTTTTATGTATATTATGACATGTATAAGTCTATAAGCTACACCTATAATAAAAAACATGAGGAATTTTCTCTCAATCATAAGAAGTAGCACTGGGATGTAGTTAAATGGATCAGGATGTATCTTAATGTCATATGAAAACTATGTTTGTGATAAGGGGGAACTGATACACTCTAAGAAGACTATATAGAGGTAGATATGAGTGTAGATGCCGGTCATAATAATTTCACATTGTAGAGATATATCCTTGTAGTCAAGGATGAAAAAGTATGTCCTTTTATCCATGATTGAAACAAAAAATATTACTGTTATGGAGGATGTCATAGAGATGTTGTGGTTAAAAAAATTGTATAGGATATTGGATTCAACCAAAAAAAGTACACGGTTCGTTATAATAATAAAAATGATTTTGAGTTGAGTAAGAACTCCATGTATCTCTCCTAGATGAAGAATATAAATATTTGTTATCAATGGATATTTGAGGTGATGGATTGAAAACTGTTATGACTTGTGAATATCCAAATAAAGTTGAAACCATCAGACATGCTGAAAAATGTCTTTGATTAATAGAAACTAGACCATTTCATATGCTATAATGGACTGAAATTTGAGGGGGGTAATTGAAAAATTTTTCTAGCTGTTGATTTAGTTTTATACATCATCTATGTTATTGGATTTAATTTCTTATGTTTTGATTAAATGTGTTTAATGAATAAATGTAAATGTGAAGAAACATATTCATATACATTGAAAATGGATGATGTATTTTTCATTAAATTAAACACATCTTGAATGTATATATAAGGACACCTTGTAAAGCTTCTATGAGTCATCCAATTTAAATCCAGGGAGCTCTTTTGTATTGTGTAAGGGATCATTAAGAGATACAAGTGAAAGGAATAAAGGGAAAAGAATGAGGGGTTAGTTCTTATAGACCTTGTTCTTAGTGATATAAAATATCATTCCACATTTATTGATCATATAATCACAATAGATATCTTCCTACCACACTAAATGTATTTGAAACATCAATCATGGTACATAGCATGCAATACTTGATTGAACCTATCATGGATGCATAAGGGATTCTTCACATCCTCCCTCTATCTCTCTCTAGTTATGTGTGAGGATAAATTTTCATACAGAGATATATACCATGTGACATTGGAATCAATCCCCTTGTGTATTTTTCCATACTGAATCACATTAGTATCTTATCAATGTATATACCCTAACATAGTCCAAGTATCCTCTTAGACCTATTATGAAAAATCTTGATCCCTAGAATGAAATTTATTTCACCTAATTCTTTTTGGGAGAATAATTTGATTACCCTTGTCTTAACTAACTGTATATCTATCCACTTTCAGAAAATTGGTCTTTTACGATGATGAATTTACAATAGATAACATATCCATTTGAAAGAGTGTCTCGATTGGGGTGTTTTTATGATGAAAATTTTGGTCTGTAACAAAAAAATTTTCATGAAGATAATTAGTGTTGGAATAGAAGTCTATCATGAATATATTAGGGGGGAAATGTGTGTAAGATGGTAGAAATGGGATACTTTCTACGGGATAATTATTTTGTAGCAAATAATCCATGCAAAAAAAACTATTTACAACAAAATATTTATTTTTTTTTGCAAATAATACATGTAGGAAGTGACTATTTGTGAGGAAATGTCTATTCTATCACAAATAGTGACTTCAAGAAAGGAATGTTTTCAATGAAATTGATAGTTTATCATATATTGTCACTTTATGTAGGGGTTATTAGTGATAGAAAATTTGTTCTATCATAAACAATTCCTTACAAATGCAACATTTATGGGGGGTATCTATTCCGTTACTAATCGACTATTAGTACATTATTTGAGATCAATAGATTCTATCAGAAATACTTTTTGAATAAGCAGGAAAAGTATTTACTGAATCTACATTTTGTGATGTATATTCCCATCCTTTGTAAATACCTACTATAAATTAATTATCTATCCTAAATTGTTAAAAAAAATAACTTTTTTGGAAGGTATTTCCCTTCATAAAAAAACATAAATATAAATCTAGTGAACCCCCTCTTATTCCATTATTCTATGTTGTTGAAACACTTTTACATTAATTTCTCACCTGTATCCTTTCATTTTCCCTTCATAATTTCTCTATTTGTAATACAAACATATTTTTAAATGTTTCCGAATTATAAATTTTCTACTTGGAATCCAGAGTCCTCTTTGAAGGGTTTCTGTTTGCAAATCAATAATTCTTTATCCAAAAAAACAGTAAAGTTATAATTTAAATCTTTTTAAAAATAATTACCAATTATATATATATAATTAGTTTTAAACTACATAATTTTTAGTTAATTTAATTTATTAATGTTTTACTATATCACCAAGCCACGTAATTGTTTATTTTTTAATTTTCTCTAAAAAATTAGTTATCTAAAAAAAATATTATTATAAATTATATAACTTAAAATAAATTAACCATATTGTAGATAATAAATTATAAAAATTACCAAAAATTTAGCATTTATGATTAAAAATTAAATTCAAAATAAAATTATGTGAGTTAAAAAAAATAATAAAATTAAAATATTTTACTACAAATAGATATTCAATAAAAATGTATATTTAATAATTATTATTAAATAAAAATTATCATAAGATAAAAAATATTAGTTATAATTAAGAATAAACAAAAAAATTACAAATAATTAACATAAATAACAATAAATAAAAACTTATAGGTTGTTAATTATTAAAAATTATTATTTGTTATTAAAATTAATCCCAAATAAATAAAATAATAATAAATAGTCACACTCAAGATATATAATTATTTTTTATTAAAAAATAGTAATATTATTAATAATTTATCAAAAAATAATTTATATCAATTAAAATTTTTAAAAATATTATTTTTTATTACTTAAAAAGATAATTTAAAAATAAATTTAACTATGGAGAAATAAATAATAACTATTTATTTATAGAGAAATGAATTGTTATTTTAAAACCATAGAAAAATTTATTAATATTCAACAATAAATGTAATTCAATAAAGAATTATTATAAAATAATGAATATATTTGTAAAATTGATATACACATTAATATAAACTAGCATAAAAGTTATTGTCAATTAGAAGATTATATAGTTTAAAATTTATTAAAAATTAGTATAAATTAATATATTTTAATATATTTTTTAAAATAAAACCTATATCATATTGACATAAGATCATTGAAAACAAGGTTATAAATAATAATAGGAAAATGTTCGAACAAAATATTCTCACGAGAATATTTCCCAAAATAAGTCAACTAATGGGTCACATGATTATCTGACCTCTTAATTGAAGAGAAATTTTCTTTTAGAGAAACTACTAGTCATAGACCAAATTCTTCTTAGGATAAGACCAAAGGATTGGATGTCCTCATCATGATCAAGAATAGCACAAATCATCACTTGGAAATCAGATTCAAGGAAAATATTATCCCTTCCATGAACTCTAGAAAACTATAATTCATAAAAAAAATTGTAGAATATTGTACAACCAACGATTTACATTTAGCCAATATATACTTGAAGAAGGAATTTCAAACCAGACCTAACTCTTTCCATAAAACAAATTAGATTCCCACTTTTTTATTTGAAACCACTACAAAATCTGTATTAATTTTGAGAAAACTCCATGGAGGGGGAAGTTAACCATTTCATACCAAATAAATTTCCTACTCAATATAATCTGTTGACCATGAATCCCACAAATATGATCATTCTAGTTCCCAATCACACTAGATAATGTCATAGATAAATGTTTTCTAAAAAACAAGCTCCTTACGTCGTTACTATATCATCAGGGTAATAGTGAAATGTTTACTAGCCATTCCTAAATCCATAGAGATAACACAATGATGGAAATTCAGAAGATGTTTATAATATATATTGATAAAATAAATCCAATTAGCATTATATGAAATCCAAATACCAGTCATTATGGTATAATACAAAATATCATGGAATGGTGTCTCAAACACCTCCAAGAACACTGGGAAAATAATCTCTTTAAAATCATATGAACTATAAGCATTTTGTGTGTTGATAATACGCCACAACACACCTTATATCATAAAACTTAACTTTAAGAGGGTCCAAAATCTACCAAAAATACTTCAACATAGTATTAGGATATTGACCAATTATATCATAAACCATAATCTTATATCCAAACCAATCATAGTAGATTCTTAAATATTTCAAATTTCAACAAAGTTTATCAACCCATTGATCATGTGTAAGAAGGATACTCAAACTAATTTTGTATTCCCTCCCATTAATCCAAGTGAAAATTTTATCTAATCACCACCCATAAATGGTTCATTGATTAAATATTTTACTTTTTAATCCTCATGTTCCACAAAAACTAGGGATAAGGCTGTAGGTCCAAAATTATCAACCATACAAGGATTTTCCCATAAGTTAACATATACTAAATTTTCTTTCCTCTAATACACAACTTTCCCAGGGATGGGTTTGGATCCTCAAATACTTTACCAAAGAAACCTAGGTTGGGGTATTAATCTTCTATAAATAAAATTAGACGATGTTTAAAATTTATCATATAGAAATATTAAAAAAAGTGTATTATAATAAAGAATCAACATACTTCACAAATTCACAAGAAATAAATCATTTAATCTCCCAAAATCCCTAAAACCAGCACCACCATAATATTTTAGAACACAAATTTTCTCTAAGGCCACCAATGGGTATTATTCTTCCGCTAATGTGATACCCACCAATTTTTAGTGGAACGAGAATAAAGGTGATCTATGATAGATATTTGAAACATAAAGAAGTATATAGAATGTGAAGGGATATCTTAATAAATATCCTTAAAGAAGGCCTCCTTTCCTAAACAATAATTCTAACTACGTGTATAGAAATGAAACATTTTCTCAATTCCCTCAACAATAGAAGAAAAAAATTATATCTTCAATCTCTAAATAATTTTTGGAATCCAAAAATATTTTTTATATTATTTTACTAATTGTAATCCACACATCTACTATAATTCATTTTTACTTGAAAGATTCACCCCCTTATTTATGATATCTTATACATGGAAAATCATTCCTACTAAATAGAAGCCTTTTCAAGGAGTTGAATAATATTTATCATAATGAGACATTATTGAGAGTTAAATAAAGTAAAGAGGATGATATCATATGTAATATATAAGTGTGAAAAAAGTGTACTTCTATGACATACCTTATCCCCATGGATGAGAACATTTTCTATAAAATTTAGTAAAAGATTAGAGAAGATATATAAAAATAATATTGAGATAAGGATAAAGATTATCTCTCCGCCACTACCCATAAAAGGGTTTGTGACTATCTAAAATCCTACCATTAATTTCTATCCTGGAAGAGAATGATTCCACAGATAGTATAATAATATTCACCTATTTAGAACCAAAATCTATTTTGTGGTGTAAAAGAATAAGGATATGTTATTAAACACTATAATAATCCTCTTTAATATCAATATTCATCACCATACCACCTATTTTTTTATCAAGAATGAGTTCTCATTTAATGAAAAGGATAATAGGAAATGATACCATTATGAGGGATAAGTAACTTAGGGAAAACTGAACTTTTATTCTCCATTATAAAAGATGGAAGTAGGATCCATAGCATAATATCCAAAATCATAGAAAAAATGTTATAAATAATATTTTTTAGTCTAATAGAATAATGTTTAGATGTTTTAGGGGGAATGAAAACCTTAAGAATAATAATGATCATAGTTTCATTAAGAGACCTAAATGTAGATTGACTTTCCCATAAGTCCTTCTTTAGAAAGATAATATCATAACCAATAATACACCAAGTGTTTAAAAATTTAAACATGAAATACATACAATGTAGGATATTTTAATAATGAATATTTAAGAGATATTGATATACTTAGTCATATGATAATTCTCTCTCTATCCATTGGTTCTGCTCACCAGTTACAGCATGTGGAATGCATTCAAAAATATCATAAGATATTTCCATGCATTATAAGGAATAAATGTTACAAAATAAGTTTAATACAATATCATGGATCTACCTCACATATTCATTAACAAGTCCATAAAAATTTTCTAGCCTTTCAAAGAGGATTTTTCTAGACCTAGAAGAATTTCTATGATGGAAGGAATTAGTTTTCTGATCTTGTTCCTTAATATGGGTTTCTAGAGTATGCATAAACCAATAGCTTTCTTTTTCAAAAATTGTTATAGGAAGGTCTTTTTCTAATATAGAAATAAAGTTGAGGACTACATCCTTTTAGTTAATGGAAAATCATTTCGTAATTATTTTTCATCAAATTTAATTCTATGCCTAAAGTCTCCAAACTAATTAGAGATCCCCTTTTGAAGATTCACAACAGTATCCTTAATTTTCATTGTCACATTTATATTTATATATACTCATGTAGATCAAAAAACCTCCCAACAAATTTAATATTTTATCAAAATACTCTCTAAACAGGAATCCCTATATACCATCTTATCCACCAAATGGTATCCACAAAGAGAATGATAGGGAATTTCTCATAATAAACATGGGGTAAATGGGAAATAGTGAAGGATCAGAGTAAGATGAACCAATTTTACTACCCTTATTTATGTAATTCCCATATTATTCTATAATTTTAAATCATTTTCATGGTTCTAGTTTGGTTTAGGGAGCTCGGTTGAAAAAATGTAGGAGTTTTATAATTTTTCTCATATTTTGGGTCCACTATGGGAACAAAAACTCGCTATGGTGGTGAGCGTGTTATTGTGGGTGTGTCTCTATAAAACAATGATAGGATAAAACACCAAACTTCTGGGTGTGGTTGAGGTCATGGAGACCATGGTTTCTCATTTTAGACTACTACCACAAAGGCCTCAACAAGTCTTTGTCCATGGCATGGTGAGCCTAAAGCTTCCTGGTTCTATGCACCAGAGCATGTTGGATAATCATTTTATTCCTTTATTATATAGAACTTTTGAAGGGATCATGCCCTTTTTGGCTCCACCAGAGTGAGGTGATGGTCAAATCCATTTTTAAATGGCTGAGTCTCACACATATATTTGGAAAATACTTATGGAGTCCCCATGTGATATTCATGGAAGTGTTTTTAAAGTGGGTTTGAGTGGAAAATTCCTTGTATAACACTTTTATATCTTCATTTTCTATGTGTTTTAGATATTTATTTTGAGGGAAAGATAATGGAAGCATTTTTATCATTCATATTTAGTGATTTTGAGGAGGAATATTACTGGTTTTGGGGTTATTTCTTCTTCACAACTCTTGAGTTGGGTGGTCTAAAGAACCTCCTTATGATTTTTTGGGTGTTTAGTATATCTTACATGTTAAATCATGTTGTAATGTATTGTGTGTAACCTATTTCAATGGATAAATAGTTTTATGACCCAAATACCTTACCTAGGCGTTCAGAGGATCCATTTGGGTCCATTAAATCTTGAGACCTCAGACATTCAAGAACCTATTAGGTTTTTGTATCCTTCACCCTGGATTGTAAATCTATATTATATGAATTTAGTGTGATTGAAACTAAATTATTGAATTCAGGTGTAACATCCAAAACTAGAGTCCACTCAACTAGGGCTTTGAGTCGGTGGGTCACATCACTGGTGGAAATCCCATCTATACCGACACTTCTTTCCCAACAGTTTGAGAAAACCATTTGAAAAAATAATCTATACCAATGGTTATATGAAACCGTTTGTAGACTAATATGTGATGAGTTTTCCCTATAGTTATAGTATAACATTGACAAAAAACCACCTCAATACAAATTGTTCATATGAACAGTTGGGATAGAAACACCTAAAACTACTATCCATTGGGATCCTTCTCCCATACAGTCATGACCCACTTCTCCATCACCTCGCTGCCACTCCCATCCCAACTACCCAGTGTCGCCACACCCATCCTGACCCCCTCTGCTCCCATCCCAACCCCCTCGCTGCCACTCCTATCCCGACACCCCCCATCGTTGTCGCTCCCATCCTGACCCCCCCTCTCATAGCCGCCACTCCAATCTTCCCCCCCTAACTGCCGCTCTAATTTCCCTTGTGCTCCCATCCTCCCAATCAAACTACCACTTGCCGATAACTGTTCCTCGCTCCCTACTCATCATCACTCGCCTCGACCCTCCTACCATCATGAGCCCTAGCAGTCGTTGCTCTCCCCTCCCCCAGAAATTCTTCACTCCTCATGTCATCCACAAGATGTGCACAGAAGTATCATTTCTGATTTCAGAAGTGTCTATTTTAGGGTTATTCATCGATTTCGAAGAAGTATGGTAAAATCAATCATTTATGATATATATTTTGATATAAAAAGGAATAGGGGAACCCCTAATCAATATTTCATATTCTGTTATTGGTTTTTTAAATGTTTCATATTCGGTTCTTTCAATAATTATGATTAGGAAGGTTTATTCATTGATTTTGATAACAATAAAATGGGTTATTCATCCCTTCTTATTTTTTTACATAGATCCATTAAGGTATTCAATGATTTATATTATTCCAAGGGTTTTTTCCAAAATCAATTTTACTAGTTATTGAATAAGAATTTTTAATTGAGGATTTGTGTAGTCGAGATTTAGGGATTAAATGGGATTGACATAGCAGAATAACAACACTATATAAAGGATTAATTTTGAAAACTTATGTTCCATTACAAAAATATATATATATGTAAAGTGTATGTAATGTGACATTTCCAATATATTGTTTTTTTATATCAACAAGTATGGTAATAAGGTGGGTTTATCAACTTCTATGTTGTAAGACCGACTGAGGATTTTTTCTCAACAATGGATCAATTTCTTTGTAACTAAAAAAAGTTTGATTTTTATTTCACTTACTTATTTCTCACATTGTAAACATGTTTTTGTTGAAAAAACATGGTTTTATTTTCTTTCACATGTTTAATATTGTATGAAAAGTGTATATTCACTTGAACTATTATAGAACTCTCAATGTTTTTCAATTTTTAGTTTATCCTTTATAATTCATCATACCATATGATCAAATATTCATTCTTATCATGTTCAACCTTCTTTGTTGGTGTGTGTCCATTTGTTGTAACAAATTTAGAACTTGATGACATTTTCTCTATTCTCTTACCACTAATCAAATTATTTTGACTATTAATCAAATTCATACATATGATGGCTCCATTACCAACAGAATTACACCTTCAAAAACGTCATTAAATTATTTTTAATTTCAATACAAAATATCTTTGGATCTTATTCAAAAATGTCAACTACTAATCCAATTATACCGTCTATTTCTTGGATGGTTTCTATTTTCAGTTCAATTTTTCTATTATAAAATTTGTAGATCTTTATATTTATTTTAATATAGTCTATCCATAATACAATTTTTATTTTATTGAAAATCCACATTAAGGGTAAGTGGGAACCAACAAAAATATTCTTCAGCATCAAGTCACACCCTCCCAAAATTTTAAATAGTCTATGACATAGCCTTTCCAACTTCAATAGAAGAATATTATCTATACTAAAACCCCATGATGATCAACTCTTTTCAATGACCACTTTGGAGTTTCTTTTTCTTATTTTTTCTTCAGTTTACACCTCAAGGTAGATTTTTTTTACCTTTCCACCCTAATTATTTAATAACTGACTCCTCTTTTCATTAAAATATGTTTCATTTAGAGTTTCTACATACCAGAATTTCTCATAACAGTGACCATATGCAGTGCAATATTCACATTAATTATCATGGATTTCAAATATGTTTAGAAGAGATAAATTTCCCTTTATATGTGAAAACTAATTTTTCACAGTAGTTTTTTATATGTTTTAACTATTCTATTAGTTTCTTATTCTCTTACAACACTTATATGAGTATATATATTATTCCAAAAATCAATTTCTATGTTCCCAATCTTCTAGAACACCAATATTTTACAAAAAAAATATGTTTTCTTTTTATTATGAGGTAGTTTTCTATATTTATTTCATTGATGTCTTTTGAATGATTCACCATAATTTTTGGATTGTTTGGGGAAGTACTCTTCATACATATTCTCACTTGCACCATTAATGTATTTTTGAGTTTTTTTATATTTTATATCATTGGTTTTGTCATAGACATTGATCTTTGAACAACACTTACCAATAAAAAGGACTTAGCAATTGTAAATTTATTAGGGTATTGGGATACATTATTCCATGAGAATGATGTGGGGGACTCTCTAAATGTTCTAAAGTTATATTTTTTACTAGTATGAATCAATTTTTAGTATAAAATATTCAATGTGATTTGAGTGGTAACACTTTTCTTTTTTGTTCTTTGGGGAGGTTAATCTTGGGTTGATTCTAGATTCATCGAGTTTTAGTCCAAACTCTAAGAACATCATAAAGTGGGAATATTTCTCAACATCAATTAATTTTAATCTCTATTCAAATTAGTATTTTATACATTATTCATCTTGTTAATCTCTTATAGAAAACTATAAAGATTATTCACCCTTTTAGTTATCACATGTAGTCGAACATCCGTGATATTCAAAATGACTTTATAATACTCTTATAATGTTGGAAAGATTATATAATTTAAAAATTATCTAGACTAGTGATATTTTATAGATACTGAACTATAAGGAAATTATCCCTTTTCAGGAATCATCAATAGGCGAGCACATGCTACTCAGTTCATCATGGACTATTAAAAAGTATAATCATCTCTATTCTTGATATGATTGTATAGAGTAACCGATTTTGATTTTATTGGAGAATCTATTATTGGCATATCTTACAAATCATAGTAATGAGTTTGGTAGTTTTGTGACTAATGCATGTAATAATATTTTTTCCCTATTCAAGGATAGTGTTTAGTAGATGGATTTTGATACTTACAAATAAATTATTTTTTCTTATTTTATAAGGTACTATATATGGTCAAATTATAACTAGAAACTTGGTTCACAACTTAGTTATGGATGTGATTGTAGAAGGAATTCATGACCCAATAATGGATCATTAAAAAATAACTCCATTAGATTCATGACCCAATAATGGATCATTAAAAAATAACTCCATTAGATTAATGACTATGAAAATTAATTCATTTCTGTTTTAAAGTATCTAAAAAGGGATTGTATGTCATATTCTAGCTAGATATGGGATGATAACATTATAATAGTATAGGTAAACTATAATGACACATACCACTCTATCAAAGACCTGGAACCTTTTTTGGCCCATTATGTTTTACCTTGTTGAACATCCTTTATAGGATGGAGGTAAGAATTTTATTTCTGATACTAGAACAATTGAAATTGGTGATAAGAAATATGACACTTTCAATACCAATATGAATTATATTTAACTATTTTGTTTTTTTGTTCTAATATTTTTTTTATATTACATATCCCTTTTTTAATTTTTTTCATCAATGATATATTCTATTTGATTATAAATTTTATCCTCTATTAACCTTTTCTTATTGGGTGGGATAATAATTGAGTTTTATTTCATCTTTAATGCACTCCCTCTTGATTCGGTTGTTTGGTTAATTGAGAAAGATGACATCCTAGGGACAATTTAAATGTACTTTGTATTTTTAAAAAATAATTAATTGAGAAAGTTGATATTTAAATAATGAGATTTTGATTGATGCAAAAAACATAATTAAAATAAACAAAAAAATAAATCCTCAAGTAATGTTGTCCATTTCATTTTAAGTATGATTTTCCAGTCTTACACTTTTGAATCTAGTGATGCAAATAAATATTTTTCATCACTTATAACATATAAATTTTTTCTTATTATTAAATTTATGTATTCAAGAATAAAAATTGTACTTTCTATAAGATTAAACATACATTGCATCCACTTAAACCTACATCTTTCGTACAATACTATCTATTAATTCCATGTTATTCCATTACTGTAGATCTTCGAAATCATGGAGGTTTGATCTTGAGAATGCCAAATAAAAGAGTGTGGTGTGTTCTCGTTACCTCAAGGTGATTGGAACATAATTTTTTTGGGCCCAATTTAATATAGGTCTTTTGGTGATTTATGCACCCATGAAAAATTTATATTATGTATTAATTTCCTGAATAAAACTACTTTACATCCTGCATATTTGGTTGATAGTATCATTTTGAAACAAGGATCTATTTCCCCCTTTCATACAAGAACATGATTTGAACCATGGAGCGTTTTGGTTATTATATGTTGTGTTGTGAAATGTATAGTCACAATAGACCTGTATGTTTTAGTTTATTTTTTAATTTATTTTGTTTATGAAATTGGCCACTTAGGTCTTTTACTCCTTTCTAAGGACATATGGTAGTTATATTTTGAAAAGTGGTCCAGAAGGGGTTTACATTGTTTCAGTCCACCAGATTTGATTCAAGGTAATATTCAATAGTTACAAATTGTCTTTCACCTCATGTATTTGGGGATTTTAGTGTTTTTGACTCCATATAATGTTTTCAGTAGGGTGTTGGATCATTTTGTGTTGGTTCAAGTGGATTTGGTTCTCTTCTACCAATCGAGGTAAGGATTTAATGCTGTTGGTTGGTTTCTCACTAGTTATGTAGCTCCATTTATTTGTTTTAAGGTTCCTAATATTCGGTGTGTAGTGCGTTGATCCCTACTCGTTGGTTTTGAGTCGCCAAGTCAAGGGAGACTCACCTACGTGTGCATAGGTAAGTAAGTATATGTATGTGGGTTCCCCCGTTACTTGTATAGTCAACCATGGTAGTGATTATGCACATATGGGTCTAGGTGTTCCCATATATATATATATATATATATATATATATATATAAATGCATATGCTGGTGAGTGGAGACTTGTATATGCATATAAACATAGGTGCAAGGTTCCCCTTGCATATGCTCATGTCCATGCGGGTGTGTGGATAGGGGCGAGGTGTCCTTGTATGTGTGTGAAGGTGCATATACACTGTGGGGGAGCATCAAATTTATGTTATAATGCTCCAAGATCCAATGTGGGTGGATTGGTTCCCCCTCTAGGTAGGGCCCCCTTCCTATCCTATTTAATTCATGAATGCTTTAAATTTAATTTAGATTCTTTCTTTTTTTTCATAATTATACTGAATTGCATATCTTGGATAAGTTTC
Source organism: Viscum album (assembly GCA_963277665.1). Classification (NCBI taxonomy): domain Eukaryota; kingdom Viridiplantae; phylum Streptophyta; class Magnoliopsida; order Santalales; family Viscaceae; genus Viscum; species Viscum album. The sequence goes on along the minus strand of OY728145.1, from coordinate 1,803,389,909 downwards.
CTTTAATATAATTTTTTCATTTGATAAATAATGTCATGTTTTTATAATAAAACCCCTCCAATGAAGGTGGGCTGTCTTCGAAAACTCACAATGATAGTTATGTTGATATAGTTTCTTAATTTATTGCATTTGATTTGTGTTGAATGAGTTTTAGAAGAAATGTTAAATATAATTAAATGAATTTTGTGATAAATCAATGTCACGATTTTACAATAAAACCCTTCCAACAAAGGTTCACTTTCTTTGAAACCAAAGGGTAGTGATATTTATTTGTATCATGTTTAGAATTGGTTTAAGATTTCCATATGCCTATTTTTGGTGTTTCTTTGAATAATATAAATTGGGTTATCATACTCATTTAGCTCAAATGACATTTCCCAAGTAGGAATATGTCTTGACCATTACACATTCCTTTTCACCCTTGGAATATTATAAATTAAATTTCCATGTTTATATGAATTGAATGAATTTGTAAATGGTTTTTGAAGGGTGTTTGATTCTTTTCTGTCATTTCATTTCCCTTTAGATGATGCGTCATTGTGCCACTTGATACAACATTCTTGTGATCCCTTTTTATAGCATATTAAATAGTTGATTTGTTCTATCATGTCTGTTGTGACCTTATCATATGGTGAAACCTGTTTGGGGTGTTTTCTTGGACTCTTGATACCCCTAGAGAACCAGTCTTATCCTCAAGACTGAAGGATGAAAATTGGTTTCAAATAGTGAATTCGTCTTCACATGTGGCATCGTCCAGTGAGAAGCCAGTTCATTGGATTAAAAATTCCGGATGGGCTATGCCATCTATGACGATCCGAGAGATCAGTATTGAAAAAAAATTGTTCATTGTTCTTTCATGAGGAAAGCCACTGTACCTCTCTACGAAGCATCACACTCCAACTCAAATTGCTTCCAAAAAATTGGTATAGTAAGGACATGTGATTTTTTCATTAGTTTTTTGAGTTGTTGGAAATCATTGAGGGCCTCCTTTGTCTACAGAATGCATCCTTTTAGGTGAGAACATTTAGATGTCGTGCTAACTTTCCATATCCCCAAATGAACATGCAGTTATAGATGGTGAGGCCTAAAAATCCACAAACTCCCTTAACAAAAGTTGGGATTGGCCGATTTAACATTACCTAAACCTTCCCAGGATCCACAGAAACTCCCTCAACTGATATTATTTGAACCTAATATTCAATTTCAAGATGTAAACTAGTATGTCGTCAAAAAATATGACTAAATACTATCAGAGTAGAGGATGAAATAATTCATTCATTGTATCTTGGAATGTAGAGGGGGAAATCATTAAACAAAATTGAATTGCTAAATACTTATAATGATCACTATGAGTTCAGACGACAGTTTTTTCCACATCACATTCCCTCATCCGAATATGATGATATCCTGCTACTAAATCAATTTTATAGAATTAAGTAGCTTAATATAATTCATCAAGTAATTCTTCAACCTCTAGAATTAGAAACCTGTCAGGTATGGTTACCTTTTTCAATGCTTGGTAGTCGACAAAAAGCCACGCTGACCCATCTTTCTTCCTTAACAACAATACTGGGCATGTAAATGCGTTGGAATTGTTTCTGATTATTCCTCTAGACAACATCTCTTACAATTGTGTTTCTATTTTTTTTTGAAAATAAGGATATCTATAAGGTCATACTGAGATCATTCCTTGTCCATGGATGAGACTTAGAGCATGTTCTCATTTTATAGGTTCTTGAAAACCCTGGTGTTCATAAAAATCTGAAGGATATTGGTGAAAAATCTGTTGTATGTCCTAAATTTAGAGTAAAGTCAGGATTTCTTCCCCACTACGTTTACCTAAAATTTTTTGACATCAAATCCCATAGAAGAGATTTCTTCGAGACCATTGTTCTAGTGAAATTGCTATCTAGTTTGATCTATGAACTCCTAAAATGGTGAAAAACTGGTTTCCTACTACAAACATCATCACCATAGTTTTCCAATTAATAAAAATATCTCATTCGGTACTGAGCCATGCCACACTCAGAATTAAGTCCAACCCTCTAATATCCAAGATGAGTGCTTCTATTAAAAACCCATATGCTCCCATTTTCATCCATATTTGTTCCACATGCTTCAACTACTACTCCAATGCCTCTAATCAAGACTGAATTCAAGTCTCCATACTCATAATTATAGATTGTAATTCACCAAAGGAAACACAATGATATGGGTGGGAGATGTATCTGGTAGATTAGACCAAAATGATAGAGTTCCCCCACCCGAACTAGCAGTAGAAAAATGTACATTCAATAGAGTAGTATTAGATCTGAGCTATTAAATAGGGAGGTAGAAGAATTAGGAACACTTTGGGAGGCCCTACTGCTCTTTCACTTAAGCCCCACAGATATACTCAATAACATACTTCCAAATACCCCATGTCCCCCCATGACCCATTTTATTCCCCCCTAATCCGCTGAGCTAGATTTGCACCCCAAGAAGTTATCCCCCATGTGACTTCCTAACAAACTCCCCCTTTCTAGCACCACATGACTCCTTAACTACCTCCCCTTTATTGGTGTCCTTCTTTCTAGAATAAACATACCAGGTGTAGGGGTGCCCTCCAACTCTAACATATCCCTATTTAGTTTACTAAAACTATGTGATACCTTAGTCCCCACCTGAGTAGATAATCCATGCATGACATTGGAATCCTACCTCACTACCCTCTAGGAAAATTTATGGCTTCATTCCCATGATACATGATACATAGTGACGTTTAGATATCATGTCCTGAACCAACATAGTTTTAATTCTATCTCGATCTAAGGGATTGTGACACATTCGATTCAAGCCCCTACCCATACTAATTCATAGATGATACCCCTTCCTCCGAGTATGAGATATATCTATGTGAAAGGCTCACCTAGTTTTTCATGGGTGATAAGGACATACTAAATTCACATAAGTAATTATTTCCCACCATAGCACTTCCCATACTTATGTAGCTGATCATGATCATTATAGAAATATGATAGTCCAAACACAATGACCATAAAAGCTATGCACTCATACCTTAGGTGTTCCTAATAATCCCTAGGTTATGAAAACATGCTAAGTTCATTTCCCCCTAATTATGTATTTTCTATCTATCCCCTTTTTCATTGCTACAATACCTTAAAAATTAAACCCCTAAACTCTAGGAAAATTTACCTAAAGGGTTATCCCTATTTGGATAATGTTATGAGACTATAAACTAAGCTAATTTGGAATCATCCTTGTTCCTACCACCAAGTCATACCTAGATCCCATTTTTGTATACCCTATCCACATGCATGAAGGAGAAACCCAATTAGTACTTGAATAATTCCTAAGAATCGGCTCCCTTGTAACATCCTTCCATGGTCCATATCCACTATGTGGTGCCTGAATCAAAGAGTCACCACTAGACCTTAGGCATACATTCCCATAAACTAGTTGATATCGATTAACAATGAGGTTTTGGGGCAGTACCATTGGAAGAATATACCCCATATCAGAGTGCACAACCATAGATGAATGTAAAACCAATAAAAATCCAAGATATTAACATTATATAACTCATGATAATACATAACTGAATTAAAATTAAATACATAAAAAACTAACACACACTGGTCTCCCACCTCATTGACCCCATATATAAAAAATGAATATAAAGGGAAAAAAACTCCAATCCATCCTCAAGTATCACATCATCTCAGTCACCAAACCATCTGAATTTCTCTATAATTATCATGTAACAATGATCATATAACCAATTTGATCCTATGTGTAAGTAATAATTCTTCTCAAGGACCAATGCATCATGGACTCCTGTGCATGATGAGAGTACAACATAGTACGAAAACACTAATATAGTTTGATACATAACTAGTAAATGTGTGTCTCTACATGTGATATTCAAAGATATATAAATTTAAAAAATATTTATTATAAATATATAAATCACTATTGATCCTCAGGATCTAATGTGACACTTGTGATGAACCACACCTACATCGTCTATTTTGGATGTGTCTCTAAGCATGTTATGAAACTTTTCCAACTAGTATATCATTTAAAACCAATTCCCATCCTCTTGTAGAAATCCAATATCAATGTAGTATGTTTATGAATCGTTTCATAGGGGAATGTCCCTTGGGAATCTAATTGTAGCAAGACCACAACCAATTCCCATGTGTCCAAAGAAATCAAATACGATCATGCACAATGGTAAATTCCTAGATGTCATGGGAAGTCAAACATCATATTGTATCATCCAATTCTCATGATCCTATGTAAATAGAGTTTCAACATCTATAGAGTCGATTCCAAGACATCTTGGGAATTCCCACATTTGTAGTCAAATCATCAAATCCAAGAGGATTACATAAGGAATTCCATAGACATGAAGGCTGAAACCAGTATCCTATAAATTCCACACTCCTTAGGATCATCATTGAATCACTGCATCCTAATAATTCTATACTCATCAGAATAATGGTTGAATACCCTCATCCTAAGAATTCCACACTCATATGGTGGTTGCAGTTTTTGTGTTTTGTTGCAGGTTGCAGTAAGTTTATGTGTTCGATTTCTGTGTGATTACTGGTGATTGTAGTGAGTTTGTGTATAGTTATTGTCCATTTTCTATGTGTTTTCGGTGATTTTTTGTGTGTTTTTAGTGAGTTATCTGTGTGTTTTCAGTGTGTATTTTCAGTGATTTTTTGTGTGTTTTTTGTGTGACTGTAGGTTCCTGGTTTGTAGTGTGTTTCCTGTTTTGTAGTGTGTGTTTGTTTGACTGAAGTTTGTAGGTCCCAATTTGATTTCATTGTTATTTCAGTGTGTTTGATAGTAGTTTTTTTTTTTGAAATAGAGTGGGGGTCTATGTAGGTTCTATGTTATTGCTAGGTTATTGAAGGTTTCTATGTTATTTTTTTGTTATTTTAGTGTGTTATTATAGTGTATTTGAAATTGTGGGAGGCCAATGTAGGTTCTGTCTGCGAAATTGAAGGTTTCTGTGTTATTTCTGTGTAATTTCAGTGTGTTAGAAATAGTGGGGGGTCTATGCAGGTTCTTTCTGTGAAATAGAGTGGGGGGGGGATCTATGTAGGTTTTGTTCCGTGAAATAGAGTGGGGGTCTACGCCAACGGTTTCAAAACTGTTGGTATACCACTTTATAATTTCTACAGCCTATACTAATAGTTAATTTTTAATGTTTAGTATAGGAAATGGCCTATAATTCTGAACTGTAGGTACATATTTGTGCCAACCCATAGTTATTACTATATTCTAACGGTTAAAGCTAAATAGTTGGAAGAACATAATTCCATCACCCTTGGAAACCATTAGTAAATAGATATACCAACTGTTTAAACCATTGGTATAGAGATGTCTGAACGGGTAAAAACATTTGGCATAAATTTATCCCAATTGTTCACATTGAACCGTATGAATATTGAAATCTGAACCCCCCTATACCGACAGTTCAATATGAACTGTTGGCATAGGGATACTCCAATGAACCACATGCCAACAGTTATTGAAACCATCGGGAATGGATATCCCAATGTTTTTAAGGCCTATCACAACAGTTTCAAACATTTGAGATAGTTTATTTTTCTAGTAATTCATTACCTCAATCTTGCCTTCCTGTATTCCAGAGGATACTGAGTAGAAGTGAGTGTCCAAGGTGGTATATTAGGTATATTATAACCACATATCAGAGTCCTGAAATGGGAAATAAATAATATATAGAGAGTAAATGAAGCATAATACAGTATATTGAACAATGTAAGCATAAATAATAAATAATAAGTGGGAGAATAATAACCATGTAATAAAAATAAATACCAAAATTCTATAGGTGGAGTCATTTACAATATGATTTCATGGAATTATGATATACAAAAACAGAAAACATGGTACAACCATATAAAATATGCAATACAAAAATACAAAAATTACCAAAAGGCTACTCCACAAGCATCATGAGTATATGCTCGGTCCTCTTATCCCATGATACAAGCTATAAGTAAAATGAATCAAGAATTTGTAATAGAGTGATTTCCCTTATCAGAACATGAAGACATGAAATATACTTATATAGAAAAGGCGGCCTGAGTAGAGTGGGAGATAAACTCAGTACACCACCACCAATGGTGTATAGAAAAAATCCATCCTGTGTACATATCTATGCAGTGTATAGGTAAATGAATAATAAATAGTGTTAAAGAAATAATTACTAGTTGGCTCAGGTTTCTACAAGACACATGGTCGACTCTATCTACTTCGGAAGAAGATAGTATAAGATTCTAATTAGTATCTATATATATATAATAATCATATATATAGTTATATATTGTATCCATGCATATTCACTAAGTATGTGATGACAAAAGTAGGCATATGCATGGATATAAGGTGCTAGCTGGACCTGGGCTGTAACTGAAGCATCCATAACTAGTCTAATGATCTTATAGGATCAATAAGTGTTTACATGACCGTAATCACATAATGAATATGTGACATCATTCTAAACACTCAATATAGGTGGGGTAAGAAATAATTCCCAACACCTATTATAGACGAACATGGAATGTCCTGCCCATCACCCAGGTAACAATATAATAGTGAGAGACATCATGCTCAACACTCGATATAAGGGATAACGAAACATCATTCTCAACAATTCCATTAACCATTTTTAACCATAAAATAGTAATGAAATTATCATTATAATAATAATAACAAGTGAAACCACCTCTAATGTATCCACACTCACATAACATAAATATCCAAAGGTGAATAGTTTACAATATTCATATTCATAATGATAAAATGTGAGGTTTGGCCTTTCCACCAATTTATGTTACATTCAAACAATAAATTAATTAATTAAGGAGTGTAAATTCATAATCAAGGAAAAGTAAGCACTTATAAGGTTTTTTAATCAACTATACAACTACAAACAAGGGGAAATTCCATTAATAACGTAATATGAATACATAATGGGTGTTTGAAATATTTAAATAGTTATATTAAAGGGTGAAATTAATTTATAACATCTTAATGGGTGGAAAATAACATGGTTGGAATCCTATAACTAGTTATTGTGGTCCAATGGAGTATCTAAACATGGCATAATTAATTAAAGGATGAATGAAATTTATGTTCAATGCACGAAAATGGCGTGTGTACAACATAATGGTAGAGCTATAAAAACAAAAATACTTTTTTGGAAATAAATATTCCACCTATTTTATTTCATTAGAAAATTACTCTTCCAATGTAATCCTTATATTTGAATTAGAATGTATGAAATTAGTGAAATGGACCAACACCCTGAAAATATGGTGAATGAGATAACACCAAAATAGCACAAGAGATGGGAAGTTCAACGAAGAATAGAAGAAAGTGGAATTGATATCTTATTTATGTGATTCCAATACTTATAATGATGATCAATTTGGAGTTATAATGATGGAGATACCAGGATTTCTAAATTAAGAAAAGGGAGAACCCATGGAAGAGGGAGGAAGAAGCCATCCACTGGAAATGAGGAAGGAGAGAAAAGTGTTAATTTTGTATGTTCATTAAGGGTAAAACAATAGTTTCCCACCAAAATCCATGGGTCTCACTATTTGGTTGCACTATTATCCAAATCATGCACCTGGTTCTGCTTAAGGGAGGAACTGTCATGGTTTAGTGGCACAATATGCCTAACCATCCACAATTTATGCATAAGGAAGCTTCCCAATTCCTATAAAACCCACAAGGGCATGCTCATAAGATCATATGGTATCAGTCAAACCTTGTGGCTCCTATCTCCCTTCTAAAATGCCTCCCACATATAGGAGTAACCATATGGGTTGGACTGTACAATTCCTCCAAACAATGAGGCCCAGTCGGTTTCACCAAAATCTGGGACTCTATAATCCAAACAAGACATGGACACCCACATGACCTTCATGAATCAAATAGATATCATTAAAAGGGTAATGTAAATGAATTTAATCTAAAAGCAAATGATCCACACCTTTGATAAAAGCTAGGTCATTACAACCTCCCCTCTGTAAAGTGACTTGTCTCTGTGTTTTCCTTCTAAGGGTAAAGAGGGATCATTATTTAATAGCTCGAGACACTAGTTTCGAATATAATTTTCCCACTCACAAGTCTCATCCTATACTCAGATGTGTTTCCATATCACCCATTCTAAAGGAACTAACCTTCCTTAGAGTGTCTTTATGCGCTGGTCTATGATACACACTCAGTACACCTCAAAATAAGAATCCATATCTAACTCAACCTCATCAAGATGTAAAACATGAAATGAGTATGTATAGTTCCAGCAAAGCTGAGATGTATGAAAGTCAACATGCATAGACCGATATATGTAAAGAAGTTTTTTCTGATAATCCACTTGTTTTATTTTCTTCAAAACCTCACAGTGTGTAACAAATCATGGAAAAATCTTACCCGGTCTCTGGACTTGTTGATAGACCAAAATGGTTGAAACATGAAAAAAACTTTATCTCCAACCTCGAACTTAATTTCTTCTCAGTGTTGATTGGAATATAAATGTTTTCTAGAAAAATATATCAGTTTGTGTTTTCTGATCATCTAGACCTGATCAGAAGTCACCTTGATGAGACACAATCCTAGAGAAGCTGCCTCCCCTACCTCTATCCAGCACATTGGTGATCAACAAGGCCTACAATATAGGAATTCATAAGGTTCTATCTAGATAGTATCATAAAAGTTTTTATTATAAGATAACTCAATGAGGGGTAATAATTTCTCCCAAGCACCAGAAAATCAAAGATAGATGCACAGATCATGTCCTCTAACACCTGGATAATGCACTTCTTTTTTCTATTGGTTTTTGGGTTATAGGTTGTGATTGAATCACATGTGTACCATATCCTTCTACAACCCCATATAAAATCAAGATGTGAAGTGAGCATCCCTGTCAGATACAATAGATCAAGTAGATCCATTAAGATGTATGACTTCCCTAATGTATAGCTTCCCTAGCACACCTACCATAAAGGTCTCCTGATTAAGTAATAAATGTGTGACCTTTATCAAATTATCAATGAATAGCCACACTATTTCATTTAAACATTGTGATCTAGGAAAACCAATCACAAAATCCATGGAAAAATTTTCCCATTTCCACATGGTAATGAACAATGACTGAAAAATCCATTCCAATCACTGATGTAAATCCTTCACCTACTGAAAGGTGGAACACCAAGTGAAAAAACTAGCTATCTCCCATTTCATAGAAGGCCACCAATTCTGGCGACGTAAGTCTTGATACATATTGGTAGCTCTGGGATGTACTTCAGAAATTGAGGCATAAAATTTCCACATCATCTCATATATTATTTCAGCTGGGACCCAAACATACCCTTTTAAGTGAAAGGTCTCATCCTCATCCACGTTCCAACCGAAATATGAATCATACTTTGAGATACCTTCCCTAAGGACTATACCTTTTTGATCAAATAGTTTCCTATTCTCACCCATTCTAAAATGGTGTAGGTCACTAATAAAGATGAGAGTATAATATAACTTCGATCCTCCTAAACATAAAATTTCTTCTTAGAGAACATTTTAATGAGATTCCAATCACCACTGGCCTCCAAAGACACTTTTTCTGTTTCTTCTAGATCAGAGCATCAGCTACAACATTACCTTTCCCAGGCATGCGGTAAATCGGGAAATCGAAGGATTAAAAGTACTCAACCCACATACACTAACTCAGATTCATTTCACACTATGTAAATATATTATTTTCTTTTCCATGAATTCCACAAAATACCCCTTATGAAAATAGTTTTGCTAATAGTGTAATGCATGAACACTGGATGCTTGATCGAGGTCATGTTTCGGGTAATTCTTCTATTGAGGCCTCAGGTTACAGGACACGTGGGTGATGACTCACTCATCCAACATCCGAACATCTACCAGACTCATACATAATGTGTCATAATATATAGTGCATCTCCTTCATAGTTCCATAAAATTCATGATCAATTCTTATGTCAATCTACCCATCAAATCCTGAAAGTCAACTTTGCATGCTTTTGACCATATGAATTTCATACCCTTTCTAATAAAGCACATATTAGGAGATTTTATGAATTATAAATCATGGATGAAGCATATATAATACTATACTGTCCCCATGAAACTGTATTTTTCAAATAAATTCTTAAGATACTCTTGGGAAACAAGATCTCTCACTTTCTATGGGTCTACTAAAACTATTGACTGTTAGATGATATGACCCAGGAAGTGGAATTTACCAATCCAAACATGGAATTTCTTGATCTTAGAATAAAGATGGTGCCCTATAAATGTATTTAGCATGATCTCAAGATGGTTGTAATGGTCTTGATGAGATCTTGAATACACTATGATTCCATCTAAAAATACCAACACGAATGAGTCTATGTAAGGGTGGGAAAATTGATTCATTGGATCCATTAAAATAGATGGAGTGTTTGAGAGTCCAAACAGAATTACTAGGTACTCATGAAGACTATACCTGGTCCAAAATGTTATGCGAGATATGTCTGATGACCTAACAAGAACCTGATGATATATCGATCTCAAATCAATATTTGAAAAACCCAGGATCCTTAGATCTTATCAAAGAGTTCATTTATTCAAGGTATTGGATACATGTTCTTTATTATAAAATATTTCAACCATCATTAATCCATGAAAATCCTAGGGGTACCATCTTCTATCTTGGAAAAAATGAATGGTGAACCCCAAGGAGAAGTGTTGGGGTGTATAAATCCTATATCGTCTAAGTATTCAAACTATTTATTAAGCTTCATAATCTTCATAGGTTCTGTCATGTAAGGAGGAATGGTTACCAGTTTTACTCTTGGTACTATATCAATAGTGAATTATACCACCATTAATGGAGGTATCCCAGAAAACTCTCCATGAAATATGTCCCTGAAACAATCCACCACAAGAGGGAAAATAGCGGGTTGTAACCCTTGGTCATTTAAGAAAAGACTTGGAATCGAGGTTGTCACTATACCCAACCCTAGATGTTCAGGTATACCTCAAGACAAATGGACATCCCATTATCCCTTAAGTTTGAGTCTACTACCCTCTTGGGATGTTAATGTTACCTTCTATAAATTTCAATCAATATAGACTCAATGGGGTACTAACCATCCGATCCAAATAATTACATCAAAACCTATCACGTCAAAAAATGAAAATATTCCATATGAAGATATGTATACATATCTCTAGGGGAGAATATTTACAACAGCGAATGAATTCTAATGAAATACCCACCAGGGTATCGAGAGTCATCAGGCTATAGAAAAACTCTATCTTCATGCCCAAAATCTCCATAATTTTCTATGATATAAAAATTATGATGTGTGTATGTCAAATAATGTATAAACTAATGTAAAGGATACTAGAATAGTACTTTGAAAATTACAAGGTCTTTACCTATGCTTCTCTGGCATAGATTACCTTTCATGTAACTAGCTTGTACTGTGGCCCTGAGTCACAACATGACTTCCCTAAGTGGGCCCACTCTAATTGCACTGCAATTCCTGAGCCTTACTGTCTCTTCCTCAACCACCACCTCAGCCCGAGAGGTGGTGGTATTCCATCTTCCAGCTTGGTGATATACTACTATCCCCAATCTAGAAAGTGGGGTAGTTGTAGATCCCCAGTCTCTATGAACTGATAGAAAAGTACTGTAGAATCTCTATATATGTACCATCCTTCTGCAGCCTTTGAATTCCACAACATACAACATACATTTTTGTTTAATATATCCCTGTTTCCTATAGTGATGACATGTCAAGAAGTTGTTAGTGTGAACTACCTGACTGTTGCTACCCCATGTGAAACCATGAAAAGTGTATTTCACCCTCCTGAAGAAACACTGATAGGTCTGGGTGTTGAACCACCCAAGTTCCCACCATTATCATTCTTTAGATTATGCATAGTAATAAGGGTCTGGTTGATGATTTTAGAGATAGTTATCATCTGAAAGAAATTTAACTTGTGATTCGAAGGTGTATACCGTCTCATCCTCAAATCTCCTGGTAGTTATAATGTCATCACAATATAGAGTAGGATTAATATTCTACTGCTTAGTAAAAGGAGAAGAATATTCTATTATAGACATGTATACCTGCTATAATTTCATTAAATCTCTATCCCAATCATCCCTCAAAATATTTGGAACGAAACTAATCATAAAAGATCATCTGAAATTCTGCCCAGATAATATCTCTATGTTGGTATACCTGGGTAATAATATCCCAATATCACTTGGAAAATTTCGAAATCATTTAATCAGTGATTTGGACACTATGCTCTATAAGAGTCTCTCTATGCTCAAATATAGAAAAAAAATCATCTATCCACGACTCTGTAGACTTTGGTCTGCCATCCCCTCAAAAAATGTGGGAGGATGTTGCTACTAGAACTCTCGATTCAACTCTTTTGTACTTAGGAAATCATGAGTGAATCCTTATATTGAGTTCATTATATGGAATAATCCCTCTCAGAACTGGGCATTGACACCCATATCAGGAACATAATGTGGTGCCATAGGTGGAACTACAAGAGGTATCACTAGTATCTGAGGGCCATCCACCATAGGTGCATGGTCTTCACCTATTTATAGGTGTACAACTCGAGCTCTCATATTTGAATGATTCTACAATTCAAAATTCATGCCTCATAAGAGAATTTAGAAATTGAAAAGAATTTATTTATAGATAAAATAATAGTTACATAGACTTCCTATGAAAAGATCACACCTATCTACCCACTCTAAAATCTAGTTCTAGGTGAGTCAAAATAACCATAAAAATCCATAAGAACATTAGAGACACCCCTATCAACCCACTAATAAGGTTGGGTTTGGGTCTCGGTATCATATCATATGGTATGTGTTTCAAAATATGGAGTTTTAATTTCATGGTACACATTACAATACCATTGAATTTATAATATTATTTCCATTTTGTGGTAATCATTTTAATTTAAATGTTCAATTTCATCTGAGTTCGTACACTTATATAAAGATATATATATATATATATATATATATATCATGGACCGGTTAGATGCATCACCATTTCTAATTTACAAAAATCACACTTCTAATAAAATTAATTTGGAAGTTCATTTAACTATAACCTGACCTTTACATCTGATAGCAGGATGTAAACTGTCCATAAAACTCACAGGACCAAAACCCATGAGAAGGTATAATTGGATAATTATGGTTTCATCACCAATCTATGTGGGAGCATTCAATTAATATTGATGTCAAAACAATAATTTATCGAAATGTATTTTCCTTATGTGAAATGTCAACACATTTTAATATATAATAACCATGCACTAACTATATGCAATAGGAAAATGCATGAAGAAAGTAAATGTGCAATTGATAAAAACACCACATTTAGTTTTAAAGTGCCTATAATGATGTATTAGATGCTAAATCTTTTCCTTAATAGAACAAGTAAAAACAAATTCCATATCAATAATTTCACCAATAGTAACATCACAAGGTATGTGTATCACCCAATGGTGAGCTTTTATCAACTATAATAGGTGAAAAATATGAAAATCAATAACCCATCCCAGGTAATTTGGGTTTCCCCTATATGTGGTTTAGCTACTCCCAAGAACTATCTCATTATCAATTTTAATTATCTCTTAGTCTCCTATATAATACCCAAACAACAGGAAAAGAGGAAAAATAATGCTCAGATCCCCCATTGTAATATCCCAACCCATATCCCTCTCAACCAGGGCCCTTAGCTAGTGGATCATATGGCCTCAGCATGCCTTCCCGTATTCCAGTGGCTTCTAACAAGCAGTGAAGGTCCTAGTTGATATAGTGGGGAGAGTATATCCTCATATAAGAGTGAAATAGTGGATAATAAATAATAAATGGATAGTATTGTAATTTTAATAAAATAAATGGAATATAAAATATAGATAGAATAAACAAACAGTAAAAGAATAATAACCAAGTAACTATAATAAATATCAAAATCCTATAGGCTGAGACATATAAAATATAATTTCATGAATATTGATATACCAAAAGGGGAAATATGTGACAAGAACTTATAACATGCTACAAAAAATAAAAATATAAACAATAAATTTCTTCAATAGCATCACAAGAATTAGCTCGGTCCTCTCCTCCCATGCTCCAAGCAATAATTAAAATTAGTCAAGTATCAACAGGGAGCATTACATTATCCAAACCTACATACATGAAGTCTACTCCGGTAACAAATGTGGCTTGAACAGGATGTATGAAAAACTCAGTTATCCACCACCAATGGTGACTATAAATAATCCATCCTATGTGAATATCTATAGAGTGTGCAAATAAATTAATAATAAATAGTATTGAAGAAATAATTACAATGCGGCTCAAGTTTCTACAGGACACTTGGTTTTCTATACCTACTTCTTCATAATATAGTATACGAGTTTGATTAGTAACCTTATATATATAAGAATCATATATATATTTATATTTATGTATTGTATACATATATTTTCACAAAGTACGTGAGGACAAAAGTAGGCATATACATGGATACTAGGTTCCAGCTGGACATGGGATGTAACTCAAGTGTCCATGACTTGACTAATTATATTGCATGCTCAATAAAAGGGTGTGTGACCATAATCTCATATTGAATGTGATACATCATGCTCAATACTCGAGAGATGTTGGGTGAGACATCATCCCAACACCCGGTACAGAGGAACATGGAACGTCATTCTGATCACCTAGGTAATAGTATAACAGTGAGAGACATCTTGATCAACACCTAATGTAAGGTATAATTAAATTTCATTTTCAAAAATTCCCTTAACCATTATTCATCATGTAATAGAAATGGAATTCTCAAAATAATAATAATAATAACAAGAGGGATCACCTATAATGTATCAATATCCAAATAGAAAAAAATCTATAAGTGTATTGTTTACATTATTAAAGGTCATAATGATAAAATGTGAGGAATGTCCTTGATTTCCAATTCAATTACATTTAAAAAATCAATTTAACTAATAAATTCCTTAAAATTCATAATCAAGGAAAACCAAGTACTAAGAAGGTGCATTAGTCAAATGGGAAATTACATACAAGGGGAAATTCATTTACAACCTAAGTAAAACACTTAGAAGGTGTTTGGTCCATTTGAACAATTATATAAAAGAGGAAAACTATTTTAGTGAATTCAAATGGGTGGAAAATAACAAGTTCAACATCATCTAACCTATCAATACACTCAAAGGGTGTATCCAAACATGGTATAATTAATTAAATAATAAAGAATCCAATTTAAGGGATAAATGTGACAATTTAATGCATGAATCACAATGGAAGATCTATGAAAACATATTTAATTTTAGGGAAACCAACTATAAAACATAATTTATTGTCATAGATGACTCCTCATCCAATATTAACTTCATATTTGAAGAAAAATCGAATAAATCAGAGAAACAAACCAATAACATGAAAATAGTGTGAATGATACCACACCAAAATAGCATATAAGAGGGTAATATAAATGAATAATGGAACCAAGATAAATCAATATCATAGTTATGTGGTTCTAGTTATTCTTATAGTGATCCATTTGGAGTGCGGATGAAGGATAAACCAAGATTCCTAGATTAGGAAAAAGGAGAACCCACATGAGAGGGAAGAGAATGCCATCCACTACAATTTGATAAATTATAGAAGAGGGTTAATTTTTTATGTTCCTTAATGGTAAAATGGTATTTTCCCCCAAAATACCTAGGTCATGTAGTTTGACCACATGGTTGGCCAAACCATGCACCAATTATGCACTCAGTTCTTCTTAATAGAGAAACCCACATCGGTTAGGCGCATGGTTTTCCCAATCGTGTGTAATACCTATGGAAGAAACTATCCTAAACCATCTAAAAACCATATAATCATGTTTCTAGGCTCACAAGGTTGTATAAAAACTATGTATCACCCTTGTACCTTTTGAAATTCTCTACACTGTTTCTCCATACTGTGCGGCACATACTATTCCTCTAAACAACAGGGATCCAGGATCCAATCAAGGCTTGGACACCCTCATAACATCTGTGACTCCATTATATACCATTAAAAGGGATTTAAAAATGAATTTAATTGAGAAAAAAATGATTCACACCTTTGAGAAAATCCATTTCAATATAGTTGGTTGGTCATTAGATCAAACCTTTTTAACATTGTCACACTTGGGGTTTGAAAATTAAAAATATGGACTATGTTTGACATGTGAATTTGTAATTGGGAATAATTGACATGATAATTAGAACTTGCTATAATGGAATATTGGAATGTAACTGTAATTGGAATAATAATTTTTTTGGAATGAATTAACCAAAATGGAATTTAGTTAACATGTTTGACATGTTTTAGTATATTGGTATGCATTGTTCTTTCCTGTACCTGATACATTGAATACATAATATTATCTAGCATTGTAATTCCCCTTGGGTATATTTTGAACAAAATATTTAATTTCCCTTTGAAAGGAAATTCACTATGGGTCTATTGTAGATTGAATATTTAATTATCCCCCGACAAGGTGATTCGTCCTCAGTTTTTCATGAATGGATACTATTACTAAACCCATTTTTGGGTATGTGTAGAGATATTTGACATTGTGTTCTAGAAGGTATAGATAAAAATGGGTATAAACTTGTATATCTAGGGTTTGTGGGTTTATTTAGATATTCTATATTTAATCATAATCAATTCATATGTATATTTTACTTTTACATGAACTATTATATAGATTAGATTATTTTAAAAACTGTTTGTGGTATCCTATCGAGTTTTTCTCACACCCTTTTTGGGATGCCATTTGAAAATTAGAAATAAATTGTGGATGCAGTTATTGAAAAGGTAAATTGACCATATATTTTATTTATTGACTTGAGATCTACGACTAAAGCTTGGAGATGGGATCGATCATGGGTTTCAGGATCGATTTTGGGATTCATTATTTTTGGGTCATTCATTTAGATGGTTTCTAATTTTAAATTTGTACAATATTAAGTATGAAATTCTGTGGATTGAGGATATTAGAATTTTTTTGTAAATTACATATTTCTTTATGGGATTTGATTTTATTTACATTTTTATCTTTTTTGTATCTGTTTTTATTTTTTACCAGAGGGTATAGTCTCTAAATATATTAAGTAGAACATCAATAAAAGTTAGAAACCTCTGGCATATGGGGAGGTGTGTTTAAGTTCTAATGGATACCCATCATAGTCATATGATGGAATCCCGGGATGGGGGTGTTACATAATAATTTGATCCCACCAATATGTCGAACCACCCATAAATTCACCCTACATTAGACCTCCTATAGAACTATGTAAATGGAAAACCAGAATAATCTAGATCTTGAATATTTGTATCATATAGATTGTCATGGAAAGATATCATTGCCTCACCACTTCATTCCATGACCCCTTTCTTTTCCTGTCTAAATAGGACTTCTTTGAAATCTCCCCCATCAGATGGGGCCTCAAAATATTGTTTTAAAAATAATAAAGCAGAATATAGGATTTATATCATTTATTATATATAGTCCAACCATAGAAGACATAAAATACAAAGAAAAAGACCTAGAAATCAAAACCAATGCTATAATTTGATTGCAAGAGAAACTCCTGATTTTCATGTCTTGTTTATATAGTCCTGGGAGACATAACCCCCCAATATATCCTATCCTGTTGACTAAAATAACATCATGTAATCCCACCATAAATACAAGAACACTCTTCTCCTTGACTGATAATATTTTTTAGGAAAATAAAATAATTTTGGGGAGATATTTTGAGATCCAAAGCTAGATCATATAAAATGGTCATGGATTTCCAATCCCCCTAAAGTTCCAACATAAGATCCTCATTTCCTTAGGTGGGGCTAATGAATGCTACCCTCAACCTCTCCAAAATATTGTGTCAAGTCATTTGCAAATTTTGGTCATTTATTGAAACCCATATCAACTCCATAAAAAAGGTAATTAAGAGCCTATTTACTCTTATAAGACATAATTTTTTATGATTCAATATTTTCTGTAGAATGATATTTTCATTTCTAGACTTTAGGGGGATTGGAAAAATATTCCATATCACTGGGAGCTTTTCTAGAGATCCCCTTCAAATTATCCTTTAGTTAAAAACAAGGTGGGGTCAGCACATTAAAATTCCTAGGCTTCATATGATTTGTGATGACCAAAGCTTCATCAGAATAAACCATCCAGCATGATCCCGAGTTAATGTAAGGATCCCTAATTAAAAAAGTGTAACTAAATATTCGACTCATGAAAGATTCCATGGTTTACTAATATTTGATATGTCATTCCCAAATTTATCCTGAGAAACATTAACCTTCTCTATACTCTCTAATAATGTATTATTACTCAAATGAGACATTATAAATCTACTAGTAGTCCGAGACTCCAACAATAAGTAATGATTTATTTATAAAAAATCCCTACCACCTAGGGAATTCTGTATTAGAGGGGGTTTATATAGTCCCAGTAAATCCACTTATGCTATATTATAGTATTATAAATCATTTAGGCCTTCTAATCCTACTAATTTCTTTCTACACATACGTTTGACCAATTTCGGAGTAAAATAAATCCATTTGTCCTTTTCTTACAATTATGAACCATACTGAAAAATGATCTTTCCATTAAAATTAAAATTCACATATTCTCAAATTTTCTTTGAATTTCCAAAAATTACATAAAAAAAGAAAAACATTAGAAGCCCCTTATATTAAAAATAAACACAACCACATGAATCAGGAATTTTCAAAAATATGCCTCTCAAAATTGGTTGATAGACATGAACCCATACCATTAATCAAATGGTTTTACCACAAAATATTGGATATGAAGTATACTAATTGATGAAATCGTGGATTAAATTTCTAATATCCTTTAATATATAGGTTATTCTCTATGTAAAGGGGGTTCAACTGAATTTAGTCCATAAATGAGATTGAGATTAATCCACATTCACGTTATTAAATACCTCATTAAAATATTAAATAGAAATAAAATTATTATAAAATTTTTTAGGCCTATCATTGAGAATTATTATTTTATAATTAAAAAAAGAATTAAAAAATGAGTAGTCTGGCCACAACCACATAAATGAAAACCCCTTCATGAAGCATTCTAATCATTGTAAAATAATACTTACGGTTTTTAAATTAGAGGAATGTTTTTTCATTAATTTATCATTGTGGAGAATGGAAAAAAGTTTCTGAATAAGATAATCCACCACATCATGTTCGAACACCATGTGTGTGACCTATTTCAATTGTTAATCACTTATATACCCTAAATCCCTCACCTAGGCTTTTTTTGGATCCTATCATCCTCATTGGTGCTTGAAACCTAGGAATTTAGGCCATGAATAAGGTGTGTTAATCCTTGACCCTAGGTTATAAATCATGATTATATCAATATAGTGTTCTTGAAACTAAATTTCAGAATTGTGGGATGGTATTTGGATAAATCCATGTAAACCATGTCACCTTAGAGGTTTGAAATTGGAAATATGGACATGGATTACCATGTGAATTGGTAATTGGGCATAATTTACATGATATTTGAACTTAGAATTATGGAATATTAGAATGTAAATTTTTTTAATGATAATTGGTAATTATTATTAATTAATCGTAATTAAATATAGTTAATATTTTTAGAATATTTTGTATATTTGTATGTATTGGTTCTTACTTGAACCTAATAAATTTAATATATAAATGTCCCTAACGTGGGAATTTTTATTGGGTATACTGTGAACTTAATTTATAATTGGAAAATGAATGGGACTTCACTTTAGACATGTTGTAAATTGAACAGTTAATTAAACACTAGCATGGGAATTCAGCTTGGGTTTTTTTATGAATGGATACAAGTATTAGACCATTTTTTGGTATATATAGGGGAATTTGGCATCGTGTTGTGGTAGGTATAGTAGACCTTGAATGTCAACCTGGATCTCGAGGGTTGGTGGGATTATTTATATGATCTTTTTTTTAGTGATAATTATTGGTTATGTAGGTTATACTATTTTAGAGACTATTACATATACCCAACAACTTTAGATACCATTTTTTTCCCTAATAAGTTTTACTCACACCTTGTTCAGGTCTCCATTTGGTACCTGGAGAGACATCATGGATACAAGTCTGGACAATTTAAATAAGCCATGTGGTTGATTGGTTTACTTTTTAGTTGTGAATAGAGATTAGATACAGGATTGATCATGATGTTAAATAATGGTTTTGGGAGTTTTCTTATTTGGTATATTGTATGAAATTAGTATGAAATTCATTTTTAAATTAAGTGGATTAAGGATATTGTGTTGTTTTTTAAATTTCCTATTTATTTTATTGAGTTATTATATTTACATTTTTATCATATTTTTATGTTTTTTTTTTATTTTTTACTGAAGGATATTGTCACCCCACTATATTTATTAGACCCTCGCTACTAGTCGATAGCCTTTGGATTATAAGGAAGAATTCTTGAGGTCTAATGGTGACCCATCTCAGTCATGTGAAGGAGAAATAATATGGGGATGTTACATAATCATTTGATCCCAAATTTTTTTTCAAGAAACTCAAAAATTCACACCAAAGAAGACCTCCCCTGGAACTAAGTTAATGGCAGAACAATATATAATAGATCATTAAACTCCACACTAGAAAAGAGTTTCTCTGAATGAAATAATTATCTCACCACTTCTATCCCCAACTGATTTATTTTTATAGATAATGAAGACTTTTTTGAACCCCCTAGGGACCCCTCTATATGGGTCCACAAAATTGTTTTATGAATAAAATTAAGTAGATCCTACGATTTACACTGTTCGTTTTACTGAGGTCATCTCGGGAATCCATAAAAGTCCAAAAAAGAGACCCCAACATCAAAATTGATTATCTAATATATTGTCTAGAGTATATCCCATTAGGAGAAATAAACCCCCTACATATCATATACAATCAACTGAATTATAATTATGAAATCCCACATTCAATGAAAAAACACTCATTTACTTACTTACCAAAATTGTTTGTGATAAGAAAATGATATCAATGATATGTTTTGAGATCCAAATATAAAGTGTATGAACTGTTAATGGATTTAAAATTCATTAACATTTCAAATATAAAACCCTATTTTACATAGGTGGGTTGGGTTCATGGTAGTCTCCACCTCTCTAAAAAAGGTGTTAAGTCATTTGAAAGTTCATATTGTTTATGGGAACCTGTATCAAATCCATCATGAAGATACTCAAGAGCATGTTTACTCATATAGATAATCATTTTAGAAGATTAAATATTGTCTATATCATGATATTTTTATTTCAAAATATTGGTTGGATTATAGAAATATTTTATATCCTTTCCATCATATTCATAGATCCACTTCAAAATATCCTTTGGTGAGAAGCCAGGTGGGGTCACATCGTCTGAAGGTCTGGGCCTCATATAATTCGGGTAAACCATATAATCATTAAAACCGCATAAATTCCCTAATACTATGTTAAAACCAGGAGATGAAATTGATTAATTATCACCTTCATTTTCATCCTATGATATATTCTCAAGTTTACTGAG
This sequence comes from Viscum album, assembly GCA_963277665.1. Classification (NCBI taxonomy): domain Eukaryota; kingdom Viridiplantae; phylum Streptophyta; class Magnoliopsida; order Santalales; family Viscaceae; genus Viscum; species Viscum album. The sequence continues at coordinate 1,803,368,164 of OY728145.1, read as the reverse complement.
ACTAGAGAATTGAATTCTTAATTTATCCTAAGAATCAATCACTACATACAAACTCTTCCCAAAATAATTGTTTTTAAAATGGGGAAATTAAATCTATTAGTGGTATCAATCTACAACACTGATGAGTGAGATTTATCTAAACCTACCTTCCTCCTAGGGACTATAGAATTAGTGAGGGTTTATGTGATCCTGTGAAAACCTATTTTTATATCTTCTAGTATTATGAACCTTCTAGTTCTTGCGCTCTATCCAATTTCTACCCATCCTTATTTTTGACTAATTCTAGAGTAAAAGGAAACCCTCTACCATTTTTCTATTCTTTAAACTTAAAATAGATCTTGCCATTAAAATTAACTTTCATATATTCACATATTTTCTATGAATGACCTAAAGTTCTACAATAAAAACTCAAATTTAGGATTCTATTATATTACAAATTAACCCATGCCTAAGAATCATATATTTAATTAATGTGACTCTTGGAAGTGGTTGATTAACATAATATTTAACCCCTAATTTGACAGTTGGAAACCAAAATATCGAATATGAAGTATAATAATCAATTAAATCACATAATGTATAGCCAATATCCTTTAATACCTATTTTTTCCTCTATTTGAAGAGGATTCAACTTTTTATCCTTTATTGATTTTGAAATTTTAATGATATACAGATAGAGAAAAAAGGATAATAAAGTTTGGATAATAAGAGTGACACATGCGAGGAGGATATTGGGAAAAGATATATATATATATATATATATTAAAAAGAGATTTTTTTTCAAACCCACATGTTGTTCTTATAAAAAGGATACTCTGGGTTGCTTCCCAATATGAGGGATAGAAAGATATTGCCACTTTGAGAGGTAATGAAGGGGATTACAACTTTTTTTTCTCAAATACTGTTTTTTTATAAATTTAGGTGAATATGATGGGGGTGAAAAAATGTAAATATAATTATCAAAGATGGCATTCAAATAAATCCATAATGGAGATCCATATATAGAAATTAGACATAGTTGTAGATATAGAGTTTCGTATCTTGGTTATGATGATCAGAGGTTTAATAAAATGGTATGTCCATGTGTGTGTCAAAAATTTCTTCTACTGAGGGAATAATTCCTCCATGTGTTGAGAGAAAAATCCAGTAGTTGTATTGTAAAATTACTTCAGGTAATGTGTAAAATTTATTTAGGTGTAAAATATTTTTAGTTGAATTTTTTGGTGTTTTACAACTACTTATGTTGTGAAATTGGGCTCCACACAAAAAACAGGTATCAAAGGTGGTTGATGATTCTAACTTTAGAAGAGCTAGATGATATGAAATAGTCATATTTAAGAGTTCTTCAGAGATCTATAAATATGATACCATCAATGAGAGGATAAAATCATTCCAGTGTTGACATGAATGATCTAATGTAGATGTAGATCTGAACAAGATGGATTTGATGTGATATATCTGATCATTAATGAGTTTATTATGGTGGATTCAACAATAGTGTTGATTCTTATGGTAGACTAGATATCGGACTATTCAAATTTAAAATTACAATGGATAATTTTTAGATTTTTAGATTTTGAAATTTTAATTATACATGGAAAGAGACAAAAAAGAATATGTGATTTTGAAAAATAATAGTGATATGTGGGATTGGATATTTTGAAAAAATATAGATAATTTTTTAAGTAAATCATCAATAATGTCTTTTTTTGAAACCCACATTTCATTCGTAGAAAAAGGACACACTTGATTTCTTCCTAGTAGGAAGTATTTAAATATGTATCTTCTTTGAGAGAGAACTAAGTGGGTGCCTCTTTTGTAGTTTCCCAACTATAGAAAAAGGTGTAAAAAGTGAGGGGAAGATTATGGCATGTGATTATGGAGAGATAATTGTTTAAAACAACATGAAAAAAGATTCATCATGTAGAGTTATGAATTGAAAGTTCTCTAGGTTGTAGAGATCATGTGGTGCATCTCATTTGTGTTGATTGAGAGTAAAAATAATTTTATTCCCATGGGTGTGAGAAAAATTCCTTTAGCTGCATGAAATACTACCATGGTTGTTGAGAAAAAAATCCTTCATGCGTGTTGTAAAATTCCATTAGGTGATTTGTAAAATTCATTTAGGTGAAAAAATCCTTCGAGTAAATTTTATGGTGTTTTTTACTTCTTCCACTATGACATTAGGCTCCACCCAACACACCTAACATGAATCCATAAATATGATCTAGAATAATACACCTTCAGCTTTTTTCTATCCTCATAAACATTGAAAATAAAAATCAATTGATTATCGATTGTCTAAGTTCATCCATTGATAAATCTACATTTATCATACATAAAAAACATTAGAAATGAGAAGCCTCCCCTCCACCTCATGGATTTAAACCCCTTCAACAAGCTTCCACACCATATATAAAGTACCTATTAAGGATTTTAAATTGAAGGAATGGTTTTTGACTAATATTTCAATGTGATGAAGGGTTAAACATTTATGAAGAATATTGTACACCCCATCTACCATTACCATTAATATAAAATCTTTATCTATAAGAGAGAAAAATTTCCACCCTTCTACCAAATCATCATCCATGAAATTAAGTGAAAACATCTCGAAGAGGTGAGAAAAGATCTAGAATCCACATGAAAATAGAAGTAGAAACCATGTAAGGAGACTTAAGAAACCTATGAATAAACCTAAGGAGATGACTCCAATAGTCCAAGAGAATAATGGAAATAAGTATATAAATCATTATAAATTAATAAATATTAGTAAAAAATATTATAAATTAGTATAGATTGGTATAAAATAATTAATCTATTGTTATAAAATATGTAATAGTAAAAATTAGTTTATATTATAAAAAGTTTTTACAAATTAGCATTAATATGTATAAAATAATGAATATATTAATATAAATTTGTATAAATGATGATAAATTACTCTAAATTAGTCCAAATTAGTTTAAATTGCTCTAAATTGGTCCAAATTAGTATGAATTAGAATGAAATTATATAAATTAGTATAAATTAATATAAATTATTATAATTTTGTGACAAATAAATTTTTTTACAGTTAATAAAAAATATTATAATTTTAAATCTAATAAATTAGTATAAAATAATGAATATATTCGAATAAATTATTATATTTTATTAAAAATTATTATAAAATAATGGATATATTAATATAAATTATTATAAATTAGTTGATAATTATATAAATTTATCTATAAATTATTATATATTTATATAAATTACCTTTGTATCAATTATTAAAATTTATTCCAAATTTGTATAATTTAGTCATTAAAAAATTCACTCAGTCAAAGACATAATATTCTAAATCATGTTTTATCTCACACCCTTCATATTCTTAGGCCTTCCATATGCCCCAACCTCATGTATTTTCTAGACCCCACTCTCATGTGACAATAGCTTCCAGTGCTAGTCTGGGAGAAAAATTAGTCTCCCTCAAAACTAATATTCATAAATTTTTTAATTTATAATAAATTTTATTAATGAAAATTTTAACAAATATATTATAAAAAAACTAACAGATCATTTTTTAAAAATAATTTTCATAAGATTATTTAATAAAATTATATAATAAACTAATTGTTGTTTTTTAGGATATGTGCCTAAGAAATAGACACATGTTTCAATTATGAGATCATGATTAGATAAATAATCCTATAAATCCAAATATTTCAGGTATAAATCCTATCTACAATTCAGGTTTTGAATCATTTATATCATTTTAATCTTCAAATTCAGAAATCATAATAGAAGAGACAATTGCATGTCTATATAAGAAATTAAATTTTATAAGATTAAAAATGTTTGATAATGTTGGGGTTTATCTATTTCATTTTGGTTGTCATAGAGACTATGTACAACAATATCAACATGGTGAACTTAATTCAAATGAAAATTGTAACATCTCAATTAATTATATAATAATACTTTTCCATATTTATTAATATTTATAAATTAGATATTAATTTAACATTAAAAGGGACATTATTTCTAATAGCATACCAGACACACAATAATGGGGTTCTCCAAAATCTTACAATTCACACAAGACTAAGTTATACTGAAAAATAATATATTATCAATATTAATATTTTATGTTGTAGTTATTACATGTCCATTAGAATGGAGGGAATGAATGATATTAACTAAATTGTGAAAATTGAGTTTGCACATGTTTATATAATGATTATTTAGATATAAAATTAATTAGAAATGAAAATTGAAAACCAATAGAATGTAAAGGATGTGTTTCATATGAAATACTATTTATGTGAAAATAATTATGTTTATAAAATAATAAAATTACTCTTGTGATTATAATAATGAAAAATAAATTAAATATGTTGTTTAAAATTCATAATATATGTTTTCTAGAAATGTTATAATATGACATTCTATTTTATGAATAAAAGGATTATTTTTTGAGAAAGGCATTTTTACTACCTTTTGATGGTGAAACGTTATTAAATATAGTTTTTATCATTTTTATATATTCTATTTGAAAAAATAAACTTTTTATTTGTATTTGGAACATCAAATTTTACATTAGTTTAATTTCTGTTATTTTTCGGATAATATTCATTTTTTAATGAATAGTCAAAAAATCTACATTTTAATTCAAAACTATCTTTTAATTTAATTTATTTATTTTCATAGATTATCCTTATACATGTTTTTAAGCCATAATTAGATGAATTTTGTATAATTTAATTCAATTTAGTTCATTTGATTATTTTCAAAATAAAAATTAAATAGAAATACTATTTGAACTTTCTAACGTATTAAATAAAAAAAATATTTTCTCAAGCCGTCAAGGAGATAAGTGTTAAACCTAATTTAAAAATGTATGGGAATTTAATTTTCAAAAAATAAAATACATGATTTAAATAATTAGTTAAAATATGGTCCAATATGATCAAATTTTTTTGGTGAATAGTACCTTTAGTATTTTATTTACCACAATTAAAGATAACATGGTAATTAAAGGTAAAATTATTATTATAATATTATAAAATTACCCTAACACTTATCATAATATTATGGTAGGAGTTATTATCGACCTTGACCATCCTAAGGATGCAATTTTTACCTTTGGAAGCCACTTGGGTGTGATTGTGACATTTATAACATTTAATTTAAACTAATGGAAAATATGTCATAATAATGTCTCTTACTACTAAAACAATTTTAATATGAGTTTATATAAGTGATATATTCGAATATAAATATTAATTATAAATAAAAAAAAATATTACCTATATAATGGTAATTTCGTTATGATTTTTAATGGTTATATAATTCAATTTAATTATGGCACAAAGATGATACAGTAATAGATTTATTTAACAAAGACTAAAATAAATGATATTAATAATATTGAAATAGATATATTATAATATATTTGATTCCATAAACAAATTTTATGGATTACTATGACATTTTATAATTTATTTAATGTAATTTTATTGACTTAATCAAGTTTTTATGATTTAAAAAAAAGTCAAGTGGTGAATAGTGTTAAAATTGACATAATTCATAACTTAAAATATAAAATATTAAATTAAAATTAATAAAATTTCTAAAAAAAATAGTTGGCCAAAAAGTTAATATAACTCTAAAATGTTTATTAATTACTCATAAATAGGTCTTTTGGCATGATTTGGTAATTATTTTAACCCCCTATGTGTAAATTACTTGATAAAATGGTAAGAGTTAAAAGGGGTTACGAGAAAAACAGAAGGATTAAAAAATATTCCCAAATTGTATAATTTTAATTGGATTATTATTACTAGACACCAAAATCATTCTATCTTATAAATAAATCAATTTTTGACATTTTTAATAGAAATTAAATTTACATTAATTTAATAAATTTAATGATTCCAAGGGTTCCCCTCCTCTCTCTTATTTAAAGGCACATATTCCTTTCTATTTCAAACACTTCCAAAACCTTTTAGTTTGGACTCTATCTACCCAAAACTCTTCCTAGAATCCCTACCAACATTATTGAGGCCTTATTTTATTCATGAAACCCTCCTTAGAATTGTTAATTTTTTAAGGAAGGTGATCATCTGAAGGGAAGGTGATTTTTTTATTTAAGTGTTTCAATTTAATTTATTCATCCACTTCCTTAAAATCTTATCCAATAATGATGAGATAATAACTATATCATCATAAAAATATTTATATTTTATTATGTTAATATAATATCTGAAATGTCTCTTCAATTTCCTCAAATAGTAAATGAATATTTCGTTCGTATATACGACAGACTATCACCTTGCAAACTGATATAGTTCGTTTTTCATTACTGTCTCTTACGATTGGTTATAAATATACAATTAATGGTCATATGTGCTATTAATGACATATTAATAATTATAATTTAATTATATGTCAATTACATTCTTACTTTCCACACGTTTAAAAATTATTACGTCTTTTGTGCGTACGTGTGAACTATCACATCCACAAAGTGATGTGACTTATTTTTATTAATTATATCACTTTTACGATATATATATAATTATATTTAACTGAATAATATTATATTAATTATTTCACGATCATTTTAGAAATATAAAATAATAATTGACTTTTTTCCGTAAAGATGAAAGGAAAATGGAAACGTTACTCATTCATATGTACTACCTACCATCTCCAAGATCATAACATTGTTCATTTTTATATCCTTATATAATGGTTGGATTTAAAATTTTAATTGATATATAAATTTTATTATTATTTCATGAATTTTATTCTTGAGATGGACTTATGACCACATGGACTATTGACATCATAACAAGATGATTTTCAACAAAAGTACCGAATCTCGATAAAACATCTGAAATGAACATAAATAATTTTGTAATTTTTATAACATGGTAAAAAGTGATATAAAATTAATAATAAACTTGAAAAAGGTTACCAAGAAAGTATAAAATTAACCTATGTTTTTTGTTTATGAATATAAAGATTGTACGTGGTGAGTCAGACTAAAGGTAATGGATTTCATGTCAATCTCCATTCATTGAGGCATTTCTTGATAACATGCACCTTTATTATTTTATAAGGTGTATATACATCCAATATTAAATTTCATATCCATATTTTATCTATACTAATTTTATTTAATATTTTTGTAAATTTATTAATTCATGGAGATTAATATTTAAATGATCAAAGTAGTTTGGAACACAATGATTGTTTAATGTATAATTCTCAAATCATTTATTCATAATATTAATTTATTATCTATTTATATTGACCTAAATGGATTATATATAATATTTTATGTCTATATTTAAATTTCATTCAATTTTTTTCAAAATGAGTCTTTTTATAGGAATTATTTAACTTTCATTACAAAACGACAATAGGAATATTTTTTAACGTACGTGACGACAATGACTTCTCTTCACCCATAACTATTATTTTATATTTGGATTCCTCTATATTACTTAATGTTTTTGAAATCAATAAGAAATACCATATTCCATTTAGGATATTTTTTTATTGAAAATGGGTTTTAAAGTGGATTGAAATTTACAATGTCTTGAAATTATTTCGGGTGATTTCAAATGAAATTTTTTGAGTGAAATGTTGATAATTCAAATATTTTATGTGTTATCATTATATTATCATAATTGGACATTTTAGGGGTGGTTTCATGATAAAATTTTTTTGTGTGGTTACGTGATAATCCAAAAATGGTTCATTTCGTCATAAACCAATGAGAGGCGGTTACGTTATAACCTCCAATGCATTGGGTATGGAAGTTGGTCATATGACTATTCCATTTGTAAAAGTGATATATGTTAAAGTTGACCGTATAGTTATTCCATTTATGTATGATAATTTTCCAAGCTACCTTTATATGGTATACGCGATTTATATGGATTTATGGTAGTCTTTTTATTACAAAAATGGTAATCAATGAGCTCATATTAAATAAAGTATTTTTACTAATTCTTAAAGGTGAAAAGTATTAGATTACGATGATGAATTCATGGAATACATTTTTTTTGAAATACTAATAGTTTTCTTTGTTTGTGTATCCCTTTGTTATATTTTAATGCTTATCATATGTTTTTAACTTTTTTTCAAAGGATTTAAAAAAGAATAGAGTCGAGGATTAGATCTAGGAAAATTTATGATGTTTAAACATGAAATGAAACCTTGTTTATTTTTAAACGATTGTGTTATCTGAAAAAATTGGATAGTGAGTATAAGTGTCTAATTTGTAATATTTTATTTGTTATGAAATAGTATTAGGGTAATTCTAAAAAACTCTAAACCTGAAAATAACCTCAATGTGAATTCGTGACATAACTCAAGATTATATAATGTTTAAGGATGTGGAATATAGTTGGTATTAAAGGTCATTTTATATAACATTAGAGGATAAGGTGTTATTTAATCATAATTTAGAAGTTGTATATAACCATAATGTATACCTTGATAGGATGTGGAATAGTAATTTTAGATAAATTTAATGAGTTTGAGATAACATGAATAATTATAAATTATTGTTTATCTTCCTCAAAAGATGATTTTTTTTATATAATCACGTTGTCTATTTTGGTTTTAGTAAATGGTTGGATCTAGTAGGTACCAATGTAATAATGGATGTGAAGCGAAATGTTGTGGTTCTTTGAAAAAGAAACCGAATGAAATGGGATCTTCAATGAAAACATTAGTGGTTATTCTAAAAAAATATGAAGAGTCGTGATTATTAACAGAATGAAGAAAAAAACAATTAAGAAATTTTTTTAAAGGGACACGATGGTTTTATAGATGTGGAAATGAAGATCATAAAGCAATAAACTACTAATGAAAAAGGAATCATTCAGTTGACTCTAGGAAAGTAAAATAATACCTTTCTGAGTTATCAATTGAATGTTTATAATTTTGAGAGTATTTTCATTGTGAAAATGATTTTCCTCATCAAGACTGTAAAAATATATGTTTGGAAATACCGAATTCCATTACAATCGAATATGAGGAATCTAATAATGAACAATAAAAGGTATTAATTATTTCTTGTCTCATGTTTTTACATTGTTTAATCTTAATAAATGATCCATTTTTTTGTTTGTAGGAAATAAGTATTATGAAATAATATGTAAAATCATGGTTAAATGATCCTGAAGAATTCTGAATGGTTAAAAAGTAAACATATAAGGCATTCAAGAGTTATTTAAGATTGTAGGATTTAAAATGATTGAAATTATTAATATTCTTTTGATGATTATATTACCTTGGAAGTCTTTTATCTCGCATGTGTAACCCTGATGTTTTAAATGTGAAAATGTTGAACTTGTATGAATTTTCACTTCTTATATGGATATAATTATAAAGTTATTAATAACCTTTAGGGTTTATATGATATTTATTTTGAGATAATTATGAGTTATTACTTTTTGGGATGCAATATGGAAGGTATGAGATAACCATTAAGGTTAAAATATGATATGGTTATTTTTGGGATTTTAACTCACATTTGGAATGTTATAAAATTATAAAATTTACGGAAAAAGAGATCTCGTAGGAAGGGTGAAAACCCATCACGTCGGATAAGGATTTGGTAATTGAACCGCAACAGAAGCGCTATAAGGATTTATCACCTACCACCGGCCTACTTGATGTCCATGGTTAGTTGGTTTTTTCTTTTTATTTAAACAATTAATGAAATAAGAATAAGTTGGTTTTTGTAACATATGTTTTATCAAAAGGATATCCATGGTATTGAAGAATGATTAGAGGATTAAGTGATAAATTTTATTTTGGAATACGTTCACTATTATGAATGATTTATATGATTAAGGTAAATAGGACACTATAGATTTTAATTGAAGAGTAATGGTTTATTTATACTTTGGAATAATCTATGATTTTTATTTTGGAAATATGGTGATTTGGGTTATTTATTGGAACAATTAACCTATATTAGAGAACATGTGATTAGGTTAATTAATTTCTGTTATAATACAATAAGCTTGGTTTTTGTTATTTGAAGATAAATGTTAAAATTATCTTGGAAGACTCTGTGATGTAATCCTTCTGAATCTTGGGTTTCAATCTTAGTTTTTATTTTTTATTGAATTTTAAGGATTGTTATATTTTCAATGGTATATGTTGAAATTTTGGTATTACATTTGAATTTTTTAGATTAAAAGTTTTTTTCTTCATCCAATGGTTTATTATTTTTGGATAATTGTTTCATATAATCTTAACCATATTAGGGTTGGATAATGTTTGAATATATAATAAATAGATAGTTAATATTTTTGGATTATTTTATTCTCTAGAATTTGATTATAGTACTTCAGGAATTAAAAAAATCATATTTAATACACATCATTTTAGAAAAAGATGAGTTTTTGGTGGAATTTGATTAAATGATGAATCTATAATTGTCAAGTTTAGTATATTTCTTTATGTTCTAATTCTAAGTAGTAAAATAATACATCAACATTATTAAAATAATCTTAAAATAAAAAAACCATTTAATTTTCCTACTATGATACCAAAGATCATTTAACCCATCACAAATTTGTAGTTTTATTATTGTTAACTTTCTCTTGATCATGTTTTCTATCACTCTCCATCAAAACATGACAGTTAGTTTTTAATCTATACCCATGTTTTTATACATGGAATCCTAGTATGTGTTATGTCAGGTGACCTTTGTACTTTAATTTCATTCTTTTAAATATTAATTTTTCTTGATTCTTTTTCCAATGTAGAATTTCAATGAATTAATTATGAAAAGTTAAACTTTAGTTACCGAGCCCAAATTAAAAATTATGAGGACACAATTTTCAAAGGGGGGAAGGATGTAACATACTAGGAAATTATAGTATAATAAATTTTCAATTTTTTTTTAATATTTAGTAATTAGATATTAATTTTAATTTAAATATTATGTTATGTCTGATAGAGTACCTGACACGCAACCTTGGGTTTTTTCAAAATCATACATTGCACACAAGATTGTGTTATACCAAATCATAATATATAATAAATATTATTATTTTATGTTGTAGATATCGCATATCCATTAGAATGGAAATAATGAATGATATTAACTAAATTATGAACATAGGGTATACACCTGTTTATATAATGTTTCTTTGGTTACATAATAAATTATATATGAAAATAACAACCAATTTAATATAAAAGGTTTTTTTATGAAAAAATATTTAAGTGAAAATAATTATATTTATAAAATAATAAAATCACTATTTTTGGATTATATTAATGAAATATAAATTAAATATGATGTTTAAAATTAATTTTATATATTTTATACACATTATATAAGAAGAAATTGAATATTATGAATAAAATGAGTATTTAATAAAAAGCATCATTACCACATTTTGAGGGAGAAAAAATTTTAAATCTTGTTTATGTAAGTTTTATATATTATATTTGACAAAATAAACTTCTAATTTTGAATTGGGACATAATGATTTACTTTGGTTGATTTTTTTGTATTTTTCTGGTAATATTCATTTTTTAATGAATAGTGAAACATACTCTATTTTAATTCAAAACTAACTTTCATCTAATTTATTTATATTGTTAGATTATCTTTTTACACGGTTATAAGATATAATTAGATGATATTTTTATAATTTAATACAATTTAGTTAATTGGATGATTATTCAAATTAAAATTAAATAGGAAAACTATATGAACTTTTGAAAATTTTACATAAAAAACATGTTTTCTCGATCCATCAACAAGATTACTGTTTAACCTAATTTAAAAGCATCAATGAATTGAATTTTCAAAAACATACATACATGGGTGTAATACGTATGATAATTTGGTCCAATATGATCAAAATATGTTTTGGGGAATAGTAACTAGTATTTTATTAACCACGGTTAAAGGTAAATATGACTTTTAAATGTAAAATAAATATTATAATACTATAAAATTATTCTAAAAGTTGTCATAATATTATTGGATGATTTATTATCAACCATTTCTATCCTTGGGACTAAATTGTGATCTTTTAAAGCCACCTGGGTGTGATTATGACATTTATAACATTTAATTTAATGTAAAGGAAAATATGTCACAATCATGTCTCTTATTATTGAAAAAAATTTAATATGGGGATATATAAGTCAAATCTTAGACTATAAATAGTCCTTATAAAGATAAAAATATAAACTATATCATGGTAATTTATTTATAATTTTTAGAAAGTAAATAATAAAATTTAATTATAACACAAAGATTATGCAATAAAATATTTGTTAAAGAAAGAATCAAAAAATGATATTAATAATATTAAAAAATATATATAATTAATAAATTTAGTGACATCCATGATATTTCTAGATGACTACAACAAGTATGTATTCATTTAATGTATTCTAATATAAGTAATAAAATTATGATTTTTTAAAAAAGTCAAGTGATGAATAGTGTCAAAATTGACATAAATCAAAACATAAAATATAAAATATTTATTTAAATGAAATAAATTTTTTAAAAATTATTCTATTTTGCTAGAAAATTTATTTAACTCTAAAAATGTAACAAATGGATCACTAATATGTCCTTTTCCATGATTTAATAATTATTTTAACCCTCTAAGTGAAAATTACTTCATAAAATAGTAAAAGTTAAAAGTGGTTAAAACAAAAACATACATATTAAAAAAATATCAAATCTTGTCTAGTTTTAATTTAATTAGGATTTTTAGACCAAAAAACATCCTATATTATAAATAAATCAGTTTTCACTATTTTTAATTGAAATTAAATTTATATTAATTAAATATTTTTAATAATTCCAATGGGGACCCTCCCCTCTCCTATTTAACGACACACATTCCTCTATAATAATCTCACTTCCTAAACCTTTTAGTTTGGCCATTATCTTCTCAAAAGTCTTAATATAATCCATACCCACATTCGTGAGGCCTTATTTTATGCATAACACCCTCTTTATAAGTATTATGGTGTTTAGAACGGTGCTCATCCAAAGGAAATGTAAGGATTTTATTTAAGTGTTTCAATTTTATTTCTTCTTCTACTTCCTTTAAATGTCTTCCAACCATGATAATATAATAAATTTAGTATATTAAATATAATTATATGTTATTATGTTAATATCATCTCCCAAATCTATCACCAATTTCTTCAAATGAGAAATGAACATTTCCATTGTGTATACGGCGAAATACTGCCTCACGAACCAATATAGTTCATTTTCATTACCGTCTCTCAAGACTATTTATAAATATTTAATTACTATTTTAATGGAAAATTAATGACATTTTAATCATTATAATATAATAATATATCAATTGTGTTTATAATTTCGATAAGAATAAAAAAGATAATGTCATCTGTGCGTACAAGTGAACAATCACCTCCGGGAAGCGATGTGACTCCTTTTTATTCAGTATATCACTTATATGATATATATATATATATATATAAGTATATTAAATTAATTAATATGATAATAATTATTTTATAATAATTCTAGATAGATAATATTATACTAAACTTCATTTCATAATGATCAAAGAAAATGGAAATGTTACTACTTTCTTGGTATGGCATACCATCTCCATGATTGTAACGTTTTAAATTTTTCCCACATATATAATTAATGGTTGGATTTAAGAGTGTAATTTATATATAAATGGTATTATTAATTCAAGAATATCATTCAATAGATGATGGACTTTTGACCTCATAGACTATTGGCATCATAACAAGTTCATTTTCAACTCCAGTTCTGAATTTCAACAAAACATCTGATATGAACATAAATAATTTTGTAATTTTTATAACATGTTCACAAGTGATATAAAAGGAATAATAAACCTGAAAAATATTCATCATTAAATTGAAAATTTTCCACTATTTGTTATTGAGGAATATAAAGATAATATATGAGTAGTCAAACTCAAGGTACAGAATATCATCTTAATCAACTTTCAATAAGGAATTTATTTATAATATGTTACTTTATTATTTTATAAGGTGTACATACTTCCAATATTAAATTTAATATCCATATTTTATCTATATTAATGTTATATAATATTTTGGTAAATTTATTAATTCCTGGAGATTTAGATTTAAATGTTCAATGTGCTATTATACACCATGAACGTTTAAAAATACAATTATCATATATTTTATTCATAATATTAATTTACATATTTATTTTTATGGAAATAAAAGGGTTATACATGATATTTTATGTCAATATTTTAATATAATTCAACGGTTTTAAAAAGGAATATTTTTATATGAATTTTTTAACCTTCTTTACAAAAATACTTAAGGATGTTTTTTAATTTTTACGGTGACAATGACTACACTGCCATTATAATTATTATTTGATATCTGGATTCCTCAATAAGCCTTAATATTTTAAAATTTTAATATAAATATGTTATTCTATTTTTGGGTATTTTTTATTGATAATTGTTTTGAAAGTGGATTGAATATTTCAATATCTTTAAATGATTTATTATGATTGAGGATGAAATTTTATGAGTGAAATGTCAATAATTGAAATATTTTACATGTTATTATTATATAATGTTACTTTAGCATTTTATGAATTGTTACATGATAAAAAAAATATATGTGGTTACATAATTAACCAGATATGGGTGGTTCCATGATAAACCAATATATGTGGTTATTTTATAACCTCACATTCATTGGGTATGGATGTCGGTTGTATGGCTATTCTATTTGTAAAGTGATTTGTTTGGATGTAAACCGTATGGTTATTCCATTTATGTATGATTAAGTCCCATGTTACCATTATATGTTATATGTGATTTATATGGGTTTATATTAATATTTTGATTCAAAAAATAGTAATCAATGATCTCATGTTCTGTGAAGTGTATTTAAAAATTCCTAAAGGTGAAAAGTATTAATTTATGATAAATATTCATAGTTTATATGTTTTAGTAATAATAATATCTTTCCTTATTTTTTTATCCCTTACATATCTTTTTATTCTCATCCCATGTTTTGAAATTTTTTCATAGGATTTAAATTAGAATAGAGTCAATGATAGTATCAATAAAAAGATATGATGTATAAACATAAAACAAATCCATATCTATTTTTAAAAGTATTTTTAATGAAAAAAATCGATAGTGAGTAGAAGTGTCTACATTGTAATATTTGAGTTGTTATGTAATATTTATTGAGTAATTGTCTAAAATATAAACGATAAAAATATCCTCAATGTGGATTATTGACTAAACTCAAGATTAAGTAATGTTTTTGGATGGGGCCTTATATAAATAAAAAATGGTTCCAAATCCAACACTATTTTGAAAATTAGTACATTAGGTTACTAAATTTTATTTAGGAAATATAAACTCATAATTATAATTAAAATCCTAAATTATAACTATATCAATTTTATGATTTATTGAAATATTATAAGTTATTCTTATATTCTCGATAAAATATAATAAAATTAGAATCTAATACAAAATTTATGAAAATTAAATTAGATTTTGAATTGAGAAATAGTTTTTAAATTAATTTCATCATTAGGTAAATATATATTTCCTAAGGGAAATATAATGGGTATAAATTTCTTGAAATGAAGAAATCAGTCCATAATTTGGCTCTTAGTCATCATAATATCCTTGCATATTAAAATGATTGCATCTTATAACATGGTGAATATGATTCATTAGTTATTTTTCCAATATGAAGAAAATAAAGGTATAAAAAGGTAGAATTTCATAATCCAACATGGGATTTTCCATAACTTCGGGACCCGAGCTAGTTATTAACAAGGAACAAAGGGGTTTCCTGGTTCCCATGGTTTGACAACAAGTTACTAGGAATCAAGAACCCTATTTGGGAATGGATTCTTCAAATTATCCAACCCAAAGATTATAATAGGGGACACGACATGACATCACCATAAACTAGTGAGCCATGCACCCAAATATACAATAATAATAAACATATCAAACACAAACTATAACATAAAAATGAAAAAAAACTATAACATTAATATACCAATATCAAACTAAAATATACAAGTACTATAAATGATCCCAAAATAAAGTGATGGGATGGGGATACTAATTGGAGATACATAATGAGTAGGAACATGCTACAGACCAACCAAAATAAACAAAAATTAATACTACCCATATTTGTAGGACATGAGGGCTCACCCCACTATTTCACTACCATCAACACTAGTATAACTATCCTGATCATCAAACACCATCAATAAGTGCCTCACCTTTACATGGATCTAAATAATCATGTTCAATGTAAACACATTGGGCATATGTAATTTGTGAGAACAAAAAATCAAGTAGGATACCACTAACAATTACATGCATGACCATTGTTATAAAAATATAACAATTATAGTTTATAAATAAATGTACAAAATAATCTTTTAACATTGTACGATAATAAAATTATTATAGTATATATTTGTTTCTTAATTAAAAAAATTATAAATAAAATTTATGTGATCATAAACTTCTATAACAATAGCAATAATAGAAACACCTTATTTTTACTATGGTTGAAGAATTTCAATCCATAATGATTCAATAGTTGAGGTCACCAAACTAGTGGAAAGAACCTACAACTATTTCCTATCAGTAATTATCCAGAGTTCAATCATAGCTAACAATATTACTTCACCATTCAAGGAATCATGCTAAACTAGTGTGAGAAAATTATCAATCAAATTCCTTAGAATCCATACCTAAGTAATTGGGGTTTCCCATGAATTATGTCAAATTTATATAATTATTACCCAAATTTATTTCCTAAAATTTTGAAATAAAAAAATACTTTTCAAATAAAGGTTCCTTCAAAACCATTTTAGTCATCCGAAATAAATAAAAGGTATAAAAAATAAATTTTCAAGTAAAAAAATCGTTAGTACCTCAATTTTATAATTTTAAACATTTATAAACTTTAAATTTAATGGCCAATGACATATGGTCTCACTAAATAAATAAGGGAGTGATACCACCTAGTATAAATTATTTCAATCCTTGATTACCAGAATGAGTCCACTAATAATGGAGGGAAACCCCCTAAAAATTCAAGATGAATCCTAAAATGTCAAAAATATTTCTATAATATTAAAGAAAAAAAATCATTCGCAACTATATATAATTTTGAATAGGAAAAACCAAAATAAAATAGTGGATACAAGAAAGGAGGAAGGTAGGATCCACTTACTTGATGATCTACTGATGATCCTAGGGAAAAAACCTAGTAAGTTAGGGAATGGATAGAATTAAATCATGAAAGGTACCTTGTAGGTTCATACATTTGGATACAAGGGGTTTAGAATGGTAATAAATCAAATAGGGTGAATTTGGGGAATTCATTTTAAATTTTTTTAAAAAATACACATGGAACCCATCATAGTGAGACACCCCTATCATGGTGAAAAGGCATATTCCTCTCATATTGGGAACTACTATCTAGGTCTCATAGCATTGTGACCTTTAATTTGTAGTGTAATGGACCTCCCCTTGGTGGGGTTCCTCTATACCCATGTCTCATCATGACCCAACCTTATCCTTGTGATAAGACCGCTCTGCAGTCCATAACTAAAAACATGGGGGATAGTCCAATCATGACATAACCATCCCTTATCTTAGTGTGATGGGTCTACAAATTAGAACTGAGATTAGTCAAACCACTTGGACTCTAAAAAAATATTGAAAAATATAAAAAATTAAGAGCCTTAGTAAAATAAATAATTAAAATATGTACATGTGCCCAATGGGTGTCACCATTCTCCCAAACATTCCCCTTTCAACCCCAAGAATGTTAACCACATACTTGATCTGAGAATAGATAAGGTTATTTATCCATTAGGAATGATTCCCTATCATATGTTTTATAAAGATCACCCTTATGCCTCCATAATATTTGAACCATGTGTATTGGTTTTCAATATAACATAATTTCTTGGGATTCAATGATCTGGACTAATCACTCAATTAATGACACATCTAAATCCAACTCAAGATCTTACTTGTTCATCCCATGGGTTGAATATGGATAATACTTCATTATTTGAGAAATAAAGAAAACATCATGAATATTCAAACGAGGTGGATAGTGTTGGTATGAAAAGTCTATTTTCATTTACTGGATTTAGTTCAATAGAAGATGGATTTGTATGATATATAAAAAATATTAGATGAATATTTCTAGGATATAGTGGAATAGGTTAATCTTAATTGTGGATACATTTTATGTTAGTAGTTTGAACCACTAAAATTTGGAACATGAATCCATAGGAAGTATATATCTTCAGATGAAACTACTGAAGATCAGGTGGTCAAGTAATCATAAGTTTTGAGAAACATAATTTGGATAAAGTCATAGGGTAAAATGCCTAATTTTAAAGGACTACTATAGATCAATAGTCACCTTACCAAATAGAGGAATCTCTATGAATGTTATAATTCATTGTTACATGTATGATTGGATATGTACTCCTATAAAATGGTGTTGTGACTTCATGAAGAGAGTATCAAATAAGTTCATATTGAATAAAAATATGCATAGTGATTCTGAGGTTATAATCATTGAATTATAATGTGTTTTTTTCTTGTATGTAATTTTTATTAAAAAAATAGTTCAAAGAGTAATTTACTATACTTGTAATTATAATGAAAGAATAAGTGCTTCTCTTGAAGGTTCTATATATAAAATATTCACTAATTTCTGTCTTGAAGAAATTTTATTTTTTTGGATTTAATAAATAATTGGCAATGTATACAAAAAAATGGTGGCATGACCAATGAATCATTCTAATAAACATAAAAAATTGTTAATACTAAGATATTATTTTTTAACATTAAATTTATAAATAATTTTTAAATAAAATAATACCTCAGTCTTGGGATTAATTCTTCAAAGAATATACTGATCGACTGAACCCCATCTATGATTGACATTAATTATGCAGATGAGTGTGCAATTTAGATTCCATATAATACTTATCCACACATTCTCCTTTGATAATGATGTACCTCTGATGGTACTACAAATACTAGTTTGTTGGTGCTGATCAACTTTTGTCACTCCCAATGATCGCTACCACGATTCATTTTATCTTGAAGGATTATCTCCCAGCCTCTTCATGTTGTGAGGATGAACGAGTAATGTCAATTATATTATTATTGATAGAAACCCTATAAAAAATCATGGTGCGAATAATTCTCTATAGAGGAGAGGTGTTATGCACAACCAACCATTATTTAAAATGACATAATGGTTTATTTATAGAGATAAGTCTTGGGTTAAATATTAATTAATTACACTATGTCCCGAAATAATATATTAATATCGTAATACACCCACATTCCATGTATAATAATGATAACATTTTATCACATTAATTTCATTAACTCATGAAATGATAAATATTATTTTATAGTATGATAAACAAATATTTATAAGTAGACCACTAACTTCGTCTTCTGGTCCTCCCCAACATTTATTAAATCCAAAAATAAATATTTTAATATTATTAATTCAATAAGTAAATAAATATTATATTCATGGTAATGGGAATAAAAACTTATTTTAATATTCATATAACTAAATACATCCTTTATTTAACAATCAAATAATTAATTATTATCAAGTGAATTAAAATAGATAAATAAATTTTATATATCCACATTATTAAATTATTACCTTACAAATTAATATTTATTTTATATTTGTATTCAATAAATCCTTAATAAATATTGATTCCCCATTTGTAGAATAATATTTATTTCTATCATTAAACATATTATTTAAATATGATCAATGTAACATGATATGGGTGATCCTTTCTCCTTCATCATTAGTTCCATTAAGCTAACTTACCAAAATTCAAAGGTTATTGTCGAGAAACCATTCATGTATCCCATATAAGAATAAAATATGTCAAAATTTTGAAAAAAACATATGAATTGTTAATTTTTAATATAATCCCATTGACATGAAATCTCTAATCAAGAAAGTTCAAGACTCTTTGTCATCAAACCATGTGCTTGATTAATCTTTCACTAACTAAGTGGAATGAATTCATTGAACACCATATACATATAATTTATTAGACGGTTAAATCCCAATTAATGTTCTTGAGATTTCAAAATATATTAAGATAGAAGAGAATAATCCTTCCCAAATTTATTGATTAATAGCATATCATTCGTGGCACACCCAAAATACCCAGTTATTCTATGAACATATGTCTTCCTAGTTTAGGAAAATAAATCTAAATTCACGAATTATGATATGAATTAATAACAATATTAAATCCTATGGATAATTTCACATTATCATGGGTAAGAAAATAAAATGACACATAAACATGTGGATTTCATATTGGTAGGTTTGTTCTTATAGTCCTCTCTCTTAGAGATTTCCATTGTACAACTTCATGAGACGAAGCCTCAATGAATTATGAGCCCCTACCCTAGATATAATTTATCATTTGTATCCCTCAGATAGTTTTATTTATTAATAGAATATATATTTAAAAATACATTCATAGAACATCATGTTTCTGATCATGTTGGGAAATATCATGAACTCCCAGTGAACAAGTACCCTTCAAACATATCGCATAAAATGTCATGAAAAATTGTGATCAATATGTGATTTGATATCTGTTAAAATTACCATATAAGAATATATATATATATAATAAAAAATACAATGTATTTTGTATTAGGGAACCAAATCCAACAGAATCCCACTTGGAGTAAATCCAACTACTAACTGATTGGTTAGTTCTCACATGATAAACATGCTTATGTTAGTATGTCTATAACTGTTGTCCATTCCATGTTTTTGTGGATAGAATTGAAATAACCAAATTTATGTTTGGTGAATCTACTTATTGGGACCTCAATATGTTGATAAAATACATAATGTTTTAATGACAGAAAGTATTTACAATTTTTTCCTTTATTATATACATGACAACGTTAATACTAATGATTATATTTTTATATAGTTTTCTTCCCTAGAAAATTATTTCTAAACTACTTCTTAGGATATATTAGAAGGCACAATGTACTTGGCTTATGTAAATATGGAAATTATTAGTTGTAATAAGTTTCTAATGTATTTTACCTTAGCCAACTTTGATTTTAGTTCAAATTATCTTAATGAATAAGTGTTTTACCTGTTCTTTATGAATATTAATCTTACTCTTCTATCTATTAGTATATCATTTGAGTCTACTTTTCATGTATTTTCGGATAGTTGTAAATTCAAGCCTAAAAAATCAACCTAGAAATTTTTTCTTTATGTTCCCTCTACTTAAACATAGTAATATTTATTCTGGTGTCACGGTTCAGTGGTACCTAGGAATTTTCCTCCACATCAAGGAGGTTCTGGGTTCAATACTTGATCAGTGAAGGTACTATTCCATTACTAGGCTGGTAGTGATGTAGATGATGATGCAAATTGTTTTTAGTGAAATCCTAATGCCTAAAACATGAATGTGGTAATGCAGGCATGATGTATGCATAAGGACACAAGTAGGATGATACATGCATGATTCTTCACTATGAATTCAGGCTAAAAGATGGAAATTTTGGTATTGTAATGGGATTCAAGACCACAGGTCATTCAGGCCAGTAAAATAATGTAATAAAATGACTATTTGGATGGGTATTCCCTAGGAGGATGTGGCATATCCTTTCAACTTGTGGGTGGGTGTGGGTGTTTATTTTTATTGTACCCCCAAAAATCTACCTAGTATGCTTAGTTTTATCAAAACATAATAAATATTAAGATATAATGGATAGTTTCTTAAATATAATCTTGTGAAATTATACTTATAATATCCCCTAATTCTCATGCATGTTATGATGGATAGATTTCATACCTTCTGACATAGACAACAATTTAGAACTAAATTGTTCCATTTAGTATTTCTAAATACATAGTCAATATATATACATTTACTATATTTAGAAACTATATTGATATATCTCTACAGATATTTTTTCCTATAACTTTGGTTTTTACAATAAGTCATTATTTTGGAAATTCATTCCGTAGTCTTATGAGGATGGTAATAAATCACATTTTTCCCATGTGTTATTAATACATTTGTCTCTAAAATTTATAAGTTTTCACTTACATTTTTTATAAAAATAGAATTTCCAAATTATAAATTAATTTTTTTTGGATAACTAAGCATGATTCTATAAAATAATAGATATGATCAATATATTATTATCTTTTATTGGTGTCACCAACACATTTAGTTAACTCCAATAAACATAGTCCATTGGTTCTCTAAAAAGGAAGTTTGAATTTACATCAAACTTACTAATATATGTTAATCTATAGTTCTATAAAAAAGTATAATTCAATTGAATTTATATAGATGATTAGTTTAAAGGGTCTCATCATAGATCATTTCTAAACATTTACAAAAAACCTTAATAATTTATTTGGAAATGTGGGTACTAATTTATACAATCCATGTTTGCTTCCACTTGAATACCCAATGACAGTATCAAATTTAGAAACCTTTAAAATATAGAATTTTTTAATTCTAATATATGGATTTCATTATTTAATTCATAAAAACATGTCAATATATATTACTACCTTCCTATAAGAATAATTTATTTTTAAGGAATAATATATCACCTATCTTCATGAACATAAAACCACCTCTTTAGTTTTATGATTTCTATGAAGTATGTGTCTTATAGACTTCTCCTCCCACTAAGATTAGTGGATTCAATTTCTCTAATTCTAACTCATGTGAATATAGATGCTTAACAAAAAATAAGTTAAGTCTTCTCCCACATACTAAAAGTAGATATACATCCATATAATAAGAATATATCCTATCCTGACCAGTGTCTTTCTATTTTAGGGTTGTTAATACCCCGATAAATTAGAGGATAATTGACTATTATGCACATTGTGTTTTTCCTTGACATATATTTATTCATAAAAATAGAATTATTAAATGGTTCCCATAAAACACATGATCATGTACTATATTTTCATCATACCATAATTAAAATGATATCTATGAATCAAAAATGTTATCATATTGTTAACTTCTATTTAAAAAACATCACTTTGAAGAGACTATAAAATATTTTCAACAAGTTAGACTCATCATCAATATGTTACCACCATAAAAAATTTTATATGAATAATATAATGTCAGTAAATTAATACCTTCACTCAATATATAAATGATCAATAATTACTTAAATTAAGACATTCTTCGACAAAACAGAATAAAGGATTATATATCTTTTATAATGTTTCATTTCATTTTCCATATATCATTCCTAAATTTTTTTAAAAGGAATATCATTAAGTATATGAAATCAACATTGATTATTTTTGAATAGTTTATGTAGTGTTGAAGAATAAATTCTGAAGATTTATTATTCACCTTTATTTTGAAAGTTTTCCTTGTTTAAAACATGATAAGTAATATTTTGGTTATAACTATTTTTTAGATGCTTGAATGGCCTGAAGTCGTTATTTTGTTTATTATAGATAATCCCCATTTTAAAGGTTGAAGGGTAACCCTTACATGACCTGTAGGCCCAAGGCCCAAGGCACAACGCATGATACGACTCTATGTCCAATACATGACTCAAGGCTAAGTGGCATAATATTCCCATTGCATGACCCCTAGGCCCAATACACAATAACTGAACCTCCCCGATTTTTGCATCATTTCTTCCCCAGCTCTAAAGATTTCATTGCTCATTGGATAGAATATCCTCATACAATGATGCATGGTGCCTGGTCTCAATGGCGGTTGTCAAACCCTTTCATTCTTCCATTCTGGTAATCTCTTCTTTTGGTGACTACTACTCTTCGCTCTGATCCTCCTATAAGGCCTACATTTTGTAAACTAGGCTACTTCATGGTCTTTATAGCCCAAATTCCCTAAGGCTCGATGGTCTTTGATGACCCGATGGCCCTAAGACCCGTAGTCCCATACCGGTGGCCCGAATACCCAAAACAGGTGAATATTTATGTCTTCTACAATACTTACTATAGTACATGCTATAGTACAGTTACAGTAACTTGGAAATTCGCCTCCACCCAGTTTCAAACCAGGGTCTCTTGGATGCCAAGCTGGAGCTCTTACCACGTGGGTACAGGCTCGTCGGCAACTATTGTTTTAGATGAAAAGATATTATGAAGTTATTTTGTATATACATACATTAATTATAATTAGTTTTATTTATAAATGAATTAACTTCCAAAAAATAGGTAATTCAGTCTTATATTTTTTTCATAATTAAATGGATATCTTTAATTCAAGTATGATATACCAGAATAATAATTATTTTATAATATGATATAGTGTATCGTTGTATCTAATTTGAAACTAATGTAAATTATTTATTAATTTTCAATGAAAAAAAGTAATCAATCCATTAGGCACTCACATAGTTGTACGCTTCTTGTAATTGATCTATGAATTTCCCTTCTTTAGCTTCTCGAAGAATTTACCATACTTTTTTGTAATATTTTTATACTTACTCGGTTCTTTTATTGATTATACATATATAAATCACATTTTATTTAATAAGAAATAAATATAACTAAAATATTTTAATGATGAATATACCATAAATAGATGTTTCTACAATATTATTCTTCAACTAATTGAAATTAATCTTTCTATAAACATTCTGTCCATATGAATAGAAAATTTACTACAGTTCATTTTTATCCCCTTGTATATTATCTCTTTTTTAACAATCTGTATATACATTATTATATTTAAAAGGGCTATGAGGTTTTCAATATTTTCTTTTATTATATTCACTATAAGTGGTAAGTAATATTTTTCCAACCTATCCATCATCACCTAGGGAAGTAAAGTCAAAAGATACCTGAGTGTTTTTTCTCTTTATTATCTATTAAATATTATATGAACTATTAGAAGATTAGTGGAATATATGATAATTTTATATTCATGGATAATTTCTTATAAAAAAGAATCCAAATTTTTCTAACTAATCAGTGTACTCCTGCATTTTGAAGGAGGGATCATTAGCTAGGTTCCCTTCTGTCAATTTACACTAATACAATGTAGTGAAAATATCATTTATCTTAATCCTCTTATTCTCAATCTCTAGTGATCAGAGCTGAGTTATGATGGATTCACCTTTCATTTCCATTGGGAGAAAAATACATCAAGGTAACATTACAGTATTTTTGAATTGATCATTTTTGTTGAGAAATATGTTTTACATGGTTATTTGTGGAGTTCTGTCATGGTTATTGATTACTAATTTTTACAAATATCCATGAAAAGGTAATGGGTTATCTGGATGTAGTACAGAAAATTATTTACACAAGGTATCATTGTTTCTCAGTGTTTTCCAAATTTTTGGGATCCAATATTTTGAGGATGGCTCAATCATCACAAAATATAAATTCTAGGAATGCCTCATGAAAATATGGAAAACTCATGATTTTTTAAAATATTGGAGTTTTACAAAGTTAAGAAGATTTGAAAAGGAATTTGGTGCCATTAAGGAAAGGTTATTTGAAGATGTGGAGCTTCACGAATGTGGGAAGGATTGATGGTAATCTCCATAACAATGAGAAGTGGAGCATCCTGAATTCACTATGGGTTATTAATAATATCCACGACTATGAGAAGATTTGGAAATGGTGAAATTTCCCTAGAGATTTTTCAAATTTGGACCTTTATGAAAAAATTGGTGATATTTGTGAAAATTTTATGATGTGGATTGATGCCTTTGGAACAGGTGGAAACACATATAAATAGGCCTAAAACCCCTTATAAAAGTATAGAAATAAATAATGAAAATCAAAGGATATTAATTTCTGAAGGTGATTCACAATGTTTGTTGTTATGAAAATTACGTCAAAGGAATTTTGTAAAGGATATGAAGGTGGAAAGAAAGTTGTATGCATCATGAAAGTATTGATGTTCATAACTGCTATAAATATCCAATAGAATGTTTTGATATTTGTGAAGTCTAAGTGAGCTTCCTGAAATTGTTTGATCTTCATGAAAGGAGGTTGCTTCGTGAATTCTAGGTAAGCTTCATGAATTTTATAGTGTTCATGAAGTTAGTATATATTATTCATGAATTGGTTTGTTTCATGAAGGTTGTGTGATCTTTATGAAAGAAGTGATCATCACAAAAGATTTGGAAATGGATTGCCTAGTAATGTTTTCTTAAATTCATATTCATCTAGTGGATGAAAGTGGGAATTTAATAGAGCATCAATCTACAACTAAGGATGCATTAATTATTGTTAATTAATGGACCAATATGTACATAAATTTATTTTGAATTCTTACCAGAGCATTGAGAAAAGGAAGAGGAAGAACGTGATTATTTACACCTGTAGTGAGTCATAGAAGAAAGATTGAGGGAGTGGTCCTTGGGGAACATTAAAATATCCCTAAAAATTTTAAAGGATGTTATTCTAGGAATATAATTGATATAACCCAATCCTTGAATTTGATGTGAGCCTTAGTAAATTAGGTACATTGACACATTATAATTGTATTCTCCTTGGACATTGCCTAGTGAGGGTAAACTAAGTAAAATCGATGTGTCTAATGCATGATTTCATTTATGTTTATACATTTCTACGAGAAAGGGAGAGAAGAGTGTTTTGTTTAATGATGAAATAATGTATAAAGGGGATTTTTTTACAATATTCCATACCCTAATTCACCCCCACACTCAAGTTATTCAACCTAGTTGGGCAAAAAATTAGTATCAAAGACAAAGGTTAATTTCTGTGTTTCTCTCAAATGTGATTCAATGGAGGCTGTTAATCATAAATGGATTCTAATATTTAATGGAAAATATTTTTAGTTTTTGATTAATTGTATGAAACATTTATTTAAATCATTAGATATGGATGTGTTTATAGATGCACTATATGGCATTTCATCTAGTATGGACAATAGAGTTTTATCAAAAATTTAATATATAGAACTGGATGATGACGCTAAAGGAATTGATTCTTTAAGGGAATCCATATCTAATTTAATATATACAAAGGTGATGTCATGTGAAATATCACATGTCATGTCGGAAAAGTTTTTAAATATTTATAAGGGTGACTCAAAAGACATATAATCAATGATATAGGTTCCATGAAATAAGTATGAGCATCTCAAAATGCACCATAATGTCTCTGTTTTTTCATTATTTGACTAGGTAAATCTTATTTTGGAAGATATGTGTGGTCTCACAGAAATCATTAAAGATGTAAAGATTGTTAATTGAAAATTAAGAAGACTTCCACCGTAGATCAATTTGAAATATTCTATATAATAAGATAAATATCCAAAGTATATTCCATTATATAGATTGCACAATACTCTAGTTTCATATATGATAATAAATAATGATAACGAGTGTTGAAAAATATAATTCTAAAGAGGTATAATTCATGGACACGATGAATCTAACCAATAAATATAGACTGGAAGAAGAAGTGATGGATGAGGTGATGTCATTTCTTTCCAAAAATATTCAAAGAGGGATAAGAAATTTCAAGGAGAAGCTCCTAATTTCATGATTTTCATGAGGAAAGGATGGAAATCTTGTATCAAGGATCCCCATGATGTTTTAATAGGATGATGATAATGAAGTAAAAATTCACATTAAGAAGTATTCATCCTAAGTGAATGGCAAGAAGAAGTTTAAGAGAAGTTTATTCATCAAGAATAATCTCATTTCAAAAACAATTACAGTTTATAAGAATATAATGTAGAATAGATGGAGGAATAAAATGATCATAGAGAAAATGATATGGTGGTTGTTTTAGGTACCTCCCAAAAAAGTGAATGAAGAGGAACTGATGAATAATAGGTCAAATTAAAAGTTTATAGGAAAGAATAATTATAATAATCACTTGAAGAGATATATTTTTGGAGATCCAAAATGAATAAATCCATAAAATTATTTCATGATGCCAAACTTTATATGTAGTAGCAGAAAGAATATAAGTCTAAGATGAATGAAGAAACTGAAAAACTTAATTTTTCTATGCTAGAAAGTTTAGAAAAGGATGTTATGTAAAATCTCAAATTTGAGGAATGTAAAATTGAAATCAGTGGTTTGAATAACATATAAAAAGATCAAATCAAATGCATTGATGAACCTGAAGAGGAATTCTTCCACCTATGATGATGTTTTGAGGATTAGGAAATAATATTGAATCTTGGTAAGACATTGAAAAATCATATCATTTTGGAAAAAGAAAAGATGTATGTTTTTTTAGCGGTCTAGAAAAACCAAAACAATAGTCAAATAAAAATTATTAGGCCAATGCGGGGCTTGATCAAAAAGGAAAATCTGTAATTGTTAAATTTAGGCGGTATGTAGCTTCTATGATTTTAAATATTGATTTGGGTATGAATCTGAACCAATAGATTCTGAGAACCCAAGTAAAAACTAGTAGTTTAGTAGTGACACACAATAGTTCACCCCACATTATATGTTTTTTTTTGTGGAAATATAAGACACTCACAAAATGTTTAATACATATCCAAGAGGTATATAAGGGAAAAATTCAAATAGAGGCACCCATATAAAGCTCAATATTCTAGGATATCAATTGATGGTCACTATTATAGGTGTGGAGGATTCAAACACATGGTAATATATTTATCATTAATAAGGTAGAGGAATGTTTCAAATTAGACTAAATGTGTTCATAAATTGAACTTTAATGTATTATAAAATGTGATAAAAGGAAAAATAGATTTTTATCTCTATGAGATAGAGTTAATACATTATACTCTAAATAAGATCATGTTTTTTAATCAATAATATGTATTAACTAAAAAACATGGATCAAAATGATAATAGATGAGAAGGTAGTAGTTGAAAAGAATTCCATTAAAGCATCAGATCATTCTGGTTTATGGATCCTTGATTGTGGATGCACATAACATATAAAGAGTAATAAGGATATTTTTATATGAATTAAGTATTATAATTATGGTGTGGTTAAATTTGATAATGAAGATTTCTAGAATATTATTCTTTTTGGAAAAGGAAAATTTTGGGGGAATGAAATGAGACGTCCTGATGTCTTAGTAATTGATGGTATAAGTTGCAATTTTCTATGTGTTAATCTGTTATGTGACTCAAGGAATGAAATAATCGTTACAAGAATATGTGTATCCTAAAAAGGAAGATATGGTGTAGTTTTTATATAAGGAAAAATCTAAGGGGAATGTCTACCTTGTAAGGAGAGAAGAATTTATGTGATTTTTATCTAGAGAGGATGAAAAATTGTTGTTGAATAAATAGCTTGTTCATGTATTCCAACTGTAGAGACCCGAAGCCTAACGTACATGAACATTACATTACTTTTGCGGAATACTTAATACATAACAAAAATATACACACAAGGATCGTAATAGTTTAGTGTCTTTGGAAACTCAGAACGTAGTCTTCTAATCCTGGTGAAAGATCTTCAAAATCTCCCACAAAGATCTCCCTTTTTTTTACCTAAAACCTTTCTTTATATCCTGGGGAAAAGAAAACATAAAAGGGTGAGCTCAAATGCTCAGTAAGGGTAAACAAAAGAAATATCAATCACATAATTTTCATAAGAACATAACATTTTTGGAAATCTTAACCTGCAAAAGAGAGCATAATTTCATAACATGGGATAAATCATAGTAGTGAAAATGAAACCCTTACTTAAAACATTACTCATTGTGGCATACACACATAATCATAGAGAATCATTTCTTGTTAGTCAATACTCATTGCCAAGACTATCTTAGTGGACAAAGTCCCTTTCTGAATCGAGTAATCCTCGTTTCAGTCCTGTTTCACTGAACCGGTATAACCTACCATTCCAGCCATGTCTATCTCATGAGATATGAAATCTTTACCCAATGCATTGGAGGGAGATATAGGTCCCACCCATCTCTTAATGAATCCTTTCTTATGTGTGCCACAAAATCATAAATCATACATCATTGCATAACCCATGTAATTAAAATGGGATTCTTAAACAACATGACATCATAAAACCATTCATATAAGATAAAGGAATACATAAACATAATTTCATCACAACATAGACAAATCAATGTAAAAATATGGATAGAAACAGAACCCTTTATTATCTTAGATGGAAAATAATTTTGATAAAACACTTGAAATGAATTCTTGAGGAAAATATCCTTTCTTCTTCAAAATCAATTTCTTTTCACAAAACATCATGCAATTTTAAAAGAAAGAGATTTTATTAAAAATAGTCATGAAATCTTTTGGAGGAAGCTTCATGAAAATAAGGCTTTATAAAACCGTAAAAATCCGTTCAGGCCGTTTAAGTTAAAAAAAACATTCTTCGTACTTTTGTCGGAAAAGTCAAAAAGTACCTCGTATGAAAAAGCGACAAAAGATTCCTTTCATTTTCTTTACTAAAAACTCACCAAAGAGTAAAATTGGATTTAAACTATTGTAAGTGGATGGAAACAATATTACATATTGAAGAAACATGGATGTGGATGATAAAATACACCCCAGAAAATACTTACGAATAAACAATCTCGGATAAAAATGAGATTGTGATATTTCCCTTACCTTAGGTCCAATTTGCTTCGTATGTGTCCGAACCTCCTGTATAATGATTTAAATAATGTCATTGACTTATTACAGAATCATATTCATTGTTATGATATCATATATGGTTCACTTATGACATTATATTACCCGTTCTTTTGTAAATTCCATGTTAAAGAAGCGTTTTGGGTAAAATCGTTTCATTTATCGTAGGTGTTTTGACTTGTTGTTCTTGACATCATTATTACTTATATCATGATTTACTTACTTCCAGAATATAAAATATGATTTATATATCATATATATTCAGTATATATATATATATAATAGATAGATAAATAAAATGAAAAAACACCGTTCATGGAGACGGTAGTCCGTACGTACGCATGGACGCTGTTTTTTCTTTCCTTATTGTCTTGAAATGGAAGTAAGTAGATGAAATACATATGTATATATATACATAAATCCAGTAGCTTTATAATGTCATATATTTCATTATTATTTCTTATATATACATTATGATCATTCTTAAATGGTTAACATGGAGAATGAATCTCATCGCGTCGTGGAGACGGTAGTCCGTACGTACGCACGAGCGATGATATCATTTCTATAAATATTGAATTGAATTGTAGTGGATTATACAATATATCAGAATCAATATGATGTTGTAATAACTATGTATAGTTATTCTTTACACCATTATACCCATCCATGTAAGGTGGTGGTGGAAAATAGATTATACCACGGCGTGGAGACGGTATTCCGTACGTACGCACGCGCGGTGATTTCTTTTTCCGTAGGATGTATAGATGGTGAAATAGGTTTGTTTCATAATTATAATAACATATCAGTATATGAGTGATACTGATGTTATTACTTCATAATGAAACAACCTAAGAAGAAGAAGTGGAAGAAGAAATAAAGATGAAAGAATTGGTAACGGTAATTACCTCTTCTTTCAAGCGCCTCTTTGAGACCTCCTCTTAGGGCACTAAAATTGGTCTTTGAGGAATACCAGAACCTCTAGGATGTTTTTAGGGAAGTGGAGAAGAGATTTTGGCAGGGGTTGGCCGAGCTTGAGAGCTCAAATTGGTGTGATGAGGAGAGGGAGGAGGTGTCCTTTTATAAGGGAGGAGAGGGGCACCTTAGGAATTCTTAAAAATATTAATTTATAATAAATCTAACCCCACTTAAAAACCTCCAAAAATGACTCATATTCGAAGCTTAGATGAGATAGGGTTGTAATCTCATCAACCAATCAAATTTAGACATGTTTGGATCTTATTTTAAACCTTATCAATTAGATTTAACTCTAAGTTAAATAATTTAACTTTTACCGTGTCTTTTTGTTTTCTTTCACTATATGGTTAATACACTTACTATAACATGCCAAACGAACCCCAAATTGTTTATTATTAATATATATATCCTTATCTAAGTCATTTGGCCGAACATTAGATTTTTAGGAATAAAATAACAATTAATAATATAATATTTGATTTAAAAACTATTTTGTGTCAATTTTGACACTATTTGATATATGATTTTTGTGAGAGTCATAACAGAATTAAATGTTCGAACCAAGTTAATTAAATCAACATTAATATATCATAGTAACCTAGAGAATTAGTGGAATTCATAAAAAGTCTCAAATTACATTTATTTTGGTGTTTATAACATCAATTATGTCAATATTTCATTAATAAGATAATTACTGCATCATCATTGTGTCATAAATAAATTAAATTATAAAATACCATCATGTAGGAAATATTTTTAGCTTTCTAATGAATATTTACAATCGAATTTATCTTATGTATAACCCCATATTAAAAATGATTTACTTATTAAACATTGATTTTAACTATTTTAACCTTTCTTTAAATAAATTAATAATAAATGTCCTAATCTAATCCAAGTGGGCCTAAATGGTCATATTTTATTCCTAAGTTTGTTTTTGGTCGAATTACACTTGTCCAATAGAATTAGGACATGTGTTAGGGTAATAGTAATATCATATTTACCCTTAGTTACCATATTTACTATTAACCGCGGTAAAAAAAGTAAAAAGTTACTATTCACCAAAAAATTATTTTCATCTCATTGAACCACATTTTAGTCCTTGATATTAACCGTGTCTCTCGGATTTTCGAAATTCCATTCACAGAAGCAGTAAAATTAAGTTTTATGCAAAATTCAGTTTTTAACCTACCACTTAGTAGTTTCACTATTCATCAAAAATTGATGTTTTTCAGAACAATGCCAAAATTTCATCCCAAGCTATATTTCATATTCCGAATTCAAAAATGAAGTCTATTTTACCAAATTCATAACATAAAAGTTGCATTAATTAATTTTATAATTAAATCCCGCTGTTAAAACAAATAGCGTGTTTTTAAGAAACAATATCTATCAAAAGATTGACACTTGTTTATGTCTAGTTTAAATGTGAAACTACATCCAATGACCAACATTGTATTAAATTGTAAAAATATATTCTAAATATACTTTAAAACCACTCAAATTAATGATTTATCACTATTAATTATTTCGATTAAAAAAGTTGTTTTTAATTATAATTTAGTAATTTTCACTATTCATCAGAATATGAAAGTTATCCGAAAAGTACCAAAATTTCACCTTAGGCTAAATTCGATACTCCGAATCCAAAAATAAAGTTCATTTTGAAAAATAAGATTTACTGGATTTCAAAAAGTGGTTATTACTATTCATAACGGCTTGTTTTAATAATATTTTTATAGCATATCGTTGTTTAGTGAAACTCGGTATTGCGTACTACACACGCTATCGAGGAAGGTCGCGATTGCGTGTAATGAAAGTCAAGTCAAGGATGTGTGTTGTGCAAGCTCCTTTTGGTGTAGCGTACAACACAAGACATTAATAAAATTAAAAAGAATATTTTTTTATAAAATCTTGGGCTGTTACATTCTACCCCCCTTAAAATGAATTTCGCCCTCGAAATTCGTAGGGGTTATAAATGGTTTACTATTTGAAAGTTTCTTTAATAGAAACCCACATCGTAAAAAGGAATACCAAAACTTATCTTTAAAAACTAAAGTATAAAACGTAATGGTTACCCAAGTTATCTAATCACTGGGTATCCGCATAGGTGAAAATATGGATATGGAAGAGAAATCTAACCATCATGTTCTGATGGAGAGTGGTAGAGAACATGTCTATGGAAAAGCTAGCAATCACAAAGCCATAAATTTGTGATGATCTAGGGTATCATCTGATTCATCAGATATAAGATCACTAGGACAAAATTTTTGGTTTTCAAGATCATTTCCCTAAAGTTGAAAATTTGAATTAGAATAAATACTTACTTTATTTTGGTACAATCTCACTGTTGTTCATGCCTTGAACAATTTCCACTTCATTTCTTAAATAAATGAAGTTGAATTTTTTATTCGTGAAGTGTTAGCAGATCATGTGATAGAACGACGGGTCATTCCATCTGTCTCAAACAAAAGGTTAGAAAAAATTATATACATAAGTTGATCTATAGTGAGATTAATCATATATGGTTCCTAAAATGGACTTATACCTCATATATCATACTGCTTAATATAATAAAACTAGTTTCTACTAAACAGGGACTTCCTGTAGGCCAGTGGTAGGCGATAAAGGCCAGTCACACTTCAGTTGTGGGTTCGATTCCCACAGCCTTGTCCGACGCGATGGGCTGTCTCCCGTCCTGTAGGTTGTCCTTTTTCTAAACCTACATTACTATAACATCACATAAATAATATTGAAAAACAAACAATACTAACTTATGTCCAACATAATTCATTCCAATCCTTAGGCTTATCCATAATACTACAGTCCACTCTCATAACAAAGTGAAAACGATTACCAGAGATTTAATACCATCGTTGATCCCCATATATCATAAGATATGTTTTGTTGGTCGCATTCCAAACATTCAAAGTCCTTAATCATGTATTCTCTTGAATACCTTAGTGAAAACATGAATGCAGTTAAAAGTTAACACCTTCCACATACCAAAATCCTCAAAATTCTATATACTCAAACCATGATATCACTTAGTCCTTATATCAATCATGAGCTCATGAATACTATCAAACATTTAATTTTCTCCTTATCCCTTCATTATGCGCATATCATCTACATTCCAAAAATATCTGAATAACCTTTCATGGATACTGGTAACATTAATCATACACTTTCAAAACACAAGGAAAGACAACAGTGTAACAATCCATAGATGTCTCTTTATTCCAAAATTACACATGATAAACATGTAATCATTCCACTACATTCTCAAACCATTGACCGAGCTTTAAAATTTTTTTCATCTCACATATCATTTGTAGTCTCTTCATCATCATCCACATAAATACTACCCATATGACCATACTGATTCTCTTCATGAGTCTTTCCCTTAGGGCATTTGTTTGCATAATGCCCAT
Organism: Viscum album; assembly: GCA_963277665.1. Classification (NCBI taxonomy): domain Eukaryota; kingdom Viridiplantae; phylum Streptophyta; class Magnoliopsida; order Santalales; family Viscaceae; genus Viscum; species Viscum album. The sequence continues at coordinate 1,803,333,033 of OY728145.1, read as the reverse complement.
ACATTCCACATTTAAAACACTTAACCATTTTTGATGTCGTAGCAATACCATTATTCTCATCCATGGTGTTAACCGACCCTTTTCCTTTGCACTTACTTACTTTGTGTCCTTCTTTTCCACACCCAAAGCATCTTCCAGTTCCCTTGAAAAATTCTCCTTGACGCCTCTTCCCACATGATTTACATAGGGGAAATTGAACTTTCTTTCCTCTATGATCATCATAGAACTCCATCTTTCTCTTATTAGTCGAGTCAGGAAACTTACCAAATTTTACTTTATTGATCATGTTGTGAGATTGCTGATTCGGCATAATAATGATGTTTGGACATCCAAATCCCATTTCATTTGGTTGCTCATGAAGAATATCATTCCATTGTACATCATATCCTCCATTATTGTGAATCATCTTGTTTCCAGCCATTTTCTAAAACCCAAACAGAATAGTGTTAGATGAAAAAATCATGATAAAGGGGGAGTAACTTAAATATCTATCATCTTTGGTTTAATCTAATATCGTTACCATAGTTCTAGGACTATATCCTATACGTATACTTATCCTTAGGGGCATCCCTAGACATACCTTAGAAATATCTCTAGGGATCTCACTAACGTTTTCACATCCTAGTTTCCAAAGGTTGACTAAACCTTTCCTCTGATACCAACTGTAGAGACCCGAAGCCTAACGTTCATGAACATTACATTACTTTTGCGGAATACTTAATACATAACAAAAATATACACACAAGGATCGTAATAGTTTAGTGTCTTTGGAAACTCGGAACGTAGTCTTCTAATCCTGGTGAAAGATCTTCAAAATCTCCCACAAAGATCTCCCTTTTTTTTACCTAAAACCTTTCTTTATATCCTGGGGAAAAGAAAACATAAAAGGGTGAGCTCAAATGCTCAGTAAGGGTAAACAAAAGAAATATCAATCACATAATTTTCATAAGAACATAACATTTTTGGAAATCTTAACCTGCAAAAGAGAGCATAATTTCATAACATGGGATAAATCATAGTAGTGAAAATGAAACCCTTACTTAAAACATTACTCATTGTGGCATACACACATAATCATAGAGAATCATTTCTTGTTAGTCAAGACTCATTGCCAAGACTATCTTAGTGGACAAAGTCCCTTTCTGAATCGAGTAATCCTCGTTTCAGTCCTGTTTCACTGAACCGGTATAACCTACCATTCCAGCCATGTCTATCTCATGAGATATGAAATCTTTACCCAATGCATTGGAGGGAGATATAGGTCCCACCCATCTCTTAATGAATCCTTTCTTATGTGTGCCACAAAATCATAAATCATACATCATTGCATAACCCATGTAATAAAAATGGGATTCTTAAACAACATGACATCATAAAACCATTCATATAAGATAAAGGAATTCATAAACATTATTTCATCACAACATAGACAAATCAATGTAAAAATATGGATAGAAACAGAACCCTTTATTATCTTAGATGGAAAATAATTTTGATAAAACACGTGAAATGAATTCTGGAGGAAAATATCCTTTCTTCTTCAAAATCAATTTCTTTTCACAAAACATCATGCAATTTTAAAAGAAAGAGATTTTATTAAAAATAGTCATGAAATATTTTGGAGAAAGCTTCATGAAAATAAGGCTTTATAAAACCGTAAAAATCCGTTCATGCCGTTTAAGTTAAAAAAAACATTCTTCGTACTTTTGTCGGAAAAGTCAAAAAGTACCTCGTATGAAAAAGCGACAAAAGATTCCTTTCATTTTCTTTACTAAAAACTCACCGAAGAGTAAAATTGGATTTAAAATATTGTAAGTGGATGGAAACAATATTACATATTGAAGGAACATGGATGTGGATGATAAAATACACCCCAGTAAATACTTACGAATAAACAATCTCGGATAAAAATGAGATTGTGATATTTCCCTTACCTTAGGTCCAATTTGCTTCGTATGTGTCCGAACCTCCTGTATAATGATTTAAATAATGTCATTGACTTATTACAGAATCATATTCATTGTTATGATATCATATATGGTTCACTTATGACATTATATTACCCGTTCTTTTGTAAATTCCATGTTAAAGAAGCGTTTTGGGTAAAATCGTTTCATTTATCGTAGGTGTTTTGACTTGTTGTTCTTGACATCATTATTACTTATATCATGATTTACATACTTCCAGAATATAAAATATGATTTATATATCATATATATTCAGTATATATATATATAATAGATAGATAAATAAAATGAAAAAACACCGTTCATGGAGAAGGTAGTCCGTACGTACGCATGGACGCTGTTTTTTCTTTCCTTATTGTCTTGAAATGGAAGTAAGTAGATGAAATACATATGTATATATATACATAAATCCAGTAGCTTTATAATGTCATATATTTCATTATTATTTCTTATATATACATTATAATCATTCTTAAATGGTTAACATGGAGAATGAATCTCATCGCGTCGTGGAGACGGTAGTCCGTACGTACGCACGAGCGATGATATCATTTCTATAAATATTGAATTGAATTGTAGTGGATTATACAATATATCAGAATCAATATGATGTTGTAATAACTATGTATAGTTATTCTTTACACCATTATACCCATCCATGTAAGGTGGTGGTGGAAAATAGATTATACCACGGCGTGGAGACGGTATTCCGTACGTACGCACGCGCGATGATTTCTTTTTCCGTAGGATGTATAGATGGTGAAATAGGTTTGTTTCATAATTATAATAACATATCAGTATATGAGTGATACTGATGTTATTACTTCATAATGAAACAACCTAAGAAGAAGAAGTGGAAGAAGAAATAAAGATGAAAGAATTGGTAACGATAATTACCTCTTCTTTCAAGCGCCTCTTTGAGACCTCCTCTTAGGGCACTAAAATTGGTCTTTGAGGAAGACCAGAACCTCTAGGATGTTTCTAGGGAAGTGGAGAAGAGATTTTGGCAGGGGTTGGCCGAGCTTGAGAGCTCAAATTGGTGTGATGAGGAGAGGGAGGAGGTGTCCTTTTATAAGGGAGGAGAGGGGCACCTTAGGAATTCTTAAAAATATTAATTTATAATAAATCTAACCCCACTTAAAAACCACCAAAAATGACTCATATTCGAAGCTTAGATGAGATAGGGTTGTAATCTCATCAACCAATCAAATTTAGACATGTTTGGATCTTATTTTAAACCTTATCAATTAGATTTAACTCTAAGTTAAATAATTTAACTTTTACCGTGTCTTTTTGTTTTCTTTCACTATATGGTTAATACACTTACTATAACATGCCAAACGAACCCCAAATTGTTTATTATTAATATATATATCCTTATCTAAGTCATTTGGCCGAACATTAGATTTTTAGGAATAAAATAACAATTAATAATATAATATTTGATTTAAAAACTATTTTGTGTCAATTTTGACATTATTTGATATATGATTTTTGTGAGAGTCATAACAGAATTAAATGTTCGAACCAAGTTAATTAAATCAACATTAATATATCATAGTAACCTAGAGAATTAGTGTAATTCATAAAAAGTCTCAAATTACATTTATTTTGGTGTTTATAACATCAATTATGTCAATATTTCATTAATAAGATAATTACTGCATCATCATTGTGTCATAAATAAATTAAATTATAAAATACCATCATGTAGGAAATATTTTTAGCTTTCTAATGAATATTTACAATCGAATTTATCTTATGTATAACCCCATATTAAAAATGATTTACTTATTAAACATTGATTTTAACTATTTTAACCTTTCTTTAAATAAATTAATAATAAATGTCCTAATCTAATCCAAGTGGGCCTAAATGGTCATATTTTATTCCTAAGTTTGTTTTTGGTCGAATTACACTTGTCCAATAGAATTAGGACATGTGTTAGGGTAATAGTAATATCATATTTACCCTTAGTTACCATATTTACTATTAACCGCGGTAAAAAAAGTAAAAAGTTACTATTCACCAAAAAATTATTTTCATCTCATTGAACCACATTTTAGTCCTTGATATTAACCGTGTCTCTCGGATTTTCGAAATTTCATTCACAGAAGCGGTAAAATTAAGTTTTATGCAAAATTCAGTTTTTAACCTACCACTTAGTAGTTTCACTATTCATCAAAAATTGATGTTTTTCAGAACAATGCCAAAATTTCATCCCAAGCTATATTTCATATTCCGAATTCAAAAATGAAGTCTATTTTACCAAATTCATAACATAAAAGTTGCATTAATTAATTTTATAATTAAATCCCGCTGTTAAAACAAATAGCGTGTTTTTAAGAAACAATATCTATCAAAAGATTGACACTTGTTTATGTCTAGTTTAAATGTGAAACTACATCCAATGACCAACATTGTATTAAATTGTAAAAATATATTCTAAATATACTTTAAAACCACTCAAATTAATGATTTATCACTATTAATTATTTCGATTAAAAAAGTTGTTTTTAATTATAATTTAGTAATTTTCACTATTCATCAGAATATGAAAGTTATCCGAAAAGTACCAAAATTTCACCTTAGGCTAAATTCGATACTCCGAATCCAAAAATAAAGTTCATTTTGAAAAATAAGATTTACTGGATTTCAAAAAGTGGTTATTACTATTCATAACGGCTAGTTTTAATAATATTTTTATAGCATATCGTTGTTTAGTGAAACTCGGTATTGCGTACTACACACGCTATCGAGGAAGGTCGCGATTGCGTGTAATGCAAGTCAAGTCAAGTATGTGTGTTGTGCAAGCTCCTTTTGGTGTAGCGTACAACACAAGACATTAATAAAATTAAAAAGAATATTTTTTTATAAAATCTTGGGCTGTTACACCAACCATCACTAGAAGATCTGGTAAAATGTGTTGAAACTTGAGATCACCCTAATCTATCATGTACTCATACTCATATGTGATATTATTGTGAACAACAAAAGATCATGAAATACATACAAGGAAAAAGATAAAAAGTAAACCAAATTGCTTGAATTCGTGAATGAATATGTATGTGGAACTATCCCACCATGACCCATTAATAGGAAAAGGTATAATGTTCTTTTAATTAATGATTTCAGTAGGATGTCATGGGGATTTTTCATTACATACAAGTTTGATATGTACAATTTTATAAAAACTTATCGTAGGGAATATATAAGTATTCTTAGACAAGAAGATTCTAATCTTTCACACTAATAATGGTATGGAATTCACAAACATTCAAATGGAATATTATCTTGGTAAACACGATATAAGGTAACATGTTTTAGAAGTTTGAACTCCTCAACAAAACAGATTAGTTTATAGGAGGAATCATAATATGAACAACATGGATAAAAAATGATTATTTAAAAGGACCTACCAAATAAGTTCTAGAAGGAATCAGTCTTAACATCAGTCTATATATACAATAGGGCTCTATTATGTCTAGAGAAATAAAATACTCTATAATAGTTAGGGTATGGGAATCCAACATTGAAATAATTTATAAACATTGGAAGTAAAAGTTTTATTCTCAATAAAAATAATCACATGAAATTTTAATCATTAAGAGATGAGGGTATATTTATTGTATATTTAGGAAATCTAAAAGAATATAAATGTTTCAACAAGAGGATTTTAATGGTAGTTAAATTCAATGATGTCACTATAGTAGATAATGAATAGAATCTTTAACAACATAGTGACTAGTTTCTTAATGAAAGTGGTGATGACGTAAGCACCATAGTGGAAGATGAAGTGGAAAATACTAACTTAGAAGAAGATAATGGTCATTTATCAGAGGAATTAAAATCTAAATCTACAAGAAAACCGAAGAGTCAAGATAATATTAACAGACATGACATCATTTGTGATTAGGCAGGGCGAGTTCAAACGTGAAGAATATAGTCGTTACTACAGGAATATTTCCTATATTAGGTATAGCATAATTGTTTTGATGAAGTATCCAGTAGTGGTAACTAATTTTAGGCTAAAAATGAATATGTTGACCAAATTGGGAAGAATAAAACTTGGGAGTTTGTATTGATACCAATATATAAGAATTTCATTGGTACAATATGGGTCATTCACAGTAATATGAAAGAAGATAGCACGGTGAATTGAAAAAAAAAGCAGTATTAATTTGAAAATGGTACTCCCATTTAGAGGGTATTTATGTTGATTAAACCTTTTTACCTTTTGTGAGGCTAGAGACAATCAGATTATTCTTTTTCATAACAATTCAAAGAAGGTTCAAATCACTCCAAATAGAGATCAAGTCGTAATTTATGTATTGCGTTATAGAAGAAGAAATTTATATTGAGTATATAGATTTTTTTATCATTCATTAATATGAGAATATATTTTTTTTCATCTGAATAAGGTTCTATATGTGTTGAAGAAAGTAGCAATAGAAGGGTATTCAAGACTAGATCATTTTTTTGGAGAAACTCTGTTTTTGGCATGGTAGATTTGATTACAATATATATGTTAAAAATAATTGTAATAATAGGATAATGCTGATTTCTAATGTCTATGACATAATATTTTTCCTATCAAATGATGTAAAATGAAATCCGTTCAAAAAAATCAAGAAAATGGAGTTTGAAATGTCTAAGATGGGTGAACTGATTATTTTCCATGGTTCAGAGGTGACACAAGGAAATAATGGAACATTCATTTATATTTCTAAATATTCCAAGGAGGTTTTGATAAGATTTATAATGGATAATTACAATGATACGATGACTGTGGTGGCTACCCAGATGAATCATTGATGGGATGATGAAGGAAATATAGTAATTTTCATAGAATATAGGCAAATCATTATTAGTCTATTATAATTTATAGAAATAAGACCTGATATTTATTTTTACACATGTAAAGCAGCAAGATATCAAATAAATCTCAAATAAATACAATTACATTACATAAAAATAATACATTGTTCTATCAATGGAATAGTGGATTTTGTTTTACTGTACAATGAAAATTCTCATTAAGAGTTATTTTTATATATAGACGCAGATTTGGCCAGATCAATAGAAGATAGAAAATCTACTTCAGGTGGTTCATTATATTTTGGAATATTATTTCTTTCTTAGATAAGGAAGAAACATGATTGAATTATATTGAGAACCATATAATCTGAATATATTAAAACCACTCAATATTACACACAATTATTATGGATGAAGTAGTAGATTGATGATATGGGAGTTCTAGTGAAGTCTCTGATTAGAATCCATTTCGGAAATTCAAGTGTTATAAATATTAGTAAAAAAAACATTCCATCACTATAAGACAAATAAAATTTAATGAAATTATAATTTTATGAAGGATAATGTGGATAAAGGGCTTGTGAAATTGTAGTATGTACTTATAGAACTACACGTTGCAGACATTCTAACAAATTCCATATCTAAAGTAGCATTTGAACATCATCAGCTGGCTCTTAGAGTTTAGTATTCTACATACACTTGAAAAATTGTGGATATGGGAACCCCCTCTACTTGAGGTATGAAGGTTTTTTCCAAACATGAACTGATCTATCTTCTTTACCCTATTATAGACCACAATGAATTGACCTTCGATATACTTGAAAAAGGGGGAGAATTTGTGGTTAAAATGAGAGAGAAATGTATTGATCAATATAGGGGAGAAGCTGATAGGGGGACCAGTGAAATAGGGGATTTTAAAATATGACTATTATAAAGGCGATTTACCACAGGTTATATATAACAAAATATAGGTATTTTTATGAAATCAGTTGATTGTTTTTTGAAATGAAGTGGATTATTAATGAATTTTTCAGACTACTCCTATTTCTCACATCGAGCATGGCTCATATGGGATTATAGTATTTGTTGAGAAAATATTTTATATCTATATAAATCATAATAAGCTAATTTTTGTATAATATGTAAGAATCTTTAATGAGGTATCAAAAATGTGAACTGTTATCAACAAAACCAAAGGGGAAGAATGTTGGAAAAAATCCCTCAAGGTATCATTTAATTATTTTTAAGTTGATTGTGTTTGTTGAAAAAGTATCATTTCATGGTCAGTTTTGGAGTTCCATAATAGTTTTTGACTATGAATTTTGACAAAGATCCATGAAAAAGGAATGAATGCTCTGAAAGTGGTACATAAAATTGCATATACAAGGCAGTGTTCTTTTCTAGTGTTTGAAAACATTTTGGGATCCAAAATTTTGAGGTTGGACCAGTCATTGTGAAAGTTGGAATTATATGAATTGAAAATTCATGTTTTTTGTGAAGATTTGAGTTTCATGAAGGTAAGGATCTTTGAAAATAAATTAGGTGTCATGAAGGATGGATTTCATGAAGGTGTGGAGCATTGTGAATGTGCGAAAGATTGATGGTAATCTCAGTGACTATGAGATGTGGATCATAAAAAATTAATGAAGGGTTGATTGTACTCTCTGTGACTATGATAATCTTCCTGAATGGTAAAATTTACCTATATAGTTTCAAATTATGGAGCTTCATGAATAAAATTAGAGAGATTCATAAAAAGGTGATGATGTTGATGGAAGGTATTATCCCAACTAGGTTAAATACCCCAAGAGGAGGCTGAATTAAAGGATGGTAGAATAAAAAAACTTCCCATATTAATCTTTTTTATTAATTATAAAAAACAATCTTCTCACCCTTTCACAATGAAATGCATAAACAGAAAAGAAAGCTAGAACGAGACAAAATAATTTTACTTGTTTCTCCCCCACTAGGCAACGCCCAATGAGTAAACAATGATAATGTGCCAATGTAAAAATCCACAAAGGATCACTACCAAATAATGTCTGGGATAGATCACCTTTATTCCCAGGTTCAATTCCTTCCTAATTTTTAAGTATATATCACTTCTTCTCAAGGGTCACTCCCCAAATTTTTCATCTTATGCTCACTTCCAATGGAAAGGATCACTTTCTTCTTCTAAATTTTCTCACTACATTAGAAAGGATCAAATCAAAGTTTATAGACATGTAGATCACTTAATTTTATTTAATTAACGCACCCTCAATTATACATAGATTATTTGTTGATGTTACACTTTCATCCACTTGATGAATACCCTTTTACTAAATATTAATTTGGAAATTCCACTTGGTTCACACAAATTTTTCGTTCATGTAACCTTTGGATGTATTGCATTAAACATTGAAAACATGCACATAACATTTTGGATTGGTTGTAGAAGTCCAAATTGAATGTAAATTTTATGTTTTGAACACACCCCTTGGTCATACAGACTCAAGTCCTTTTATTTACAAACAAAATATTTGAGTCGTTGCATCACAATACACTCTTTTCTTGAAAATTTTATGTTTTTCATTAAAATATTAAATGATTCAAATCCTTTCTATTATCTATGGTATTATCTCCTAAAATGAGGGGCATGGACACCAATATATTGAACTGATTGACCCTATGTCTAGAATTATTTTGTTCCTTCCACTATTCATGGAAGAAATTTGTTCTGTCACATAACTCCTAGCATGTACAAAACTTCTTTCAGGCACTGAAATTTACAATTTGACATCGGATTTGGAATGTAATCCCCTTACACACCTCCTTCATGTGGGAAACTCATGTGTCACAAAAAACAAATATTTCTAAAAAAATTAATTATTATGTTCACTTTTTTCATTATCCTAATTTGGATGTGGTGATCCCAAAACATCACTTGAACATAACATTATACATCAACTTCACTCTTGCAAGAAAATTTATGCATCACCTTGTATGTGCATTTTTTGTACCACCTATAGATCATCTATTCCATTGTCTTGGATCATTTTCAATATAACCTATCAAAAATTTCTATAGAAATCCATAATTGATCATGGAAACTAAATGTTTCAATAACACAAATCATTAAAAAAAACACTACAATGTTACCCTTAGGAAATTGTTCCCAACAATATCCCTATTTGGGTTTATTGAAAAGTATTCTCATTTTGATACATAATTAAATAATCTTCTATCTTCTGCCACTATTTTCTTCTTTCAATTCAGATAGTGATCAAATATTTACTCAAAATACGATCTAACCCCACATGATCCGTGCTCAGTATGGGAAACAAGCCTAGCCTGAAAATTTTATCAATGAGTCACTTCATTCCAAAATCACTCAACTTCTTTCCACATGAACCTCATTATTTGGATATTTAACCTTTGATAGGTCATGTTTAGCATCATCAAATTAAAAATTCCCCTACATTACTACTCACTCTATTAGCATCTCCCCCTGACTTGATTAATACATTTTCTTCCCTTTTAGTAGCCACAATTTCATCCCCTTTTTCAATGAACTTCAAGGTCACTTCATTATGGTCTCTATTAGGGTAAAGAACACAGATCATCATATTTGGGGAAAAAATACCTTGGGGAGAGGGGGTCCCAAATCCCGACTTTTCCAAGTGCGGGGAGTCAATGGAACACCATAATCCAATCAATTCCTCTCAAATTCTACTTTGGGTAACACCTTCATTAGAATGTCAGCAACCTATAGTTTTATAGGCACATACTCTAAATTAATAGGCCTATGCTCCACCTTATCCTCTATAAAATGATAATTTTTTTTCAATATTCTTTATCCTTGAGAGATGATGTATATTTTATCTAATGTCTATTTCACTTGAATTATCTGAATGAATTTTAATCATATACTTCACTTCAACTCCCATATCATCAATTTGTTTCTTCATCCACAATAATTGAATTACCACTTTAGTAGCCATAATATATTCAGCTTCTATAGGGCTCAAAAAAAAAGAAATCTTGTTTCATTATTATCCAATAACTACAGAATAGGCCAAGATAAAATGCATCACCAAACATTTATTTTCTATCATCTGCAAAATCAACCAAATATAAATCAATATAGCCCAGTAATGCTTGTTGATATTTTTCATTTTATAGTAAGCCAAAATCCATCGTTACCTTGAAAATTACTATCTTAACTACAAGTAAGTGTATTTATTTGGGATTGACTTGATATCATGATGCATAGAATGTAGAAAAAAAATATGATCATGCCATTATTAATTACTATAGACTTCTAATGATCTTCCTGTATTGTGTGACATTAACTGCCTTGCCTTTATCATCTCGTGATAGTATCACCTGGGTATCCACCAGATTCATCATCATCTTATAATTATTCATTCTAAATATTCTCAAGTCATCCTTGGAATATTTATATCGATAAATGAATGTTTAATTATTTCCTTGGGTCACCTATAAACCAATAAAAAATATCATTTCACCAATCACTGACATTTTGAATTCACTTTTCATGAATTCTATTAAATTTTGTCACTATGATTCATTTGATCCACCAAAAATTATGTCATCGACATACACCAACACCATCATCCTCTAATTACAAACATTTTTTTCGTAGATATTCTATTCAAATCCACCACACTTTTCTAAAATTGGTCTAATCCTTAATATCATTATTTTGGAACTCGATTCAACCTATATAGAACCTTCTTTAGCTAGAAAACTATTTTCTCATCATCATGAATGAGAAAAAAAATATTGTTTCTCAATATAAACCTATTCTTCCATAACCCCATTCATAAATTCTAACTTGACATCCATTTAGAAAAATTTGTCCTTTATTAGAACCACTATGACCAAGAATAATCTAATTGTCTCAAACCTTGGAATATGTTAAAATGTTTATTAACAAGCAATACCCTTTATGTAAGAGTACCCTTTCTACACTAATAATTATTTTTTTCAAATAACTGTCCCATATTCATTCACCTTATTAAGAAAGACTAACTTGTTCCCAATGAAATTCTTATTTGTTGGCTATGACACAATCTCCCATGTCTAATTCTTCTCAATTTGGTCAAGCTCTACCTTCATTGCCTGAACCAAGTTTTTATCTCTAGGTGATTTATCAAAACTTTTATGCTATATCTAATATAGTAAATATTTTTGATATAATGGCCTTGTTATTCATTTTTGAAATAGTGTTGTCTGATCACCGATGATATTCTGTCAGTTAATTTTAGCTCGAATCATTGGCTTTCGTACAAATATATATTTTACATTATCATATTCATCATCAGTATCATCTTTTGAATCATAATTTTACACTTCTACTGACCTTGAGATGATTACATCCTCATAACTTTCATCATGAAACTAGTCACTGGGTTTTTGAAAACTATATTCATTCTCTTATATAGTGATATCATTGCTTCAACAACCTTTTTAAGCCACTTGTTGAAATATTTATAAGCCTTTATTTTTCATCAGTATCCAAGAAATATTCCCATATCTCCACATGATTAATGTTTTATGTTTTTATACTTATAGAGAATAAAACATTGAATTTAAATGATTTGAAAGTATTTAAATGTTGTCTTATTTCCACACCACATCTCGTATGGAGTATTTTCTTCCTCTGGACATAATGGAGCCTTGTTGGATATAGAGACTAATAAAAAGACTAATTTATTTAAGAAAATCTCTGTATGTCCTTTTTAAAAATAATTTTTCTGGTCATATTGTTGATGATCTGATTTCTCATATCAATCACTCCATTTTTTAGGACTTCTTACTTTTGAATCTTGATTCCTTAGACAATTTTTCTTAGGATAATAATCTATCTGACGTTTTGCGAATTCCATGCAATTATCAGTACAAAAAATTAGAATATTATATCCAAACATCCTTTTAGATTCCCTCTTATACAATTTTATGCAACTGAACACATCATACTTGTGAGAAATGAAAAATATTCATGTCATCCTCTTGAATTCATCAATAAAAAAATGTAATACCACTTACCATTAATTTATCTTGGATATATATGTCCACATACATCTACATGCACCAATTCAAGCACTCTAGTTAAGCTTTTCTCTTTTTCATTGTACATATTTTTGATGATCTTCCCTTATTAACAAGAATCACAAGTATGAGTACAATCATGTGATATGTAACCTCCTAACTCAATTTACACAAATTGGTTCCTTGATCTGGTCATTAACATGAACTCAATATAACCTCCCCATACACCAGAGGTTATTGACATGTGGGGCCTTTTCCCATATCTTGTTCATCAAACATGAAGTCTATTCGGGTATTGATCTGGTAGCCTGAGTCGGGTGTGAGGACAAATAATTAGAACACCACTGATAGTATCTAAAACAATATTCAGTCCATGATAGTGAATATTTATATATAAAGAATAAAATAAAATCAATAAAATAAATGGTTTATTCTTATTCAATTACTATTTAATTAACCACATAAACCCCCAGGATCTCTTGGACACCTGAACATCAATAACTATTTCATCTTGTGTCGGAGTCTGAACCATCCATAAGGAATATCATATATCTGAAATCCATTGTTACCATTTATCATCAAATTTCACATAATGGACAATTGGAACCATGGTCAAATGACTTCACGTGGGCATAGTACATTGTGACTAAAACCCCATGGGTATTTGGTGCCTCTTTACCTATCCCACACCTCAATGTCACATGGCTATTTGGAGCCTCAGTCCCTATCCCATACTAACTATCTTATATGGTTATTTAAATCTATAGTCCCTTTCCCACAGGCATTTAACACATATGGGTATTTAGAGCCTCCATCTCTGTCCTACAGATATTTAACACATATATCACAATTTCATAAGTGTCACAATATCAAATTAATTAATATATCATTTAGTTAATAAAATTCAACAATTTCATAATTACATCAATCTATAAATTAATTCTATAATTAATTAATCACATCAATTCCATTAATTAATTAAACAAATAATTAATCACGATAATCCCTTCAATTAATTCACCCATTAATTTATTACATCAATTCGATTAATAAATTCAACAATTAATTAATCATGTGAATCCCTTAAATTAATTCAACAATTTATTAATCATGTGAATTCATTCAATTAATTGAATACATCTTTTATATTAATTAATTTAACAACTTATTAATTGATTGAATCAATTTCACAATCAAAACAATATCCTATAAGTAATTCAACAATTAATTAATCAATACCCACAATCCCAATATTCCCAATTTCACAATTGATTAATTAATTAATCTTCCAAATAAATTAATTAAAATTTAAAAACTCAAAATATAATCATAAAAAATCGAGTCTACAATTACAAACCCCTAATCAAAGTCAATGCTTTGGGATTTGAATAACAGACCAGCTACTTAAAAATTTATGAAGAATGATTGCCAATGGAAAATTGTAGTTGATGTAATACAATTGAATAAATAGTAAAAAAAAGATCTAGACCAAAAACTAGGATCAATATCAACCCCCAAAACCACAAATATCAAAGGTTCCAACTCTTCGTTATAAGGAGTAATATAAGGGATCCAAAGATAAAAAAGGATTACTGGGTATCCAGCACCAATCTGTAATGACTAGAGATTAATAATTAAATCAAAATCCACTTAGAGTCTCCCTAGGGATGGAGGATGAAGGTTATACAAATGAAAAATAAACCAAAATTAACCACACTGGACTTTCTAATATGTTGTTCAAAGAATTACATGGTGTGTAATTCCATTACATATTTTGTAATTATTTTTAAAGGTTTACACCAAAAAATTCGTCGCCTAGGTTGATTTTATCTGGATTAAACTCTTACATGACATAGAATATCATTACATGGTGTGTAAATTTTCTAAAAATTTATTTTCATCCCCAAAATACTTTTCATAAAAGATATGATCACCTCTGAAGCCTTCCAAACGTAATTCAAAAACCTTCCAGAACTAGAACAATGTAGAAAACAAAAAAGGGATATACCTAGAATAATAATGGGATCATACAATATTCCCAAATTATTAAATCTCATCCTAGATCTGTACTCCCTATAATCTCTATGAATATGATGTAAAACTATTGGGACACTGACCTCAAATATCTTCTTCTCTCTCCCATTTTTCCTCCTGAACATACCCATGTTTTAACAATTCTCAAACTATCAGCATGGTATTTCTCTACAACACATTCTCACTATGATCCAACACATGTATCATATGCTCCCCAAAGAAAGAATTTATCTCCAAAACAACATCATCCACATTGATTATATAAGAAGGGTTTGGGTGATACCATAAAAGTTATGAAACATGGAAAACCTCTTGTATAGAACTGTATCTCTTTGGAAGATCCAATCAGTATGCCACTAGTCTGATTCTCTCTAAAACCACATATAGTTCAATGAACCTAGGTTCTAACTTTCCCTGGCTTCATATCATGTGGTGACCCAATCTAGGAAACACCCATAGGAATATAAAATCACCCTACGTAAACTATAGGGGTCATCAGTGTCTATATACATACAAATTTTGTCTACTCTGATAAATTTTAATATCCATATGAATAAGATGATCCTTCTAAAATGTATCTTGTACAAGACATGGTCCTAATAGCTCTGACTCACCTTCCCCCATTTAGCATAGAGATGATATGCATGGCCAAAAATAAAGTGACTCATATGGTTCCATTTTTATCATTTCATGATAACTGTTATTATATAAAAAATTTAATAAAGTAATATACTTTTCCCAGGACCCAAAAAATGATGAATAGGTAATCACATCATATCCTCAAGAGCCATTATAGTATGCTTCGATTTACCATCTATTTATGGGTGGAATCTCGTGATATCTAAAAATTGTGTACCAATGACCTTAAATAATCCTTAATAAAATTGAAAATTAAAATTTGAGTCATAATATAAAATAATAGTTGGTGACACCCTATAAAGATGGATTATATTCTGAACATACAAATCTCTCAACTGCTCCATCAAGAAAGTCTCCCTTATAGTAATGAAATGTGATAATTTTTTCAAACGGTCCACAATCACCCAAATAGAATAATTATTTTGAGTATTCCTCAAGATACCCACCATAAAATACATAGTAACGTCATCCCACATCCATTATGTAATGAAAAATAACAATAGAAAACTACCAGTTAGTTGATGTGTGGCCTTCACCTACTGATGTGTGTAGAATCGTGTCATGAAACCTTATACAACATTTTTCATTCCTATGCAACAAAATTGTCATTGTAGGTCATGATACATTTTTTCCACACCTAGATGCACCTCTTGCATTCCGACATGAAATTGTCGCATCAACTCCTCCCACATACTCATAAGTACAACAACCTAATCCCCAACATAGATGATCTTATCCTAAAATATGGTCTAAAATAAAGCTGAATACCCAGCTTTAAGGATTTCTCTAATGGATAAGCATTCTATATCCTCATAATGACTGTATATGATCCACCTTAAGATTGTAGGCTCCACTGAAACTAATACGAGAGTCATCTACTCCGGACACTCCTAAACCAAAACATTCATCTTAGCCACCATGGTCATCGTCATCCACTCAGCACTAGACTCCTAAACATCATGTGTTTTATTTTTCCTTCTTATATCATTAGCAACACTATTTACCTTTATAGTTGTATCAGCTATCTCAAAATTAAATGACCTTATACACTCATCCCACCTATGATTTTGTAGATTTGAATCTCACTGTGTAATGATATACTACAAGCTCTTTTGATCCGTATACATAGTAGAATTTTCAAATAATAGATAATTCCTGCAACACATAAAATCACGAAACACTGCATATAACTTGAGGTCATGTGTATATTTGTTTCATTCATGAGGCCTTGAATACTGAAAACCCTACGCCATAACTCAATCTCCTTGCATCAACATTCTCCAAGTCAAATTCAATAAGAATCACAAAACACCATATATTCCTCACCTAACATATGTAGAATAATTATTGGTGTCGATGTAAACAAGTATTCATATTCTAGAAGGCATTATTGCATGCGTCCTTCCATTCAATCAGTATCCCCTTCTTGATCAAAATCGATAGTGGTGCTTCTAGTTAGGAAAAAACCTATATAAACCTCCAATAATATATTTCTATACCTAGAATGTTATAGATATCAAAAAACACTACGGATGCGTCCAAGATAAAACTCCTTGAAAATTCTTAGGGTCCATTGACCCACTGACTTTCAGATTATGTGACCTAATAAGTTTACCCAACCAACCCAAAACTAACATTTAGATAGTTTGGTTTATAGACGATTCTTTCTTAGTTTACTCAGAATCATGTTGAGATTTTAGTCATGATCATCATGAGTGTTAGAGTACACCAAGATTTCATCCCATAACACAATCACAAACTGATCCAATAACAAATGGAAGATTTTGTTAATAAAGTTCATAGACATTGATGGTGCATTCATCAATCCAAACAGAATTACTTTGAACCCATAAAGGATATATATGATTCTGAAATTAGTCTTTAGTATATCATAGGGTCTTACCCTCAACTGATAATACCTCGATCTCAATTCAATCTTATAGAATACAAAATATCCCCTAAACTGGTAAAAAATATCATTTATACATGGAATAGGATACCGGTTCTTTATAGTCATCAGCTTTAAATTATAGTAGTCAATACATAATCATAGACTCCTATCATCATTCATATAAAAAAACCATATAACCCCAAGGATACAGAATCGGATGGATAAAACTCTTATCCTACCACTCTTCTAGTTGAGTCTTAAGATCTTAAGGCTCTAATGGTTCCATTTTGTATGGTGGAATAGAAACTGGCTTATCCCCTACATGATCTCAACTGTAAATTCCATATCTATATCTAGTGGAAAACCTGAAAAGTATTTAGGAAAAACATATTGAAACCTATATAATATGTGTGGAAATACATCATGATTCAAACCACTTTCATCTAGAAATAGACTAGTAACAAGGGTAGTGCGCTCCCTTAGTTGCTGATGAGCTATCCTTGCACGGCCAGCCATGATGCCCCACTCTCCATGGTGAATGTATTTATCACCATCATAACATTTAAATGTCACTATCCTATGATAAAAATAAATTTGGAATCATTATTCTACTAACTAGTCCATTCCCAATATTAGGTCAAATCCTAATAGATCAATAATTTAAATATCCCACAAAAAATGATACACCCCAACCTCAATAAAATTTTCATAGGAAGATATCTCTTGCTCGTACTCCCAATGAAATATCTGTTATCAACACCTCACTCATGAACTCCACTGTTAGGCTCAAACCATTCACAATTCATTAATAAATAATGTAATGATATGATCTAGTATCAAATAAGTAACTAGCTAATGTAGAAGCTACAAGAATAGTACCTCTCATTGTGGATAGTCTAGGCTCTCTATCCACAAGTATAGGTTGAATGGAATGTAACATTCGTTACCCTATTTAATGTGATATCGTATGATTCCCTTAGGATGCACCACTCTTTTGATATGGGAGCTATTTGCTTGAATCTCTACATCCACTTCCTCTACATCCCCAGCCAGTAGAAATCAACTGCCCAACGGATATGGTGCCGAAGATCCCCACCCATCACACTAGTTCTGTATAGATCAACCAGCATTATACAACTATCATAGGATCTAGGAGAACCTCTGTAAAATCCCCATCCTACCACAGTCTTGGTACTCCACTAGTGGTCGGGAACAATGTTAACAAAAGTGGCCCAGCATACAACATGGTGGAAAAGAACTTGGCTAAGATCATCAGTAACTTATCCTTCACCCTGGACACTCTTCCTACTACCCATTCCAAACATTATCGTAGAAATTCTTACTTCCCTCAAAATGAATATCCCATGATCATCCAAAATCAACCACATGTCCTATACTGGAAGCCTCATTCAGGTTCCCCTAAGCAATGACAGCCTCATCAACCACATTAGAGAACTTGTTTAATAAAAATAATTTAACATAGGACTTAATATCACATTTAATCTCATCTTGAAAACTCTTTCAGTGTCTATCTCATCCGCTACTAATTCTAGAGTGAATTGTAGAAGTTTTGTAAAGTGATTAGCATAATCCATCATGGAAATGATCCCTCAAGTAAACCACATGATCAATCTCAATGTATCTGGATAAACGTTCTTGAGTATATTCTCCAAAAATTCCACCAATTCCATCTCACCTATCTTCCAAACATGGGACTAAACATCACACCAGTACATCATTGATCCTCACAACATGTAACTAGTTAACATAACCCTATTGTCTGTATGAGTCTCTAAATGGTCAGGTATAGTTTAGATAGTCTCAATCTAGAACTTTGGCACCTCAATTCCACCCTCTCTTGTAAAATTCAATGGATTTTTTTACTAAAACTCCCTCATAAGATTGGAAATTCTGTTCACAGCCCTACAATGGACTTTTTCCATAAACTACCTAAACCAATCATAGTTCTCTTAGAAATACACTATGAATTCCTCACCTAGTACTATCTGTGCCTCATATTCCATTATTGCTAGATTGTCTCCAACCATATCCTCATGTCGTTATCTCAAAAGAAGTCTTCATGGGGGAATTTTTCATGAATTCCAAACACACAATTTAGGACACATAACACAACAGTAACTCATCTACCCTAATTCAAAATAATGCATAACAAGTAATTTTCCCCTTTCCCCACCATGCAGTTAGAACCAAGGTGCTATCACAACCCTTAACCATCTTATATATAGTTTATGGTTAATAAAGAGTAAAATCATTCTCATAATTCAAATTTCACATTAAAAACCCATTTGTTTATCTTTTTTATTATTTCAAAATTTTTAATTTCATATTAGGAAAAAATTTAGATCCATTTCACAAGTAAGAAAAAATATTTCAAGTTAAACAGCTTACCCAAAACCTGTTTTCCGTGCATTCCTTAGATTATATAGGATAAAAAATAATTATGGAATCTTCGAGTGATTCATTAAAACTCAAATCTCATGTCAAACTAGGACACAAGTCAAATCCAATAAAATATTTGAAACAATAATCACATCACATAAAAAGTTCAGCAACCATAGCGAAATAGAATCTACTGTAATAACATATATCAATAATATCAATCCCACCCTAGGTACTTAAATTTTACCCTCCTAAATGGGGTAGGCAATCACATTCATAATATTATCACCAAGTCCTAACTTGTCCTACTATGTCTACCTTTCCCAAATAGTGAGAAAAAATTAAAATAAAACAAAATGTGCTATGATACCACCTTTTAATGTCTTGACTTTGGTACCACACATCGGTACCCCAATCCGGTTGGTCACATGACCTCAAGCGCGCCTCCCCATATGACAAAGGATGATGACTAGAAGCAAGGGTATAATGTTGATAGTGGAAAGACTATTCCCTATTTTTCAATGTAGATCAACAGTCGAAATAATTGAGAATAACCAAAAGATATAACATAACCAAAAAATACCAATATCACAAGATGAAAAAAACTGAAAATACAGTATCAGAACAAAACAATAGACATTACCATGTTAAAGTACATTCTTAGTGTCAAAAAGAAAACCCAAAAGTAAAGAAACTATCAAATCCAAAGTGGATCCCAGAACATATCTGGTTCCCTCATCCATGATCTATCCCGAATCATCCATCCAACAAATGGAATTTTTAATTATCCTTTCCTATAAACATGTTGTCTATTCAAGTACCGATCAGGCAGCCCGAATAAGGTGTGAGTAAAACTTAGTAGTCCACCACCAATGACATCTAAAATAATATTCATTCCATATTAGTGTATCAATTTTTATAAAGAATAAAATTCAATAAATAATATAAATAGTTTACATTTATTCAATTAATCTTTTTTAACCACAAAAAAACTCAAGTTCCCCAGGACACCCGAAGCTCAATACCAGCATTGGACTATGCCAGAGTCTAAACTATCCCCAATGAATATCATATATTTTAATTAAATTTTTACTATTAGTCATCTCATTTTACATCATGTCCAATTGTAACAATAGTTTAATGCCAACTCATGGATGAAGAAAACCATGTCTAACACCCCATGGGTATTTGGAGCCACAATCCCTATCCTAAACCTCAATGCCACATGGATATTTGTAGCCTCAGTCTCTATCCCATACTCACTATCTTGTATGCGCATTAAGATCCCCAGTCCCTATACCACACACATTTAAATCATATGGGTATTTGTAGCCTGATTCCCTATCCCTCACATAACTAAAACATATGGGTATTTAGAGCCTCAGTCCTTATCCCACACACGTTTAACACATATGGATATTTGAGCCTCAGTCTCCATCCCATAGAAATATAACACATATATCACAATATCGTAATTTCTGATGTTTCACAATATCACATTAGTTGACTCGTCAATTAATTAATCAAATTAAACAATTTCATAAACACAACACTCAATTAACTATTTAAACAATTAATTAATCTCATCAATTCCATTAATTAATTCAATATTTAATTAATAACATAAATCCCTTCAATTAATCCACCGTCTAATTTCTTACAACAATTCCTTTAATTAATTCAAATTTTACATAATCATGTAAATACCTTTAGTTAATTAAACAATTAATTGATTACATCTATTATATTAATTAATTTAATAATTAAAAAATGGATTCAATCAATTTCCCAATCACAACAATATCCATTAATTAATTCAACAACTATTTAATCAATTCCCCCAATTCTAATATCCACAATTTTACAATTCCTTAATTAATTAATCAACAAAATTAATTAATTCATATTTGGGAAATTAATTTCTAATCAGTCAAAACAAATTATACAATTACATACATGAAATTGAAATCAAGACTTTTGGATTTGAATAATAGACTACATACCTAAAAATCCTATGAAGAATGCTCATAAATGGAAAACCCAAATTAATGTAAGATAGTCAAATAAATAATCAACAAAGAGATCTATACCAAAAACATGGATCAAGAACAACCCACAAACCTAAAATTATCAAAGGGTCTACCGCTTATTCAGAACGAGGAACATAAGGGAACTAAAGAAAAAAAGGTATTACCATGTATGTATAACCAATCTATAATGATTATAGATGAAGAAATAAATAAAAAATAGCTAAGAGTCACCCTAGGGTTGTAGGAGGAAGTTTTCACTAAGTAAAAAACAAACCAAAATGAACTGCATCACACTTTTTAATCTATTGGTTGGAGAATTACCCGACGTGTAATTCCATTACACCTCCTGTAATTTTTTATGAAGGTTTATTCTAAAAAACTATTCACGAATTATGAGTTTATAATGATTAAACAATTACAAGGCATGTAAACTTTCTAGATATAGTTTTCAGCCCAAAAATATTTTGCATAAAAGATCAGACCACCTCCAAATCCTTATGAACCAAAATCAAACATCTTCCAAACTTTGAAAAATTGTGAAAACTCAAAAGGTACATACCTAGATATAGAAAATGATCATACATGACAGATTAAAGATATATTTCGTTACATTACATATGACTAGAACTTATAGGGATGGTTAGCATATATGTCCAAGTCATTTATGTCACAACCTATTTTCTTCCCTGCTAGACAAAAAGAAAAAATCTTCTTCTCCGCATAAAAGGTAGAGCTTCATATTTTTTTATTTTCCCATGTAGAACAACTACACCACATCTTACTTTAAAAATAAAAAAAATTAGTAAAGATTATAGCATTCAAAATGTCACATAGTTTACTGACACTATGAAAAGTGTGACTGAGGCCTTCAAGAACTAAAACACTAGTACGTCTGATTTATTGGCCCCCAAATTTGGATTTTACCAAGACAATAATCTTCAGCCATTCATTATTTATAAATTTTAAAACACCTTCATTATCATATTTAATACAATAACAAAAACCTTATTACCTATCATATGGGATGCACATCCACTATCAAGAATCATACACTAGAACTACCTAATGATTTAAGGGAAATATCCAAAACCACTACTTTCTCAACTCTTTTATTTTTATCCATGTTTTTTACTTCGCACCCAACATGGGTTGATAATATTTCTCTTCAATGGATTATTGTGGAAAAGCTTCCTCTTATATATTGGAATTTTTTTTTCATTTTTATCTCATTTGATGACATATTTAACTATGGCTTATGACCACATTTAGTCTGCTTTAACCCATTTCAATTCATTATCAGTGAGAAATATTTTTCCATCTTCCCAAATCCTCTACACCTAAAATAGAGACCCTCAAAAGATTTCCTATAATATTGATCTCTATTTGGATTCCTCTGTTGGACTTGTTCCATTTGACACCTCTTTGCTATGGAACAAACACATAGTGTGTGAACCATTTTTTCACAACAATAGCGTATCATATGAGGGGAATTCCTTTGAGTCAATAATGCAATACTGATTTTCCATTGGGTTCTCTAAATATTCATGTTTTTAATCCTACCTAAAAAATTATTCAATCTCGAAGAAGCTTCTTGTGGTCTAACTTTAACCATTACTAATTTCTATTTTCAGTAAAGCCATATACCAACCTTATCATTTTAATTTTACTATTTCTTCTATTCTTCTAGGCATATGTTCTTCACTTCTAATTTTTTTTATCTAAATGGTCATATATCCCAATGTAGTACAGAGAGTCAATCATTATTATAATCCTTTACACATCATCATAGGTCGATGACATCATGTTCAAGTTCTTTGATACGTTTGATTTTATTTTTTATAGTTTTAGTCACACTATCAATTTATCTTTTTTTCATCAATTTTGAGATTGTACTCAATTTCCATTTCTATGATCTATGCCATTGAAGGATTTATTTTTTAAATTTATTCGTTCATCTCAAACTTCTCTTCTTCTTGTTTCTACATATAGAGTTTGGTATTATGAACTAGATTATTGGATTTTTTCATTTTGGATATCCAAACATCAATCTTCTGAAGATCAGCTTGTAATTCAGCATGCATATCAACTATTCCTTTAACTTCCTCATCATCATTGCCATTTTATTCCCTTTTTGGTAACTTCAAACAACTTCCACCATAAGATTTTATTGACGATATTTTTAGATCTCAAAATCTTTAATCATAGATTCTTCTAAATTTTCATTTTTTTAAAGAAGATTCTTCTTTTCGAAGAAATTTCTCTTGAATTTTTTATTGCCTATTACATAGGCTAAATAATTATTCATTGGGATTTTTACTTCATCATGATCATCTTCTTGATACTTCTTAATGAACCATTCTATAATATTTCCAATATTTATACGCTGAATGCCTGAAAGTAGGAGTTTCCCATTGAAAATTCCTTTTACACTATTATGATTTGGGGGAAGGAGTGACATCACCTCATACTCCTCTTCTTATTCCATTCCTTTTTTTAATGGTGAGATTATTCATGGACGTGAATTCCACCACCATGTAATTATTTTTCTCCGCATACCCGTTATCATCATTTAACATCCTGTATGAAACTAGAGGATTTTCAAGCTATCCAACATCAGCTCATTTGGATCATTATCTTCTAAAACATGAACTTTCAGATTGAATCAAGGTGGAAGTATTTTCAAGATGTAATTAACAATATTTATATCTCTAATAATTTATCTGATACCATGAATGTATTCCAAAACAATATTCACCTAGTCAAAGAATGCATCAAAAGACTGATTAGGGTGAATTCTGAGA
The DNA here is from genome assembly GCA_963277665.1 of Viscum album. NCBI lineage: Eukaryota > Viridiplantae > Streptophyta > Magnoliopsida > Santalales > Viscaceae > Viscum > Viscum album. The sequence goes on along the minus strand of OY728145.1, from coordinate 1,803,308,396 downwards.
TCCTCATACTTGTTTCATAGAACTAACATCTTTTCTTCTCTAGAATTTGAGTCACCCTCATAAATATTTAGAATCTTTTCCAACATAGAATGTGATGTTTTACATAACATAGACTTTTTATAGATTTTATTGGATAGGGATCCCCCGAAATCATTGATTTTATTGGATTCAGTATCCAATTCCGTATAATTATTTTCTGATAAAACTCTACTATCTATACATGCATAAATAACATACACTTTATCTCTAAACACATCCATTCCTAGTGATCAAAATAATTTTTTCATCTGATTCTTCCATAATTGAAAATTATTTCCATAAAATATTGGAATCCCTTTATGATTGACTGCCTCCATTGAGGCCCCATAGAGGGAAACGCTAAAATTAACCAATGGAACTAAGACGAATTGGGATACCAAAAAGGTTTAATACCCCGTGAGGGGGTGAATCATGGTATAAAGGATGGAAAAAATTTCCCATTCAGATCATGATTCTTCCTTAGACAAAAAACTCATATCTCCCTTTCCATTAGAAATGTTTGAACATAAATGAAAACATGTAGTAGAGAAAATGATTTTACTTGGCTGGCCCTCACTAGGTTACGTCCAAGGCTTATACAACAACAATTTTCCAATTTACAAAATCCACTAATTATTGGATCAAATGTTTTGGATACACCAATTTTGTACCTAGACTCACTAGATTTACAATGTATTTGGATAGCTCAACGCTTCCCAATGGTCACTCCCTCGATCCTCCTACTAATGATCACTATCGGTGGAAAGGATCACCCTTTTCCTCTTCCTTTTCTCACTACACTAGAAAAATTACACACAAATTTTATCAACATTTATGTCACATAATTATCAATAATTAATGTATCATTAATTGTAGATATATTCTCAATTTATTTTCTACTTTCATCCACTTGATGAATACCACATTACCATATATTCAATAATAAATTCCTCCTATTTCACACAATGTTTTTATTTCAAACAACCTTTGGATGTATTCTATACATCATTGAAATCATTCATGAAAAATTTAACATTGGTCACAAAAATACAACTTTCACACATCTTTTATCTTTTTTTGAAACTCCATTGGTCATCTAGACACAAGTCATTTTCTACACACACCTAATATTTTAGTCAGGGCTTCACACAACACTCTTTGAATTCAAATTAAATGGTTTGTATGTAACTGTAATATGATTCAGGGAACTAATATTATATAAGGGTTGAGGTCCTAAAATGAGGGGGTAGCCACTAATTTATAGACCCAGCTAACTGGGCGCACAATATTCTTACGCACCTTCCTCTATGCAGAGAAGAAATCTGCTATGTCACATAACTCTTAGCTTGTTCACAACATCCTTCAATAATTTACCTTTATTATATGACATCGTATTTGGTGAATAATATTCTTTTTCTCATTATTCTTGTGCAAAAATCCTGTTTCATAATAAAAACTCATCTTTCGCACAAATTAAAATCTTATGTGCACATTTTTCCTTAGCCAAATTTTGATGTGGTGATCGAGAAACATCACTTGCGCACAAAATTATGCATCACCTTCACTTTAAGTCATATATTTTTAATTTTACATTACAATAATTACTATTGAAAAAGCACATTTTTCCGACCTCTATATTTTTGTCCCAAAAATTTGGAAAATAATCGGAAACAACATCACCTTATAGACATATTATTATATTCTACCTATAGAGAATCCATTCCTTTTTCTTGTATCTTTGTCAATATACCATGACAACAATCTCTATAGAACCCCCCAACTGACCATGGAAACCCACACTGTTAAAAAAAACAATCAACCCAAAAACATTGTAATGTTACATTGATATATTTTTTTTCCAACATAATATTTTGGAGTGGGAGGTAATACCTATAAATAGACCTCTACCCCCTACCCCCAGAAATGTAGATCAAGACTTAACAAAGATTCAAAGGATATGAATTCATGAATATGATTCCGGAAGTATTTTATTGTGAAAAAATTTATGAAGAAATGAACATCACAAAGGATATTAAAGCTGACATAAAGTTGTAATTATTGGGAAAGTATTGAAGTTATCAAAGGCTATAAAAAGCCGACAGAATGTTTTGAGATTCAAAAATTCTGATTAAAGATCTTGAAAGTGAAATAGCTTCATGAAAGTGTTTGATATTCAAGAAATGAGGTTGATTCATGAAGGTTGGGTGAGCTTCATGAATGTTTTGGGGTTCAAAAAGTTAGTATATATTAATCCATAATTAAGGAATTTCATGAAGGTTGTATGAGATTTGAGATAGTTGTGAGCATCATGAAAGTGTTAAAAAGTGATTTCCGGTTAATTATGTGCAAAAGTGATATTCATCAATTATATAAAAGTGTGACTTAAATTGAGAATATATCTAAAACATAGGTTTTATTCATTATTGACAATTAAGAGACCTACATGTCCAAATACTCTGTGTGAATCCTTTCCCAGGCAGTGAGTAAAGGAGGAGGAATAAGGTGATCCTTTCCACTATCAGCGAGTCAGAGAAGGTAGATTGTGGGCGCCACCCTTAGAAATGTGTGAGTTAACCCTAATCATTATAAAGGTAGTGATACTAGTTATATAAGTGATCTATCCCAAACCATGAATTTATAGTGAGCCTTAATTAATTTGTAACATTTTCACATTGTCATTGTATGATCCTTGGACGTAGCCTAGTGAGGGTGAACTAAGTAAAATCCTTATGTCCGATGCATGACATCATTTTTTTCACAAATTTATTAGGGAAAGGGAGAGAAGATTGTTTTTTAATTAAGAAACAAGATAAAAAGGGGCAGTTGTATCAATATTTCTTACCTTGATTCACCCCCACCCCCGCTCAAGGTATTAAACCAAGTTGGGAAAAAATGTCTTTATGTTTATTTAACAGCTCACCATATATAGTTGATTATTGGATATAACAAAAAAAGTGGTAGCTTACATGAACCATTGATAATCAATCCATATTTACCTACAGAGTGAGGAGGTTTACTTTGAATGGGTGATTCCAAATCATAGAACAAATTCTCCTTTAGTAATGCAGTACAAAATAATATATTCCAACTAAAAGATATTGTTTTCTATGAGAACATTATCTATGTTAAGGAAGGAAAATGGTGTAAGAATTATTTTAATTTCAATTTTATTACAAAAAAATAAACACAGATTAAGAGTAATTTATTTTGTTTTCATGTTTGATGTGATGTATTGAATTTGTATCGTATTATTCTATCAAGTCCCAATATCCCATTCTATTTGATTAGGAATGTCCTATTTCATGAAAATTCTAGTATAAAGGATCCATATTTACCTTCTTGTAATCCAAATTAATTTCATTATAATTATAAAAAAACATGTATACTGATTAGAGGTCTATCTAAATGCTATCTTGCAACTCCTTGAACAATTTAGTGGAATACTCAATCAAGAAATCCTAATATGGGTTTACTCAGCACTTGAAACCAAATTTTCATTTGATCAAACTAAGCTCATTAACTCAAATAAATTTTTGTTAAATATACCTAATATCATTGTTAATATTTTTAAGAAGTTTCATCCTTATATATTTCTTTACTTTAGAAGCAGGTTAAGGGAACCAGAATTGGGGGTTTTCATAAAAGGAAATGCAGGAATACATACCTTAAATAATGATGAAGGTATGAATCATAGGCCATCATTTTTATTTTATAATAATAATTTAAAAAAACCCACGAAATAATTTAATTAAAGTAAACCAAACACATACATATATTATTTTATGATCATGATCATCCACACAAAAAAAATGCACATTTAAAATAATTATCTAGCATTAATTTAGATCAATTATTTATTATGTTAAAACATGTAAATTAATATAATTAAATATATTATTAATAAATTAATTCATTTTATCTTATTTATTAATCCAAATTTTTCTAAATATATTCATCCACTCTAATTTTAAATTAATTAATTTAATTTCTTTTTAATTCTCTATATGGGATGTATATGGTGGAAAAACCTTGAATAACAGTATAAGGGTGTAAATATTTCTATGAAATTATAATATTTATAAATTCTAAGAATTATTAAACATGATCGCAAATAATAAAAGTCCAATGATACATAAACATGTGGATTTCCTACTAGCGATACTATTTCTAAAATACCTTCTCTTGTAGATTTCCATGTTTGAACATCATATGAAAAAGTATTAATGTCTTATGAGTCCCCTACCCTTGAGGTATGACATCATTTGTGTTCCTCAAAATATCTCATCCAACCATGGAACATATATTTAAGAATATTATCATAACACTTCATGGTTCTCATCATGTGGGTAAATTTAATAACATTTCAATGTTAAATTTACTCTCCATACATATCACATAAATTGTCATGGAAAATAAATACCAAGTAATGATAACACATCTATCAATAGTCACATATATCAATATATACATTTAATCTAATGTACAAGTTGTCGGTATTGGGGAAACAAATACAAAATCTTCTGTTGTTTTATGATTTCTTGGCTAATCCACATGAAATTATTATGTTCTTTACTTTTTTTAGTCATTTATTGGTTTATATTTTCATTATGTAAGATTTTGAGTTCGATTATATGTGTGTGTGAGGTTATAATTTTTAAGAACCCTATTTTTTTATGATGAAATGATCCTTTAAATTTCATTCTAATTATTTTTTGGAACTTTTTTGGAGGCTTAATGAGGTTATGGATGTTTTGGGTGTGTCTAGGGATCGTTCAGAGCTCAGAACCCCAACCGGTGGAAGAAACCACAGGGTCGAACGGTTAGTAGAAATAGTGTCACCCAACCCACACTATTTATCTTAACCACATGGAACATTTCATAGGGATTATTAGGGTTCATGGATTTCCCTAACCATGCACCCAGTGTCGCATGCTCGAGATTTGTTTTTGAAATATTTAGTAGATCCAAATAGCATGTTTGGGGCATGATTTCTCAAATAGTGGTACCAAATTGTGTGGGTTCCCTCTTATGGTACATCCTGGTGCACGGTTGGAACACAGTTTGGCCAACCGTACCTCCAAACCATGAGACACTAATTTGTTTTTGAGAATTTATAATTTTACCCTTAAAATCCTTTTAACTCACCCATCATTGCATTTTCTCCTCCATAAAAAATAATGAAATCCTCCTTCACATTGGAAGACCCCTCCATGAATGACAATTTAGGTTCTTTAAAATCTAATCAAAAATCCAATTTTATATCTGATGGTCATGTTGGATTCCTATAGGTAAGATATTCATTCCTTAGGCTCAGTTTTTCAATTTTATTCCTATAGATAAATTTATTTTGATGATGAATCATATGCCCTATTTTAGGGTGTTGATCCATTCTTCACTTTTCATCCAGTCTAAGACAAACTAAAGGAAAATACTTGGTAAGTAATGTACTACATTCCTAACCTATGAGGTCCATGAATTTTCCCTAAAAGTCTCACCATTTACAAATTTTCATTTTTGTGCGCACACTAGTTTCACTAGGTATTTCTTTTTAAATTCATATTCCCTTGTTATAATAATTGATCTCATATTATAGAGACCTTTTTATACTTGGTCCTTATTTCATTGGAGTTTGATACTTCAATGCCAACCTCCATAAGTAAGGGACTTCCTTATTTATGACTTGGAACCCCATATTGGATTTAACTATTACTTTGTTTAGATTCACTAGAATCGACTTTAATAAGATTAGTGTTCTAAATTAAATAACTATCCTTAAAAAAGTTAATTGGAAAGTATATTTATATATATCACTTGGAATAGTCTTTTATAATAATTAAATTCATTTCACTTCTTATCTTACCTTGTCACCTTAGGTGAAAGGTGCTGTAATGAACCTAATGAATTTATAAATGGAATGTATATTATTAGATATCACTTATCCTGTATAATTATAATTGAATGGTTATTGGTTTCATGACATTATCCCACCTTGTCATGTTTAGTGATAGGTAAAGTAATGAAACAATTAAATGACCAACACATGAGTATTATAGGTCCTAATTAAATAATGATATAAGTATATGGTTCTTATTTCATATGGACCTTTTAATCATTATAGGAGTGGTCATACTTGAGCTATTCTTTGATTCCTGAGGGAATGCCTTGAGCACTAAAAGAACACCATTCCAATTCAATGATCTGATTTCCAAGGGATATACCCACCATGGAATATGGTCCATGTCTACTATAAAATTCCTGACATGATTTTATATGATACCTTCAATATCATTCCATATATTGGGATTCCTTATATTCGGCTTCATGAAACAAAGAGTTCCCTCGATACACCCCATTGAGACGAGAAATTATTAGCATGATATTAATATAGATGAGTTACATAGACTCAATTAGACTCTTTTACAGTGGAATGCCTTGGGGAACCCCTTGGATTATACTTAGACCATTTATTTCCAATCCGCATGAGTTACTACTATAAGTTTTTCAACCCTTAATGTCAAGGATACCTTGGTTATACTAGGGATCCTATTTTATTATTATTATGATATATTACAGTGTCGTTGACACTTTCACTTGATTTGTCTATAGAAACTAAATTAAAATGAATTAATTAAATGATCTCATGTTCATAGACATTACTAGCTGAGGCTGAAGAAGGTATCAGTTACTATGTTAACATTGATTTACATTTATATATATATTTGGTCACTGATAGTCTATATTCACAAACTATATTGTATAATCATCATTGGTTATCACCTATTGAGATTTATATCACAAACTATCTGGGTCACCGTTGGTACCAAGTAAAATTATATTATCATTGGTATGGAAAATGGGAATGATCCTACCTTGGAGACATTACATTTTTCTTTCTTGAGATGGATCTTAGTAGTAGATAATTGGAAAATTTCTCAAGATTATTGGATAGTTTTTGGTATATTTCTTCTTTTTTATAGCATATAATGTGTTGTTTTTCTGGCTACCATGTATACCTCTTTTCCTATAATATAAAGACATGAAATAACATCATCATATTTTGTATATGATACTTTTCAACATTTTATTTGATTATTATTGATGGATTTTTATTCTTATCTTCCAATGTCAATCTTGTTTATTTATAGTTATGATTCTGCTATTGTAACCCATCTATTTCATATATCTATATCTATAGTTTTCCATTCTAACCTGAGGGAATAGTCTCCCCAAAGATACTCCCTCGGCCATCACTGCTATTCAGTATCCTCTAGAATATGGGGTAGTATGCTTGAGGCTATGTGGTCCACTAGGATTGGGGAGCCTTTGAGTGGAACTAGGTTCAAGATGTCACAAAGTGGTATCAGATCCATTTTATTTTATTTTGTATTATTATTTTGGTAATATATATAAAATATTAGGAACATGTTATAACATGGTCATAATTTTTTCCTGGGATTAGCTTTCCCATGCTTGAGGGAAATACCAATTTTCCTGGTAATAGGAAATTATTGTTTTGTTTTTGACCTATTATAATTGATATACATTCATCGTTGGGTGATGCACATGACTGTGGTATTTTGATATGCTTTATTGATATTTACCTTTTCCTGGTATGGTAATGGTCATTATTACATGCATTATTATAGACAAATACTGTTCACATTCCTTGAATATTTCAGGACATATATGTACATTTAACGACATTCAATACCGATGTTTCATGTTATTATAGAATGATCCATAGTAGTTATATATTCATGTGTTGATAAAATATTATACACGGTAATGTAATTGATTATTTAAAGTGTCATAATCAATCTAAGTAGTGTTTTCCTATATTGGATGATGGTGGCATCTTTAATAGCTAGTTTCTACCCAAGTTAGCTATGTACCTTGAGTTACATGAGCTAGGATTTGATAGCGATTGAATGACTACCAGTTAACATTTATGATGAGTATGGGGCCTCATGAAATGTAATGTGTAATTTAATTGATTTGATCCACTGTATATTACTTTTTACATTTTGAGACTGAATGTAGATTGGGTTAAATGAAACTAAATGGGTTTCATTTCAGTTATAAAGTATATGGGGAATTATTAGCTGGGAATGAAAATATCTTTAATCAAACCATGATATATTTATATAATGAAATACAAAATTTAAATTTAAAACCTAAAATATAAAATTAAATGTTTGAAAGTAAATGAAGAAGAAATTTTAAATTAACCCTTCACCTAATGTAACCTCTGAAAATTAAACATAAACACTTACCAATACCCTATACTTATAAGTGGGTACATGACACAGTATGATCGGTAGTGATACCTTATTCTAATGATCAGATTCTGCTATTGTATTTATCTTTTATTAAATATTATTTTGCAAATTTTTCTTGAATTTGTTTAATTATTCCACACTGAGATTATCCAGTCGTGTTTCAGGAGGGTGGTGATGACAATGCTCCAATGGTGGTGGGCCCTAAGACACTAGTGATAACTCTCATAGTTCCATCTAAGGCACCACCTTATATCCCCAAACCAAGAACTAATTCTCATCTTCAAAATATTTTTTTACATCTGATGCAGTACATGAAGGGCACTCCATGACCTACACCTACTAAGGTTGATCTGACTCATGAGTTATAGTAGCAACATACTCCTATCTTTTTAAAGGAAGAAGGACCATATGATGTTGAGTATTATCTATAGTCTACTCTTTAGATATTTTATTATCTATAGATGCATCCAGAGAGGAGGATCAATCTCTCCAACAACATGCATCACGAGTTTTCTAAATGCTAGTGACACGTGATTACTCATGATGGTCGGAATTATGGCATGGTTTTGGAGGACATTTAGTGTTCCTTCTATGCTTACGTTTTCCCTCAAAAATTAGTATCTAACTGAGCCAATGAGTCCATGCACCTGGAGAAGTGTGCTATGTCCCTTATAGAATATTTAGTGTGACTTAATGAGTTTCAATTCATCGCACCACTTATATATGATGATGAGATATCGTGAGTGCAATGATTCAATTATGGGCTCAATTATTACATTTTATCACAAGTGAATGTATTTCACCTACCTAAATTTTATGATCTTATAAATCAAGCTCATATCATTAAGAACAACCTAAGAGAAGTTGATAGTACTAGGAACAGAGGTTTAGTTTTGATACAAGGCAGTAGTACTTCTTATAGTAAGAATCATACCCTTGAGGATTCTCTTTAGATCATTGGAATCCAGTGTATCCACACTGGATGCTCTATTATATGACATCAGGGTAGTTTAGAGGTGCATCTAACACCCCTATGTGGTATATTCCCTCTTAAATGTTATGATTTCAGCTATATGGGTCATCTTTAGAGATCTTGTCGTACCTTTCCACCTGTTTTCATTAGAAGATTATCTACAATAGATCCACCTTCAGGGGAAGGATATGTTATTCTATGTCAATCAGGGAGTCAGAATAGCACCAGTATGATTGGCTGAGGCTGAGGAGGAGGTCATGTCCATGGTAGCTATACTTCTGATTATCAGTGATAGAATAGCTGACATGCTTAGGGTAGTCTAGTTGTATAATCATCTATGGATCAAGAAATTTTCATGCTTTATAGATGATACATAAGGATAATAGTGAACGATCATCTGTAGTATGAGGTAATATTCTAGTCACCTCTAATATTTTATCTACTTCATTCAATATAGGTTCCTCTCACTCTAGTATTTCTTTTTCGATCAAGGAAATTCTCTTGCTGATTCAGTACTAATGTGTTGTGATGACCCTGGATACATTTTTGGGTGTATATTCTGAGTAAATACAAAAATTTAGGTACTTCCCCATTGAGTTTTAATGTTATCCCTACTTATGGGGCCTCTTCATGCATGAGATCATAGGATTCGATGTTATTCCTAGTATAAATTGGATGAATACATATCAAACCTACGTGGAATGCTATCAACACAGGGTGCAGTTTACATCACCATAGGGTTGTAGTTATATTCACAAGGGTGAGTGTAATGTTTATGATTGTATATCTGGACCAGAGCATCAAGGTATAGGTGGAGTTACAACACATATTGCTAGAAATTTTACAGAGGATTAGGGAATACATAAGGCACACTTTCGTCTAGTGGTAGATCATTTCAAGGGATGTATTTACTGAATATTTTTATGGATTACATATTAAGATAGAGGTATATTTTAGGATCCATATTATTCCAAGAACATCTCTAGTGTCTATTACTCCATACAGGATGGAACCTACTGAGCCCCAGAACTCAAGTGATAGTCGGAATATTAGGATTCTAAATGTTTTATCAAACATATTACTTCTTCTTGGGGTTCACTGATGATTTTATCTAATGAGGATGGAAACCATAGTCTATGCATGGATTACCAATCGTTAAGCCATCTTATGATTAAGAAACCATATTAATTTCCCCATGTAGATTATATCTTTGACCAGATCTGAGGCGATAGGGTATTCTTGAATATTGACCTGAGATTGGGCTATCATCAGGTGTGATTCAAGACTTTAGATATACCATGTATAGCTTTCCATAGTCGGTATGTTTTATATGAGTATCTCTTTATGTTGTTTGGTCTTAAAAACACACCATACATTTTGATGGGTTTTATGAATTGGGTCTTCCACCCCAAAATGGATTCTGTCGTTGTGGTTTTTGTGGATGAAATCATTGTGTATTCTTATACTCATAGTGACCAAGATAAACCCCTTGAAATCATTATGAATAAACTTAGAGAGAATAAGATAAATTCTAATCTTTCTAAGATCCACTTATGAATCAAAAAAATTTAATTCTTTGGTTATATCATCTCAGAGTCAGGGATATCTATTGACCTTGAGAAGGTTAGTGTTGTTGTATCATCCCAAGGAAATTTTTGATATATGGAGTTCTCGAGGGATTGATGGATATTAGAATAATTTAAAAAGGTCTTATCACACATTATTGAACCTCTTACATGTATTAAAAATAAGGGTGTAAAGTTCCTATGGTCTGAAGCATGTGATAAGGCCTTTTTGGAGATGGAAGGAAGGATTACCTCGACACTGATTCTAATACTTCCAGAGCCTCGTAAAGGCTACATAGTGTTTTTTGATGTGTCAAGAATCATATTGGATTCAATAATGATGCAATAGGATAGATTCATTATGTATGGTTCCCTTAATTTGAAACCTAATGAGCATAATTACCCAATTCATGACTTTGAGATAGAAGTAGTTGTCCATGCCACGCATTGCTAAAGACACTATCTAATGGGTGAGTGATTTTTGGTGTATACGAACCACAAGATCCTCAAATATAACTTTACACAGTGTGACATGAATTAAAAATAGTTAATATGGGTCAATTATATTCAGTACTTTGATTTTGAGCTTCCATATATTCCTTGAAAGGAAAATGTAGTAGCTAATTCACTGAGTTGAAAACTTAGAAATAAGATGTATAAGAAGCTAGTGATGAATTTATATTGATGGAACTATTTTATAATATTAATCTTGAGATTCATGAGAGTCACAAGAAACCTTTTTTATGTCCTTATAAGTTTCCTCTTTACCCCTTTATAGGGTGAAGATAAGACAACTTTTAGATCCTGAAGGATTGGTTCTCCGAGAGATTATTTCTAGAGAGAAACCGTCTCTAGATTTGTTTATTGATAGATATGACATTCTATGTTATATATGGGAATATATGGGTTCCTAAATTAATGGTAGAGGAACTAGTTTGAGATTCTCATGCTTCCCAGGGGTTAGTTCTTCTAGGAATATTCAATATTTACCATGATATGTGTGTCTAGTATTATTGGCCTAGAATTAGATGATAGATAAAAGGTTTGATCACTGGATGTTCCTCCTTACATCAGGGGAAGGTGGGTAAACAGTGGCCTACGTGATTTTTATATCATTTTTTAGTCCCTGAATGGAAATTGGAATAAATTGATATGGATTTTATAGTAGGATTACTAAGGATTCTTCATGGTAGCAATTCATTTTCAGTAGTTTGGGATCGACTGACAAAGGTTTCACACTTCCTTTCAATATGGAAAACTTTATAAAATAATGGCCTTGGAAGACTATATATATGTGAGATCATATAACTACATGGTTTCCCTCATACAATCATTTCCAAAAGGGATGCGCATTTCACATCAAGGATTTGGTTGGGGTTATAGATAAATATGGGTACACTGGTGCTTCTGAGTATATCATTTTACCCTTAGATCGATGGTTAGTTAGAATGGGTGATACAAGTTTTAGAGGACATTCTATGAAAATGTGTACTTGATTTTTTTGGAAGAAGCATATCCCCACATTAGTGTTATCCTATAATAATATCTTTTAGGAAATGATTCAGATAGATCCATGTAAGTCCTTTTATGATAGGTCTTTTCATTATCCCATTTGATGGTTTGAGGTGGGAGATCTAGGGATACTAACTGATTTCATAGTGTAATAGAACATGAGAGTAGGATCAGTTGATTTGAAATTATATGACTACTACTTATTATAGACCAAAATATTGTTCTCATTTTCATCGATGACCTCTGGTGTTTGAGGTTGTAGATCATGTTTTCTTGCTGGTATCAATCAGACCTGGGCATTGACAAATATGGATTAAAAAAGGTTATCACATCATTATATAGGGAAATTTTAGATTCTATATAGAGTAAGTTTGTAAGCCTATCAGTTTTTATAAGCAAAAAAGTTTTGTACCATGCATAAAATCTTTCACATATCATAGCTTCATCGCAATCATGACAACCAATCTCATAATTTTTGATCTCGGTGAGGTTGAGTTAGATATTTAAGCTTCTTTTGAGGATTGTCTAATATGCACAGTTTACAAGATCATGAAGGCTCTCCATGTCTGATCTATCCATTTAATATGGTTGATATGGTATCATGGTTTTCTATAGGACGATAATTGGTAGTGGGAGGTCAACGTCCTTGCTTAGTGGTTGGATTTGTTCTTAGGAAATGTTTTTCCACCCTTGGAAGATAACATGAGGTTGAGTTCCTTTAAGGGGAATACTATAAGAACCCAGTTTTTATATAATGTATGGATCCTTTAACTCTAGGTATAATTCTTTGTTTTGGACCTTTTATGGATTTTTAATGATTTCATAGAAGTTAAAATGGTTTTTGGGGATTGTTCATAGCTTGAAACCCCTACTGATGGAAGAAACCACTAGGTCACATGGTTAGTATAAACTGTACGTCCCATCCTACACAGTTTCAACTAACTGTACAAGGATTTTTAGAGGGATGTGTGGGTAGAACATGTTGACAAAACCATGCACCCAGTTATGTATGAATGTTATGATTTTCTATAATATTAAATAGATCCAAAAAAATATTTGGCGCATGGTGTCACAGACGACGCATCCAAACTATTCGAGTTCCCTCTTAAAGAATAGTCTAGAACATGGTTGGTTCATGGTTTATCCAAATGTGTATCTAAATCATTCGACCCTTTAATTTTATAAAAAATATTTACAATTTTCCCCTTAAAATAATTTTAACTCACCCCTCTTATTATTTTCTCCTCCATCGAATAAAATGATCTCCTCCTATATGTTGGAAGCTCCCTCCATGGATGTTATGTTAAGATCTTTGATAGAACTCGAATCAATACTCTAATTAAATATTTTATCATCACGTTGGATTCATATAGGTAATATCTTTATTCCTTAGGCTCGGTTCTTCATTTTTCTCCCTCTCAAAAATGCTATTTTGATGCGGTCTTTCATGCCCTATTTTTAGGTCAATGATCCATTCTTCCATTTTCTTCTGATCCAATCCAAACTAGGGGTCGAAACTAGATGAGGACAGTACTACAGGCCTAAGGTAGGTTTTCTATGAATTATCCATAAATGTCTCATCATTTATAAATTGTCGTCTTTTTGAGCACACTAGTTTCACTAGGCATTTCTTCTTAAATTCATATGCCTTTATATAATAATTTTCATCATATTCTAGATCACTTATTATACATGTTCCTTTGCCTTTTTTGGTTGATACCTCAATGAAAACCACCATAACTAGGGTGATTCTTATTTATTCTTTAGTAACCCATGTTGGGTTTTTCTATGGAACAATTCAGGTGTGATGAACATGACCTCGATAAGGTAATCACTTTAAATTAATTAATTAAGTTTTAAAATGATAATTGAGAAGTATATTTATAGATATAAATTTGAGTAGTAATTTAAAATAAATTGAATTTGTTACATTTCATATCTAACATTTTAATGTTATATGAAAGATAATGGATTGAACCTAATAAATTAATAAATAAAAATTATATTATTATATCTCACTTGGCCTAACAAATCATAATTGAATGGTTGTTAGTTGCATGTCCTTAGCCCACCTTGTCCCATTTAGTGAAAGGTAAACTAATGAACCCATTAAATTAATAATGTATGATTATTACATAGCCTAATTAAATAATGATATATTTTTATGGTGATTATTGCATATAGATATATTTTCATTATAGGAGTGGTCAAACATGAGTTGGCCCTGGATTCCCAAGGGAATTCATTGAGCACTCATAGGATGCCATTATGATTTGAGGAGATAGTTTTCAAGGGAGATACCGACCTTGGAACATGGTCCTTATCGACTAGGAGATGCTCAATGTGATTCCATAGGATCCCTTCAAAAGTTTTCCAAATAATAGGATTCCCTAGATACACTCCATAGATCCAGGTTGATGTTTTCAAAAATGTAGCACCAGGGATTCACCCTATTGGAAACATATATGCTTAGCCTATGATTTCTATGGATAAGTTCCAGGGAATAATTTAGGCTCTATTATAGTGGAATTCCTTGTTCAATCCCCTTTGATGAAACTCCGACCATTTTTCACCAGAATACCTAAGTTACTACTATGAGTTAGCCGACCCCTGAGGTTAATCATTACTTTGTTATACCTTGGATGCTCTTTTATTATTATTATGGTATTCTATAGTATCATTGAAACTTTAACTTGATTTATCTATATAAACTGTGTTCAAATTAATTATTTTAATTATATCTTGTTTAAAGACAATATCAAATGATTCTAAAGTAGGAATTATATAACGCCCCGACCCCAGAATCCCAGATTCGGTGCATTATTACAAATTACTGGCATGATCACAAAAGATCATGTCTTGAATGACCGATTAGTTTAGTAGCCTTGAATTACTAGATACATTCATAAGGTTTACATTACATCATAAAATGGAAAACTACAATAACATTGTTTCCATATACAATACTGTGATCCCAGAGACTATCCCTACAAGTCAGTCATAATTTACTTATTCTCATCCTGAGAAAAATAAAACATAGAAACGGGTGAGCTTAGAATCTCGGTAAGGATTACAATATAATGAAAAGTTTCATAAATAAGCATAAACATTTAAGGAAATGTATAAGACTAAAACAAAAGCCTTTTAAACATAACCATCTACATAATATGGAAAAGATAAAATAAAAATAATTCTATTAACTTACTCACATTGATATTCTACTAATCGAATAATCACATGAAATATCAATAGCCACTTTCATAATGATGGAATGCATAATTCCAAACATTCATAACCACATAGTCAAGGCCTTATTCCAAGATTGAAAAAAATATTTTGTCAAGGCCTTGTGGTAAGACACTAGTTTGTCTCATGAGACCTACAGATGCATCGAGGATCTATAGTGGGCTTCAGCCGTCACTTACTATGTCCAATGCATTCCACATATGAAAACGTTTAAACATAACATAAACATTAATATTAAAACTGGCATACGAAACGTCAATAATTTATCCATAAACCATGAATGGTATGAAATAATACATCTATAGTCAAACATATCACAAAAACTTCAATACAATATTGATGTTTTGTATCATAATAAATCAAATTCAAACAAACTTAAAATCCATAAAAGGAAGTTGAAATAGATGAAATAACAACCTTTTTAGAGAAATATCTCTTTTTAGTATGAAATCATTTAAAAGTAACTTAATTATAAAAGAAAACATTTATATTTGAAAATATTCTTATATGATTGTATGTAAATCTTTGATGATGTTATAATGGCAGAAAATAGACGCACCCGCTGTATAAGTTAAAAAAATACATTCGTACCTTAATTTTGTTGAAAAGGTTATAAAGAAACATGATTGGAAAATTACGGAAAGATTCCTCTATAAACATATTATAAAATTCAAAAAAGGGTATAAATTATTTTAACCCATAGTCTATAAAACAGTAAGAATGTTTTGAAATTCATTTTTAAGAAACATGGATGTGGATGATAAAGTGGTCCTAGTAGATAATTAGGTATAAAAAACCTCGAATAATGATGAGATTGTGAAATTAACCCTTACCTTGTACTTTTCCTTGGTTGAGGGAAGGTTAAAATCCTGTATAATGGTGAAATAATTGTTATTAAATTATACAATAATAATATACATTAATATGATATCATATATGATCTTTCAGCATTGCTTTGTTAATAATATCTTAGTATTATCGTCGTTTCGGGTGTTAACGGATTCGTTTTCCTTTATATTCATTGTTATGTGAGTAATATTTTTTATGGATTGGATTTATATAATTCATATCTAGAATTATATCTAGTATTTAAGAATTATTTTTAATCATCAAATGAAAATTAGTATTGAATGTATACGATGGGTAATGAATCTCATCACGTTCGTGGAGACGGTAATCCGTACGTACGCACAAGCGATAATATCATCATTTTGATATTAAAAATATATATAATTGGATGTTATATCATATATATATATAGAATAATTATCATGTTATATTTATTATTTACATGAATTACACATCATTATTATACCCATCCAAATAATAATGTATTGATTAACAATTACATCACGACGTGGAGACGGTAAGCTGTACGTATGCATGTATAGTGACATGTCATTCAAGGGATGGGTAGAATAATGATTTGATTGTACCATATTTATAATAACATCACAGTGTATAGAAGATACTGTTGTTTTTATTTTATAATGGAAACAACGAAGAAAGAGGTAGTGGAAGAAGAATGGAACTTGAAAGAGGTGATGAAATATTTACCTCTTTTTTTGGTTCTTCCATTTGATTGATCCAAAGGGGTCCATAGGTTTCCTTTATGACCAAAATAATGCCTCTAAGATGAAGGGAGGACAGTTGAGAGGGTATTTTGGCTGGGTTTGTTCGATCCAAATGGCTTTGAAGGTGTGAAATAGAGTGAAGGGGGAGTGCCCTTTTATAAGAGGGGTGAGGGGAACCTTATGAAAAGCTAGAAATATTATTTTATAATAAAATAAATTTCAGTTTATAATTGATCCTAAATAAATTATTTAATGGATAAGGTGGGTATGGGTCGAAAATCACTCAACCAATAGGTTTTAGACATGTTTGGGTTACTATATTAACCATATCTTTTAGATTTGACTATTAGTTAAATAGTTTAACATTTACCATGTCTCATTTTATTTTTATATTATATGGTTAATAAAAATACTATATACTTCCAAGAGAACACCAAGTGGTTCATTAATGTTACACCTATCATTATATAAGTATTTTGGCTGAACCTTATATTTTAGCAATAGAATAAAAAATAATAATATTATATTTGTTTTAAAAACTCTTTTATGTCAATTATGACTCTATTTGTTAATTTTCTTTTTCTAAATCATAACAGCATTATTACTTGGAAAATAATTCATCTAACCAACCAGAATATGACATAGTAATCTAAAAAATTAGTGTAATTAATAAAAATTCTCAAATTAAATTTATTTAGATATTTATAATATCAATTATTTTAATATTTCATTAATACGGTAATTATTGCATCATCATTGTGTCATAAATAAATTTATTTATTTAATGTCTAAAAATAATAAATAAAATACCATTATGTTGGAAATAATTTTATATTTACAATTAATAATTATAGTCTAATTTATTCTATGTATAAACCTATATTTAAAATGTTTTTGTTATTAAATTTTTATTTTAACTCTTTTAACTGTTCTTTAAATAATATAATAATAATGTCCTAATCTAATCCAAGTGGACCTGAAGGATCATATTTTATTCATAAGATTGTTTTTTTTTCTAATTACATTTAGTCAATAGAATTAGGACACGTGTTAGGGTAATAATAAAATCATTTTTACCCATAATTATTATATTTACTTTTAACCGCGGTAAATAAAGTAAAAAGTTACTATTCACCAAAAATTATTTTCATCTTATTGAACTAAATTTTACATAATGATATCAACCGTGTCTCTTGGATTTTTGAAATTCAACTCACAGAAGCTATAAAATTTTGATTTATGTAAATTTGCAAATGCTCCTAGGAGGTGGGTAAAAGATGTGGAAAAGTTCAATAAAATTTTATATATCTAATATTATTAAAAAATGACTCCAAATAATTACATTGAACATATATAGTTATTATGTATCTATTTTGACCTAAAATAAAATTAAATAAAATAAAAAATTATGTAAATAAATATTCGGTTTTAAACTATAACTCTATGTTTTTTCACTATTCATCAAAAAATGAATGTTTTTAGGAAAAATACCAAAAAATCACCCTAAGCTAATTTCGATATTATAAATCCAAAAATGAAGTCCATTTTGAATGATAAAATTTATCAAATTTCAAAAAATGGGTATTACTATTCATAACAGCTAGTTTGATTAGTTGTTCTGTGTTAGAACGCGATGTTGCGTACAACAGATGATATTGTATTATTCAAAGAGAAGCATTTCGTGGAAGCTTGGGGTGTTACATTCTACCCTCCTTCAAATAATTTTACCCTTGAAATTTCTAGAATATTATTTCATAAAAATACTCAGGTGGTTCTTCATCATATGTTCCTCAGGTTCCCACGTTTCCTCTTCAATCTTATGGTTTCTCCATAGAACATTTAAAAGACGAGTCATCCAGTTTCTCAACACTTGTTCTCTTGTATCAAGAACTTTGACAGGCTCTTCACAATAAGACAGATCAGGTTCCAGTTATAATTTCACATAGGTGAGTACATGCATTGGTCCAGGCATGTATTTTCTCAACACTGATACGTGGAATACATCATGAACATTGGAGAGACTTTGCGGAATTGTCAAACAGTAAGCTAAAACAAAAATTCGTTCTAGAATATCGAAAGGTCCTATGTACATGTGACTCAATGTTCCCTTCTTACCAAACCCTATAACACCCTTCCACGGAGATACCTTCAAGAAAACATGATCTCCTACCTGAAATTCCAAATACTTCCTTCGGTTATCGGCATATCTCTTCTGCCTACTTTGAGCTACTTTGATGAGGTTTTGTATTACCTTAACCTTTTCCATTGTTTCCTCCACAGGTTCTGGTCCTACGAGTTTTCATTCACCAACATCAACCCAAGAGGTTGGTGTGTGACATCTCTTTCTGTATAATGCTTCATATAGTGTCATCTGAATAATTGAATTGAAGCTATTATTATAGGAAAATTCTACCAGAGGTAAATATTGATCCAAGATACCTTGAAAGTAAATTTAGAATGATATCAACATGTCTTCTAAGGTTTGAATAGTCTGTTCTGATTTTCCATCAGTTTGTGGGTGGTAGGCAATGCTCAAATGATGTTCAGTATTGAGGGATTTCTGAAGGCTTTTCCATAATCTTGATATAAAATGTAGATCAAGATCATAAACAATCAACAGATGTACTCCATTAAGTCTCACAACTTCATTAATATATTGTGTTGCTGGACATTCAAGTGGTAAATCTTCTCTTATAGCAAGAAAATGTGTTGACTTGGTAAGATGATCAATATTGACCCATATTTCATCGTTTATTCTTGGAGTCTTTGGTAGTCCCATGAAAAAGTCCATCGTGATATTATCCCATTTCAACTCAGGTATGGGAAGAGGATGCAAGAATCCTCTAGGTTGTTGCCTTCCAGCGTTCACTTGTTGACAAACCATACATCATGACACAAAATTATCAATCTCCCCTTCATTTTGTCCCACCAAAAATGTTATTTAAAATATATATACATATTAGTGCTACCAGTGTGTATAGAGAAATTGGAACTATGAGCATCATCTAAAAATTTCCCTTTTAGATATGGTATATTGAGAACACAAAGTCTCTTCCCAAATATCAAAATTCCCTTTTCATACCCAATGTCACTCAATCTCCCATCATTCACAGATTTAATCTTCTTTTGAAACTCTTCATCATCGGTATGAGAACTCTTTATCCTTTCTATTAATGATGGTTTGGAAACCAATTGAAATAGTGTTGATGTTTCACCTTCCATGGTTATTCCCATATCCATCTTTACTAGATCAATGAAAATAGGATCCCTTTTAACTCTCATCTTGTTCAAAACACCATGATATTTTATACTCACAGCATCTGTGACTTTATTTTCCTTCCACTGGTGGTAGTGTATCGTGTAATCATAATCTTTGAGTACTTCAAGCCATCCCCTTTGCCTCATGTTGATTTATTTATGTTAGAAAATATACTTCAAACTCTTGTGATCGGTATATATATCACATTTTTCACAATAGAGATGATGTCTCCATATCTTCAAATCAATGATTACAACTGATATCGCAATATTGTGAGTAGGATAGGTTTTCTCATGAATTTTTACCTGTCATGATGCATAGGCAATAACCCTATCATTCTGTATAAGGACACAATCATGTCCTTTTTTCGATGCATCACTATAAATAAAAAAACCCATCATTCCATGATGGTAGAGTCAAGATAGGATCAAAGACTAATATTCTTTTCAATTAATCAAAACATTATTCACACTCTTTTTTCCAAACAAATTTAACCCCTTTTTGTGAGAGCTTTGTTAATGGGTTAGCCAACCGGAAAAAATTCTAGATGAAACGACGATAATAACCTACTAAACCAATAAAACAGTGTACCTTAGTTATACTCGTTGATGCAAGCCATTATTAGATTGATGTTGTATTATAAGGGTCAATGAAGATTACATCCTAAGATATAATATAGACATGAAAATAAATCTCCTAAATCCATAATTAACACTTGCTAAACTTCCAATATAATTCATGTCATCTAAGTGTCTTCAGGATAATTCAAAAGTGATTTTCATGATCTTCGTATCTTTTGGAGTATACCAAGATATAATCAATAAATACCACTACAATTTCATCAAGATATTACCTTAAAACTCTACTCATTAGATCCATGAAGACAGAGGGTACATTAGTCAATCCAAAAGACAATACTGTAAACTTTTAATGCCCATACCTGGTTCAAAATTCTATTTTCAGAATGTCTTCCTTCTTCACACACAACTTATGATATCTAGATCGAAGGTCAGTCTTTTAAAATTATTGAGTTTCATGATGTTGGTAGAATAAATCATCAATGCGAGGTAGGGGAAACTTGTTCTTTATTATTAGAGCATTGATCTCCGTGTAGTCAATGAAAAAACTCATAGATCCATCTTTCTTCTTAAAAAAGGACAGGGGCTCCCCATAGAGAAACACTAGGGTGAATAAATCCCTTATTTCTCAATTCATCTAGTTGTTTATTTAGTTCCACTAATTACAAAGATTCCATTTTATAAGGGGTCTTCCATATGGGCCTTGATCCAAGAATTAAATCATTGGAAAACTCAATTTCATGTTTTAGAGGACGTCCAGGTAAAACTTTTAGAAACACATTAACATATTATTTCACAATAGGTATATCCTCTAGTTGAACATTCCTTTCCTCACCCATTGATATATAATTATCATCCTCCAAAGAAATTGAATTTAGTTGAGCTACTAGGGGTGGATCTAGATAAGAATCTCGTGGTGATGTTTCTTCTCTAATGATAAGGTATTCCTTATCATCATCATAAATTGTATCCTCATTATTATTATAATAAATTTTTGCATCGTGTTCTGATATCCAATCCATACTGAGTATTATATCAAATTCAATCAAGGGTAAGAAAATGAGATCAGTATACAAAGAGCATTTATATGCCCTAATGGGTAATGATTCAGAAAACGTTTTTGCAATGATACTTCCCTTAAAAGTTTTTATTGACAACTCCCTTGTTAAATCAAATTGGAAATATCTAATTTTCATAGCAAACTGGAAATATATGAAACTATGCAGTGATCTAAAATCAAATAAACCATTTTCTAAACGTGAGGAAACCATTAAATTACCTACCACCACATATTTCAGAGCTTCAACCTCAGCAGTAGTGATAACATAAGCTTGGCCGTGATCCCTTGGCCTTTTCTGAGGTATGTTCCCCTGATGCTTAGGACATTCATTTGAATAATTCCCCATTTTTCTACAATTGTAGAATACAATATTGATAACTTCTTTCTCCACCATCAATCACGATCTTGGTGGCATTTTTCACCACAGTTTTAACAGACACCCATTCCCATTAGGCAAATACCAGGGTGTTTCTTCCGACATTTACTACGTGATGGATATTAAACTTTTTCCTTCTTCCCATTATTTCCATTTCCAGAGTGTTCAGCTGATATTTTCTTCTCTTTCTTTGCTTCAATGTTTTAAGACTTAGAAAATCATTTTTCTATCTTGATACCACATGTGACAATATCTTCATACGATGAGAAGGATTGTGAGAGTAATGCTCGATGAAGAAATTGTTTTAACCCATGAAAGAAACAATAAATCTTACTTATTGGGTTACATATATAATCTGATGCATACCTCTCTATCCATGAAAAGTTATCTTCATACATTGTGAAATTTTCATCCTCCTTTTACCTCTGACTCAGAAATTGTCTTTCCATATCCGCTCGATGGTCATGAGAAAAGTATTTTTCTATAAAAAGCTCTTTAAAATCCCTATATTTTATATTTGATACTTCATCATCTTCTTTTGTGTTTTGAATCAATGAAAACCATTGATCAGTATCTCAAGTGAGGCTGTAAACTTCCCTAACAACTATTTTCCTTCCACTACTCCCCAAAGCATGAAATATTATCTCTATAGAACCTTTTCATTGCTTAGGGTGCTCCATATAGGTAAGTTTATTATTCATAACCTGAGTGAGTTTTCCCAGTATGTTGATTTGTTTTTGAGCACTACTTGCATCACCAGCTCCACTATAATTATCTTGAGTAGTAGGGAAATCCCTACATGGAGTGCATGCATTTATCCGATTTCCATTCCTTCTACTATGTGACATTTCTAAAAAATTGCATAAACTATATTAGTTAATGAATTACAATACATAAATCCAAACTTTTAAAACACTTAACATAAATTGAGAAGTTTATGGATATAATCCATAATGATAAAAAAAATTCTTTCAGGAAGTATATAATCATAAACCCTTTATAATTTTTTGTAAAGAAAATGAGAATTATCCTAAGCATATCCCTCAGAAGTGTCCTAACCAAGAGTGCAGCAAGGCCCGTTTTCGTGCACAAGTTCTCGTTCAAGTCCAGCTCAAAGCGGTGTTTTTGGGTTTTACCCCTAGGTACATATGTGCCAGAGCCGCCTCTACCTGCTCATATCCAAACAGATATGTATTGCTTGGAAAACTCATAAAATCTCTACAATACCAAAATTATACGAAGTTCTACTATACTAATCCTCAAATCCTATCTTAGGGAAATGTGCTCTAATCAAGGTTTATTTAAATCTAGTTTCCAAGGTTTGTACTAAACTTCCTCAGATACCAACTGTAATGCCCCGAACCTAGAAGCCAATAGGTGGTTAATTATTACCTATCATTTTCATGATCACAAAAGATCAATTCTCGATATACAAATTAGTTTAGTAGGCTTGGAAATACTATTACATTCATAAGGTTTACATTACATCGTAAAATGGAAAAGTACAACAACATTTTGTCTACAGAAAATACTGAGATCCCATAGACTATCCCTAAAAGTCAATCATAATATACTTCTTCACATCCTGGGAAAAATAAAACATAAAAGGGGTGAGCTCAGATGCTCAGTAAGGATAACAATAAAGTGAAAACATTCATAAATAAGCATAAAAATTTATGGAAATGTATAAGACTAAAACAAAAACCTTTTAAACATTAACTTCTATATAAAATGGAAAATATAAAATCAAAATAATTCCATTTATTTACTCACATGGATATTCTACTAGTCGAATAATAACATGAAATATCAATATCAACTTTCATAATGGTGGAATGCATAATTCCAAACATTCATAACCACATAGTCAAGGCCATGTGCCAATAATACAAATAATATTTTGTCAAGGCCTTAGTACAAGATAATAGTTTGTCTCATGTGACCTACTGATGCATCGAGGAGCTATAGTAGGCTCAACATGTTACTTACTAAGTCTAATTTATTTCTCATAAGAAAAGGTTTAAACATAACATAAACATTCGTATTAAAACTAAAATATGAAATGTCAATACTTTATCCATAAACCATTAATTGTATGAAATAACACATCCATAGTCAAACATATCAGAAAACCTTCAATACAATATGGAGGTTTTTATCATAATAAATCAACTTCAAACAAACTTAAAATCCATAAAAGGATATTGACAAAGATGAAATCAAAACCTTTTTAGAGAAATATCTTTTTCAATTTTAAAATCTTTTAAAAGTCACGTAATTATAAAAGAGGACATTCATATTTAAACATATTTTTATAAAATTTTATGGGAAGCTTCAACGATGTTATAATGACATAAAATATCCACACCCATTGTATAAGTTAAAAAAAGAAATTCTTACCATAATTTTGTCAAAAAGGTTATAAAGGACCTTGTTTTTAAAATGATGGAAAGATTCCTTTATAAACATATTATAATAGTCAAACAAGGGTGTAAATGAATTTAACCCATAGTATCTAAAATGGTTATAATGTTTTGAAATACATTTTTAAGAAACATGGATGTGTATGATAAAGTGGTCCTAGTAGATAATTTCGTATAAACAACCTCAGAAAATGAAGAGATTGTGAAATTAACCCTTACCTTGTACTTTTCCTTGGTAGAGGGTAAGTTAAACACCTTTATAATGGTTAAATAATTGTTATTAAATTATACAAGAATCATATACATTAATATTATATCATATGTGATTTTTTAACATTGCTTGGTTAATAATATCTTGGTATTATCGTCGTTTCAGGTGTTAACAGATTCATTTTCCATTATATTCTTTGTCATGTTAGTAATATTTGTTATGAATGTGATGTATTTTATTCATATACAGAATGATATAATTTCTTTAAAAATTATTTGTAATCATCAAATGAAAATTAGTCTTGAATGGATACGATGGGGATTGAATATCATCGCGTTCGTGGATACTGTAATCCGTACGTATGCACAAGTGACAATATCATTATTTTGACATTAAAATAATATATAATTGGATGTTATATAATATATAAAGAATAATTATCAGGATTTACTTGTTATTTACATGAATTACACATCCTTATTATATCCATCCAAATAATAATGTATTGAATAACAATTTCACCACGACGTGGAGACAGTAAGCCATACGTACACACGTATGGTGACATGTCATTCATGGGATGGGTAGAATAATGATTTTGGTTGTACCATATTTATAAGAACATCACATTATATAGAATATACTGGAGTTATTATTTAATAATATAAACAACAAAGAAAGAGGAAGAGTAAGAAGAAAGGAACTTGGAATAGGTGATGAAATATTTACCTCTTCTTCGAGTTCTTAATTTTGAGTTGATCAAAAGAGCTCATTAGGTTGGAATTATGACTAAAGAAAGGCATATAGAATAAAGGTATGAAATTTTAGAGGGTATTTTTCAGGATTTGGCTGAGCCAAATCGCTTTTATGGTGTGAATAAGATAGAAGGGGGAGTTTCCTTTTATAAGAGGGGTAAGGGGAACCTTAGGCAAAAGCTAGAAATATTATTATATAATAAATTTATTTTCAGTTTATAATGGTTCCAAAATAGATTATTTAATGTATAAGGTGGGGATGGGTCGAAAACCACTCAACCAACTGGTTTTAGATAGTTTTTTGTCACTATATTAACCATATCTGTTAAATTTAACTATTAGTTAAATATTATGACACTTACCATGTCTCTTGTATTTTTATATTATATGGTTACTAAAACAACTACGTACCTCCTATAAAACCCCAAGTGGTTAATTAATGATAAAACTATCATTATATAATCTTTTTGGAAAAACCATATATTTGTAAGTGTAACACACCAAGCTTCCCCGGTACGCTTCTCTTTGAATAATGTGACAGCGTGTGTTGTACGCAACACCGAGTTCTAACACACCATAACCAATCAAACTAGCCGTTATGAATAGTAATACCTACTTTTTGAAATTATATATATTTTATTTTTCAAAATGGACTTCATTTTTGGATTCAGAATATCGAATTTAGCCTAAGGTGAAATTTTGGTACTTTTCGGATAACTTTAATATTCTAATGAATAGTGAAAATTATTAAATTTTAATTAAAAACAAATTTTTTAATCAAAATAATTAATAGTGATAAATTATGAATTTGAGAGGTTTTAAAGTATATTTAGAATATATTTTTACCATTAGATACAATGTTGGTCATTAGACATAATTTTCAAATTAAACCGGACATAAACAAGTGTCAATCTTTTGATAGTTATTATCTTTTAAAAACACACTTTTTGTTTTAACAATGGGAATTAATTTTAAATTAATTTCTACCACTTCTGTGTTTTGAATTTGGAAAAATGGATTCCATATTTGGAATCAGGATGTTCAAATTGTGTAAATAGTAACTTTTATTTTTAGACATTTTGAATAATTACTGCGGTAAATAGTTTATTTACCATGGTTAAGGGTAAATCTGGTAAATAAAGGTTAAAACATAATATTTTAATAATACAAAAATACCCTAAAACGTGTCCTAACCCTATTGGTTGATACATGTTCAACCATAGTCATCTTTGGGTCTATTTTGGGACCCCATGGTGCCACTTGTAGGTGATAGAGACACTTAATTTTAAATAAGTTAAAATGAATACAAAAAGGACACAAGCATATATCTTTTAGAAAGAAAATTATTAAATAGTGTTATATATGTTGGATTTTCGACTATAAATATTCATTAGAAAGATAAAACTATTTACTACATAATTATATTTTATTTATAATTTTTAGAGATTAAATAATGTAATTTATTTATGACACAATGATGATGCAGTAATTCCCATAATAGTGAATATTTAAATTAATTGATATTATAAATACCCAAATAAATATAATTTTAGACATTTAATGAATTACAATAATTTTATAGGATAATATTACATATTAGTATTGATTTAATTAACTTTTTTCTGATGTAATAATTCTGTTATGAGTTTCAAAAAAATCTACTATTCAATAGTGTCAAAATTTACATAAATGAGTTTTTAAAAAAGGTATTATATTATTAATTGATATTAAATTCCTAAAAATATAAGGTTCGGCCAAGAGACTTATATCATGATATTTGTATCATTAATGGACCACTTGGGGGTCTCTTGGATGCATATGGTAAGTTTATTAACCATATAATATAAAAATACAAAGAGACATTGTAAAAGTGAAACTAATTAACTTAGTGTTAATAATTAAAGATAAGGTTAATATAAGTACCCAAACCTATCTAAATTCTATTGGTTGAGTGGTTTTAGACCCATCCCCACCTTAAAATTTAAATAATCAACTTTTGAGCCATTAGAAACTGAATATGAATTTATTATAAATTATTATTTCTAGCTTTTCCAAAGGTGCCCCTCACCCCTCTTATAAAAGGGCACTCCTTCTCATTTCTTCACACCTTCAAAGCCTTTTTGTTCGGCAAAACTCTGCCCAAATACTCTCCCAACATCATTAAATACAACCTAGAGGCCTTATTTGGATCATAAATCCAACCTAAGGATACCTTTTGATCAAATCAAAAGGAAGAACCCGAAGAAGAGGTAATGATTTCACCACCCTTTTCCAAGTTCCTTTCTTCTTCCACTTCTTCTTTCTTTGATATTACCATTATAAAATAATAAATCCAGTATCATATATATACTGTGATGTTATTATAAATATGGTACAACCATATTCAGTATTCTATCCACCATTTGAATAACATGTCACCATACGTGCGTACGTACGGCTTACCGTCTCCACGTCATGGTGTAATTGTTATTCAATATATTATTATTTGGATGGGTATAATAATGATGTGTAACTCATTTAAATAATAAATATAACATGTTAATGATTCTTTATATATGATATACCATACATTTATATATTATTTTAATATCAAAAGAATGATATTGTTGCTCGTGCGTACGTACGGACTACCGTCTCCACGAACGCGATGAGATTCATTCTCCATCGTATCCATTCAAGTATAATTATCATTTTATGATTTAAAAATGATGTTTAAGGACTTGATATCATTCTGGATATGAATATGATACAACCTATCCATAACAAACATGGCTTATGTAACAAAACATATAAAAGAAAACGAGTAAGTTAACACCCGAAACGACGATAATTCTAAGATATTATTAACAAATCAATGTTAAAAGATCATATATGATATCATATTAATATATATGATTATTGTATAATTTAATAACAATTATTTAACCATTATACAGGAGTTTAACCTACCCCAACCAAGGAAAAGTACAAGGTAAGGGTTTATTTCACAATCTTTTCACTATCCGAGGTTGTTTATACGTAATAATCTACCAGGATTTCTTTATCATCAACATCCATGTTTCATAAAAATGTATTTCAAAACATTTTTACTATTTAAAAAAATATTGGTTAAGGTCATTTATACCCTTGTTTGACTTTTTATAACAGTTTTATAACGGAATCTTTCCGTCGTTTTCCAAACAAGGTACTTTTTAACCTTTTCGACAGAATTAAGGTAAGAATGTTTTTTAACTTATACGGCGGGAGCGGTTATTTTCCACCGTTATAAAATCATCGAAGCTTCCCTTACAATCTTATAAGAATATTTTCAAAGAAAATGTTTTATTTCATAAATATAAGACTCTTAAATGATTTCAAAATAGAAAGAGATATTTCTCTAAAAAGAGTTTTGATTTCATCTATGTCAACATCATTTGATGGATTTTACGCTTATTTGAAGTTGATTTATCATGATAAATAACTTCTATATTGTATTGAAGGTTTTGTGATATGTTTGACTGTGGATGTGCTATTTTTATACCATTCATAGTTTATGGTGAAAGTATTGACATTTCATTTGCTATTTTTAATAAGAATGTTTATGTTATGTTTAAACCTTTTCATATGGGAATGCTTTGGACTTAATATGTGACGGGTGGAGCCCGCTATAGCTCCTCGATGCATCGGTAGGTCTCATGAGACAAACTAGTGTCTTGGCACAAGGCCTTGGCAAAATATTATTTGTAGTCTTGGCACGAGGCCTAGGCTAGGTGGTTATGATAGTCTGACATTATGCATTCCATCATTATGAAAGTGGTAATTGATATTTCATGTGATTATTCAATTAGTAGAATATCCATGTGAATAAGTAAATGGAATTATTTCATTTTACTTTTGCCATACTATGTTGAAGTTCAAGTTTAAAAGGCTTTTGTTTTAGTTATACATTGCCTTAAATGTTTATGATTATTTTTGAAAGTTTCTGCTATATTGTTATCCTTACTGGGCATTTGGGCTCACCCCTTTTCTATGATTTATTTTTCCCAAGATGTGAAGAAAGTTATGAATGACCTTCAGGGATAGTATGTGGGGATATGAGTGTGGAATATGGAGACTATGTTGTTGTAGTATTTTTCCACTTGATGATGTAATACTTTTTGAATATATCTAGTGTTTCCAAGGCTACTAAACCAATCGATCATTCAAGATTTGATCTTTCTTGTGATCATGCCAATGTAATGTAATAATGCACCGACTCTGGGTAACTGGGGTTGGGGCATTACAGTTGGTATCAGAGGAAGTTTAGTACAAACCTTGGAAGGTATATTTTGATAAACTCTAATTAGAGCACGTAGACCTAAGATGAACTTTGAGGATTAGTATAGAAGAACTTCCTAGAATTTTGGTATTGTAGAGATTTTGTGAGTTTTCCGAGAAATACATCCCTTTCTGGATACGAGCAGGTAGAGGCGGCTCTGGCACAGATGTACCTAGGGGTAAAAACCCGAAAACACTGCTTTGAGCTAGACTCGAACAGGAACTGGTGCACGACAACGGGCCTTGCTGCACTCTTGGTTACGAAACTCCCGGGGGATATGCTTAGGATAACTCTCATTTTCTTTACAAATCATTATGAAGGGTTTATGAGTATATACTTCCTCAGAGAAAACATTTTTATGATTATGGATTATATCCATAAATAGTTCAATTTATGTTAAGTGTTTTATAAGTATGAGATTATGTATTTTGATTCATAAACTGATCTAGTTTATGCCATTGTTTAGAAATGGAACCTAGTGGAAGAAATGGAAACCAAATCAATGCACACACTCCATGTAGGGATTTCCCTCCTGCTCAAGATAATTATAATGGAGCTGGTGATGCAACTGGTTTCGATCAGCTAATCACCATACTGGGACAACTCACTCGGGTTATGAATAATAACCTTACCCGTATGGAGCACCCTGATCCGCAGCGTGGAGGGTCAATGTTAGATTGATTCATGAGGCAACAACCACCAACATTCAATGGGAGTAAAAATCCCTTAGTAGCTGAGTAATGGATATTTTCCCATGAGAAAATATTTCAGGCTTTGGGGAGTAGTGGAAGGGAAAAAGTTATCATAGCAGTTTACCACCTCACTGGAGATGCTGATCAATGGTGGTCATTGATTAAAAATACGAAGGAAGATGATGAAGTATCAAATATGGAATGGAGGGAGTTCAAAGATCTGTTTTTAGAAAAATACTTTCCTCACGACCATCGAGCAGATATGGAAAGGCAATTTCTGAGTCTGAGACAGAAGGAGGATGAGAATGTCACAAAGTATGAGTCTAACTTTAAATGGTTACCAAGCTATGCTGGTGATTATATACGTAACCCAAGAAGTAAGATTGATCGTTTCTTTGATGGGTTAAAACCATTTCTCCGTCGAGGATTAGTCTCACAATCCTTTTCATCGTACGAAGACATTGTCTCATGTGCCATCAAGACCGAAAAGAAATTCTCTAAGTCTTATTACTTTAAATAAAATAAAGAGAAGAAGAGGCCTGCTGATCAATCTGGGAATTGAAATAAGGGGAAGAAAGGAAAGGTTGAATATCCATCCTGTGGTAAATATGGGAAGAAACACCCCGGTACTTTCTTGAAGGGAATGGGCGTCTGTTACAAATGTGGTGAAAAAGGCCACCAAGCTCATGATTGAAAAGGGAAGAAGGAAGCTACAAATGTTCAGTGCTACAATTGCAGGGAGATGGGGCATTATGAAAATGAATTTCCTAAGCGTCAGGAGAACTTACCTCAGAAAAGGACAAGGGATCAAGGCCAAACTTATGCTATCACTACTGCTGAGGTAGATGCTACGAAAGACGTGGTGGCAGGTAATTTAATGGATTCCTCAAGTTTAGAAAATGCACTATTTGATTCTGGATCATTGCATTGTTTCATATATTCCTAGTTTGCTAAGAAAATTAGATATTTCCAATTTGATTTAACAAGGGAGTTGTCAGTTAAAACTCCTAAGGGAAGTATCATTGCAACAAAGTTTTGTAAATCAGTCCCCATTAGAGAACATAAATGTTCTTTATCTGCTGATATCATTGTCATACCTATGATTGAGTTTTATATAATCCTCTGTATGGACTGGCTTTCGGACTATGATGCGAAGATTTATTGTAAGAAGAAATAGGTTACAATTCTTGATGATAATGATAATGAACACCTTATCTTTAGAGGTGAATCGTCACCACCTAATTCTTATTTAGATCCACCCCCTGTAGCTCAACTAAATTCAATTATTGGGGAGGAAGAGAATGAATTAACTATGGGTGAGGAAAGGAATGTTCAAATAGAGGATGTACCTGTTGCGAATGAATTTTTAGATGTATTTTCGGAAGATTTACCGGGACATACTCTAGAATGAGAAGTTGAGTTTTTCATTGATTTAATTCCTGGATCAAGGCCTATATCAAAGACCCCTTATACAATGGCCAATGTAGAATTAGTTTAACTAAATAAACAACTAGAGGAATTGAGTAATAAGGGATTTATTCTCCCTAGTGTTTCTCTATGGGGATCCACTGTTCTTTTTGTTAAAAAGAAAGACGGATCTATGAGGTTATATACCGACTACAGGGAGATCAATGCTATAACAATAAAGAACAAGTATCCCCTACCTCAAATTGATGATTTATTTGACCAACTGCATGGAGATCAATACCTTTCAAAGATTGACCTTCGATCTGGATGCCATCAGTTGTGTGTGAAGAAGGAAGACATTTTGAAGACAACATTTCGAACCAGGTACGGGCATTACGAGTTTACTGTAATACCTTTTGGATTGACTAATGCACCATCTGTATTCATGGATCTGATGAATAGAGTTTTCAAGGAGTATCTCGATGAATTTGTGGTGGTATTTATTGATGATATCTTGGTATACTCAAAAAGCTACGATGATCATGAAAATCACTTGCGCATTATCCTGAAGACTCTGAGAAGACATGAATTATATGGGAAGTTTAGAAAGTGTGAATTCTGGCTTCATGAGATTTCTTTTCTTGGCTATATTGTCTCTAAAGATGGAATCTCTATTGATCCTTCTAAGACCAAGGCGATCCAAGAATGTCCAGCACCTATGAGTAGAATTGAGGTACATAGTTTTATTGGTTTGGCAGGTTATTATCGACGATTCGTCCAGAATTTTGCCCGATTGGCTAACCCATTAACGAAGCTCACACGTAAAGGGGTTAAATTTGTTTGGACATAAGAGTGTGAAGAATACTTCGAAGAATTGAAGAGAAGATTATTAAATGCTCTTATATTGACTCTACAATCAGGGAATGATGGGTTCGTTATTTATTGTGATGCATCGAAGAAAGGACTTGGTTGTGTCCTTATGCAGAATGATAGGGTTATTGCCTATGGATCACGACAGTTGAAAATTCATGAACAAAACTATCCTACTAATGATCTCTAGTTAGCAGTTGTGATCTTTGCTGTAAAGATATGGAGGCACTACCTCTATGGTGAAAAATGTGAGATTTATACTGATCACAAGAGTTTGAAGTATATTTTTTTCACAAAAAGAACTCAACATGAGGCAAAGGATATGGCTTGAATTACTCAAGGATTATGATTGCACGATACACTACCACACGGGGAAGGCAAACTGGGTGGAAGATGCTTTGAGCAGAAAAGACCATGGAGTTTTGAACAATATGAGAATTGAAATGGACCCAATTTTCATGGATATAGTGAAGATGGACATGGGAATAACCAGGGAAGGCGAAACATCAATTCTATTTCAAATGGTTGCCAAACCATCTTTAATAGAAAGTATTAAGAGTTCTAAGACCGTTGATGAAGAATTTAAAAAGAAGATTAAAGGTGTGAATGATGGGAGATTGAGAGACTTTGTGTCTGAAGATGGAATTTTGAAATTCGGGAAGAGACTTTGTGTTCCCGATTTACCAGATCTAAAAAGGGAATTTCTGGATGATGCTCATAGTTCCAATTTCTCTATACACCTTGGGAGCACCAAAATGTATAGAGATTTGAAGGAACATTTTTGGTGGGACAACATGAAGAGGGAGATTGCTGATTTTGTGTCAAAAGTAAGGTTTGTCAACAAGTGAAAGCTGGAAGGCAACAGCCTGGAGGAGTCATGCAACCTCTTCCCATACCAGAGTGGAAATGGGACAATATTACGATGGAATTTGTCATGGGGCTACCAAAGACTCCTAGAAGGAACGATGTAATATGGGTTATTGTTGATCGTCTTACCAAGTCAGCACATTTTCTTGCTATAAGAGAAGATCTACCCCTTGAACGTCTAGCAAGACTATATATTAATGAAGTTGTGAGACTTCATGGAATACCCCTATCGATTGTTTCTGATTGTGATCCATGTTTTACTTCAAGATTCTGAAAGAGTCTTCAGAAATCCCTGGATACTGAAATTCAGTTGAGCACTGCTTACCACCCTCAGACAGACGAACAATCAGATTGAACTATTCAAACCTTATAAGACATGTTGAGATCTTGCTCTGTTGACTTTCAGGGTATGTGGGATCAATATTTACCTCTGGTAGAATTTTCCTATAACAATAGCTTCCATTATAGTATTCAGATGGCACCATATGAAGCGTTATATGGAAAGAGATGTCGCATGCCAACCTGTTGGGATGGCATTGGTGAAAGAAAACTTGTAGGCCCAGAATTGGTGGAGGAAACGATGGAAAAGGTGAAGGTAATCTAAAGTCACATCAAAGTATCTCAAAGTAGGAAAAAGAGCTATGCCGATAATCAAAGGAAGGATTTGTAATTTCAAGTCAGTGATCATGTTTTCCTGAAGGTATCTCCATCGAAGGGAGTCATACGTTTTGGTAAGAAAGGTAAATTGAGTCCCAGGTACATCGGACCTTTCGAAATTGTCGAACAAATTGGGGATGTAGCTTACCGATTGGCAATGCCGCCAAGTCTCTCCAAAGATCACGATGTGTTCCACGTATCTCTGTTGAGGAAATACATGCCTGACCCAACACATGTACTCACCTATGATGAATTAAAACTAGAACCCGATCTCTCTTATTGCGAAGATCCTGTCAAGATTCTTGATACGAGAGAACAAGTCCTGAGAAACAGGACGACGCG
Source organism: Viscum album (assembly GCA_963277665.1). Classification (NCBI taxonomy): domain Eukaryota; kingdom Viridiplantae; phylum Streptophyta; class Magnoliopsida; order Santalales; family Viscaceae; genus Viscum; species Viscum album. Next base: position 1,803,273,435 of record OY728145.1, on the reverse strand, counting down.
TCTGGTAAATGTTTTGTGGAGAAACCATAAGATGGAAGAGGCAACGTGGGAACCCGAGGAACTTATGATGAAGAACCAATCGAGTCTTTTCATGTGATAAGTATTCTAGAAATTTCGAGGAAGAAATTATTTGAAGGAGGGGAGAATGTAACACCCCAAGCTTCCACGGTATGCTTCTCTTTGAATAATGTGATAGCGTGTGTTGTACGCTACACCGAGTTCTAACACACCATAACCAATCAAACTAGCCATTATGAATATTAATACCTACTTTTTGAAATTATATATATTTTATTTTTTAAAATGGACTTCATTTTTGGATTCGGAATATCTAATTTATCCAATGGTGAAATTTTGGTACTTTTCGGATAACTTTAATATTCTGATGAATAGTGAAAATTATTAAATTTTAATTAAAAACAGCTTTTTTAATCAAAATAATTAATAGTGATAAATTATGAATTTAAGAGGTTTTAAAGTATATTTAGAATACATTTTTACCATTGAATACAATTTTGGTAATTGGACATAATTTTCCAATTAAACCGGACATAAACAAGTGTCAATCTTTTGATAGTTATTATCTCTTAAAAACAAGCTTTTTGTTTTAACAACGGGAATTAAATTTAAATTAATTTCTTCCACTTCTGTGTTTTGAATTTGGAAAAATGGATTCCATATTTGGAATTAGGATGTTCAAATTGTGTAAATAGGTAACTTTTATTTTTATACATTTTGAATAATTACTGCGGTAAATATTTTATTTACCATGGTTAATGGTAAATCTGGTAAATAAGGGTTCAAAAATAATAGTATAATAATACAAAATTACCCTAAAACGTGTCCTAATCTTATTTTTTGATACATGTTCGACCATAGGCATCTTTGGGTCAATTTTGGGACACCATGGTGCCACTTGTAGGTGATAGGGACACTTAATTTTAATTAAGTTAAAATGAATACAAAAATGACACAAGCATATATATTTTAGAAAAAAATATTTACATAGGGTTATATATGTTGGATTTTAGACTATAAATATTCATTATAAATATAAAAAGATTTCCTACATAATGATATTTTATTTATAATTTTTAGAGATTAAATAATGTAATTTATTTATGACACAATGATGATGCAGTAATTCCTATAATAGTGAAAATTTAAAATAATTGATATTATAAATACCCAAATAAATAAAATTTGAGTCTTTTAATGAATTAAAATACTTTTCAAGGATAATATGACATACTATGATTGATTTAAATAACTTTTTGCGAAGTAATAATTCCGGTATGAGTTTCACAAAAATCAACTATTGAATAGTGTCAAAATTGACATAAAAGAGTTTTTAAAACATGTATTATATTATTAATTGATATTAAATTCTTAAAAATCTAAGGATCAGCCAAGAGACTTATATCAGGATATTTGTATCATTAATGGACCACTTGGGGGTCTCTTGTTTGTATATGGTATGTTTATTAACCATATAATATAAAAATACAAAGAGACATTGTAAAAGTGAAACTAATTAACTTAGAGTTAATACTTAAATATAAGGTTAATATAAGAACCCAAACCTGTATAAATTCTATTGTTTGAGTGGTTTTCAACCCAACCCCACCTTAACATTTAAATAATCAACTTTGGAGCCATTAGAAACCGAATATGAATTTATTATAAATTAATTTTTCAAGCTTTTTCAAAGGTGCCCCTCACCCCTCTTATAAAAGGGCACTCCTCCTTCTCATTTATTCACACCTTCAAATCCTTTTGGTTCGGCCAAACTTTGACCAAATACTCTCTCAACGTCCTTCATGACAACCTAGAGGCCTTAGTTGGATCAAAAATCCAACCTAATGAGCACTTTTGATCAAATCAAAAGGAAGCACCTGAAGAAGAGGTAATGATTTCACCACCCTTTTACAAGTTCCATTCTTCTTCCACTTCTTCTTTCTTTGTTATTACCATTATAAAATAATAAATCCAGTATCATATATATACTGTGATGTTATTATAAATATGGTACAACCATATTCATTATTCTATCCACCCTTTGAATAACATGTCACCATACGTGCGTACGTACAACTTACCGTCTCCACTTCATGGTGTAATTATTATTCAATATATTATTATTTGGATGGGTATAATAATGATGTGAAACTCATTTAAATAATAAATATAACATGTTAATGATTCTTTATATATGATATACCATCCATTTATATATTATTTTAATATCAAATGAATGATATTGTCGCTCGTGCGTACGTACGGACTACCGTCTCCACGAACGCGATGAGATTTATTTTCCATCGTATCCATTCAAGTATAATTATCATTTGATGATTTAAAAATGATTTTTAAGGATTTGATATCATTCTGGATATGAATAAGATACAACATATCCATAACAAACACGGCTTATGTAACAAAACATATAAAAGAAAACGAGTAAGGTAACACCCGAAACGACGATAATTCAAAGATATTATTAACAAATCAATGTTAAAAGATGATATATGATATCATATTAATATATATGATTCTTGAATAATTTAATAAATATTATTTCACCATTATACATGAGTTTAACATACCCCAACCAAGGAAAAGTATAAGGTAAGGGTTTATTTCACAATCTCTTCACTATCTGAGTTTGTTTATACGTAATAATCTACCAGGATCTCTTTATCATCCACATCCATGATTCTTAAAAATGTATTTCAAAACATTTTTACTATTTAAAAGAATATGGGTTAAGGTCATTTATACCCTTTTTTGACTTTTTATAAGAGTTTTATAAAGGAATCTTTCCGTCGTTTTCCAAACAAGATACTTTTTAACCTTTTCGACAAAATTAAGGTAAGAATGTTTTTTTAACTTATACAGTGGGTGCAGTTTTTCACCACCGTTATAAAATCATCGAAGCGTAACTTACAAGCTTATAAGAATATTTTCAATGAAAATGTTTTATTTCATAAATATAGGACTCTTAAATGATTTCAAAATAGAAAGAGATATTTCTCTAAAAAGAGTTTTGATTTCATCTATGTCAACATCCTTTGATGGATTTTACGCTTATTTGAAGTTGATTTATCATGATACAAAACTTCTATATTGTATTGAAGGTTTTGTGATATGTTTGACTGTGGATGTGCTATTGTTATACCATTCATAGTTTATGGTGAATGTATTGACATTTCGTATTCTATTTTTAATACGAATGTTTATGTTATGTTTAAACCTTTTCATATGGGAATGCTTTGGACTTAATATGTGACGGGTGGAGCCCGCTATAGCTCCTCGATGCATTGCTTGGTCTCATGAGACAAACTAGTGTCTTGGAACAAGGCCTTGGCAAAATCGTATTTGTAGTCTTGGCACGACGCCTTGGCTATGTGGTTATGATAGTCTGGCATTATGCATTCCATCATTATGAAAGTGGTTATTTGATATTTCATGTGATTATTCGATTAGTAGAATATCCATGTGAAAAAGTAAATGGCATTGTTTCATTTTACTTTTTCCATACTATGTTTAAGTTCAAGTTTAAAAGGCTTTTGTTTTAGTTATACATTTCCTTAAATGTTTATTCTTATTTTTGAAAGTTTCTGCTATATTGTTATCCTTATTGGGCATTTGAGCTCACCCCTTTTCTATGTTTTATTTTTCCCAAGATGTGATGAAGTAAGTTATGAATGACCTTCAGGGATAGTATGTGGGGATATGAGTGTGGAATATGGAGACTATGTTGTTATAGTATTTTTCCACTTGATGATATAATACTTTATGAATATATCTAGTGTTTCCAAGGCTACTAAACCAATCGGTCTTTCAGGATTTGATCTTTCTTGTGATCATGTCAATGTAATGTAATAATGCACTGACTCTGGGTAACTGGGGTCGGGGCGTTACAGTATGAATAGAATATAAAATAAAATTTTAATATTTGTTTTAAACAATCTTTTATGTCAATTTTCACACTATTTGGTTTTTTGTTTTTTCTAAATTCATAGCAGCATTATTACTTCAAAAAAAATTAATATAACTAACCTTAATATGTCATATTAACCCATTAAAATATTGGAGTTCATAAAAAGTCTCAAATTACATTTATTTTGATATTTATAATATCAATTATTTTAATATTTCATTAATACGTTAATTACTGCATCATCATTGAGTCATAAATAAATTTTATTATTTAATGTCTAAAAATAATAAATAAAATACCATTATGCAGGATGTATTTTATCTTTCTAATTAATATTTATAGTTGAATTTATATTATGTATAACCCTATATTAAAAATGTTTTATTTATTCATCTTTGATTTTATCTCATTTAACTCTTCTTTAAATAAAATAATAATAAGTGTCCTAATGTAATCCATGTGGACCTAAAGGATCATGTTTTATTCATAAGGTTGTTTTTGGTCTATCTAATTTTATTAAATAGAATTAGTACATGTTTTAGGGTAATAATAATATCTTTTTGACCCTTAATTACCATATTTACAATTAACCGTGGTAAATAAAAGTAAAAAGTTACTATTCACCAAAAATTATTTTCATCTCATTGAACCACATTTTACTTACTTATATCAACCATGTCTCTCATATTTTTTAAATTCAAATAACTTATGCATTAAAATTATGTTTTATGTAAATTTGCAAATGCTCCTAGGAGGTGGGTAAAAGATGTTGAAAAGTTCAATAAAATTTTATATATCTAATATTATTACAAAATGACTCCAATGAATTGCATTGAAAATGTATAAGTAATATATATCTATTTTTACCTAAAATAAATTTAAATAAAATAAAAAAATTATTTAAATAAAAATTTGGTTTTAAATTATAACTCAGTATTTTTTCATTACTCATAAAAAATTGAAAGTTTTCAGAAAAATATCAAAAATTCACACTAATTAATTGTGATATTCGAAATCCAAAAATGAATTACATTTTCAAAGTTAAAATTTATTAAATTTCAGAATGTTGGTATTACTATTCATAATGGCTAGTTTGATTGGTTCTGGTGTGTCAGAACTCAATGTTGCGTACAACACAAACTATTGTATTTTTCAAAGAGAAGCGTACCATGGATGTTTGGGGTGTTACATATTAGTTACTATTTTTAAATTGATTTTCATTTATATATAGCTGCACAATATCAATTTATATTCACATACTGGACTGTATAGACATCGTTGGGGGTAGTCTACTGAGAGTTATCTCACACTATATTTGGTTCATTATTAGTACCCATACAAATAATGTGATAACATGTGTGGAAAAAAGGAAGCATCCCACCTTGGACACTTGAATTTCTTGCTTTATTCAGACGGATATTAGTAGTAGATTCATAGGTCAATGCTCAGCTTGCTTTGATTTTTTAGTATTTCTATTCTTTTGTATATAATGTACTATAATATTTTTCATATTTCAATTTATATATTTCTTTCTTTTTTGTAGAGACATGAAATTAAATTATCAATTTTTTATATGATAATGTTAATATTTTGATTTTATTATTATTGATGTTTTTATGATTAGAGTCTACCGCATGTCTTGTTATTTATTCTTATTATTCTTCTATTTTTATCCATTTTGTTCATATATCTATATACATTTTATCCACTCTAACATGATGGAATAGTCTATCCATATAATCAAACTAGGACCCCACAACTAGTTGGTACCATCTAGCATATGAGGAATGTTTGAGGCCATGTGTCCCATCGAGTTGGAGGGGACCCTTTAAATGGAACCTAGTTCAGGATGTGAAAAAGTGGTATCAAAGCCATTTTATTATATTCTGTATTATTTTTTAGAGAATCTATACAAGATATTATAAAAATTTTGTAAATTGGTCAAAAACCGTGTTTGGGAGTAGTTATCCCATGTTCGTGGTAAATACCATGTTTCCTAGGAATGGGAAATTATTATTTTGTTTTCACCAATTATAGTTTATATACTTTAACCATTGGGTTCTTCACAAGAGGGTGTTATTTTGATAATATTTTTGCATAATTACCTTGTCCTGGTATGGAAAGAAGAATTTTCACATACATCATTATAGGAACCTAGAATTCACAAGCCATGCATATTCTGGGCCAAGTAGGTGCATTTTACTACTTGCATTGCCTGTGTTTCCTATGATTATTGAGATAGACAAGGTTTTTATATATCCATGTGCCGCTAACATCTTCTATAGGGTAAGGTAATTGGTTATTTAATGTTCCATCATCAATCTAAACAGTATTTTCCTTTATAGGTTGATGGTGGCATCTTAAATAGATTGTTTCTACCCATGCCATCTATTTTCCTTGTGATGCATCAGTTGGGATTTAGCTATGATTGAATAACTACCAATATCAATTTATGAGTTGTATGGGACGTTGTGAATTGGAATGGGTAATTTAATTGATTTGATCCATCATAAATTACATGTTACATTATGAGACCGAATGTATAGGGGGTTAAATAAAATTAAAGGGGTGTCTCTTTCAGTTATAAAGTGTATGGACCTTTGTTAGTTGGGAATAATGATATGTTTAATCAATCCTTGATATATGTATATATGTAAATAAAATGTTTAAATGAAAAACATGACTCATAAAATTATATTATGAAAAGGAAAATTGATATTTACAATTCGCCTACTAGAACCTCTATAAATTAAACATAAACACATACTAATACCCTAGACTTCTAAGTAGGTAGTTGTGGTAGTATGTGGGGTAGTGAGTTCTTATTATTATGATATACCTATGATTTTGTATCTATCTACTCTAAAATTTTATTCTGAGGAATGTTCTGGGAATTTGTAGAGATGTTTTTCCATGACATCCTCTAGTCTTGTGCTAGTAGTGTGGTGATTACCAAGCTCTGAAGGTGGTGGGCCCAGATCCACCAGTGATACCTCTAGTAGTGCGACCTGACGAACCACCCTCTATCCCCAAAATGGGCACCGATGGTCAACTTTTTGTGATTTTTTTCATCTGATACATTACATGTAGGCTCTCCATGACCCACACCTACTATGGTTGATCTGGCTTGTGAGTTCCAAAAGCAAAATCATCCCATATTTTCAGGGTATGGAAGACCTCATGCCTCTAAGTAATAGATAGATTATATTATTCTATATTCTCGCATTTAGATATTCCTTTAGGGAGGTGGGTCAATCTCCCCACCTATATGCTTCACCATTCATCCAAATGCTGGCGGGATGTCATTACTTAGTCTGGTCATCATCAGGGCATGGTCTGGGTGGACTTATAGACCACCTTATATGATTAATGATTCCCTCATATACAGAGTAATGACCAATCTAGAGAGTTCATGAACCTGGATGTGGATGTTATTACCATTATGTACTATTCTAAATGTTTTACTAAGTTGAAACACTTTATACCACTTCAATATAGGGATGAGCTATCACGAGATCAATGTTTCAAGGATATGATCATGTATTTCATCTTCTCATAAGTGAATTTATTTTCCCTACCTATCTCTTTTTAGATCATAAATTAATATTTAATGACTAAGAAAAACCTGGGAGAACTTCAAGTGCCAGGAATAGAGGTTTAGTGTCAAGATAGGGTAGTAGTTCTTTTGATTGATGGAAACATAGCCTTGAGGTTTCCTCTATAGTAGTGGAATCCAAGGTATCTGCACTAGATGCTCTGTTATATGACATCAGGGTGGAATGAATGTGTATCTAAAGCCTTAGTGTGATAGAGACCCTCTTGAGAGTTGTGAATGCGGTAGTATGGGCCATTGTCATAGATTATGTCAGACCATTTCACCTGCTTCTAATATAATAGGATCTGTACCTAATCCACCTTCATGGTAAGGATTAATTATGCCACTTCAAGTGGCGTGTTGGAGTGGAAATGGTAGGACATGATTAAGAGAATGTTGTGGCCATACTATCCATACATCTGATTATTTGTGCTAGCATATAAGACCTTCTCAGGGTATTCCAGCAATAATATAGAGCTGTGGATCATGAAATTTTTATTCATTACATCCAATACAAGGGGATCAGAGGGTAGGAATATCTACAATGTGAGTTACTATTCTAGTTTCCTCTGTTATTATATATTCTTTATTCAATGTAGGTGCCTCTCACTCATTTTTCACTTTATAGAACATGAAAATTATCATGATGGAAATTTAGTACATTTATCGAGTGATGACCCTAGATAAAGCATTGGGTATAATATATGAGAGAATAAAATAATGCAGTGACTTTCCCAATTAGGTAGGTAGTTATCTCTTATTATGGGATCACTTCATCCTTGAGATAATAGGTTTTGATGTCATTCTTGGGATGGGTTGGTTGGTTCCATATCACTCATATGTGGACTTATATCAATAAAGTGTGTAGTTTAAATTTCCAGAGGGTAGAATTTTTCTTCAAAGGGGTTATTGGAGTGTCCGAGTCAATAGATCCGGACCATAGAATCATGGTCTTGGTGATGTAAATTCCCATATTTCAAGTCATTTCATAGAGGGTCAGTGAAAATATCTAGAATACATTCCTCCAATTGTTGATCATTTTAGGGATGTATTTCCTGATAATTTTTATTCCTTACCTCTTGGGGGAGAGTTAAATTTTATGAAATATACTTTCCCATGAGAAGATCTAGTGTAAATTCCTCTATTCAGGATTTCACCTATGGAGCTACATGAGATCAAGTGAAAGTTGTAAGATCTTAAGTCTAAAGGTTTTATCTAACCCAATACTTATTCTTGGGGTTCAACTGTGCTTTTCACAAAAAATCCATATGTGACCCTTAGTATATGCATCTATTAATGATGGTTACATAGGATTATTTTTAAGAACTAATATTCACTTACTTGGATATATGATCTCCTTGACTTGCTCTAAGGATCTAGGGTATTCTCTATGATTGACCTGAGATCAGGATATCATTAGGTGTGAGAAAGGCCTTCAAATATACTATATAAGAATTTATGTAGTCAGTACAGTTTATTTGACTATCTTGTTATGTCATTAATTCACATGAATGAACCCACCATTTTCATGGATTTTATGATTACGGATTCCCACCCATATCTAGATTCTTTCATCGTGGTCTTTGTGGATGACATCTTGGTGTATTCTCATAATCAAGGGTATCTGTCGACCTGGATAAGGTGGGAGTTATTTTATCCTAATATTATCCAAAGAATTTGTTTGACACATGGAGTTTTCATGGGTTTTATAGATATTACATTCATTTCATAATAGACTTATCAAAAATTATTACACCACTTACTAGTCTTAACTATAAGGATGTGAAGTTCCTATGGTCTATATCACGTGAGAAGTCCTTTCAGGATCTGAAGGGAAGGTTAACCTTAGCACCAGTTTTGGTTCATCCAGAGAATGGTAGAGTCTATATAGTGTTCAGTGATGACTAATGTATTAGAACGGGTGAATCACTAATGGATGATGATAGAGTCCTTGTGTACAAGTCTCACCAGTTGATACATCATGGTCATAATTACACAACACAAAACATTGAGATAGAATCATTTGTCCATGAAATATGTTTTTGGATACATTATCTGATGGGTGAGACCTTTTTGGAGTATAAAAATAGCAAGAACCTCAAATATTTTTTTACACAGCATGACATGAATCTCCTATAGTAAATATTTTTTGAATATCTTTAGTACTTAGATTGTGATCTTACCTATATGTCTGGAATGAAAAATGTAGTAGTTGATGTGTTGAGTCAGAAAACTCAGGAATGGGTTGTACAAGAAGGAAATGATTAATGGAAATTCAAGGCACTCTTTTTTAAGAAAAAAAGGGAGTTTCATGGGAGTTATGAGAAAACTTTTTTTGTGGCCTTAATAGTTACCTATTAACTCATTTATAGGGTGAAGATAAGGAGATTTTTAGATCCTTAAGGCATGGTTTTCTGGGAGATTATTTCTTATGAGGACTCGCCTATAAATTGGTTTGTTGATAAAGATGACATTCTATGTATAGATGGGAATATTTGGGTTTCTACAGGTATGAGAAAAGAACTGATGTGAGATTCCCATGCTTCTCAGTCGATGGTTCATCTAGAAATATCTAAGATGTACCATGATATGTGACTCCAGTATTGGTGGCCTATAACGAAACAACATATATTAGGTTTTATCACTAGGAGTTCTAGCTGTCAACAGGTGAAGGCAGATCACCATCATCATGGTAGCTTATTACGGGTTTTTTCAGTCATGGAATAGAAATTGGAAGATGTTTCTATGGATTTTATAGTCGGATTATCAAGGTCTAATCAAGGTAGAGATGTAGTTTGGGTATTTTTGGATCGACTAACAAAGGTATCTTACTTCCTTCCTATCTGGGAAACATTATCAGTTGATGATATGGGAAGGATATATGTCTATGATAACATACATCTACATGGGGTCCCTTATACTATTATATTATATAGGGAATATCATTTTACAATGAGTTAATATATGGGGTTATTGATAGATATGGATACATAAGTGATTCTAAGCATATATTTTCATCCCTAGTCTAATGGACAGTCAGAACAGATGATACGCATTTTAGAGGACATGATTTGAGAATAAATCCTAAATTTTAGTAGTTATTGGTAGAAGAATATCCCTCTTATCATTTTTAACTGTAATAATAGCTTTCAATTGATTATTTATATGGCTCTATATGAGGCCTTATATGGTAGGTCATGTTGTTCGCCCCTATACTAGTTAGAAGTGAGAGAGGTGAGGTTACTAGGTCCTTTCCTAGTGCATGAGACTTTAGAGAAGGTTAATCATATTAGAAAGTGTATGTATGCTAAAAATTATAGGCAATAATATGATGCCAATATATGTTGATAACCTATGTATTTTGAGGTTAGGAAATATGTTTTCTTGTGGGTATCACCCAGACATGGTCATAGATGAAGACAGAGACAAGGGAAGTTGACACCTTGTTACGTCATGCAATTTTAGATTTTTTATAGAGTTGGTATGGTAGCCTGTCATTTTTTATTACCTCAAAGGTATCATTCCATGCATGAAATCTTCCACATTTCACAGTTTTTTTATTATCACACTGACCTGTAACATACTCTTTTTCTTGGGGAGTTTGAGTTAGATGTTGATGGTTCTGTTCAAGAGTATCTTTGATGCATCCTTCAATTGATCAAAAAGTCAATCTGAGGCCAGTTTGTCCCTTTATTATGGTATTTATGGTAGAAAGGCTATGTACATGATTAGACATGGGAGTGGGATGCTGACATACATGCCTAGTGTCAAGATTTGTTCTCAATGTTTTGCTTCCCATTGAAAAGAACTTTTGGATGAGTTCCTTTAAGGAGGAAGACTATAATAACCTGGTTTTTATATAAGATATAAATACATTAGATTTTGGTATAAATATTTTCCTTCATCCTTTTGTGCTTTTCTAATTATATCATGGACATTTAGGGGGTGTTTGGGGATATTTAAGTGCTCGAAACCCCAGTCGGTGGTAGAAACAACTAGGTTTCATGGTTAGTAGAAACTGTGCCACCAATCTCTCATGGTTTCTCCTAAATGTGAAGTGATTTTTAGAGGGATGAGGATGGTGGAGGGATTTACTAAACCATGAACCTTGAGATTCATACCTATGTAGGATATATACAATATTTAGCAGATCCAAATAGCATAGTTGGCACATGGATTCTCAAATTATGCGGGTTCCCTCCTAAGAAAGTGTTTGACACACTATTTTTACAACCATGTAGCCAAACCATGTGGCACATTATTTTTTTGTAAAATATATTGTTTTTCCTTAAATTCCTTATAACTCACCCCTCCAATAATTTTATCCTCTAATGGAAACAATGACATATTCCTTCACATTGGAAACTATCTCAATTAATTTAATGTTAGATTCTTGGATAAAACTCTGATTGAATGTTTAATTATCACATTAGATTCCTACAGGTCATATGATTATTCCTTTGGCTCCATTCATAGTTTGTATTTCTCTCATCAATGATGTTTTGATGTAGGCTCATATGCCTTATTTTTAATGTGTTGATCTATTCTTCCATTTTCATATGATCATAGAAAAACTAAGGGATGATACTAGATGAGTAGAGTACTACAAGACTAAGTTAGGTGGTATATGACTTTTTAGTAAAAGTATCATCATTTATAAATTTCTATCATTATGCACATGCCAATTTCACGAGGTTTTACTTATTACATTCACATGCCTTTATTATAATCATTGTGCGCGTATTCTAGAGAACTTTTTAAATATGTTCTTTATTCCATTGAATGTTGAGACCTCGACACCAACCACTCCAATTAGGGTTCTTCTTTATTCATACATTAGAAAACAATGTTGGGTTTAACTGTGGCACTGTTTGGGTGTTATAGTGTTGACCTTGATAAGGTAAGTGTTTTAAATTAATTAAAAAAATAAAATGTTAATGAAAACTTATATTTCTATATATCACTTGAACTGGTCATTCATAATAAATTAATGTGGTTTCATTTCTATATAACCTTGTCTCATTAGATGAAAGGTAATGGAATGAAAAAGATGAATTAACAATTGACAAGTATATTATTAGATATCACTTGGACTAGATAATTATAATTGAATGGTTATATGTTGAATATCCTTATCCCATCCTTTCATGTTTATTTAAAGTGAAAATAATGAAACCATTAAATGAATAATACATGAGTATTACATGTCCTAATTAATTAATGATATATGTATAAGGTGCCTATTGAATATGGACCATTTTATCATTATAAGAGTGTTCATACTTGATCAAACCTTTTATTTTTGAGGGAATTCCTAGAGCACTCATATGATACCATTTAGATTTAAAGAACCTATTTCCAAGGGAGATACCTTCCTTAGAAAATGGTCCTCGTTTATTAGTGGATGCTTGTCATGATGTCGTAGTATCCCTTCACAACCTTTCCAAATCATATGATACCTTGGGTACACTCCTTGGAACTAGCATGATGTATTCAAACATAAGGAACCATGAATTCACCCCATTGGCCCAAATAATGATTATATTGAGCTTAATATAGATGAGTTCAATGGAAATATTTAGACTCTTTTATAGTGTAATTCCTTGGAAAATCCCCTTGGATTATGCTCAGACCTTTTACTTCCAGACTTCATGATTTAATACGATGATTTGGATGACACCTGTGGTCAAGGATACCTTAGTTATACCTTGGATATTATTTTATTATTATTATTTTCTATTATAGTGTAATTTAATATTCTTCTTGATTTATCTATATAAACTTAATTTAAATGAATTAATTTAATGATCTCATGTTTAGAGACATTACCAACTGAGGATGAATCAGGAATGAGTTATTATTTTGAAAGTACTTTGCATTTATATATACCCACACACTATCAGTTTAAATTCACAGACTAGATTGTATAGACATTTTTGGTTTTATCATACTGAGATTTATCTCAAACCCTATCTGGGTCACTATTGGTACCTGAGAATATTATATGATTTTAAGTATGGACAAGTGGAAGCATCTCACCTTGGACACTTGACTTTCTTACTTTCTTAGGATAGAATTTATTAGATGATTAATGGTCTTGTTCTTGGGTGCTTGGATAGTTTTTGGTCTTTTTTATTTTTTATTGAATGAACAATATTGTTTTTCCTACTTCCATGTATACCTATTTTCATTTTTTATAGAAAATGAAATTGCATCATCATTTTTTTATATGATATTGTTCTGATTTTGATTTGATTATTATTGATGGAGTTTTTTACTTATCTTCCACTTGAAATCCTGTTTATTTATTATTATGATTCCACTGTTGTAATCAATATATTTTATATATCTATATATACTCTGATCCACTTTTACATGAGGGAATATCATCCCCAAAGACACACCCTAGGCCCTCACTTCTATTCGATGGACTCTAGCATATAGGACGGGGTTTTTGAGGCCATGTGGCCCACTGAGTTTTGGGAACCTTTGAGTGGAACCCTATTTAGGATGTCACAAAGTCATATCAAAGACATTTTTATTTTTTTTGCCTTACATTTTATGGAATCTGGATAGGATATTAGGAACATGTTTGAACTTGGTCATAATATATTCATAGGAGTAGATTTCCAACAGTTGGGATAAATACAATGTTTACTGGGATTGGGAAATTACTGTTCTGTTTTTCACCTATTATAGTTGATATAATTTCACCATTTGGTGATGTACATGATTGTGTTATTTTTATATGCATTATAGATATTTACCTTCTCCTGGTATAGAAAGTAGAATAGTTACATGAATCACTATAGGCATCAATAATTCACATTCCATGCCAATTCCATGCTATATAGGTTCATTTCACTAATTTCATTTTTTGTGTTTCATATGATTGATGAGTGATCCATGGTGTAATGTATCCTTTTGTTACTAACATCTTCTATAGGGTATGTTAATTAGTTATTTAAAGTGTCATCATCAGTCTAAACAGTGTTTTCCTGTATAGGTTTATGGTGGAATCTAAAATAGTTGGTTTCTACCCAGGTCAGCTATGTACCTTGGGTTACATGAGATGGGATTTGGATGTTATTATATGACTACCAGTTTCATTTTATGAGAAGTATGGGACCATGTGAAATGGAATGGGAAATTTGAATGAGTAAATATATCATATATTACTTGTTACATTTTGACAAATAATTTAGTGGTGGTTAGATACAATTAAATGGGTGTCTCTTTTAGTTACAACCTGTACGTACCCTTATTAGATGGGAATGATGATCTCTTTATTCAAACATTGATATGTGTATATAATTAAATACTAACATTAAATGTAAAACATTACTTATAAATTAAAATGGTTGATAGTAAATGAAGAGTCCAAGTGCAATTAACCCTTCACCTATTAGATCCTTTGTAATTTAAAATTAAACACTTACCAATACCCTAGCCTTCTAAGTGGGTAGTTGGGGTAATATAATGGGTAGTGATCCTTTATTCTTATGATTTGATTCTTTTAGTGTATCTATACACTCCTAAAAATTATTCTAAGTCATGCGACTGTAATTTTTATATTTATTTCTCCATGAAGTCCATTAGTCATGTTCCAAGAGGGTGTGATGACCACACTCAAAAGGTGGTGAACCCTAAGAAATAGTTACACCTCTAGTGGTTCCACCTAAGTCACTAGATTCTATTTCCAAACTAGGCACTAATAATCAGAATCATGATGGGTTTTTACATATGATGTAGTCCATGTAGAGCACTCCATGACTTTCACATACTATTGATAATCTAACTCGTGAGTTCCAGAAGCAACATCCTCCCATATTTTTAGGGGATAGAAGACCTTAGGCTACCGAGTCTTATCCAGAGGATCCTCTTTCTTTCTTATAAAATCTAGTTATTCCTCCAGAGAGGTTAGTCATGATCACCACATACATGCTTTAGGATTCATTCAAACGTTGGTGGGATATGATTCCTTAGGTTGTTCATCATTATTGCATGGTATGGGTGGACTTCTAAATTACCTTCTATGATTACTCTTCCATTAGATGCTATGAAATTATTGATCTAGAGAGTCCATGAAATTAGAGTAGGGATCTATGTTAGTTATAGACTATTGAAAACATTGTGCTGAGTTGTAAAACTTTTCACCACTTCTAGCTAGTGATGAGTTGTCGAAAGCACTGTGATTTAGTGATGGGGTTAAGTATGTCATCCGCTCATAAGTGAATGTATTTATCCAAACTACATTTTCTAAGAAAATAAATCAAGATATTATCAGTGATCCTAACCTAAGAGTAGATTTTTATACCGAGCATATAGGTTTAGTGTCAAGACAAAGTAGTATTTCTTCCAACATCAGTAAGTATAGCTTTGAGGTTTCTCATCAGAGAACTGGAAACCAGTGTATCCACACTGGAAACTCTATTATATGACATAAGTGTGGATGGAGGGTGCACCTGAATCCTCGGTGTGATAGAGACCCTATTGAGTGTCATGATTATGGCCATATGGGTCATCTTTAAATATTTTTTCTGACCTTTCCACCTGCTTCTAGTGGAAGAGGATATGCACCATCTCCACCTTTATGGGTTTGATTAGTTATGTTGTGTTAGGTTGGGAGTTTGAGTAGAATTGATCGGATTGGATGAGGACGAGGTCATGGACATGGTATAATGACTTTTGATTATCATCTCTAGTAGTTTGGACCAGCTCAGGGTAGTTCAACTGTATCAATTGGTCCTGGATTAGGCCAGTTTCATGCTTTAAAACTGATATCCTAAGATCAGAGTTCAAGACTTTATATAGATTTTTATTTATTATTATACATCCGCTATTGTTAACCATCTATTTTATATATCTATATTCATTGTTATCCACTCTGAAATGAGGGAACAGTATCCCCACAAAAAAACCCAAGGCCCTAATTACTAACTGACATCCTCTAGTATACGGGGAGGCATGATTTATTCCAGGTGTCCTACAAAGTTTGGGGCACCTTGGAGTGGAACCCAAGTCATGGAATCATATACTTTTTGTGGTGGGTAGGGTGCATGACTTCCTACTTCTAGTAAAAATACCCAAGTGATGTTTTATAGGTTTTATATATGTTGCACTAAAATTAATGATTGAAAACATCTAATGGACTAAGGTTACTATTTATTGTGGTCATACGCTCTTCATTACTTCCTAAAACGATTTATCTGAGTATCTTTTGATAAAGTTATCTCTAAATATAATCAGAGGTATCTGATATATTTATTTATTTTTTACGTGAAACTATTTTATTTTTAGAGAGGTTTTACTATCAACAAAAGGTAAGTTATCAAATCAAGGTATAACCTAGGTAAAAATGATTTATGGAATAGACTTCAGCTTATAGTGAATGAAGATGAAGGATAATAAACTGAAAAATGACCTATACATTCCATTAACAATAGTGTGTCTAGGAAAAATGAAAACAGATTAATCAGAATAGTTGGATCGGGTGGCTCAGGGGATGTTTATGATGTATTTGGAATGAAATATTGTATATAACATCCATGAAGTGAAAACTATGTTACATGTCATGTAATCCATGGTATATATTTATGATAAACCTTTAGTACTTAAAATTATATTCCTGATATATTAGTTGTTCCATTTGAGATCATCAAAATTAAGAATAACGATAGATTGTAACAACCCAATTATTTATAAATATAAATTCCCTTCTAATAATTATTTAATATATTATAAATCACATTAAATCACATAGAGAACACAATTGAGACTTTATAAATGATGAATTAATGAAAAAAAGTTATTTCTAGTAGTTAGGGAACCTATACTGATGAAATAGTAACATGACCTTAAAAATAGTAATATGGCTCATATGAATATCAAACCGGACAATACAATAGTAGCCTTAGCTTTGAAAGTGCAAATAAAATTTTATTATCTTATAAATTTTTATATGACATAATTATGTCACAGTACAAGTAAATAAGTTTTTTTAAAAATTATTAATTAATTATTGGGGTTTTATAGGTCATAAATATTTAATTATGATATTTTGATTAATTTAATAATTTAAAATAAAATTTATCTTCATAAATTCTATTAAAAACTTAATATTTTGTTGTCTTATTATTTTAAGATAATTTTATGAGACCTTAATTAATTTTTCAATGTTTTATGAAATTAGTTATAATTTTAAAATCAGTATTTTCCAAGTAAATGATGATTTTAATTAAAATTAAAATTTAGAAAATTTAGAAAATTATATTTTTAAAATGGAGATCATTTTTTAATACTAGACATCGAAAAATATTTAGGGTGATTTTTTGGTATTTTTTCAAAAAATCTTGAATTTTTGTGAATAGTAAAATATAGTAATTTAATCAATATTAAATACATGAATTATGGAGTCATAGATGATATATGGATGATGAAAGATGAAAATATCTAACCATAATTCAATATTTTATTATATTTTATGATAATTATCAAACTATTCACAGTCTTGATCCAAAATAATAAACTAATGAATAAAATAGTGAGAAAACACACTCTCCTCTATTATAAATACCACCCATCACCACCCTTCTCCCCACACATCTCAAGCCTTGATACTTATCCAAATTTCACCCAATAATATTCCTAAACCACTCCCCCACATAACAAATATTTTTGTCTTAACAAAATACTAAAACCAATCCCATAAGGAGGTTTTCAAGAAGAAAGAATCAAGAGGTAGAACCTTATTCCCTTTCATTTAATTTTTTTTCAAGTTCCTTTATTTTCCTTTTCTATCCTCACCTACCGTCATAAAAATGGTATTATAACATAATTTCCTTAAATAAACTATAATTTTATTATTTTAATGGAATAATTCATCATCATATTTCTTTCCCCCTCCTTTTATACTAAAAATGAAAACATCACCTGTGATGTGATAATGTATCGCATTCAAGGAAGACAAAGTTATAAATTTCCATTACCATATTTAAGGCTGGTGATGGAACCATTATTATGGTCGAAAAAGATTATAATATATTAATTGTACCTAATTTAATATTTTTAACTAACAAATTTATATGATATTAAAAGATATAATAAAACTAGTTTATTGTGATAAAAAAATTCTAAAATTAATCTAAACGGTTATCATTAAAATGTTATATAATGATTCATCCTCAACCAATGTAAAAAAAACTTATATTATAATTTAATATTAAATAAGTTCATTAATGACTTAAAACTTCAATTCTAGAAAAAAAATCACATCTTACATGATTCTCCTTACATTTATATAAGTGAATCAATGTTAAAAACTATGACAAAAAGCACTCTCCAATGATAAAATTGATCACTATAACTAATAAAAAAATGCATAAATGAAATTAATTAAAATAAAATAAATCAATTAATTGTTTTAAATATTCTTAAATTTTTAATTAATTCATTTAATTTAATTATTCAGGAAATTGAGATCAAGTACAGAATCATTTCTGACATATGGTATGGGATTCTACCCGAACCTCCATTTTTCATTTGGGTTACTCTTTATTTCCCTTTACCCAAATATAATTTTTATTTATTTTTATGTACTTATTATATATTATTTTTTATGTTACAAAATCATGTATCCATATCATATAATTTTTCTTTGATGGGGTTACACATGTTTTAATAAGCTTACCTTCTCAAATCATTCTGCAAATAAAACTCGATCCAATGAAACAACATGATCCTTAACGATTTACAAATCCACTCCATAATATGTTTTAACACACCATTATTTTTCTAAAATCACTCATTTTATCATGATAAAATATATTTCTCAATTATGTTTTTATACAAACAATTATTCTTTTATAAATTTTTAAGAATATTTAAAGTTTTCCCTTAACTATACTAAAATTTTTTATTTCTAAAGATTACAAAACACTCTTTTGACTTATATTAGATATTTCATATCATTTTATATTTCTATATTACCTTAAAATGGAAATTGTTTAATTAAATCCATACTTTTAGAAACAGAATTATGAAATTTTATTTTTATATGTCTTTTGACATGATTATGATACCCAATTATTTCAATGGGTAACTCTTATGTTTATGTTTGATTGCTTGTGTATGTTTTTAATAATGTGGAAAAAATATTCATGAACTTGATGTGATGGGTGAACCAAAATATCACTCCAATACATTGTTTGTGTTTAGTATCCTAATATGTCATTTGCAATGGTCTTGGTGATTAGCCTTGTCACTTTCTCTATGCACAACAGTCTTGGTGGTTAGACTTGAATTGTGATCTTCCTTATGAATAATCCTTAAATTATAAAAAATTCATGTTTTATATTTCTTCCACATTACTATTATTCCATGATTATATGATCCCATGTTCTATATATTATGATTCCTTATGTTTAATCATGTTCCTTTCCTTTTTATATCATTATGTTATGCCTTATAACCCATGTGCTAAGATTTATTTTAATATATATTCTCTTACTAGGTTTTTAAATCATCCCTTTATTCATGTTATCCCCAAGTTATCATATGCAGTTATTGGATCTCAATGGAATTTAGGATCTCATTATTGAGATTAAATAAATGATGTTATTATTTTGGAATCTTGGTGTTTAATTATGTTCCTAATATTCAAGACAGTAGAATATAAAATCCTTGGCTTGTAATTTGATGATTAATTATGCTTAAAATCATTTATTGGTATTTGTAAAAGAATATGGTCTCTATAGTTAGTATCAAAGGATAGTTTAGTTATATTTGGATATTAGGAATATAGTACTTATTAAGAACCCTAGGTATAAGACTAAGTATGAGAAAACATCCATAAATTTTGTTAAGTATAGAGTAAGTGGTGTATCAAGAAAATATATCCCTATCTGGATACTATAAGTGGATGTTGTTCAAGAATATATGTACCTAGGAGTAACTACTATGACAATGTATTTTTTTCCTGACTTGAGATAACCATCTACAAAACAATGGGCCTTATTTTTCACCTAGTTTTACACTCTTGATGGATATGCTTTGGTTAATTCATATGTTCATTACAAAACATTATTAATGGAATAAAAAAATAAAATAATAAAATAGATGGTTGGAAACAAATAATGAAAGAACTATATTAAAAACTATGGAATTACATGTTAAAATATACTTTTCCTTTATAGGATTTTCCTTTTATGATCAAAGTTTCCTTTTATTAGGCTTATTAGTTAAGTATTAAAACCCACTAATTGTACTTATTTTTCTTATTTAATGGATGGGAATAGAATAACGCATGAGAATAATCAATGAGATTGTAAATGTTAAAATTTCCGTAATTATATTTCAAATATGATGGGATCGGGTGCTCAAAATATCATGAAAGTACTTGCTCAACTGGATCAAGTTTGTATAATAAATTGAATCTCATGAAATGACCTCATTCTCCTAAAATAGTTAAAGTTATGGTCAAATCCTTTATGTGTCAAAGGCCTACCATATTTAGTGAATCTTATAAATCCCTAATCATGGAACAGTGGATTAACTCCACTGAAAATATATTATATGTCCTATAGTTCTCAGAAGAAGAGAAATTTGTGTTGGTGGTCTATTATTTTATTGGGGATGATGATAAGTGGTGGACAATAATCAAAAAAAAATATTTCTTAATGAGAAAATTTATTCCATGGATTGGGTGGAATTCAAGAAAAAAATCAATAAATCTCAATATGGAAAGAGAGTTCCTTTAACATAAGGAGAAGGAAGATGAGTATATCATGGTGTATGAGGAAAACTTTACAAGTCCTGTAAAATATGCCTTTGGCTTTTTTATGAACACTGAATTAAAGGTGGATATCTTACTTAGTGGTCTAAAGATGAGTCTATGAAAAGTATTATAAATTCACGATTTTGATATCTATGAAGAGATTGTTCATTGTTCCCTCAATGTTGAAATGAGGATCAGAGTCTCTTCATGGTCTCATGGGCCTTGTGAAAAAAATGGAAAATGGAGTATAATATGGGGGATCAAAAAATTAATCTCATGACAGAAAGAAGACCTAATATCCCATGTGTCTAAATTTTGGAAAGAAGTATCCTAGGAACTATCTAAATTGAAAGAAGAAATAATAAAAATGTGAAATAATGGGGCATGTGTCTATGAACATATAAAGGTATATGAAGAATCCCACTAAAGTGAAAGAATAAATGAAGTTTCACATCAATGCTAATCTAGTATTAAAGTGTTTCAACTACAAGTAACATTGGAATTTTGAGAACCAATTCCCTAAATTGAGGGTTGTCTGAGGAAATAAACAACAACCTCCAAGGAAGGAAGGATGATAATATGCTCTCACTATTGATGAGGTGGAGTCAAAAAACTATGTGGTAACAAGTATGTTGGTTATTCATTCAAGAATATTGAATGTACTATTTGATTCTGGTTCTATGCAATATTTCATTTCATTCATGATTAGTATATATATTCAAACACAACCTCAAAATATATAGGTTTAGTTATCTGTGAGAACTGAAAATAGGAAAATTATTTCATCCAAAGTATATAATGCCTCCTCGATAAATTTTTATAGACTAAAACTCCCAGAAAATCTCTTTATGCTTCCTTTGTTAGACTTTTATGCTATATTGTGCATGGATTGGATATCTGTATATAAATCCAACATCAAATGTTGGGAATGGGAGATCACTCTTCACATCCCATAGAATCCTCCAATTACGTACCAGTGTAATGAGGAAGATGAATATCCTTCAGAATCATTATCTCAATTGTTGATATTGTTGCCTTGTGAGAAATATTATCTAGCACAAATTATTTAGATAAAGGAGAAAATCATGCTGAATGAAATTCCCATCATGGGGGATTACACTAATGTATTCCTTGAATATTTTAATGGTCATTCTCCGAATCGATAGGTTGATTTATCAAATAAATGTATTCCTGAATCTCTTCCAATATCAAAGACAATGTATCGAATGGCCACTATTGAGAAGGAATAATTGAAGAAGCGTTTATAAGAGAATCTAGATAATGTTTTTATATACCTGAGTGCTTCACCCTGGGGTCCACTAGTCCTCTTTTTCAAGAAGAAGTATGTATCAATGTGACTTTACATCGACTATGGTGATCTTACTAAAATGAAAATAAAGAACAAGTACCCCCTACTATGAATATATGAGATTTTTGAGGAGTTGAGAGGGGTCAGTTATTTCTCTATAGTGGACCTTCAGTCATGATATCATTAATTAAATGTGAGGATGGATGATATTCCCAAGACTTCATTTCGAATGAGTTATGGCCACTATGAGTTCATATTTATTCCTTTTAGACTCACTAAGGCTCCAAAAATAATCATGGACTTAATGAATAGAGTCATTTGATATTATCTCGAAAATTTTGTGGTTGTCTTTATTGATGATATTCTGATATTCTCCAAGGGTAAGGTGGAACATGAGAAGCATTTGAATACTATGCTAAATACTTTTAAAGGGAGAAAATATATACAATTTATAGTAAATGTGAATTTTAGATGGTGGAAGTATCATTCCCGGAGCATGTTATTACCATTAAAGGAATATCTATAGACCATTCTAAGACAAATGAAATTGAAGAGTGTCCTAGGAAAACATCTGTAATGGAGATCTGTAGCATTCTTGGTCTATCCAGGTATTACCAACATTTTTTTGAATAAAATCTCATGATTTTAAAACCTAATAACCATGATGACACAAAAGTGACTAATTTTTTTTTGCACTCAAGAATGTGATGAAAGCTTTAAAGATCTCAAAAATAGGCTTTTCACTACACCTGTACTCACACTTCTGACAGGTAGAGAACTCTTTGTGGTGTATAGTGATGCTTCAAAAAATATAATAGGTTGTGTACTCATGAAAAATGATAAATTGACAGCCTAAGCCTCAAGGTAGTTGAAAATTCATAAGAAAAACTATCATACACATGATATGGAATTGGAATCTATGATCTTTGAATTGAATATATGGTGACATCATCTCTATGGGGAGAAGTGTGAGATATATAATGATCACAAGAGTCTCAAATATAAATTCACATAGAAGAAGATTATTATAAACTAGTGAAGGTGGTTAGATCTCATCATGGACTATGACTTCTCAAAACACTAACATCCTTGTAAATAAAATAAGGTAGTGGATGATCTATGTAGAAATAGTCCTGTATCTTTATCAATGATGAGAATTTATAAGTATCCAATCTTCTTAGACAAATAAATTATGAACAGGGGAATCGATAAAGAAGTAACATCATCAATCATTTATCAAATTATTACCCAACCATCCCACTTATATAAAATAAAGGATGCTAAAATAAAGGATGTGGGAATTTGAAAAAGGGTATAATCTATTATAAATGGGAAATCCTTAGTGTTTTGAATGAATGAGGGGGGAGTTGTGAGATTTGGGTCATGATTATGTGTACCATAATATCCATTGATAAAGGAGATTCTAAATGACAGATATAACATTGCCTTCTCTATTCACCCAGGGAGAAAAAAGATGTATGGAGATAGATATCATTGAATATACATCAATGTGACTTGTATATCAGCAAGTGAAGGTTGAAAGAAAAAAATTATTAATGGATGATACAATAACTATCCATAAAAACATGGAAATGGTAAAAAAAACCCAACAGACTTTGTCATTGGACTTCTAAAGACATCCATAGGGAACAATTACATATTGGTTTTTGTGGATCGTCTTACAAAAACATCTCACTTTACCTCGATTCATGAAGACATGTCACTGGATCAATATTCATGGATATACATCAATGAAGTGGTAAGGCTACATGGGGTTCCAATATTGATTGTATCTGATCGAGATCCGAGATTCACATCCATGTTCTAGAAAAGTCTCAAATGTTCTTTGAACATAAATTATCAATTTAGTATAGACCATCATCCTCAAACTGATGTCCAATATGAGAAGACTATTCAAACACTGGAATACCTGTTGAGAGATTATTATATAGTCTTAAAGGAGGATGATACCAACATCTGCCTCTAAATGAGTTCTCTTACAACAATAGTTTCCACTCAAGTATCTAAAAATCTCCAGAAGAATCCCTTTATAGAAAAAGGTACAGAACACCGACCTGATGGGACGATGTTAGTGAGTGTAAGCTACTAGGACCTGACATGGTCAAAGAAATTGTGGAAAAAGTGATAACCATTCAAAGTCACATCATGGAATCCCATATTCAACATAAGAGTTATGAAAAAATTATCAATGGGACCTAGAGTTTAAGGTAAGAGAGATGGTATTCTTCTACATATCTCTATGGAAGAGGATAATGAGATTTGTAAAGAGAGGAAAGATGAGTCCCGAGTACATCGACCACATTGAGATCCTTGATCATGTCAGAGTTGTGTCCTATCAACTAACACTTAATCCAACCATGTATCAATTATATTATATATTCCATGTATCCATACTGATAAAGTACATACCATATCCCTCACATGTACTAAATTCAAAGGTGGAAAAGTTGGAGAATGATCTATCTTACCTGGATAATCCAGTGAATATATTGGACGATAGATATAATGTAATGTGAAACAAGACCACTCACCTGGTCCAAGTACATTGGTGGAACCATAAGTAAGAAGAGGCAACATGGGAACCATATCAAGCAATGAAAGGGATGTACCTGTATATTATTTTAACCTTAGTGTGTAAAAAAAATTTGGGGATAAATTTCATAAGGGGGGAAGAATGTTACGACCAAAAGTTTTAACAATATAAATTCCCTTATTTTAATTATTTCATAAAATATAAATCACATAAAATCAAATTGAAAACACAATACAGACATTATTAATTATGAATGAATGAAATCAGAGGTAGTTCTATATGATAAGGAATAAATACTAATGAAATAGTAACATGACTTTAGAAATAGTAATATGAACCTTATGTAAAGTAAACCAGACAATTGAATAATAACCTCAACTATGAAATTATAAATAAAATTTATGTATCCCATAAATGGAAATATGATATAATTATTGATTTGTCCCAAACTCAAACTTCTGGATTCAGTAATAAAACATGAGGTGTCTTTATTTTTATAAATACAAAATAATAATACACAGTTCATTATACAACCGAGGAACTTTTCTCGATATAGTTTTTGGAAAATAGATAATTACATTACAAATTATCAAAACAGTACAAAAATATAACAAGACAATGAAAACGTTTCAGGTGAGATAAGATCATAAGAGAACTAAACTCCTTCAGATAATTGCTATTAAACCTGTGGAAAATAATTTTAGAAACATAAGGTGAGAAATTATTTTTCCCAGTAAGGGGTTTTAAAAAACAATGATACAATCTTTCTTAAATAAATTTAAAAATAATTCAGAATAAAGAAATTAAACAAAATATTTGATAAAAATTAATAAAATTGGTTTTTTGAAATAACTTAAATATAAAACACTTTTCAAAAAATTTAAAATACTTATCATTTTGGAAACCCATTCTAAAATCATCATTGAAAAACACATGGATTTCTCCATAAAAATCATATGAAAATAATATCTCATTTTTGGATTAAAATGATACTTGAAAGATATTATGAAAACAATGTGTCCAATAAGAGTATATCTTATGGGATATCTTACCAATAATTTCATGATTTCACTCCTTATACATAATCCCCTTATATCATACCCAAATGCCAAATATTAAGAAAATGATTTATAAGGCCTGCATTTCTCATTCATAACCCACAAAAAACATTTCATAATCTTACATAATTTATTTTCATATACAAAAATAATTTTAATAATTATCAACATGAATAAATATAAATTTTATTAAAAATCAAAATATTTTCAAAAAATCCACCTTTAAATATGAAATAAAAAAATTTAAGACATAAACAATAGAACATACAATTACATAAATGTTCACGTTACATCACTAACAATTATAGATGATGGAAAGATATAAAATCATGAATAAAAATAGAATCTTTTCCATAAAAATATAAGTATCTATAAAAAAATCATTCATTAAAAACAATCCCCTTACCTTGAGTTCGACTCATCACATACGTTTTTCATCATCTACTTCCAAAAATTGCTTTGCATAACATCATAAGACCACAAAAGATGTTTTTTCTTCCAAACAAATACCACTAAAATGATGATAGATAAGTAGAGAAGATAATTTGGCATAATATAGTATAGAAAAATGGCTTAAAGAGATAAATATTTTTGAATGTTGGACCCTCCTTTTGTAATTTAGGTGAGGGATAACATAGGTATTACTCAAATTATTAAAATATAATAAATGTTTTTTAGGGTATATGAAATCCAAAAAGGCCTAAAAACTAAAGAGTATTAAACTTTAGATACAATATCGAACCATTTGGCTTTATTATATATTTTTTTGATTTTTAAAATAATTTAATAAAATATTATATTCATGAAAACTAATTTTTCAAATTAAACACTATTCAAAATAATGAATTTATATGCATCAAAATAAAGTTTCAAATTAGAATTAAATTTTTTATTACATCATATATTTTTCATATTCATCTAGGAAAAACATTAATTATTTTTAAAACCATAAATTACTTTTATTTTTTATATTTAATATCACTAATATGATTTATTCAATAATTTAAAAATTACTACATCATAATTATTCAAACAGTTAAGTTATTTTTTTTATTTCATAAAAATTTAAAATAAAATTTCAAGAACAAGATAATTTTTTTATCATTAAAAAATATTTATTTAATATAAAATCTACATGAAAACCATACATTAAAATATTATACAAATTGAAAACTTTAATGTGACTACTTTCCTTACTTTTAAGTTAAAATATTATAAAATAATTAACGTGATTCATGTGGGTGAAAAATGGTCTAAAATTTAAATAAAAACATTATAATGGTAAATTATTGATTATATAGAATTTTTAATCCACATTTTGGTTTATGTAATAATTATTATAATTTTTATAAAAATATTTTATTTATTTAACTTATTCTTACACAAGCACAACATCATCATTTCATAGGCATTAATGTTAATAATATAATATATAAAAATTTAAAAAAAATTAATGTAATAAAATATGTTAATTATGTTCAAAATAAAATTATATTTTTTTATTATGTATGATTTCTAGTATACATGTCAAGACAACTTATTAAATTAATAATTTTGTCTTTTCTTACCCTCCATAATTATTTCACAGTCACCTGGATAAGATTAATGTTATATAACTATAAGGTTATAAATTAATAGTTTAAAATATCACTAATTCATAATAATTAATAAAATAGTCTTGAAAATAATTTTTATCAATCCATTATTATTTTAATAGAACCAAATTTAACAGTGTAAATGTTGTGAAGGCACTACAACAATACTGATAATAATTTTTATACTTGTCATGAATAGAAAATAATTTCCATGTTCTATGATATTTATGTACAATATTCATATTATAATAAAATTATTTATTTATTAAATAAATTTTAGAAATTTTATATCAAAAATATGTCTTCATGACATCATAAAAAACACCATATTTTCAAAAAACTGTATTTCTTACTATGCACCAAAAATTAAACTTTTTAGTAAAATTATAAAAAATTAAAACTAAGATAATTTTAACAGGATGAATTAAAAAATAAAGTTCATTTTGTCAATTAATTTTTCTAAAACATCCAAAAACTAATTATATTATTTGTACAGAATAAGCAATAAAAACATTTTTTAAAATATGTATTTGATGAATAAAAAGGCTTTACTAAAAATATAGTACATATTTAAAAATAATTAATTAATAAATTATCAATGATTATAAAAAATGTATATTCTATAATTTCATTAATAATATTCATTCCCACCAATTTAATGGTAATATCTAAATAATAATATTTAGTTGTTCATCTAAGCTCATTGTGGCATAGTGTTTCCTTTTAAAATCTCAAGATGTTACATCATCCCCCCTTAAACGAATTCTGCCCTCAAAATTTGTTAATCATACTTATAATCCATAATTTACATATTTATATTTAAAAAAACTATTTCATTATGTATATATAATTACATAAAATTTATAAAATAAATTTTATCGCTTAATTTGTTTATTAAAACGATAACACCAAATATCTAAAGTTCTCTAGAACATTTCTCTGATAAAATATATAAAGACCCTAACCCAAACGTCCAGATTCATTAATAAAACATGTTATTTAATTTCTTATAAATACTAAAATAAAAATAGATAGTTTGTCATAAAATAGAGGACCTTTTTCAATCTAGGTTTTACAGAATAGACAATTACATAAAAATTATCAAAACTGAAAAAAAATATAGTAAGACATCGAAAACACATTGGGTGCACTAAATATATAAACAAAGAAAAATAATTTAGATAATTTCTAGTAATCCTGGGGAAATTTTTATTTGAAACATAGGGTGAGAAATTATTTTTCACAGTAAGGTTTTTTAAAAAACAATGATAAAATCATTCTTAAAATCATTCTTAAAAACATTCAAAAAAATACATTAGAAAATAATTTATACAAAAAAATTATATAATTTATAAATCTTTTAATTTATAAAAAATTAATTATAAAACACTTTTTAAAACAATTAAAACACTTATCATTTTGGAAACCCATTTTAAATTTATCTTTGAAAAACACAAGTATTTCTCTTTAAAAATGATTTGAAAATAATATCTTTTTGGGGGTTAAAATTATACTTGAGATATATTATGAAAACCATGTAGTTACTATGAGTATCACTTGTAATAAATCATCCCATTAAGTTCATGGGTTCGCTCCCCATACCTTATCCTCTCATAAAATAACCTAATGATGAATTTTAAGAAAAAAAATTAGAAGATCTGCCTTTCTCATTCATAGGACACTAAAAACATTTTGTAATCTTACATAAATTATTTTAATAAAATAAAATAAATTTAATTATTATAATCATGAATAAATCATAATTTTCTTAAAACTCAAGATATTTGGGAGAAATCCGCCTTTCAAGATGAAATACAAATATTTACGAGGACATAAACATAATAAAATACGATTTCATAAAAGATCACTATACCACACTATCAATTATAGAGTATGGGAATATCTAAAATAATGAATGAAAATAGAATATTTTACATTAAAATATAATAATTTATAATTAAAATAATTCTTTCAAATCAATCTTCTTACCTTGAGTTCGACTCATCAAAAATGTTTCTATATCTTCTTCTTCTTTTCAAAATCATTTTTCATAACACCATAAGACAACAAAATATGTTGTTATTCCAAAACTAAGAATTATATAATGAGGATATATAATAATTGAAGATAATTTGGTAGAATATATTTGAGAAAGATGGATTAATGTGATGAATATTTTTGAAGGAAAGAGTATCGTATTATAATTGAGGTGAGAGTTAACTTATGAATTAATCAAATTATTAAAATATAATAAATTTTATATGTGGTTTAAGACTTCCAAAAAGTACTAAGAAGAAAATATGATTACATTTTCAACAAGGTATGATCCCATTTTTCCTTGTTATAGATTTTTATGATTTTTATAATAATTTAATAAAATATTTTATTCATAAAAAATAATTCTATCAAATTAAACACTATTTACAATTATGACTTTATAAAGAAAAAGTGTAATGTTGTGACCCAACCCATGCCAAGGCTCGAGCCAAAACAGCCCCATGATAGCCCATATAGGCTAGGGGATAGATACTAGCACCGAATGTACCAAAAAACTCTTGGAGGCCTTTTTTGCACCTGTACACACACATGCAGCCAAATCAATTCAAAAGTGCAGAGGGAACAAAAAACAATATAAAAAACACCTATATATAAACCACAAACATGAATCGACATCTAAATAGTACTAGTATAGAAAATTATACTGAAAGGGAATGGTAAAAAATACATGCCAAACCAGAAAAGTACCACTACCTGAAAACATGTGGAAAAGTAAAATATTAAAGAGAGCCTCATTCTTGGATCCCAAGCTACGACCACCGCAATTGGTCCATGCACACAATATCCCTATGATCCTCTGAAGTCAAGATCAACCTGTCTATTATCTTCAAGGGAACACCAGCTACAAGAAAATCCCAATCAAGGGGGAGTTTATAAAAATAATAAGTAAGATTACCTGAAGTCTCAAGGGTGTAGTAAGAGAGGTTGCGAAGAGGGATGCGTTAGATAGATCAATGTACAGTAAAATATTACAGCTCAACCCAACAAGAGAGTATAGAGATCTCATCCAAAAATATGGAGCTATAAATAGTGAGAAAATAAACTTATCATATAGTCTTCTCTACCATTAGTTGGATAATAGACACAACCAATGACAAGAATCTAGAGTTGAAAAGCACATGGCATATCATATGCATCTTGGCCTATCCTTGAAGTAGAGTAACCAAAACCCAAGGAGTGGGTATTGATTATAGGATACATGTATTCTCAACCAATGAAATTCAAACGAGAGAGTAAGTGGATCTCCATCTCACAGCATAACCCAGGAAAAAAGACTCCAAAATTTTTTAGACTAACCACAATCAATTCCTAGCATCCCATACGTCATCACTAAATTGCAATTCAAAGGGACTCAATCAATGCATGTTTTTAAGTCACATCACATGGATTAGTCTTGGTGGGAAAATCACCTCTATTTTTTGAGATTCCAAATTCATGTCAAAGAACATCTCGTCACTATTCCACAGAGTCGAGAGATTGTGTCACAATGTCGACAACACGCTACCTAGCCCCGCTGGGAGGCATGCTCAGAAGAGTAGTCGGTGAACCACACTACCCAGCCCTACTGGAGGGTATGCCCATATGAATAAATTATGAAACTCAAGACCCAACCCCACATGAGGGAAATTTCTGAATATTAGTCGATAAACAACAAGTCCCATCCATGATAGAGGGTAAGGCCCGATGAATAAACAACAGACCTCATTGGCCACCCCTACTGGAGGGTAATTCATGAATAGTAGTCATCGAAGCTCACTACCTAGCTCTTCTAAAGGGTAATTCCTAATGAATAAATTATGAACCTCACTACCCTACATCGTTTGAGGGTGAGTCTAGAAGAGTAGTCGGCATACCTCACTGCCCAGCCCTAGGAGAGGATAAGCTCAGAAAACATCACCACCATCATTGAGTGTCACGTCGGGTAGGTGTCACACTCGGAACATCGAGCGTCGACTTAGATAGTAATCACACTCAAACTATTGAGCATCACCTATAATATTCATTGCACATGGAACATCATTCATCGTATCTTGAAAGTCACTATAGAGGGAACCATCACATTCTGTGTAGAAAATCACTCGGAATAGGTTGATAACATACTAAAATATGAGATCAGAAGAAGGATACATGAGAAGTAGAAGATTCAAAAAGTGGTACATGGAACGTATGTGGCCCGAAAAATGTGTGAACCCACCTCATTTGTTCATGTGCCTAGCCATTCTCGCGTACTAAACTATGACAATGTACCCACAAATCATTCTAGTGTAATACTAGAGTACACGAAACCTCTATCCAAAATACTGACGAGCATCCATTGATCTTTACTAATCCAAAGTGGAAAAACATTCTACCAACATGACTCTTGCAAACAACCCTTGATAACCAAACAGATCACATCATCATGATTCTAGCGGATAAATGAAAAAGATGGACTAATCATTCGCCTGAAACAGACTCCTGATTAAGAAGCTGCATATCACAATACTTCACAGGAGCGATTTTATGTGATACCCATGCCATTATCTTGAAACACTTCAAAAATATTGCACCATTTCAATCCCCACAGAAAAACACATTGTGTCATTTCTTTATTAATGAAAAATAGATACTTTGTGAAAAAGATACATTTCACTACAAATTCCCAAAATGGGGCACATGGGGCCTAGACCCCAAAATATTGTTTAAGGACCTTAAATTATTCGTGACAATTTTTCCTCAGCTCTAGGGTCTCAACACCTCTAACGGTGCATCAATCGGATGCTGTATGCAGATGTATGGTCCGAAACAAGGTTCCCAAATAATTATAATTATAATAATATTATTATAAACAAATGTTTTTTACCTCTCGACTCTAAGCTTGAAACCAAAGGTTTCCAAATTGGCCTGAAAATATTTTCCTTAAAGAAATGGTAATGTGGCTAAATATGGCAAACAAAATGGACCCTTGGTTTTATAGATACAAGGTTTTTAATAAAAACCTCAGTCTGAACTAGCCTGGACTGGCCCTACCGATGCCTTTCGTCTCGCTCAGAAGTCATGCCACGACCTTTAATCATTTCCGACCACCGCACTGCTGCCTACTATAACACCCACCACCTTTCTCCGCACCTGACCACCGCACCACCACCTTCCTCCGAGCCGTCGCCTTCTGAAGATGCCATCTCCAGGACCTAGTGCCAAAAAACATCTACATACCACCACGATCACTACATTGATCCAAATTTTGATCTGAGACCCGATATGGTCTCCTCAGGAATAGTTCTTAATAGATCGTGCCTCCGCTCAAATATCCATCAATGTTTCGGAGTGATGAAAAGTAACCTCGACATTTTCTCATCATTTCACTTCCTCTGGTTTAGAAAACATGAATTCAAGCATATATAGTGACTCCTTAGGTCAAGAGCTTCAGAGATATGGGAATAGCTCTAAAATTGGATGTCGTTTGAGTATAACAAGGATTTTATTGTCAAATAACAATAAATAACATGAATAACGAGCGATCCTAAATCAAAATAGATTATGGTTGTTGTTAGTTCACCAGTCAAAAAAGGATTCTAAAACAGAGAATTCCAAAAAAAATCAGAATCGACAGAAAATGATTCAATCAGGGGGATTTAAAATCTAAAATATATATTCTACTTTGAATTTGAATTTGTCATTTTGTTCACTACACATTGATCTACTAGAACCTACATTTTAATTGTGATCTGATAATGTATAGATGTCAAATCACTATCGGCCATAGATCCACTGTCCGAGAAAGAAATGAGCTAACTCTGGCTCATTTCTCTTAAATCATATTTACAAGAGGCTTCCGGCGGTCGTATATTTTTAGTCCCCTATTACCTCTCAACTAAGGTCACCCCAAGGGAAAAAATCACACTTCAAACTCAATAGAGATCTCTAATTTCCAATCTGATTCCCCAATAAGAAGTTATTCGAATTAGTGATTAAAAAAACAATTTTATTTAATTATTTTATTTATGGTTTTTCCCTCTGGGACTTTTTCTATAGAAGGTCTATGATGAAAAAAATTATACCGCTCCTAGGGTATGTGGGATACATCGGACTCAACCATGGCCGTAAATTTCTGATCTGAGTTACTGTGTCTATGTTATTTGTGTTTGAACTATTAATTGAATGAATTAATAAATTAATTCATCCATTTAACGTATCACTAATGGGAAAGGGGACTGATTGTCCAGCACCGATATATTTTATGTCGCACCTAGGTTAAAAAACATATTTTGGACCCATCTTTTTTATCATATTTTTGATCTGATCAACAGTTTAAGAGATATCCCATTTAAGTCACATGAATAGTATAAAAACACATTATATTTTTTATAATTTATTTCTGTCACAAAGGGCCTAAAAATTTCACGTAATCTCAGTTAATAGATTTCAAATATATGTATAAATATTCCAAAGTCCGACAAGGAAAAAAGTGGGTCTCTACATTATTCCCTATTTCATGTTTTTCCTCCCTGAAAAGACACACTAGGGAAAACAACTCAGGTACTAAGCCGACTCTTGGTTCAACCTTTCCCACAGACTCTCTCTTGCATGTTTTTATGCTTCCACAGCATGAAAACCAAGGGAATGGTCAATCCCTATAAGATTATCTACTTTAGATTATCTATGAAGAACATTTTCATAAATCTCCTTGGTTATAAAATGTAGAAAACATCATGCATCCTCTCCAGCTCAAGGGTCAGTAAAGGCAGTATGAAACCTCACCAGCCTCTTCACGATCTGGTAACACGAATAAACATAAGGAATATATTGTCTCCCTGACCATAAAGAAAAACACATGCCCTCATCATACCCTCCAAGAGTTGTATTGTGCACTCGGTCTGCCCATTGATCTGGGGGGAAAATGGTCGTACACACCTACAATTAGGTCTCGTATGCCTTCAATAGGCCTCTCTACAATCATGACGTAAACCGTACGTCATAATTAGAGGCAATTATTGAGGGTTACCCATGAATTTAAATGATCTCTTGTACGTAAAACTTCCCAAACAGTCCACTGAACTTTGTTCCCTGATATTAATAAAGCACACCAACTTTTTAAGTCAGACTACTATCATCCCAATGGCATCAAGGACCTTTATTGTGCCCAAAAACCCTATGATTGAGTTCTTGGATATGTCATCCCATTCCCACTTTAGAATTTCAGGAGGTTGCAACAACCCACCGAAACTTGGTATTCATCCTTCAACTGCATTCTAACAAGCACCATTATTTTTCCCTGGAGCAGGGTCTCGTGATTCCCTCCTTTAGAATATCCATCTGGTGAAACACATAAGGATATATGGTCATGTAGGATTTCATAGTCGAGGTATCACAACCCCGAATCTCTTACATGCTCGATATGTGAAGGATAAATCACCATCGACTAAAGAAAATTACACCCTTGGGCTCCACCAGGGTCAGCTAAAGGGAATCTTACTACTATGAATCATCCCTCATTAGGTGATCCTGAGACTTCCAACTATTGGAATCTTCTACAACAGTTTTCGTTTTCTAGATAATAGAATACCTTGAAGTCATAGTCTTTTAGAATGTTTAACCATCATTTCTTCCTGATTTTTAAGTCTCTCTAGGTGAAGACGCACCTAAGACACAAGTGGTCTAACCAAACCACAAAGTGCCCTCCTAGAATATATCATCACCTCCCTATTAAAGTGAAGACTATCACTGCCAGCACCACATATTGAATCACTTAGTTATCTTTATGGTGTGTCCATTGCATCAACCTGTACTTGATAACTATAGTATGAAGATTAATTTTGATAACAAAAAGTTCCCATGAACATTGTAGGTGAATAAACTCATCCAACTGCAAGAGGCTAGACACAGAAAGAACATTCCACACCCCACGTGTCATTGCCTCTCTTGGAAGGATATTAATCCACAATCCAAAAAATATTCCACACTCACTTGTGGAATTAAAAATAAAATGAGTTCAAGCAGAAAAACTCCACCAGCAATGTAGGGACCTGCTCTAACACTCCACTACACAACCCTTCCATGAACACACAAGTCAGAGGGATTCATCCACCAAAACTCGATACTATTCACTTTGGGTGGAACTGAATCTCCCTCATGGTTTTTCTCATATCACAAAAATGATTCTTGGTTGGTGAAGGACCCATCTTCCTCATCAATTCAAATCTACGTCGAACAACACCGACATAGGGTGACACTGACGCCTCACGTCACCCTAGTAACA
This sequence comes from Viscum album, assembly GCA_963277665.1. Classification (NCBI taxonomy): domain Eukaryota; kingdom Viridiplantae; phylum Streptophyta; class Magnoliopsida; order Santalales; family Viscaceae; genus Viscum; species Viscum album. The sequence continues at coordinate 1,803,237,311 of OY728145.1, read as the reverse complement.
CCTCTAGTAAGGAGTTGGAAGAAAAGGGTACCTCACGTAGTGTCTAACAAGATATACTAAAAATATACATAGATCATACATTTTATCATCTCACGTGTTGTAGGATCATAAAAATCTACCATGAGTCAACCTGATAGCACTGTCAAGTGCATCAAATTATATGTTTATTTCTAACTAGAATTTCTACAGTATAGCAGCAACCATAGGTCAAATCGTGTTGGACACATAGATTATTAATTACAAAATGAGGTGATTATTAAGAAAATAAAAGATCAATGGGGTTTTATAAAACATGGGGTTTGTTTCTTTAAAAACAGAAATTGAAATTACATTACTACAGAGAGAAACCGGTTGGAGAAATCGTGATCGACCCGGGTAAAAGACCATTGATGATCAATCCGTCAACATTCTCGCGTGAAAGGGAAGGATCATTGATTAATTGATTTTAAATATACTAAAATGGGTAATGGTATCTGAGTTATTACTAGGTTACCACCTAGGATTTGATCAATCAACGTTATAGTTTATCGGTGACCGCTCAAAATCAACAAACATGAATCGATGTAAAAACAGAACTCAATCAAGGCATCACATCAACAACATGACGAGATTACCAGATTTGTGTCAATGATAAAAACATTAAAAAAGATAAGAACATGAGTATTCAGAGGTTCATGATCATAGATTTTATCAATAAACACAATCCATTTTCACACTCATGAAATGGAGAGGCAACCACACTCAAATCCTCACAAGACCCGGGTTATGCATGGAAGCATGTGTTTTCTTGTTCCTTTGATTTGTATTTGATCATACTAAAATAAATAAAATTTAGAAGTTACAAATGAAGAAATGTTGTAAAAAAGTGGAAGTAAATTACCTTGCAAAAATTAGAAGCATGGATCTCGGGATTACAATAAGGAACACCCCCCCAATTGATCACTAAGAGGCTTAGAAGTACATGGGGATGAATAGAACTAAAATGGTGGAGGATATCACTCCAATTGGACTAACCATCACCCTTGGTCCTCATAAAATATAAAATTATGGATATGAATGATTTTATGGATAAAAATATCACACATTCCACAAAAAAAGTCAAGTGCCTAGGGGACTAGGTCACTATTCATGACATACTTTTTAATCCTTCTTTATCCAGAAGTTTTACTGAATAAAAAAATTCAATTGTCCTGAAATTAGGTGGAGAGGTGATTCCTTGAGCAATATATCCAAAGGGGGTGGAATCTGCTCAATTGAATCTTTGAGGACTGATTTATGGACCAAATAGAGAAGGGTGGTCCAGTCTAGACCGCCCAGAATTTCTTCACATTATGGGAATATTTTGGGCCTCCAAATAGAAGAATTGGGATCCATGATTTTCTAGAAAAATGTATCCCACATTTTTTTCATTCATTCACCAATTTTTAGTGAAATTGGTTTCCCATATTATACACAGTACATATTAATTTCCACATGCATGCTTGGGATCTCACTTAGTTTGGCCCATTTTTCTTGTATTCCATCAAGGGCTCTCCAAATAACTTCATCCTATAATGTAAGCATTGAAAAAAGTAAAATTACCCTAATATAAAGTGATAAAATTTAATTAATTAAGTTAAAAATAATGTGAAATTTATTATTATATTTTGAATATTCATTACAAAACTAGTTTAAAATAGTGGTGTAAGGGTGGAATTGAATAGTGAATCACTATGTGATCATACCCCACACCTAAACATTTGACTCCTGGGAAAAGTAAAATATTCAACAATTTATGCATGTTTATATTCCCAACATCATGAAGATTTAACATTTGAGGATATATAAATTCATTAAAGTAATGTGATCATTGGAAAAACCTCCCCAAGGAGTTCTCCTAGTGAAAATAGAAAAAGATGTACATAAATAATATCACAATGAAATTAAAAGAGATTATTCATACCAAAATGAGCAAAGAATTAAAAATACAACCATGCCACTAACTCTCCATGTGTGTGTATGAAAACCATTCCATGTTAATGTTTCCACTTTTTATCCAATAAATATAGGTTATATTAACATTTTTCAGCTTAAATGATTTTCTCCACCATACCTTTCCTACATACTTTGCAATAATATTTCAAGTCTCAGTCACTTTTGCATTCCTAAAAGTCAAAACATAATCTCCCGGCCTAGATATCCGCATATGATGCACATTTCATCATTCCCCTCATTTATTTATTTTTTGTTTTTTTCTCAGAAGATACATTTGGAACAAATCTCACACTCATCTCTTAACCCTTGTTTGTTCTCGTCAAGACACTAATTGTAATAGTTATATCAAGATCAAAGGTTGAGTTGGAGTGGTTTTTGACCTAACCAAGACACAACCCTTTTTTTATTTTTTTGAGGGCGTACAATAGTCAGAAATCAGGTACACACACATAGGTCAAGCATATATATTAATGAAACGGATTGGTTAAGAAAAAAATGTATGTAAATATCATTTTAAGATAAAAAATATTAACCTAACTTATATTTAATATTTTTAAGTATGGAATATTCACATTTTATGGTTTAGGGAAAAATGTGTGGAGATATTAGTGAAACAGTTTTCCCAAAAACCACTCACACAAGGGGTATCAATCATCTAAAATGTTCCATAGAGATATTATCATTTATATCATTGACAAGAAACCAATTCACTAAAAATCACTCCTGAATGTTAAATTTATAAAAAAAAATCTTTTCATAATAGAGACTGGTCGTCATCAAATGTTAAATAAACATGGAATCCAAAATTTCAACATGCATTTTCAGTAAGTTCCATGATTTTGTGACCATAAGGGGGCAGTAAAAATACCATAAATAATGTGAAATCATGTAGAAACAATAATGAAAATAAAAATCCTAATGAACTAAACAAGATGGGGAAAAGTGAAAATACCATAAAGAAAGAAAAAAAATAAAAGAAAGAAGAAAGAGGATGAAAATACTAATGAACTTAGGAATGTATCCACCCTCACTGTCACGACCCGTCCTCAGGGCCCGTGTCGTGACTACCCTAAGCCCGCCTTCCATAGGCCAGGGGATGGCGAATAGCACTAAAGGCGTAAATCTTGATAACTGGAAAGGTATTGCCTTTATAAAACACAAACACATCTAACCAGAGTACAAGAGGAAGTAATACACTAAGTATAAAAGAAATTGATGAAAAGTAGATGGTCCAGAATTAAAACCCAACTGAAAAGTACAGCTACAACTGAACGAAAGTACAATAGAAAAGACAAATAACTGGTAGACAGAAGCATCTCCTGGGACGTCCACCTCAAAACCTACCTGAAGGGTAGGTACAGATGGCCAACTCATCTCTCCAGGTCCATCTTTCACCTCGAGGTTTTGTATCGTCATGAAGTCCACCTCCGGGTACCATCTCGTCATGAAGTCTGCCTCCGGGTACCATCCATCTCTACAAGCCTCAACCAAGATCAGTGTTGGCCGTCGTCTGCAACCAACACAACAAGGTGCAGGCATAGCCTGTGCAGGGGTGAGTATAAGGATACTCAGTAGGGACCCTAAGACCCTCAATGTCTCACTAAATCCTACATGGGTAACCACAAAGAAGGATCTCAACAGATAACCCTTACTTAAGTATAATCCCATACTTATACCTAAGTTATCTTGTAACCCATCTGAATCATGGGGAAACACAAAGGTTATGAAATCAACGGATAACCAGTACTCTGGTATATTACCATACATATACCTAAGTTATTAAGTATCCCATCTAAATCATGAGGAAACACAAAGGTCATTGACACAACTCACACCATAATTTTATTCATGATATCGAAACCAAGGATGCGGGCGAACTCCTCCTCTATCGAGTACAGTGGTCCTGTCATGACTCCGAGGTTTTACTATTTAACCTTAGACTGCTGAGTTACTCCTCCTATCAAGTACCATGGGTCCGCAACCAAACACAGTAGTTCTCCCTGCCAAGGGTCTGCCACTCAAACACAATAGTGTTTCCCCAAATAGCCTACAGAGGTACTCCTCCTGTCGAGTACCATGGGTCTGCTGCCAACTACCAGGTGCTCCATCCACCATGGGTCTGCTGGCAAATATCGGGTGCTCCGTCCAATGGGCTAGTCGACTCAATCCAAGTCGAATCGGTCAAGCAGTCGTTAGGTCCACATCTACTAGGTCTCCACACTCCGTATGTCTGTCCCCAAGAGGATCCACCCCACAAGCTACTGTTCGATACTACAAGTATCACAAATTCCCACAAAGAAGTATCACAATGGACCGCCTCGTCACAGGGGTCTCAACACAACAGACGGCGCAACAATCGGTCGCCCGGTCTGTGAGTTATTAGCCTTTTCATCCCGGGGGCTTGGTTTGTTTCGTGTACGAACCAACCCGACCGTATCTCAACTGTACCTCGAACTCTAATAGGGTATACTCAAAAGGACCATTTCTCAATGAGATTACCAATGCCGCTGAAGGTTCGCCAAATGGACGTCCAGTCTGAAAGTTATCGGTTTTTCCGTTTCAGGGGATCGGTAGGTTTCTATGCTAAAACCAACATGACCGTACTCCAACTGTGTCCTACCACTGTTGAATTATGCCAAAAGATACATCTCATCAAATTGAATCCAACAAAGTTGACGGCATGCCAATCAGACGTCCGAAGCTCAATTTATAAGTGGTTCTGCTCTGAGGGCCCGGGTGGTTTGGAGTTCGAACCAACCCGTCCATTCCCAAACTTCTCCGAATCCTTGAGTGTAATATACTAAAACGACCGTCTCAATACAAGGAATCCTACACAACTGCCAGTACATTGATCCGAGGTCCACAACTCATGTTATGTCTGTTTAACTGAAAGTGGTCCGAAAATTGGGGGTCTGGGCCCGGTCCGACCCGGCCCAACACCCCCTGGGTCGGCCTGAATCAGGTCAACCCGACCTGGGTCCGGGTCCGTCCTGGATGGGTGTGTCCCATCCTGGCTGGCGCGGCCCTGCCCAGCGTTGGCGGCCCGGCTCTTAAGCCGGCCGCAGCTCGGCGCTGGCCGAGCGGAACGCAAAGGGGCGCGACCCCCTTTTTCTGGAAACGGCTGACCTAGTGGGGTCTGCCCAAGTCGCTGGTCGGGGGGAGGGGGTTACGCCCCCCCCCCCTCGGTTTTTTTGAAATGGCCGGCCTTTATGGTCGGCCTTTGTGTAATCGTGGGACCCCCTCGGGTACCGGCTCTAGGTGGCACCGACATCCCGCATAGCCTGCCGCCCCTTTGAAGTCCACCGCGGCCTTAGGCCGCATCTCTGTTCGACCAGTGCCGCGCAACGGCGCCGCGCCCCTCCACCGCAGTTTGGGAAGGCCGCGGTCCAGCTCTCCACTGCACGACCTGATGGTGTCATGCCTTTGTGGTGATCTGAAAACCATGCTTTGAGGATCCGCCCGTGATCGGCCCGATGTCGGCCTGTTCTTCGCAGTTTCGCTCCATCATCCATAATCAATAAACAAAATGGGACGGGTCGGACCATGTTTGTGTGGTCTAAGCCTTTCCTCGTTATGATGGTATCAAGCGGCCATACGAAACTCAACAATTGATGATCGATGAAGAACTATATTAAAACCCAAACATAACAACCCCTACCACGTTTCGTTCTTCGTTCATCGGATCTGACGTGAGGAAGACGTCAGAGTCAACGTAGTTAGTTTCCCCCGCACCATGCTACCAACCCCTTAACGTTTTTCAGTGTCTCGTTGGAGAAGAAAGAACCTCGGTATTCTTCGATGAAGAGGCGCCGTTCTCTGTGGGCGGAAGATGTTCTTCAATGATGGATAAAGCTCTCTTCTCATCCAGAGGTTCCACGATAAGATTTTCCCAACCCATATTAAGATGAGATTCCTCATCTTTAATACGCATGAAAATTATTAAAAATAATTCAAACTCATTAATCTATTAATTAAAGAGTTTGTTTCACTAATTTTGATAGGTTGGAAAATCAAAAGGAGTGAGAGGGGAGGAAGTTGAAAGGATACATAAATGAAGAAGAGTTACAAATTAAAACAAGGGGTGATTATGGGGGGAGTTTATAAGAGTTAAAAGTGAGTTAAGGGAATTTGAAAGGATGGGGCTTGTGTGGGCATCACCTCACAAATATCCTCACATGGGTAGTTAGGTTCTTGTGGGTCCCACCCCAACTCCCCCATGTAGGATAAAACCACCTTAGATATACAAATATAATTGTTCCACAATTTTATTCACTTCTAATTTAAACAAAAAATATTAACTTCTTCTCCCATGCAAATGAAACCGCAGTAAATGTCGCCTTCAGAAAATACCGGTGTTATGAGTTCATCGGTGCCCTCGAATTTCAATTCCTAGAACATGGTCAGAAGATAGAAATACTCACTCGTTCGTTCACTGAATGTACCTGAGCTAAACTTCGAATATTGATTCCGGGCACACAGGGCCTCGAAATCAAGTGCCGTCAGAAGCTACAAACTCAGAAAATTCCAATGAAATTAAGAAAAAAATGTCCCTGAAATTTTTAGGTCCTTACATTACTCCCACCTAAATTATTTACATCCCCATAAAGCTACAACACATACTAGGGACACTAAAGGAGGTACTGAGAACGCAACTGAGCCTCTCGCTCCATGTGCTTTGCTGGAGGTTCCTGTTCTTCCAACAAAAGCATGCAAGAGGAATCGAACGTCCTCATAGGAACCGCTCCTATCGATCCACAACCTCTAATGAAACCTCTGTGAATGTCACCCCGTCATCGATGTCCAGCTCCCTGTGGTCGATGATGTGTGAAGGGTCGTGCACCTATCTCCTCAGCTGAGATACGTGGATGACATCGTGCACCCGGTCCAATTGAGGTGGAAAGGTCAAGTTATAAACCACCTTGACTACCTTTATGAGGACCTAGAAAGGTCCATTGAACCTCATAGATAAAATTCTGCCTTGGTCACATATTCGTAAACCTCATCGAGCTGAGACCCACAAGAAAACGTGATCGCCATCCTTGAAATACAGTGGTCTTCGTCTCCTATCACAATAAGATTTATGCCTACTCTGTGCAATCTTTATCCACTCCTGGATGATTTGAGCCATCTTCGGTAGCCTCAAAATGAGTGCACTGGTCAACCTCTACCTCATCTCCTGAAAAGTTCAGCTGGCATATCCTCGACCACATGAAGGTTTTTCCCCTTCTTCGTTAATGCTAAAAGCGGTGAAACAACTCTACAAAACGTCTGGCTCAAATATAAGTCTGGAAGACTCATGAGGGATCGACTGCACCCACTTATGCATGATTCCATCCTGTGCGGCCTCGGGATTCCTTTTCGCCGACCAAGGAAAGACTCATCCCAACGTTGTACGTAAACCAAAAAAATTTTGCCTAATACAATCAATCTGTGTATGAACTGTGGTTTCCCAATCCATACCCAAACTAATGTCGGAAGGCCTTGACACTGCCACCAAGAGGTTCCAACCGAAACTTTCAACACAAGTGTAAGATCACACCATCAACGTAAGCATGATTATCGAGTCTCCTCCCAAAGGTATCTCTAGACATGAGGGTCAAGTCAATGGCCTAACCAGAAACTCTAGGTCTGGGACATGATTTGTGGAAGTAAGGGATGATTCGTATCAATGTCTATTATTATGGAAGATATTAGAGACACTCTGTACTTCGAATAATTCCCAGATCCCATGGGTCACACTCATTGACCGCATGCAACTACTCTCTTACCCTACCCTCCTACTCCCTAAGCCTATCAGGGACTACAATGGCGGGTGGTTGTAACATGTCAATATGTACACCACCACGTGCTGCTTTCCCAGCTCTGCTTCCACGTCTGATGCAACGCAGATTCATCTGTCCTTAAAACTTCCTCTTCTTGAAACATTTTACACACCCAATTCTTCGAGACTGGTGCAAGTTTCTTTCTTTCCCACTGCTAACCTTCACTGGCTGCATCCACTCAGCCAAAGTATTCTCAACCAAAAAGCTTCTCTCTATCACCCTAGCATAAGTAAGAATGCTTAGAGAAAAAAGTGTGGGATCGGATGTACTTAAACACACCACGCTCGGATGTCCAAGCCTGGAAGAACTGATCGTATCGTAGTCATCATGTTCCAGGAATGGTCTGTATGCCTCGATGATTACTCAGCTACCGACATGTCATCCTTCCAAAGCGTTATAAGCTATAGAAAACTATTAGCCACCTCCTCAAGCAAGTCCTCAGCCGCCTATGAGTCGGGCTCGCCTTGGAACCTGAGGGGTAGCTGATGCTGAAACATGTGTAAGGTAATGAACCTACATGTGTCATCTACCGGTACCGCCGTTTGAAACTGCTGACTAACTGGTATTGATATAGCTGGAACACTACCCAAAGGTACTCTCTCAGACATCGGTCCACGTAGCGAAGTAACATCACTATTCCGACCATCCTCATGGTCACTCACTGGGAATCACCAGTATCTAATATCACCATCTACTCTACTAGCGTCTAAACTAGGTGTAGAACTCTAGTAATCACTTCCAACCAGTCCACTGCTGCCTAGGAATCTGTCTCGCCTGGTATCCTTGGAGGCCTCTACTGCTGGAACTCGTGAAACGCGCTCTGTCAGTGTGCACCGTCCACTAGTATGATTGGTGGAATCTGCTACCTAACGAGTGGTGGTGCTGTTGGTAAAACACCCGAAGGTGCCAATATAGAAAGAGGGCCCTGAACCGGAGTCTCATCGCTTAGTGGGCCTTCATCGAGTACTCTCTCGGAGCTCCAACCGACTGTTTGCGTGGAGGCATCCAAAACAGATGAGACACGGTCAATCAATTTATACCTGGTGACCTGACCTGGTTTGAGCTGACTTTAAAACTTTTTGAAACACACACACAATCAGTGTTTTCATGCACTATGTCGGATATCAGTAGTCAGGGTCCTGGTGTATTGATACGTCAGCCGCCACACCAATACTGGACTCCCGGAACTGCAGACCACACTCGGTACTCTTAACACTATTGCTTCACAGAAAATAAATATCAGAGTTCTATGTTCTATGGTAGAACCGGCTCCTCTGATACCAATTTGTCACAACCCATCCTCGGGGCCCATTCCATGACTACCCCAATCCCACCTTCTATAGGCCAGGGGCTGGTGACTAGCACCAAATGCGTAAATCCTGAAAACTGGGAGGGCATTGCCATTATAAAACACAAACACATCCAACCAGAGTACAAGCGAAAGTAATACACTAAGTACAAAAGGAAGTGCTGAAAAGTAGATGGGCCAGAATACAAACCCAACTGAAAAGTACAGCTACAACTGAATGAATGTACAACAGAAAAGACAAACAACAGGTAGATAGAAGTAGCTCCTAGGATATCCACCTTGGATCCTACCAGAAGTGTAGGTTGAGATGGACAACTCATATCTCCACATCCATCTGTCACCTCCAGGTTCCTTCTCATCGTGAAGTCCACCTCTGGGTACCGTCTCATCATGAAGTCCACCTCCGGGTACCATCCAGCTATACAAGCCGCAACCATGATCATTGTTGTTCGTCATCTGCAACCAACACAACGAGGTGTGAGCATAGCCCATGCATGGTTGATTATAACAATACTCAGTAGGGACCCGAGACCATCAAGTTCACACTAAATCCAATAGAGATAACCACAAATAAGGATATCAACAGGTAACCCTTACTTAGGTATAAGCCTATACATATACCTAAGTTATGAAGTAAACCATCTTAATCATGAGGAAACACAAAGGTTATGAAATAATCGGATAACCACTACTCTGGTATATGCCAATACATATACCTATGTTATCAAGTAACCCATCTCAATCATGAGGAAACACAATGGTCATTGACTCAGCTCAAACCAGGATTTTATTGATGATGACGAATCCACGACTGCTAGAGAACTCAGCCTCTGTCAAGTACAGTGGTCCTGTCATGACTTTGAGGTGATACTCTCTAACCTTAGACTGCTGAGGTACTCGTCCTGTCAAGTACCGTGGGTCCGAACCCAAACACAGTAGTGCTCCCCGCTAGGGGTCTGCCGTCCAAACACAGTAGCGGTTACCCTAATATCCTAAAGAGGTACTCCTCCCGTCGAGTACCGCGGGTCTGTTTCCAACTACCAGGTGCTCCATCCCTCGTGGGTCTGTCGCCAAATACCGTGCGCTCCGTCCACTCATCTAGTCGACTCACTCCAAGTCGAATCAGTCAAGCAGTCGTTAGGTCGACAAATACTAGATCTTCGCACTCCGTATGCTTGTCTCTAGGAGGATCTTCTCCACGAGCTACTGGTCGATACTCCAAGTATCACAAAGTCCCACAAATAAGTATCACAAAGGACCGCCTCGTCACAGGGGTCTCACCACAACAGACAGTGCATCAATCGGATGCCCGGTCTGTGAGTTATTATCCTTTACGTCCCGGGGGCCCAGTTGGTTTTGTGTATGATCCAACCCGACCGTATGTCAACTGTACCCCGAACTCTCATAGGGTATTCTCAAAGGGACCATTTCTCTACGAGATTACCAATGCCACTGACGGTTTTTCAAACGGACATCCGGTCTGAAAGATATCCGCTTTTCCGTTCCAGGGGCCCGGTTGGTTTCTAAGCTAAAACCAAACTGACCATACTCAAACAGCATTCAACCTCAGATGAAGTATTCCAAAAGATCCATCTCATCAAAAGTAATCCAACAAAGTCGAAATAATGTCAATCAGACGTCCGGAGCTCATGTTATAAGCGTTTCTGCTCCGAGGGCCTGGTTGGTTTCGAGTTCGAACTAACCCAACCACTCCCAAACTTCACCAAATCCTTTAGTGTAATATACCAAAACGACCATCTTGATCTAAGGAATCATTCGCAACTGACGATGCATTGATCGAAGCTCCACAACTCATGTTATGCCTATTTAACAAAAAATAGTCCGAAAATAGGGGGTTTGGGCCTGGTCCGACCCAGCCCAACACCCCCTGGGTCAGTCCGAACCAGGTCGACCCGACCCGGGTCTGGGTCTGGCCAGGTTGGGCACGGACCGACCTGGCTGGTATGGCTAACCCGGCCAGTGCGGCCTGTGGCCTGCCTCAGAAGCCAGCCGTGGCTCGGCGCTGCCTGAGCGGGACACAAAGGGGCGAGACCCCCTTTTTCTGGAAACAGCGGACCTAGTGGGGTCCGCCCTAGCAGCACGTCGGGGGGGGGGGGTTATGCCTCCCCCCCGGTTTCTTCGAAATGGCTAGTCGGGATGGCCGGCCTTTGTGTAACCACGAGGACCCCCTCGGGTCCCGCCTCTAGGTGGCGCCGACGGTCGGCTGCCCCTATAATGTCTGGTGTGGTCTTAGGCCGCGGCTCTATTCGACCAGCGCGGCACGGCGACACCGCACCCCTCTCCCACAGACATCCCTGGCCGTGGATCCAGTAGCTCCGATGCGGAATAACTGCGCTGCGCACCTCCACCACGGCTTGGCAAGGCCGCGGTCCACCTCTACTCCACACGACACGACAATGCCACACCATTGCAGTGATCTGACAACCAAGCATTGACGATCCACCAGTGATTGGCCCAACGCCAGCCAGTTCATCGTAGTCCGGCTCCATCATCCATATTCAACAAACAAAATGGGAAGGGTCGGACCGTGTTCGTGCGGTCTAAGCCTTTCTTCATCATGATGGTATCAAGCGGCTAAACGAAACTCAACAATTAATGAATGATGAAGAATGATATTAAAAATAGAACATAACAACCCCTACCACATGTTGTTCATTGTTCGTCAGATCATACGTGAGGAAGATGTCAGAGTCAACGTAGTTCGTTGGGCCCACACCACGCTACCGATCCCTTCTCGTTCGTTGGTGTCTCGTCAGAGAATATGGAACATCGGTTTTCATCGAAGAACAGGAGTCGATCTTCACAGGAGGAAGATGTTCTTCAATGATGGATAAAGCTCTATTCTCGTCCAGAGCTTCCACGATAAGATTTTCCCAACCCATATTAAGATGAGACTTCCTAAACATTAATAGGCAAGCCAAATATTCAAAATAATTCAAACTCTTTAATCTATTAATTAAAGAGTATGTTTCATTAATTTTGATAGGTTGGAAAATCAAAAGGAAAGAGTGGGGAGGAAGTGGAAAGGTTACATAAATGAAGAAGAGTTACAAATTAAAACAAGGGGTGATTATGTGGGTATTTTATGAGAGTTAAAAGTGAGTTAAGGGAATAGGAAAGGTTTGGGCTCATGTGTTCCCCACCTCAAAAATATCCTCACATGGGTAGTTTGGTGCTTGTGGGCCCCACACCAACTCCCCCATGTTGAATAAAACCACCTTAAATATAAAAATAAAATTGTTCCACAATTTAATTCACTAATCATTTAAACAACAAATTTTAACTTCTCCTCCCATGAAAACGCAACCATGGTAAAGGTCCCCTTAAAAAAATACCAGTGTTGCAAGTTCATCGGTGCCCTAAGATTTCAATTCCGAGCACCTGTTCAAAAGATTCTGAAACCCGCTCGTTCGTTCACTGAACGTACCCAAGATTAACTTTGGATACTGATTCCGGGCACACCGAGCCTCAGAATCAAGTGTCTTCAGAAACCACAAACTCGTAAAATTCCAATGAAATTATGAAAAAAAATTCCATGAAATTTCTGGGTCTTTACACCCACACCTAGAATGTGAAGTATTGTCACTATAATAATTGATAATTTGAGAAGGAAAGATAAAATCTGTTGTGTTCCAAAAGTATGTTTCATTAAGAAGGTGAATTTAATCCATCAATTTTTTTGTAAAATCCTTGTATAAGTGTTTAAGTCACTCCCCATTGATGGAAATACTTTTTAAACTCTGATCCTGAAAAATATATATTTCACCAAAACGGTAAACATGAGTAACAGTATAAGGACTAAGCCATTGGGAACGAATCTTACGTAGGTGGATCATTATACTAGAATTGAACATAAAGATATTATCACTAGTTTGAACTTCCATTGATGAATCATGATATTTCGGATATCCTTTGTCTTCTCTTTATAGATTTGGGAGTTCTCATATTCATCACATAAAATTTTGTTTAACTCTTGAATTTGCAGCTTCTTGTGATCACCTGCTCTTGAAAGGTTCATATTATATTGTTTAACAGCACAAAATTCTTTGTGATTTAACTTCAATCAGATGTGACAAGTCTTTTGAAACATAATATGGAATGGTGACATTCTTATTGGGGTTTTAAAATCATTACGGTATGCCCAAAGTCCATCATCCAATCATAAAATCCAATCATTCCTTTTGTGTTGTACTATTTTTTTCCAAGACTCCTGTAACTTTTCAATTTTATATTTACACTTGTCTGTTAGTTTGGGGGTGATATGCAGTGGATAATTTATGATAAAACCAAAACTTACGAAGAAAATTTCTCATGTTGTGATTGTAGAAATTTGAACCCTCATCAATAATGATGAATCTCGGCAAACCAAACTGACTAAAAATATGGGACCTCACAAAATAAATAAAATCTCAAGAGTCATCGATCTTGATGTCCTTTTCTTCCAACCATTTAGATACATAGTCCACAGCCAATAAGATGTACACAAATCCAAATGAATTTAGAGAAGGCCCCATGTAGTCAATTCCCCATGCATTAAAAATTTCACAGAAAAACCTGGGTTTTTGGGGAATTTCATTCCTCATGAAGATATTGCATATGAATTGACAACAACCACAAGACATGGAAAATCTATGGGCATCCCTATATATTGTTGGCCAATAATGTCCTGAGTAAATGACCTTTTGAGCTTTACATTGAGAGACAAAGTGTCCCCCACAAGCCAAAGTGTGGAAGAAAGTCAAAACAGTGGTGAACTCATGGTCAGGGACACATCGATGAACTAATTGGTCACCAAAAATTCTCCATAGATATGGGTCATCCCAAATGTACCACTGGTAATCATGATTTAGTCTCTAGGATTGTGAAGTACTGAAATCAATGGGGACCCTAGATGTTTCTAGAAAATTCACATTGTCTGCATACTAGGGGTAAAGTCCACAACATCACAAAGGTTCTCATGAAGAACGAATTATCCAATGGGGAGGGATGAGTCAACATGGTGGTCCAATGGTAGATAAATCCTACTAATGTGGTCAGATATAACATTTTCTACTCCCCTCTTATCTCTAATCTCAAGGTCAAACTTGTGGAGAAGGATCATCCACTAAATGAGTCAAGGTTTAGTTTTATGATTTTTAGGAGAAAATGAAGGGCAACATGATTAGAAAAGACATTTATTTTGGACCCTAAAAGATATGAATAGAAAGTTTCTATAGAAAACACAATATAAAGTATTCATTTTTCAGTTTTTTTGTTGTTTTCTTGTGTAGGGTCAATGTTATGTGAGGTATGCGCAATGACATCAGGATCCCTCTCAACCCTTTGTGATAAAACTGCCCCAACTGCAAAGTTAGAGGCATCACACATAAGATCAAAGGGTATATCCCACCTTGGTGGATGGATTATAGGAGGAGATGTGAGACAATTTTTTAGTGAATGGAAACCATCCTAACAATTTTTATTAAACACAAAATAAAAATATTTTTGTAATAACCTGGATAATGGAAGTGTGATATTACTGAAGTCTTTAATGAATTGATGGTAAAAACTAGCATGACCCAAGAATGATTTCACCTCACGAACACGTTTTGGATATGAACGTGTCGAAATTAATTCAATTTTTGATTTATCCACTTGAATTACCTATTTTTGAATAACATTCCCAATAACATTCCCCTTTTTAACCATGAAATGGCATTTCTTGTAATTTAATATGAGATATTTTTCTTGGCAATGGAATAGGATAGAACCTAGGTCTAATAAATAGTAATAAAAATAAGTTCAATAAACTTTCGAATCATCTATAAAAACTTCCATGAAATTTTCATTGTACCTTGAAGATATACTCAAAATACAACGCTAAAAAGTACCATGAGCATTACAATGACCAAAGGACATCCTTCTGTATGAAAATGCGCCAAATGGATAGGTAAATTTTATATTTTCTTTATCTTAATAGGATATATGGATTTGAAAATAACCTGAATAGTCATCAAGGCAACAATAATGTGACCTATCATCCAATACTTCTATAATTTGGTCAATAAAAGGTAGAGGAATGTGGTTTTTCCGTGTGGCTTGATTCAGTCGACAGTAGTCAAAACAGACTCACAAAATGTTTTGCAGACATGTTGGAACCAATTCATTCCTTTCATTTGACACAACTATTAATCCTGTTTTTAGGCACAATTTTCACTAGGATAACCCATTTACTAATAGATATAGAATAAATTATCCCTACAAGAATTAATTTACTTACATAAAATTTTACCACTTTAAGGAGAGTGGGATTCAACTGGCATTGAGATTGTATTATGGGATTAACATCATCATCCAAAAGTATATGGTGCAGACAAATATATGGGATAATCCCATGTATATCAGCCAATGTCTATCCTATCACCTTTTTACACTCTCAAAAGGATGAGCAGTTTTGATTCCTAATGTGGAGAGAGTTAATTGGAAATAATGATGGGGAATTGGTCAATACGCTCAAGATATGCATATTTTAAATTAGAAGGAAGTTGTTTGAGTTCAACATTGATGGTTTTTGGATTAAGGGATGGGGTTTATGTAGAGAGAGGTACATTAAACTGCCTATACATTAGAGAAAGATAATCTATGGAAATAATATTTTTAGAATCATAGACGGTCATGGGTACCTCAGAATGAACACAATATTCAATCAAATCACAAATTTTACATTTTTTAGAACCCAAAAAACACTCAGAACATGAATCAACACTCAAATAATCTATGGGTGAAGAATAGAGAAATGAATCGGTGTATGGGTTGAGGATAGAATTGTGTGTGTGTTTATCGTTTGTGATAACTTCTACTGAATAGATAGGAAGAGTAGAGTTCTATTCAACAGGGTGTTTTATAGACTCATGGATTTTAGAACATTCCTTTTCTCCACCACACTCCATGTAAAGCATATCTTTCTGAACATTAATGATCATCGTTTTTATTTTAAAGAATGGACTCCCAATTATGAGAGATGAATGTCCTTGGGTTTAGGTATCTTCCATCTTATGAATTAAAAAATTAGAGGGGAAGATGAGATTCTTCACTCATATAAGGACATCCTAAATCAATCATGTTGGATGCATAGTACTCTGGTTGGAAAGTTGCACGACAATGCCTATTGGTTGAAGATCTAAAACCTACAATTAAGTATACACGGAGTGAGGAATTACATTAATAGAATCACATAAATCTATCATAGATTCAGAAAAAAGGTCTCCTCTATAGTACACGGTATTGTGAATGTGTCTGTATCCTTTTATTTGGTTATAATTTCTAGTTTAATCAATTTTGAGACATTCCATCCCAAGTTGACTATATCATACCACTTCATCCTGCTTCTATGGGTGCAATGTTCTTTAAGAAATCTGGCATATGAAGGGATTTGTTTAACTACATCTTATAAAAGAATGTTAACTTGATCCTTTTTAAATGTATCCATTCATTATTTATCAATATCATTATCAAATGTATTCTTAGATTTAGAATGAATTCGGGGGAAAGGATGAAGAATAGATTGTTAATTTTAATCACTAATAATAATTTGATTACCCTTTTTATTTTTCTTTTCTTCATTGGAAATTTTTATGGGTTGATAATGAGTGTTTTCAAGGGGGGGACATACATGCTGCATAGAATCAGTAGAAGAAGAGACTTATTTACCACTATGACGTGTAACTAAACATAAATTACCATTTTCCTTCATATTGGAAATGGGTTGGGATTGAATTTTTCAATAAAATTGCATCTTATGCTCACTGATGGTGTTTTCTAATTGCCCAACTTGAGATTGTAGGTCTTGAATAACTGATTGTGTGGTTTTTTGGAATTATAGGATATGGGTTTCCATTTTCTTCACCATATCCATGAGGCTTGGTACAGATTGGGGAAGGGTAGGATGATTTTTTTAAGAAGATTAAGGATGAGAAGGTTATATACCTTGTCCTTGTTGACATCAATTCTACATGGGGTAGTTTATGTTTTTCCCTTGTCAGTACCAGGGCTGTGCTTGCCACCCAAGGTTTGGATTTTTCAGGAATGTTTCATTCTTAGATGGTGGTGCTTGTTGGAATGGACACCCAGGGAACACGGCTGCACAAGACTCACGTGAATCTTGAAGTTGTGGGAACTTTTCAGAAAAATGAGTATTGTCAGGATAAATACCAAAGTGTAATGGAATTGGAGGTGATTGTGAGTTACCTTATTCTTGAGATAATTGCCTTAGAAGGGTATGAATATGTCCAATATTTTTATCTACCATTTGTTCTAGAAATGAATGACTTACCTCATGAACTCCTTGGGTTGGTGAAATAACACTTGTAGAAAATTGTTGTGCATTTTGAGCCACGATGGATATTAAGTCATGAGAAGTAGAAGGATTTTTATCAATAAGGGAACCACCATCTACAAAATCTATCATTCCACAATCTATGTGGAAAATTCCCTCATATATGTATTGAACTAGAAATTTTTCACTAATTTGGTGGTGGTGGAAACTTGAGAAAAGTCTTTTGAATCCCTCCTGATATTCATGAAGGGTCTCTCCTTTTGATTTCCAAATTCCATAAATTCCTTTTCTAATTGATGCAGTTCAGGTGGTAGGGAAAAACATATCTATAAAGAGTAGTTTAAGATTATTACAGCCCCCAATTGTGGTAGGAAAATAGTATATCAAGTCTTTGGCTACACCATCAAGGGATAAAGAGAAGGCCCTAATATTTATTAGGTCCTCACACACATTTTGTGATTTCATGGTGGATCACACTATATGAAACTCTTTATGATGTTTGGGATAGTCCTCACCAGGAAGACCATGAAATTTGGGATGTTGGTGGATGATACCTTATCTCAACTAAAAGTTGGTTGCTTCCTCGGGATATTGGATGTACACAGGTTGGTACTCCGCATCCGGGGTGTTCATTTCTTTAAAAGATTGATTATTTATAGACCTATATTTATGGGTTTGATTTGGTTATTTTTTTTACTGGTTGAGGACCACTTGAGGTTCCATAAGGGGTTATTTAGTGTTACTAGATTGACCTTCTCTATATGCCATGATTTGTGTGTGATGTGTCTTTTCAATTTTAGGGTGAAATTAATGTAGTTTTTTTTTCTGAAGAGGTCATGTAAATATGTTGTGAAGTTTGTTTGTTTTTTCTTCAATATATATAAAATCACGTAAGAAGGGTGAAAGGAGAATATAATGTTATACTACAGAATTTTATAGATAGATATAGAGAAGAATAAGAAGAACAAAGAGAGAGGGAGAACACAAATAACATCCAAAAATAGAGAGAGAAAAAACAATCAAATAGAGGAATGGTATTGAAAGGACTACTAATTAAGAAGTAAAATAAATAAATAAAAAGAAATAAAGAAAACAAAATGATCTTGGATCCCAAAAAATGGCGCCAAAATTTTACCACGTTATCCAGCACATCCAATTAGATGTTTATTTTTAACTAGAATCTCTGTAGTATAGCTACAACCCTTGGTCGTCTCTCAATGGAGCCTTAGATCATTAATTCAAAAATAAGGTTATGAAAAAACTAAAATAGAAATGGGGTTTGATAATACTAGGGTTTTTTCTTCAAAAAATGATATTAAAAGAATACTACTATTGATAGAAAACGGTTAGAGAAATTGTGATCAATCGGGGTATGTGTCCCTTGAAGCTCAATCCAAAATTGATATCAAGGGAAAGGGTAGGATCCTTGTTTCATTGATTTTATAAATACTCAAAACTGTATTGGTATATGGGTTCATACTAGGTTACCATGTAGGATTTGATCAATCAATGATATTGATTAGTGGCGACCGCTCAAAATCAACGAACATAAATAGATGTAATAAACGGAACTCAATGAAGGCATAAAATCAACAATGTGATGATATGAACAGATTTTCGTCATTGATATAAATATTACACAAGACAAGAAAATGAATATTCATAGGTTCAATCTCCATGATTTTATAAACTGACACAATCCGTTTGCAGACTCATGAAAGGGAGGGGGTGAGAAAGAGGCAACCGCACTCAAATCATCACGAGATCTGGGTTATGCATGGAAGCATGTAAATTCTTGTTCCATTGATTTTTAATTGATAATATGAGAATAAATAAAATAGAAGGCATAAATGAATAAAATTTGACAAAAAACCTGGAAACCAATTACCTTATAATGATTACAAGCATGGAGCTTGAGATTACAACAAAGAACACCCCCCAAATTGATCTATAAGAGGATTAGAATCCCATTAGGGAGAAGAGAACTAAAATGGATGAATAAAGATATAAAATTAGACTAAACTTCATCCCTGGTCTTTTCACATTATAGAATGAGGGAGATGGGTGATTTTATGGGAAAAACATCACTCTTTCCCCGAAATAAGTCATGTTACTAAGGGACTAGATCACTATTGAGGACAAAAGTTTAAATCCATATTCATCTAGAAAGTTGACTGATTAAACATTTTCAATTGTCGTTAAATTTATTGGAGATGAGCGTATTTGAGTTATATATCCAAAAGATGTTGAATAATACAAATTGGATCTCTGAGACCTGAGTTATGGCCAAAATATAGAAGGGTGATCTAATCTGGCCCGCCCAAAATTTCTTTACATTGTGGGCCTATTTTGTGCCATTAAATGAAAGAATTAGGATCCATCATATTTTATAAAAATGTGTCCTACATTTTGTTTCATTCCATTTATAGCTCAATTAGATACATGGATTTTCCACAATACATATTAAAGTCCACATGCATGTTTGGACTCTCGTGCAGTTTGATCTATTTTGCTTCAATTCCATCACGAGCTCTCTAAATCACCTCCACCTACTATGTCAACAAGAAAACAAGTAAAATTTTCCTATAATACAGGGATAATCATTAATACATTTACTCAAACATAAAGTTCAATTTATTATTCTATTCTGAATATTAATTACATAACTAGTTTAAAATAGCATTGTAAGGGTGGAATTGAATAGTGAATCTCTATGTGATTAATGCTCGTGGCCCTAACCACTAGATCCCTGAGCCTGGCATGGGACACCTAGTGGTTTAAGGACCTCCTAATGTCATCCCCCAACTATAGTTTATTTTCCTCTTCTTCAGCACCACCTCCTTGAGGACCACCCTATCCTAAAATAGGGATATCTCTAATCATGACATTGACTCTACCATGGATGTCAATCTACCAACTACCTAGAAATCATAGCACATCTTTTAGGGTATTCTTTTGCCACCTGACCCATCATTTCACATGAATAGCACTAGACCTCCCTAGGCTATCCAAGTTCTCTACGTTATCCCTGACCATGTGCCTGAGTCTTATAATGGGAAGGTCTCATACATCAATCCCCCCTCTAATTGACATCCTCTAGCCACTATAGAAATCTTTTTTTCATTGCACCACTGACGATTCTAGTTGAACGGAACCCCTATGACAAAAAAATCTATATCTCCAGTGCTTGATGAAACACCCAGGCGTAGGTGGGAAAGCATGGGGGCCATACTACTCTAGCATGGATATATCTATGGATAACCTGCTCAAACATCTGTTCTTGGAAGTATCCATCACAGATCATGTCTATAGAGTACCAAGTCAGGTATGCGAACTGAGTCTCATACACTTCCACAGTCATCCTTCCCTACTAGAGATCCAGAAGCTCCTGAATCCGGATAGAGCATAAGTATGCGGGGTAGTACTCAAAAAAATAACTGCTGGAAGTCATCCCATGGGAGTACTGACTCATCCTGCATTTGAGTATCCTCGTTGTACCAACGCCATGTTGTTCCGTTGAAAAAATACTAGTTTTCAAAGTCGTAACATCTTGAATCCAGATTCCACTAAATAGGTTCCCCGTACTTGGTTATCCACATGGCCTCAAGTGCATTTCCCCAAATTCCAGAGGATTCCCATTAGCTGTGAGGGCATAAGGTGTGATAGTGGAGAAACAATTATCTCATTGAAAGAGTGTGACATAGAAGAATAAATAATAATACAATAGAGGATTATGTAAACAACATAAAATTGAAAGAAAAACTAGAAGACTGAAAAGATAAATAACCAAGCATCGTTCCATACGAAAGATGATGCAACATTTTATATGTTCTATGAAATCATCCAAAACAAGTTCACTATAGTAATACACAATATATTTCTCAAAATCACTAAAGAAACAAAATGGACTACGAAGTTTCACAAGCCTCGACTGAGTACCATTCTCTCCTACTCCTAAGTGGAAAATCAAGTAAATATAGTAGGGTGCTTACCCTGATCAAGACATGCAATCATATAATCTTTTTTGGGCCCAAAATCATGACCCAAATAGGGTGTGAGACTAAATGACAAATAGGCAACCACCCACGGTATGTGCCAATCTGTCAATGTATATATATAACAGGAAGTGTACAATAGTGAAATTAGTAAACTATAAGGTACTCAAAAGTAATCACAATAGTTGTCTTAGAAGACAATGTGTCCATGTAAAAGTGAAGAATTAATCCAAGCTTGTGCTTTGTATTGGAGATGCATCAATAGTCATTCAATTTAATTATTCAGTTCCATTTGATTATATAAAAGTTTTGAGGTCTAGAATAGGACCGATGACCCCTAGTATAAAAGATACCATCAACTCCTGACATAATTATTATTTAATCAATTGATAATTTTTTAATAGAGCCAGGCCTGGGAATCCCTTAGTGGATCCTAGGTTTTCTTGGCATTTTAAATAATACTCAGTGAGCCTGACCAACCATTCCATGGATCACTCATGTCCTCTACATAATTAACCTCTTGAGCATGTCCATTATCTTTTGACCAATACAATGGTTCACCCAAGATATATAAGGATCAATTAGTGACATGAGCCCAACCTTATCTTTTAACTGAGACTGTGGTTCACCCATTGATAATTACTCCTCTTTTTCATAACTAAATTCCATAACAAAGGAAAAAATTGTGAATTAAACTATCAACTGGCTTATCATTTAAAAAACCCACGTGGGAACAGTTCACATAACAAGAAACACATGTAAATTAAACTATTACATGGCCAAATATGGATAACTCACAAGGGAAAAACATATAACATTCCTATTATTCATTTTAAACATATATAAGGCTTAAAATACCAAGAATCTCACATAAGAAATATAAATAATGAGAAATGCATTTTTAACAATCCAAGAATGAAACATAAAGCATGCCTCATAGGAATCCTGGGACAAATGACCAAAATTAGTCATTCCAAGGGAAACTCACCATTTGGGGTGGCCCTTAATCAATGTAAACAACCTAACTCATACTTTTAAAAATGTATTTTATTACATAAACACAAATAAGAAACAATAATGATAAATAATAAATCAAGAGGCACCTCAAAATGGGTGTTTGGAACACCGAAATATGTAAACATCATGACAATTTGTGAAAGGCACAAGACCACCTACCTCATGTTTGTATTCCTCTCCTTTTCTAGTTTCAGCTTTTATTTAATCCTAAAATGGAGTAGTTCTAAATTACGATTATATATTATGAAGCCCTGGTAACTAGGATGATAGAATAAATTTTGATGAAAGGCTCAATAGGTATTGAGTACTCACTGAGAGGATTTCAAAAAATATCACAGTGTTTGAATCAGATATCGTATGACAAATCGGAAGCCAAACCCTCATTTGAATTTTCTGGGTGTGTTTTATGTCCAAAAATAGACATTTCTGTCAGTCTTGAAAAATGATTCTACTTTATGACTTAATAATAATAAAATTACACAATGTTTACTTGAGACTAAACGTCGGGGCCATACAATTCCTAACCATATCATTACATGACTGTGTACTGAGATTACATAGCATGTAGCCCTCTATACACGACATGTACATATATTCACACAGTGTGTAGTCCCTAGTCACATCGTGTATTAGGCATGTAGCTAGACCTTGACCTCTTTTCCACCATTTTTTAAGTATAAACTGAAAGCAAAAGATCTATACGTCAATAGAAAGATTGGGTTCTTACTAATTCCCCCATTTTCATCCCCAAATTTTCTATTCAATGGTTATAAAAAATATATAAGAACATCTCTGGACACTATGATTATACGTCGGCCTCCCACTCCCAAGTCACATCCAACACTCGGTCATGCTTCCATAGTAACTGTACCAATGGAACAGACTGGCCAAACAAAACCTTCGTGCTACGATCCACAATATGAATGGGATGCGTCTCAAATGATACATCTTCTTGTAACTCAAATTCCTTAGGCTAAATGGTTTAATATGGGTCTGAAATGTAAATTCTAAACTAATAAATGTGGAAGACATCTTGCATAACCCAGTAACCCTTAGTTAACAACAATTGATAAGAAACTAGCCTTCCCCTCTCCAGAATATTAAATAGACTGACATACCACTGTGAAATATTACCCTATATCATGATCCTCTTGTGTCCCAACCTTGGTGCAACATATAAGAAAACATGACCCCCAACCTCAAACTCCAATGGTTTTCTATTGAGATTGTTGTATGATTTTTTATGGGACTGTGCATTAGCTATACACTTCTGAATAAACTGAACCTACTTAGTGGTCTCCTAGACAATATGAGATCCCAACATCACAACCTCTCCTACCTCCATCCAATATAGGGGTGATAGACATTTCCTACCAAACAAGGATACATATGAAACTATATGAATAATATATTGGAATCTATTGTTGTTGGAGAACTCAATAAGAGGTATCTGTGTCTCTTAAGAACCCCCAAAATCTAAGATGCATACCCCACACATGTCCTCTAGCACCTGAATCATGTACTCTGATTGGCCATATATCTATGGGTGGTAAGACGTGCTCCGAAGCACACGTGTACCCAAATTCCTCTATCTCACCTACTAGAAATACGAATTAAAATGGGCATCCCTATTAGAAATGATAGAATGAGGAACCCTGTGTAGTCATATAATCTCTCAAATGTACAACCTCATAAGCTCATCAACATTGAATATTTCCTTGATCGATAGGAAATGTGAAACCTTTATAATCATATCATCTAAAACCCATACAGCATCATTACCTAAGGTATAAATTGATAAACCCATCATGAAATCCATCGCAACGTCATTCCATTTCCACTCAGGAATGGGTTTCTACTGAAAAAGTCATGTTGGACTTTGTTGTTCCTACTTCACTTGCTGAAAGGTGGATCCTCTCATGAAAAAACTAGCTACATCTCCCTTCATACCTCAACACCAATACCGATGAAGTAAATATCAACACATTTTGGTGGCACCAAGATGAACTTCCACAATGGATGTATTAAAATCTTACATCATATTCTCAATAATGTCTTCCAAAAACCTTATGAAACCCTATAAACTCATAACCTCATCCTCACCTAGGGTCAAACTAGGATGAGTATCTTCACCTGGCATACTTTATTATAGAACTAGGCCTTCAGAATCTAATAGATTCCTCATCATCACTTTATCCATTAATGGATATGAAATATTTAAGGATTCATGGAAATATTTTCAATGTATGTCATGCACCTCCAAGTGCATGTCACAGAATAATGTCATAGAGTGCCACTCGCTACTGGCCTACTGCACTTCCCATATATGATTCCTCTTATTTTGTGCATCAACCATTTTTTTGACTTTTCCAAGAATGAAGGAAATCTCTATGTAAAAGTAGTCAAGTTATTCCACCCACCTTCATGGCCTCAAATTTAGATCTTGCTGAGTAAAGGTGTACTCAAGACTTTATTGGTCCATGTAAACCAAAAAATACTCCCACAATATTTAATGTCTCCAATAGTGTAAAAAAAATATTTATAACTCAAGATCGTGCACCAGGTATTTCCTCTCATGTGGATTCAACTACTGAGACTCCTACACAATGACTCAACCACCCTACATAAGCACTACTCCCAGCCCGATACCTGATGCATCGTGGTACATAGTGTAACTCCTACCTAGCTCTGGAAAACTAAGTATTGGTGATGACATTAATCTCCCATTGATCTCTTGAATGGTTGTATCATAAGAATTTGACCATACATACTTCACACCCATATTTGTAAAGCCCACCATCAGCACTGCTAAGTGTGAGAAGTCCTGTATGAAATTCTTGTAGTAACCATCCAGACCTATAAAACTCTACATGAAAGTTGTTTTTGGGATAATCCCATGTAACTAATACTCTAACCTTCTCTAGGTCAACTAATAATCCTATCTCTGAGAAGATGCGACCTAGGAAGTTAATCTGATCTATCTAGAAGTGGCACTTTGGGAGCATAGCATATAACTCATGCTATCTTAGTGTACTCAAAATGATCTAAAGATGTGTGGCATGGTCAGGTCAATTATTAGAATACAACAAGATGTCATCCATGAAAACCACAATGAACAAGTCATGATAAGGATAAAACTCTTGGTTTATCAGTTCCATAAAGACTATAGACGTGTTTGTGAGACTGAAAGACATGACCAAATACTCATATAGAACATACCATACCTACTCCAAAAGGATGATCAAGGTATGTATAATGATCTAACAAGAACATGATGATAACAGGATCTCAAATCAATTTTAGGGAATACCCATGATCCTTAGATCTATTCGAAGAGATCATCTATTTTAAGAAGAGGATATTGGTTCTTAACCATCAACTGGTTAAATTTTTTATAATCAGTGCATGGCATGAGGGTATCATACACCTTTTTCACAAAAGGACCAGTGAACCCGAAGGAGAAGTACTAGGTCAGATGAAACCCTTATCATCAAAATACTATACCTGCCTCTTGAGCTCTTGAAACTCTATTTCATCTATCATATAAGGAGGGATGGATACTGGTGTTATAACGACCCATAATTTACATACATTGTTAATACATCAAAATTGAAGCACACTTATTAAAACATATAACAAAACCATGAAAGGACCATATAGGTATAGTGTGTTTAGAAACTGGGAAACATAAACAACCTGTTTATAAAACATCTACCTTATCTCCAATTTATTTCATCATATCTAGAGTTCCTTTTGGAATATCCTACTTAATAACCTTATTCCTGACCTGGGGGAATGAAAACATACAAAAGGGTGAGCTCAAATGCTCAGTAAGGGAAAAAAATTAATCACATCATGAAAATAACATTTTGTAAATCTTAACCTTCAAAAGAAATCATAATTTCTTAGCATGGGATAAATCACAGAAGGGAAATGTAATCCAAATAATCATAACATAAAACATGAAACATTGTTTCATACACACATAATCATAGAGAATCATTTCTTATTAGTCAAGACTCATTGCCAAAACTATCTTAGTGGAAAAATCTCATTTCTGAACCGAGTTCATTCCTCGTTTCAGTCCTGTTCCACTGAACTGGTTTAACCTGCCGTTCTAGCCATGTCTATCTCATGAGATATAAAATCTTTAACAAATGAATTGGAGGGAGATATAGGTACCACCCATCTCATAATGATACCATTCTTATGTGTGCCAAAAAATCAAAAAAAATCATACATCATTGCATAACCCATGTAATAAAAATGGGATTCTGAAACATCGTGATATCATAAAACAATTCATATAAGATAAAGGAATTAATAAAAATAATTCCATCACAACATAATCAAATAAATGTAATAATAGTGATATAAACAGAACCCTATATTATCATAGATGTAAAATAATTTTGATAAAACACTTGAACTCCATTCTTGAGGAAAATATCCTTTCTACTTCAAAAACATTTTTCCGTTCTTAACATGTCATACAATTTTAAACGAAAAGAAGTTGATTAAAAATAAACTTGAAAACTTGTAAAGGATGATTTTTGGAAATAATGTTTTAAAAATCCATTCATTCCATATAAGTTAAAAAAATACATTCTTCTCGTACTTTTGTCGGAAAAGTAAAAAAGTACCCCATACGAAAAACGACAAAATATTCCTTTCATATATTTTACTAAAAACTCATCGAAGGGTAAAATTGGATATAAACTATTGTATAAGGATATAAATATTACATATTGAGTAAACATTGATGTGGATGGTAAATATTCCCCAGTAAATTCTGAACTATAAACAATCTCAGATAAAAATTGAGATTGTGAGATTTTCACTTACGGTAGGTCCGATTTTCTTCGTAAGTGTCCGAACCTCATGTATAATGACTTAAATAATGTAATTTACTTATTCTAGAATCATAATAATTGTTATGATATCATATATGGTCATATTCTTAGCTTCTTATTATTAATATTTCATTGTTACTTGTTATTCAGGTGTTTATTGCTTTTTGTTCTGATGCGTGTTTTGTCGAATAAATTCTTATTCTTATTTTAGGTTATAGATACCAGATTTACAGATTGGTATTAGTGTAAAATATATCATATTTATTCATTAAATTCATTTATATAATCATTAAGAAATGAAGATCATGTAGAACGAGTCGCATCACATCGTGGAGACGGTAAGCTGAACGTACACACGAGCGATAATATCGTTCCCATGATCGTGGAATGGTATTGGACTGTATGTTTACTATTTAAGAATCAATATCACTTTACAATAATAATATATAGTTATTATTTACACCATTTTACCCATCCATGTAAGGTGGTGGTGGAAAATAGATTACACCACGACGTGGAGACAGTATTCCGTACGTACGCACGCGCGGTGATTTCATTTTCCATAGGATGGATAGATGGTGAAATGGGGTTTTTTCATACTTATAATAAAATATTAGTATATTATTTAAACTGATGTTATTACTTAATAATGAAACAACTAAAGACGAAGAAGTGGAAGAAGAAATAAAGTTGAAATAATCGGTAACAGACATTACCTCTTCTTTGAAGCGCCTCTTTGAGAACTCCTTTTAGGGAACTACAATTGGTCTTTGAAGAAGCCCATGAACTCTAGGATGTTTCTAGGGAAGTGGAGAGGATAAATTGGCAGGGTTTGGCCGAGCATGAAGGCTCAAAGTGGTGTGAGGAAGAGAGGGAGGGGTGCCCTTTTATAATGGAGGAGAGGGGAACCTTTGGAAAAACTAAAAATATTATTTTATATTAAAGTCATATTCAGTTTTAAATCGCTCCAAATTGATTTATTTCGAAGATAAGGTTGATATGGGTCGAAATACTCCCATCCATTATAATTTAGACAAGTTTAGATTCCTATTTTAACCTTATCATTTAGAATTAACATTAAGTTAAATAATTTTACTTTTACCGTGTCTTCTTGTTTTCTTACAATATAAGGTTAATAAACATACAATGACAAGACAAAAGAACCCCATATTGTTTATTATTAATATTTATTACCATATATAAGTCATTTGGACAATCCTTAGATTTTTAGGAGAAAAGATAAAATTAATTATATAATATTTGTTTTAAAAACAATTTTATGTCAGTTTTGATACTATTTGGTAAATGATTTTTTTGAAAATCATAATAGAATTATTAGTTCGCAAAACAGTGAATTAAATCAATACTAACATGTCATATTAACATATATAATTATTTGAATTCATAACAAGTCTCAAATTACATTTATTTGGGTATTTATAACATCAATTATGTCAATATCTCATTAATAAGATAATTACTGCATCATCATTGTGTCATTAATAAATTAAATTATATAATGTCTAAAAATTACAAATAAAATATAATTATGTAGGAAATAGTTTTATCTTTCAAATGAATATTTATAGTCCAATTTATCTTATGTATAACACTATATTAAAAATTAGTTACTTATTAAACTTTGATTTTAACTATTTTAACCCTTCATTAAATATATTAATAATAAATGTCCTAATCTAATAAAAGTGGGTATAAATGGTCATATTTTATTCCTAAGGTTGTTGTTGGTCGAATTACACTTATCCAATAGAATTATGAAATGTTTTAGAGTAATAATAATATCATTTTTACCCTTAATTACCCTATTTACTTTTAATAGTGGTAAAAAAGTAAAAAGTTATTGTTCACCAAAAATTATTTTCATCTCATTGAACCACATTTTAATTACTGACAACAACCGTGTCTCTTGGATTTTTTATATTCCACTCACAGAAGTGGTAAAATTAAGTTTTATGTAAATTTGCAAATTCTCCTAGAAGGTGGGTAAAAGACGGCGAAAAGTTCAATAAAATTTTTATATATCTAAAATTATTATAAAAGTACTCAAATGAATTACATTGAACGTATATAGGTATTATGTATCAATTTTGACCTAAAATTAATTTAAATAAAATAAATAATTATTTAAATAAAAAGTCGGTTTTTAAATAGTAACCCAGTGTCTTCACTATTCATCAAAAATAGAAAGTTTCCAGAAAATACCAAAATTTCACCCTAGGATAATTTCGATATTTAGAATCCAAAAATGAAGTCCATTTTGAAAAATAAGATTTACAAAATTTCAAAAAGTGGTTATTACTATTCATAACGGCTAGCTTTAATAATATTTTAATAGCATATCGTTGTTTAGGGAAACTCAGTATTGCCTACGACGCAAGCTATCAAGGTAGGTCACGATTGCGTGTAAAGAAACCCAAGCTAGTGTTATGTGTAGTGAATGATTCCTTTGATGATTTATATAAAATAAAAACAAAAATATTTCTTATAAAAGTCTCGGGTGCTACATTCTACCCCCCTTAAAATGAATTTCGCCCTCGAAATTCATCACATGTAACAAACAAATGAGGATACCCCTCCCTCATCATATCCTCAAGCTCCGATTTAGCTTCTTCTAATTGGTGGTTCCTCCATAAACGTTTCACCAAGTGAGTGGCCTTGTTCCGTAGGACTTTTCACTATGATCGAGAATCTCTATCGGCTGTTATTTATAAGAAAGATCTTGTTCCAACTGTACCACTTCTGAGATGAGTACATGTGAAGGATCAGGTATGTACTTTCTCAGGAGAGATACAAGGAACACATCGTGAAATTGAGATAAATTCGGTTGAAGTGCCAATTGGTAAGCTACCTGACCAATACGATCCATTATTTCGAAAGAACCGATATACCTAGGGCTCAGCTTTTCCTTCTTTCCAAATCTCATTACTCTCTTCCAAGGAGATATTCATAAGAACACTTTATCACCCACTTCAAACTCAAAGTCTTTTCTTTGGTTGTCAGCATAACTTCTTTGATGACTCTGAGCTGCTCTTATGTGTTGTTGAATAGATCAAACCTTTTCTGCAATCTCATCAACAAGATCAAGTCCAAATAGCTTTCTTTCCCCAACTTCATCCCAGCAAGTTGGAGTCCTGCATTTCTTTCCATAGAGAGCTTCATAAGGATCCATCTGAATACTGGAGTGAAAGCTAATATTATAAAAAAATTCCACCAAAGGCAGGTGTTGATCCCAACCCCCTTTTAAATCCATAGAGAAAGCTCTCAACATATCTTCTAGAGTTTGAATTGTCCTCTCAGACTGACCGTCTGTCTGAGGATGATAAGCAGTGCTAAAACTCAACTCTGTATCCAGAGTATGCTGAAGACTTCGCCAGAACATTGAGGTAAACATCAGATCACGATCAAATATAATAGAAAGTTGTACTCCATGAAATCTTACCACTTCCTTTACATATATCATGGCAAGATGATCCAGAGAGAAATCCTCTCTAATAGAAATGAAGTGTGCAGACTTTGTAAGACGATCAACTATGACCCATATAGAGTTATTTCCTTTGGATGTTTTAGGAAGTCCTGTGACAATGTCCATAGTGATATTTTCCCATTTCCATTCGTGGATAGGTAATGGTTGTAACATCCCCTTATAATTCTGTCCCTTAGCTTTAACTTGCTGACAAACCAAGCATCGAGAGACATATTCATCAACTTCTCTTTTCATGCCATCCCACCTGATGTACTCTTTCAGGTCCCTATACATCTTCGTGCTTCCGGGATGAATAGAGAATGAAGAACTATGAGCCTCATCCAGCAGCTCCTTCTTTAATTCGGGGATGGGGGGAACAAAAACTCGATTCCGAATCTTTATTATCACATCACAATCAAGGATGAATTCAGTAACATTTCTCACCTTCTTTTGTAACTCTACATCTTCTTTCTATGCCTCTTTAATCTTAACATGTATCTATTGTTGAACATTCATTTGAGAAAAATATTATTTTCCAAATTTATTATAATTCAAAGATCCATCCTTTATAAATCCATAAATATTGGAACTATTGTGATCCTCATCATGGATAAACTGGCATGGTCTTGTCGACTTAATGCATCTGCCACCTTGTTTGCTTTCCCAGGGTGGTAATGAATTGAGCAGTCGTAATCCTTAATCAGCTCCAACCATCATCTTTGGCGCATATTCAGATCCTTTTGTGTGAAAATATACTTTAAACTTCTATAATCAGTATAAATGTCACACCTTTCTCCATAAATATAATGCCTCCAAATCTTTAATGCAAATATTACCACAGCTAACTCCAAATCATGAGTTGGGTAATTTTGCTCATGGATTTTCAACTGTCATGAGGCATAAGATATCACCATATCATTTTGCATAAGAACACACCCCAATCCCTTATTGGATATATCACTGTAGATCACAAACCTTTCTCCACTACAAGGTAGTGTGAGCACATGTGCACTGGATAACCTTCTATTCAACTCCTAGAAATTCACTTCACATTCCTCCATCCAAACAAACATAACTCCTTTCTGAGTCAACCTGGTGAGTGGATTAGATAATCGTGAATTTGTTTTCACAAAATGTCGATAATATCCATCCAAACCAAGAAAACATTGAATCTTAGTTACTGTTGTTGGTCTCGACCATCTTTCGATAACCTCTGCTTTTGCTGGATCCACAGATATCCCTTCTTTTGAGATTATGTGACCCAAAAATGAAACTTTTTGAATCCAAAATTTACACATGGTAACTTTGGCCTAAAGCTTCTCCTTTCTCTGGGTCTTTAATATAATTCTCTAGTGATCTTCATGTTCTTCCTTGATCTTTGAATATACAAGAATATCGTCTATAAAGACTACCAAAAACTGATCAAGATAGTCTCTAAAGACTATATCTATCAGATCCATGAAGATAGCAGGGGCATTAGTAAGACCAAATTGCATCACTATAAATTTAGTGTACATACCTTGTACAGAAAGTCTTCTTTGGTATATCCTCCCTTTTGACCCTTAATCGAGGATACCCTGAACAAAGATCAAACTTGGAAAAGTATTGAGCTCCGCGTAGTTGGTCAAATAAGTCATCAATGCACGGGAGAGGATATTTGTTCTTGATAGTGATCTTGTTAAGTTCTCGATAATCAATGTAGATTCTCATTGATCCATCATTCTTCTTAACAAACAGAGCATGTGCTCCCCAAGGTGACGCACTAGGGCGTATGAACCCCTTATCAATATTCTCTTGGAGTTTCTTCTTCAATTCCTACAACTCAATTGGGGCCATTCTATAAGGTGTCTTTGAAATAGGTAAACCACCCGGTACGAGTTCTATTGAAAACTCAACTTCACGATTTGGTGGAAGACCTGAAAATTCCTCCGAAAAGACATCATCAAACTCCCGTACAATGGGCATATACTTAATCGTGAGTTTCTCACCAACCATTTGAGATAAATAACCTTTATTTAGTGGAATCAAAACCCATAAGAATGAAGAAATTTCCACAAGAAGGTTATGTTCATCCTTGCCTCGATAGACGATCAAAGATTGATATGGAATATGAAATGTGACATCCCTTCTTTGTCAATTGATATGAGCTCCATATAGAGAAAGACAATACATGGCAAGAATCACATCAAATTCCACTATAGGGAGGATCACAAGATTTTCAAGAAGCACTTTCCCACAAACTTCAATCGGAGAGGAATTATAATCTTTTGATGTGACTGTTGTTCCATTAGGGGTTGTCACAGCTAAGTCAACATCTAATTATTGAGGTAATACAATGATACCCTTAGAAAATTCTTCAGAAATAAAAAAGTGGGTGGATCCGGAATCAAATAAAACATTTTCTACTTTGGAGTGGATGGTAAGTGTACCTTTCACCACTTCATTATCGTACTCCACATCGCTGATATAAATTGCATGTGAATTTCCTTTGTCTTTATCCTTATGAGTTTTTTGACGTTGATCATCATCAACAACCGTTGGATTATGGCATTGATTGGCATAATTCCACATTTCCTTACACTTGTAAAATTAATGTGTAGGAGGTGCACTCTGTGTAGCCTTTTCAATGTTCGCATCAATAGACATCTTCTTCCCATCATTGCGGCATTCAAATGCCCGATGAACTTCTTTTCCACATTTGAAACATTTACTTGTCCCTTTAAGACAACTCCCTACATGTTTCTTTCCACACTTTGAGCATAAGGGAAAACTCATCTTCTTTTTAGTGTGCTCTTTAAATTTTCCTTTGAATTCCATTTTCCTCTTCTTATCAAACCCATAGGACTGATGGGTTACTCCAATCTCCATATCAAGTTTGAGAGCACATCGAACGATTTCCTTGTAGCTATTGAAGTCCTTTATGGATAACGCCCTTCGAAAACTTGGGTTTAAGCCACTAATGAATCGATTGATCTTACTCTCAGGTTGGATAATAATACCAGAAGCGTACCTTGAATGTCTGGTAAAATTTTCTTCATAGGTACCAACAGATTCATCATCCTTTGGCATTAGTTCAAAAAACACCTTCTCTATCTTTGTTCAGAGAATATGAGGGAAGTACTTATTGAAAAATATGTTCCTGGTCTTTTCCCAATCCATGGACTCAATTTAATCTCTTGGCCTCATATTATTGATAAGATTACACCATTGGTCAGAACCACCTTCCAAACGATACACTGCTAAGATGAATTTATCATGTTTAAAACATTGAATAACTGAAAATATCTTTTCATTAGTACTGATCCATTGTTCAACAACTAATAGATCAGTAGACCCGCTGAATGAAGGTGGACGCTGTCTCCTGAAGGATTCAACATAATGTTGCTCCTTCCATTTCTAGTTTGGAAGTCCTTCGTGATTCATAACTTGAGAAAGTTGTGTGAGCATGGTTACAAGATTTTTCATTCCAGCTCCCATAACATTTGGTTGCTCAGGGGGACAATCATTGCATTGCCCGTCGCATTCCGCATTAACACAGTTCCTTCGGGTTCCAGCCATTGACTAAAACCAAGCATAATAGTGTGAGAAACACTAATAATAATAGGAAAACCACATAATCAAGAATAAAATTTCACACATAAGGTCTTATCATAGGTTATTCATGGCCATTTTGAAAACACTAAGATTGTGTTCTATGCTTAGAATTATCCTTAGGGTTCTTACTAAGGCTTTCACATCCTAGTTTCCAAAGGTTGACTATACCATTCCTCTAATACTAACTATAACGACCCATACTTTACATACATTGTTAATACTTCAAAATTGAAGCACAATTATTACAACATATAACAAAACCATGAAAGGACCGTATAGTTATAGTGTCTTTAGAAAGTGAGAAACATAAACTACTGGTTCATAAAGCATGTACATTGTCTCCCATTTATTTAATTATATCTAGAGTCCCTTTTGGCATATCCTACTTAATATCCTTCTTCCTGGCCTGGGGGAAAGAAAACATACAAAAGGGTGAGCTCAAATGCTCAGAAAGTGAAAAGAAAAATCAATCACATCATGAACATAAAATTTTGGAAATCTTAACCTGCAAAATAAATCATAATTTCATATCATGGGATAAATCATAGAAGTGAAATGCAATCCCAATAATCATAACATAAAACATGAAACTTTGTGGAATACACACATAATCATAGAGAATCATTTCTTTTTAGTCAAGACTCATTTCCAAGACTATCTTAGTGGACAAAGTCCATTTCTGAACCGAGTTCATTCCTCGTTTCAGTCCTGTTTCACTAAACCGGTTTAACCTGCCGTTCTAGCCATATCTATCTCATGAGATATAAAATCTTTACCCAATGCATTAGAGGGAGATATACGTCCCACCCATCTCATAATGATACCCTTCTTATGTGTTCCAAAAAATCAAATAAAATCATACATCATTGCATAACCCATGTAATAAAAATGGGATTCCTAAACATCGTGATATCATAAAACAATTCATATAAGATAAAGGAATTCATAAAAACAATTCCATCACAACATAATCAAATCAATGTAATAATAGGGATAGAAACAGAACCCAATATTATCTTTGATGGAAAATAATTTTCATAAAACACTTGAACTCCATTCTTAAGGAAAATATCCTTTCTACTTCAAAAACATTTTTCCATTCATAACATGTCATACAATTTTAATCTAAAAGGATTTGATTAAAAATAAACTTGAAAACTTTTAAAGTAAGCTTTTTGGTAATAATGTTTAAAAAATCCATTCATTCCTTATAAGTTAAAAAAGACATTCTTCTCGTACTTTTCTCAGAAAAGTCAAAAAGTACCTCGTACGAAAAACGACAAAAGACTCCTTTCATATATTTTAATAAAAACTAACCGAAGGGTAATATTTGATATAAAATATTGTAGAAGGATATAATTATTACATATTTAGGAAACATGTATGTGAATGATAAATATTCCCTAGTAAATTCTGATGTATAAACAATCTCGGATAAAAATTGAGATTGCGAGATTTTCCCTTTCCTTAAGTCCCATTTGCATCATAAGTGTCAAATCCCCTGGTATAATGATTTAAATAATGTCATTGACTTATTAAAGAATCTTACTCATTGTTATGATATCATATATGGTCATATTCTTATCTTCTTATTAGTAATATGTCATTGTTACTTGTTATTCGGGTGATTATTGCTTTTTGTTCTTATGCGTGTTTTGTCGAATAAATTCTTATTCTTCTTTTAGGTTATAGATACCTCATTTCCAGAATGGTATTAGTGTAATATATATCATATTTAGTCATTCAATTCATTTATATACTCATTATGCAATGAAGATCATGTAGAACGAGTCGCATCACATCGTGGAGACGGTAGGCCGTACGTACGCACGAGCAATGATATCTTTCCCAAGATCGTGGAATTGTATTGGAGTGTATGCATACTATTTTATAATCAATATCACTTTACAATAATCATATATAGTTATTATTTACACCATTATACCAATCCAAGTATGGTGGTGGTGGAAAATAGATTACACCACGGCGTGGAGACGATATTCCGTACGTACGCACGTGCGGTGATTTTGTTTTCCGTAGGATGGATAGATGGTTAAATAGGGTTGTTTTATACTTATAATAAAATATCAGTATATGAGTGATACTGATGTTATTACTTCATAATGAAATAACTAAAGAAGAAGAAGTGGAAGAAGAAATAAAGTTGAAAGAATCGGTAACAGACATTACCTATTCTTTGAAGCGCCTCTTTGAGACCTCTTTTTAGGGAACTAAAATTGGTCTTTGAAGAAGACCAGGACCTATAGGATGTTTCTAGGGAAGTGTAAAGGAGAAATTGGCAGGGTTTGGCCGAGCTGGAAGGCTCAATGTGGTGTGAGGAAGAGAGGGAGGAGGTGCCTTTTTATAAGGGAGGAGAGGGGCACCTTTGGAAAAACTAAAAATATTATTTTATTATAAAGTAATATTCTATTTTAAATAGCTTCAAATTGATTTATTTCGAAGCTAAGGTGGGAATGGGTAGAAATACTCTCATCCAATATAATTTAGAAATTTTAAGGTTCCTATTTTAACCTTATCATTTAGATTTAACTTTAAGTTAAATAATTTTACTTTTACCGTGTCTTCTTGTTTTGTTACACAATAAAGTTAATAAACTTACTATACCAAGCCAAACGAACCCCAAGTTGTTTATTATTAATATATATAACCTTATCTAAGTCATTTTTCCAAACCTTATATTTTTAGGAATAATGTAACAATTAATAATAAAATATTTGTTTTAAAAACTATTTTATGTCAATTTTGATACTATTTGGTAATTGATTTCTGTGAAAATCATAACAGAAAGATTAGTTCCAAAAAAGTTAATGAAATCAATACTAACATGTCTTATTAACATATAAAATTACTGTAATTCATAAAAAGTCTCAAATAACATTTATTTGGGTATTTATAACATCAATTATGTCAATATTTCATTAATAAGATAATTACTGCATCATCATTGTGTCATAAATAAATTAACCTATTTAATGTCTAAAAATTACAAATAAAATATCATTATGTAGGAAATCCTTTGGGATTTCTAATGAATATTTATAGTCGAATTTATCTTATGTATAATCCTATTAAAAATTATTTACTTATTAAACTTTGATTTTAACTATGTTAACCCTTCTTTAAATAAATTAATAATAAATGTCCTAATCTAATCCAAGTGGGCCTAAATGGTCATATTTTATTCATAAGTTTGTTTTTGGTCGAATTAAATTTATCCAATAGAATTAGGAAATGTGTTAGGGTAATAGAAATATCATTTTTACCCTTAATTACCCTATTTACTTTTAACCGTGGTAAAAAAAGTAAAAAGTTACTATTCACCAAAAATTATTTAATCTCATTGAAAAATTTCTTTCTTACTGACAACAACTATGTCTCTTGGATTTTTGAAATTCCACTCACAGAAGTGGTAAAATTAAGTTTTATGTAAATTTGCAAATTCTATTAGGAGGTGGGTAAAAGACGGTGAAAAGTTCAATAAAATTTTTATATATTCAAAATTATTATAAAATTAATGCAATGAATTACATTGAACTTATATCAATATTATGTATCAATTTTGACCTAAAATAAATTTAAATAATATAAATAATTATTTAAATAAAAAGTCGGTTTTGAAATAGTAACCTAGTGTTTTCACTATTCAACAAAAATTGAATGTTTACAGAAGAATACCAAAATTTCACCCTAGGATAATTTCGATATTAAGAATCCAAAAATGAAGTCCATTTTGAAAAATAATATTTAAAAAATTTCATAAAGTGGTTATTACTATTCATAACAGCTAGTTTTTATAATATTTTAATAGCATATCATTGTTTATTGAAACTCGGTATTGCGTACGACGCAAGCTATCAAGGAAGGTCGTGATTGTGTGTAAAGCAAGACAAGATAGTGTTGTGTGTAGTGAAATATTCCTTTTTTGATTTATATAAAATAAAAACAAAATATGTCTTATAAAATTCTCGGGTGTTACAGGTGTAGCTCCTAGTACTAGCTCGATAGTGAACTCTACGTCTCTTACGGGAAGTAAACCATAAACTTTATCTGGTAAATCTCTCCTAAAACAATAA
Source organism: Viscum album (assembly GCA_963277665.1). Classification (NCBI taxonomy): domain Eukaryota; kingdom Viridiplantae; phylum Streptophyta; class Magnoliopsida; order Santalales; family Viscaceae; genus Viscum; species Viscum album. Next base: position 1,803,198,834 of record OY728145.1, on the reverse strand, counting down.
ACCACTTGAGAAAAAAACATATGACGTTTAGCCTAGTTATATAGATATAAACTGACAATATCTTTTGTCATCACACTCAACCCACGATGCTCGAGTCTAGCTCGGCTCACCAGGACATCCCATTCACCCTTTTGTAGAAGCGACTTGCCCGCTGTTGATGTAAAACTCACCCAACAGTGATAGAAATATAAAAAAGATTGAAAAGATACATACCATTCCATTCTATGTATGACATGAAATACTATAATATCTAAGACATAGAGATCCCAAACGAAGTGATACCCACCATTTTCAAGGGGTAACTCCTAACACTATCGCACACGTGCCATTTTAATCCCTAATAAAGTGTCTAGTTTCATAACATTTTCAAAAGTAATATAATGGAGCCCCAGGATATCCAAAATGGGAAAAGATATAAAACTATTTGAAACCCATGTATCTAAGAGTGCATAAGATGAAATGGAGGTGACTAGAATCGATCCTCTATCAGTAGAAGGTCTGGGATCTTGATCCTTCTGGGTCTGTTGCAATGCAAAACTATGACCTGTTCTGCGGCCCTAAAACACTACCTAGATACCCTAAGATGACTGTCCCTACCTTCATGAAGATACAAAGGTCTGGATACCATGGCCACAACCACAACCTTGTCCTGATCAACATGACATATTCCAATTCCTTAACTGGTGAGAAGCTGCTGACCATACAACTGAATGTGGAGTTGGTGCCGACCATCTCTCACTATATGCTGGTGGGAACATCCTGCAAAAATGCTGTAAATGGACCATTGTTCTACATTATCAGAACTTTAATGGGTCCATCGGGAACTGAGGTATAGTATTCTCAATTCTTCTGCACTGTAAGAACCTCACCTGGTTATCAAAAGAAATGTTTTGAGTACTAGATTCGTCGCGTGTAAGCTCCAGTCAACACCTCCTTCTACTGGTCAAAATAGTACCAGATCATGTTTCAGAACCAATCTAGCTGGAACCAATATATTTCCCTTGACCCCACTATGTAATTATCACTCGGTTCACTATAGTATAAACAATAGTCATCTAGAAGAAATTCACCTACAAGAGGATGTCATACATGAGACCATCCTCATGTCAACAATACTTTGACAGATCGTCACCCATCAGAATAGGTTCTAAGCACTAGAGCTTAGTAATGTGGGTAGAGTAATCCATAGCTGATAGGGAACCCTACTCCAGATGCATAAAATCATAGGCTTTCTTGGCCCTCATTTTCTCGGTATATAATTAGTCATTGAAGACTATCTTAAAATATTTCCATGCCATGTCCTACTGACGCACATTCTGTGTGTTAATGCCCAACCATATTTTGGTAGAATCAGGTAGCATATAAGTCACAATCTTTCCCCTCTTATTAGGAGGCATATAAATATTCTCTAAGATCAATAACATGGTCTCTAGAAATGACACTATAGTCTATGTCTAGCCTTCCTAAGAAATTGTGGGTAGATGATGCTGTTGGAACACACGTGTCAGTTCTTCCATAGACGTGGTAGGTTTTGGTGCTCCCTAAAGGGTTTGCTTGAAACTCATAAATAATTCATGGAAAAGTGAATCTGAACTTATATCTGATATAACAACTGGTGCTGCAACTGGCATGAATAGAGGCTCCAATTGTTCCCCATGTCCTACCCCCTCTAAGGTATGATCATCTTCAACCTCCTCATGCACCACTGGAGGTCATCGTGGGGGAATGAATCTACAAGGTCAAGCACAGACATTTGTTCAAGATCATTTAGGTTTGTAGTTCAAAATCATAAGAACTAAAAATTATAAGAAAAACCTCTAGGTTACCAAAATAGGAGTACATGGTGTGTAGAAAAACTACAAGGCACGTACACTAAAGTTCCTACATGGGTGTGTACTTACACCGGCCTAGGAATGTAAACATACTAGGTACACAGTTTTTTATCCTGACACACGACATGTACTCAGGTTCTCCATCTTGACCATGTACTTCCACATGGCCAGAGTCACATAAGTTCTACCTAAGTAAAAATACACAGTGTTTATCTACCATACACGACACACACTAACAAAAATCCAACAACTCGCGTTCTCTATCACACAGCCAACCACATGGTCAAAAACTGCATGGTGTGTCATTGAATCTTTCTTTTCTTCCCAAGAAAAGGAAAACATGGCGTCTGTTCATAGATTCACTCACCTTGTTGTCTGGATTTTTGGATAGTATGCCTATAAAACTTCCTTGGAACCCCTATTTTTTAAAATTAAAGTAATTGTGTGACAAATGCTGTTACATGGGGGGCCCATACTCCCTGAGAATCTAATTTTTGCATCACATATAGCAGATAATAACAAAACTTATATCCAATGGTTGAAACATGATCCACCAAATTCTGATCCAAGAGGGCCCATACTCCTTTGGGACCAATGTTTTGCATCCATCCTATTCAACCATAACATATACCAATACACCTATAAAAATATAAGGCTTTTATATTATGTTACCTATCACAATATCATGTGTATCTAGCACGACATCGATCATAACATCATGGAATCAGTAATGCTCTCTAAATGAAATAGAAATAATGCATTGCATGTGATTTTAACAAGTTCTTAAATGGTTCTTTAGATGGAATACACTTATATCATTGGGTTTAAAAAATATATAACCTCAATGATATCAATAATAACATCACAAAAAAACTGTGTCACCCAATAGTGAAATCTAATAAATTGTAATGTTCAAAATCAAAAAATCATAAATCAATTCGAAAAAATTTGGATTCACCTTGTATTCAGGGTAGCTTCTCCAGAGCACAACTTAGTACCAAATCCCTTGAATTTAAATATCATTATTTCATTTAATAACAATAAAGAAAACAAAAAAAGAAACATTTAATACCACTTTGTAACATCTCGGATCCAAATTCCACTCAACCGGTGCCTCGTACATGATTGGACACATGGACTCAAGTGTATTTCCCCAAATTCCAGTGGCTTCCAACTAGTAGTGAGGGCCTAAGGTGTGATAGTGGAAAAAATATAACCACATTGATAGATTGTAACATAGTGGAAAATATAGTAATACCATAGAAGAAGTAGTAAAAAATATACGATTGAAATAAAAATTTGAAGACTGATAAGATAAATAACTAAGAATCATTCCATAAAAAAATATGATATAGCATGTTAAATGTTATAGGAATACAACCAAAATAATTAAAATACAGTAATTCCCCATGTATGTCTAAAAATCACAAAAGAAACAAAAGGGACTAGGAAGCATCACAGGCATATCCTCAGTCCCATGCTCTCCTACTCCGGAGCAGCACATCAAGTAACTCATAGGTCACTTTCCCTGATCAACGCCTACAATCATATAATATAATTTGTCCCAATTGAATGACCCAAAAAGGATGTGAGACTAAATCTCAGTATGCAACCACCTAAGGTATGGGGCAATCTGTCGGTGGATATATATAATAGATAGTGTACAATAGTGAAACAAGTTAACCAGAAGGTACTCAAAAGTAATAAAATAAGATGTCTTAGAAGAAAATATAACCAAGAAAAAGTAAATAAAGAATCCAATCTTGTGATTTGTCTTGGCAGATGCATCATTAGTCATTATATTTCATTAAAAAATTCTATTGGATTGTATAAAAGTCTCAAGATCTTGCCTAGGCCAAAAGACCCATCATATAAAAGTAACCATCAACTCATGGCATAATAATCATTTGATCATTTGATCATTTTCCAAGAATCAGATATCAAGATAAATGATAAGAAGGGTTTAAAAAACATGGTAGAAGAACACATGAGTAGGCTTAATCACACATTAGAGTCTGACACCTTCAATCATGTACCAATTCTGGACACTTTCCCATATGGGCTTCTTTTTTCCATCTTAGGTACACTTACTTTGTATGTTGATTTAGTTAACTACCTTGTTTACTATAAATTTCATTAAAAATTAAAGAAAAATCAAGTCAAAAAGTAAAAAATTGAGTCATGTTTTTATGTTTGGGATGATCCCTACCTATGGAACATGCATAGTAATCATGTTATTATGAGGTGTGATTCTAATAATGAGTGTGAGTCTGTTATGAATTTCTCTCTTAAACATTCATGTGGAGGTCACTATGGCCCCTAACAAAAAACTAAAAAAGTATTGGACTCTGGATTATATCAGCCTATATTATTCCATGATGCTCATGTGTTTTGTAAGTCATGCTCACATTTCCAACACAGTGGAAACATTTTTTAGAGACACAGGATTCCCTAAGAACCCATATTATTTTATAAGGTTCTTTATGTATTGGGAATAGATATTATGGGTCCTTTTTCTAGTCCATTTTATTTTTTGTATATTTTGGTTTCTATTAATTATGTGAGTAAATGGGTGGTTGTTAAGGCCACCAGGGCTGATGATTCTCATGTTATAGTGAAATTTGAAAAGGCATATATTTTTTGCAGGTTTAGAGAACTAAAGGCCATCATCAGTGATAAAGGGACACACTTTTGTAATTTGAATTTGGATTCCCCCCATTGGAATTATGGGGTGACACAGTAAACATCAACATCATACCATCCCCAAACAAATATTTAGGATGAGGTTTCAAATCAAGAGTTGAAAACAATTTTTGAGAAAACCATACATCTAAATAGGAAGGATTGAAACAAGTGATTAGATGATGCACTGTGGGAATATACGACAGCATACAAGACCCCCATCATTATGTCCCCATTTCATATTGTTTTTGGGAAATCATTCCATCTCCATATGGAAGTAGATCATATGTCATATTCAGCTATAATGAAATGCAACATGGACTAAGCCCAATCTAGAATTCAAAGGAAACTTTAAATTCAAGAGCATGAGGTGATATGACTATAATTATATGAGAACTCAAGGCTCTAAAAAGAATGATCGAAAGTATATCATGACAGTATAATTCAATAAAGGTAGTTCCATATAGGAAGGAACGTAGTACTCTACAGTTCGTGAACGAATCTGATTCCTTGTATGTTGTGATCCATAGGGTTCAGAACTTAAGTCTTGTCTAATTGTTTTTCCTTATAGTGAATTCGAGATCACACAGTAGGACTCTATAACAATATTTACAGTAAATTGGAAATTTTCGATGAAATAAATTGGGTAAATTCCTACCAATGAATTTTTTTTGACACACTACATGACCCCATCATCACATGTTAATATAAGGCTATTCTTAAAATTTTCACTTTTATATTAGTTTTCCTTTTTAAAATTATACATTTCATATTTATATATCATTTCATAGGTTCACATTGAGGGAAATAAAATATTTTAAGTGTGGGAAGGGGAAAACATTTTGTAGTAGATATTTATGATTTTTATTTGTGTGTTTTTGAGTATATTATGTGAATTTTTATGTTAAATTTTAATAAAATAACAAAAAATAAAAAAAACATATCCTTCAACAATTTCATTTAGATATGGAATATATATAAAATGAATGTTTTCAAAATTCATAGGTTTCATGATAATAATGAGAAATATTCATCATCAAGGTTTTATTTTTATAAAAATTGAAGTCATTGATGATATTATTGGTTGTACCATTGTAAAATATTTTATATTGTGACATAATTATTTGTGATATTTATTCATGGTAAATTATTTCATTTATTTCTCCACACAATGTTTCACTCATCCATGACTTGTGAAACTTTTCCTACTCAACTGAAGGTATAATCCATTTTGGTAAAAAATCATTGGTTAATCCATATGTTCATTTCTCTTCTGATCAGTTTCATTACTGTACCAAATTGAGATATGTGTGTGTATGTGTTATCCAATTGTTTTATTCCCTCAAAAACAAAAACAATAAAAATTTAAAAAAACAAAAAACATGGGTTGTGTCCGAGGCAGGTCAAAAACCACTCTTCCTCGACCATTGGTCTTATAATAACTATTATGATTTCTTTATTGATGATAACAAACAAGGGTTTATAGATGAGTGTGATATTTGTTCCAAGTGAAAATTTTGAAAAAAATTAACGGAGTGATGAAATTTATGACACGTGGGGAAATCTAGGTTGGATGCTTAAGGTTTTACTTTCGACAATGATCAAGTGAATGGGTATTGAAATCCGATTACAAATAAATATAGAATAATATTAGTGAAATAAAAAAGTAATATGAATCTTTTTACATGATCTGAATATACTGAATAAAGGGTCGAGATATGATCTTGAAATGGTTGGCACACACACATGTGGGGAATTAATGGCATGGTGGACACATAACTTGTTTCTCTATGATTATTGTCATTAATCTCACTAAATTTTATTTTTATACAGTTTGTGAGATAATTTATTTCAAATTTATTTATATTAAATCTTGATGGAATTATTACATTGCCTATACTTTCAGTATGGTTTTAGGAATACGAACATTCATATCTTGTCCCAATTTTTTGGAATACATGGTATGAGGTTTTGTTTAGGATTGAAATAGGGTAAGTGTGGGAAAGATGATAAAACATAATTTTATTGAATATTTTATTAATAAAAAATGATATGATTTCCTCACATTTTGCTAAATATGTATATTTATAGAATATTTTTTATTAGAGCATTCATTTTAAAATTTTATGTAAATTCCATTTTTTTCACATTAAGATTCAATGTAGTGTTTCGAACATAAATATATTTTTTGGATTATTTAGAATTAACTTTTTTAAAAAAAATTCATTATTTAATGGGATAAAACTTCCATTTAGGACATATGATCTAAATCATGAATTGGATTAGACTAAATGGCCCATGAAGTCAATGATGTACTGGACTTGCCCGATTTCACAGTAATTCAGTATTTGGGCCACAAATATTTCACTAGTGCTTGGAATAGGCCCGAATTTGGAGAGGATCTCTATAAAAACAGTTATAATCCTCATATAATGACATCTGATTCACTTGGTTTGGAGCTCAAGAAAGTATTGAAATTTGTCATAAATATATTGCTGAATTTCTCCATTCACACTCAAAACCACAAGTAATCTAGCCTCCCCTCCACGCTAATAATATGTATTTTTCTCATTTGGAGGGGTTAGGATGTGCATTGGGAAATTTAATTTATAGGATAATTGGTTTAAATCCCTTTATTAATGCATTTAAAGATGGATATATCTTGAAGTTGGGATCCCCTCATCGAATCCTTCTTCTTCTTCTTCTTCTTCTTCTTCTGTTAATGTTTTTGTTCTGGCAATGAACTTCCTAATTCCTTTTCTAATTCTTTTGTTTTTTCTATTTTATTTAATTATATTATTCCTTAATCATCCTATTCAGTCTGAAATTCAATAGTCGAAATTGTATTGGTTTATACCCTTTCTAAACCTTTGCGAATTCAAAACGTTTCTACGATGACTACACCTCCCACGAAAGAGTAGTTATTTTAGTAATTGGTCTACCTCTTAAATTATTCATTCATTTATTTTGAATCAATGAGATATTTTAATTTATTTATAATTATATATGAATTTAGTTTTTAATTTAATATAAACTAATCAAGAAATTTAATGATTCATGCAAAAACACGTGAGGTCGGGTAATGTGTCAATTGTGAGAACGTGCCCTTATCCGATGAAACAAAAGCACATGGGATAAATTTATAGAGATAAATATAATCCCTAAATATAATTAATCCACATTTTATAAAATTTATATGTGCCTTAATTTACCACTGACCATAACTTGGACTTTGAACCTCAATAAAAGGAGGGTGTTATTATTCCGTTTTTTGAAGCTAACCTAGGGTTTAATTCACTTCATCTTTGTGGTAAATTTATTTCTTACAGGGATAGGGAAATAAAAATTTAAGAGATAACATTTAAGTAAATATTAATTTAAATTTAAATTATTATTTATTAAGTTAATAGGTAGAGTTAGATCAATTGCGCTTTTTAAAATATCGTCTAAAAACATTTTATTGTTGGACTTTTTAATCAAATTTCATTTAAAAAATGCATTCTTATTCCATCATACTTATTCTTATTTTATAAATAGAACCCCCTCATCCTTTTAAGTAGTTTGTTTATCAACTTCTATTTAATTTTAAATATACCTTTAATATGTTTTAAATTAATTCCTCCTTTGAGAGATGACCTTGGTTATCCACTCTGTTGCACCTAAGAACCCAAAAATCGCACTTTATTTAAGAGCTCCCATTAACTATGATACCATAATTATGTGATCCCATGTTATATATGCTATGATCCGATTTTTTTAATCATGTTCCATCCCTTTTTTATCCTTATATTATGCCTTATAACCCATGTATTAAGATTTATTTTAATTTTTTTCCCTTACTATGATTTTTGGATCATCCATTTATTCATCTTATCCTTAGGTTATCCTATGTAGTTATAGGAGATAAATAAAAATTACGATATAACCAAGGAGATTAAATAATGGATGTCCTTATTTTAGAATCATGATGTTTAATTATGTACCTAATATCGAAGACAACGCTTTACTATCCTTGGCTTATAATGATATTTTTATTATGATTATAATCATGCAATGATATGTGTAAAAGGATATGGTTGCTATATAGATCCTATGAAGGATTTAATCTAATTTGAGGATGGTTGAAATTTGTGAAGCTAAAATTAAAAAATAATACATGATCACTATTTCTTATATAATTATTTCAGGATATTACAAAGGTAGTGGTGAATTTAGTTATTAAATCTTCAACAAATGAAGGAATTCTATTTATGGATGTTTATAATTTGATTACAAATCATAAAATGCATTGGAGGGTAGTCCAAGAACCATATGTTAGTGCTCATAATATTGGAAGATAAGGATGATCGACCTAAATTAGATATCTAAAAAAATCATTGGACGAATTTTTTTGATAAAGTATTCATAAAAATTTAATTGGCCTTTATCCTACATGATGGTGTTGTGGGGAGAAAGTAAATATTAAGAAGGAATTGTAAAATTCATAAGTATAAAACTAAAATGGAATCAATTTTTTGTTCAAATTCAATTAGTTCAATGTAAGTTTGAAATATTCCATTTCAATGTGTATATACCTTGGTAGAATCTTGGGTGATTGACTCTGGAGTATCCATTCATTCAGCCGGTGATAAAGGATTCCTGGTCAACATTGTATTTGGAATGTTTGGTAAATTTTATATAGAAAATGATGAAGATATGTATTTTTTTTATTAATTTATATTTCAATATATAAATAAATAATAGATGATTCTTCAAACTTATAAAATTAATAAATATTCCTGAATAATCTATCTTCAGTAGTAATACATGATGAGGCGGGGTATGGAACCACCTTCTCTAATGGGGTATGGAGAGTAACATAAGTGTCAATGTAGTTTCACAGGTAGTAATGGATGGTATTATTTATTTATCTATATGTCAAGGTGGTATTTTATTCATTTTATGATTAAAATATGATGATATGGAATTTTAACTTGTAGTCTTTTAAACCTCAGTGAAAATAATCCTATTGTTACAACATAAAATGGAATATATGAGCTTGGTTACACAAATTACAGTATAGAATCAAAATGGTATATGTTATAATCCTATACGGGAGGTGAATTATTGTTTATTAAAATAATAATTTAATTTTTTCTAACCACTTTAATTATTTTTATGGGAGGATGTTTCATAATTAATAATTTCGATTCTAAGTATGAAAATATTTATAACAAACTTTATAAAATTTTTATACACTAATTTAGACAGGAACATAAACTTCTAAAAATAAGTAATAAAAATTATTAAGTGAGTTATAAAAACATAAAAAGAAAATTATAAAAAAAATTCAATACTACAACTTTTAGTTCAAGGTATTAAATTACCTTGAATTAAGGTATCCATGATATTCACCCTATCATTGGGACGAACTTCCTAACCACATAATTCATCAATCATAAATATTTCATCTATTTACCTTTTCCTTGGGAACCACCAATTTATAATCTCATTAAACCTCTGTCTCTCTACCATGAAATCCCTCAATCAAACCACATTAGAAAAATTGATTACATAATCAACAGTTAATAAGTCTTTTACAATAGTATCCACACAATATATTGATTTAACAAATACACTCTAAAATATTAAAATGTAGCGGCCAGACATAATAGGATGTTACACATCATTTATAGAAAATTTAGATCATAAAATTTGAAAATGTAAAAGATAAAGCTAAAAAGATAAATTCTAAATGATAAATCTAAAATATAAAAATAAAATCTATAATATTACACATCCTTGAATGAAATATTATTTATAGGTGCACTACCAATGGTCATATTCCACATTTATTAGAGGTGGTTACAATGACATCATAAAAGATATTTATTCACTTGAATGTTTTAGCACATAATCTCTATCTGATAGTGATCATGATTTACAAAAATATAGTGTATTTCAATTCTGTAGGGTAGAATGAGATATCTTCATCCAGTGAAATATATGAAGTTCTTAATTTGATAAGTTTTAAAAAAAATTTGTCTGGTAAACATATTTACCTATATATGATGAAGTTTGTTCAGTAGACATAGTAAAACATCATCTAATGGATTTTGTTATAATTTTTCAATAATACTTTATAAACCGTCATACAATGAACTTTCTGAACTTTTTTCTAATGTAAAAAGTACAAGTTCATTTAGTATGTAAGTATCATCTATTGTAAATGGTATTCTATATTTGAAAAAATATATACCTTTTCTACAAAACTGGTTAAGAGCCATGGGATGTATAAAATTTAGAAACATAGATGTTTAAGGAATTGGAATTTGGTTTTCAAAAGTAAGGTTATAATGTGTTGAAATTTTCCTTTTCAATCAATAATATCCCCTATTTTTAAAATTAAACAACCCAATTTTTAATGAGATAAAACTAAAATTTAGAAAGCTTTGAATAAACTTACTCCACTATTTTACATTATTTTTCCCTTTTCCACTTTTCATGAAAGGATAGATTCATCTTTCATTCTACCCGTTTGTTTTAAATTTCCACTTCTACCAAACCTTTATATTTTTTCTCCATTTATTTTTATATACATTTTCCCCCATTGTGATTTTTGAAATGGTTTTAGGATGTAGATGGTGTTACATGAAAAGATAGGGAAAAAATTTTTCCTAAAAAAATGATATATAAATAATCATACATTCAAGAAATTAATTCATTATAAATATAATAAATACATTAATCCAAAGATATTTAAAAAAATCTATCCAAAATAGTGGGAAAACATCCACCTATAATATTCATCATAAATTATTGATTTTAATTATTATAATCCTTAAATAGTTCAAATACTATCAATATTTATTTGAATGCTTCTTTATAATTTCCTTAATATTCTTCACATCATCTTGATAATTTTCAAATTCAGCAGCAATAGCTTTCATCTTCACAGCCTCCTATTCTAAGACTTGAATCATTTTTAAATTATTATAATCATTCTTTAAGTTAGTAATAATATTATTAAATTTTAAAACTTCTTCTTCCAAAACATATATTTCATTCCCATTATATGTACTATCAAAAACATCTTAAATTGTGATAGATTTGATATTGTAAATTACCCTTGATCTTACATAGTATTTAGTTTATATTCTACACACAAAATTTGAAACAAAATTGGTTTCCTTTCATATTATATCAACATGATCATTTAAATACTTGATATATCATTCCATGGGTTTTATCCAATTGATAAAAATATCAAATTTATTGAATATAATATTGATTTTAATTTATTATTCATAAACTCAACATCAATTTTAATGAATATATTAGTAATTTGTTTTAAGAAACTATGATGTTTTAATAAAATCAAATTTCGATTTAATATACTTGCACCTGGATTATATGTTTGAAAATGTTTTATATTATTCATTCAAAATAATTTATCACTTTATTGAAATAGTTCTTCTTATTATTTATTATTTTGATACATGATCTTGGGGATAAATATTTATAATCACTAGAAATATCTAGAACTAATGGTGGTGTTTGGTCTAGAAGATTTAAGATTATCGCTTCTTTCAACAAAGTGAATTTAATAAAATTTCATAACATCAACTTCTTTAGAAATCTCAACTTTTTCCAATGATTTTTTTTGATATTGACACTATTATTCCTCAAATAGTTTTTATTTTTTTGAAATACTAAGATCAATATCTTTGTGATATTGAGATAATATGGAATTTAAGTTTCAATTAACATTTTTTCTAACTCCAAATCCTTCTTCAAAATTTTCTGATACACATAATTATTATTTAAATGGATTCCCCCTAATTTTTCAACATCCTTTCCAAAATAATTATAAATATTTTCAAATTTATTTTTTTCAAGAAAAACATATTTACCATTTTATTTTTTAACCAAGATAGATTGAACAAAAAATTGAGCTATTTTTCTTCCAATTGAATGAACAATGGAGAATTAGACCGAGGAACATTTTCTTCGGTCGCAATATCAAATCATTATTTAAATTTATCAATTCCTTTTAAGAAATATCTTTAAATTTCAGATTTTTATCTTTTTTATCTTTCTCTTTTTTTTATATTAATCACTAATGTTTTCATAATATATCTCCTTAAGATACAAAGCTTCATTTGTATCTGAAATAAATGATGGGATTTCATCTATATTTTCACCTTTATTTTTATGAAATGTAGAAAAATATTCATCAATTTTTTTTACTTCTACATTAGAAAAATATGATATTTTTCTCTACATTTTCTCTTTTACAAAAATGTTTCATTTAGTTTCTTATCTCCTCCAACAGACACTACTTCTTTCATTTTTTCAACAAATCATTTTAAAAAATAGAATAAAAACAACCTCTATTTTGTTGACTGTTTCTTCTTTAATATATAAAGTATTTTCCTTGAAAGTAATTTCCATGATATTAATATTTTGTAAATACCTGACATTTAAATAAAAAATAAATAAAAACTTATGTAAAATAGAATTTTTAACTTCAGGGAACCAAATACTTCTAACTTAATATAACTAATAAAAAAATTTATGATGTTGAACTTTACCATGTTATATAGAAAATATAATAAATAGATATATTTTACTTTAATTATATCATTTCCAAATTTTAATGATATATGAAAATTATGAATAAAAAAATATATAATTATTGTATCTAATGATAAATTTTAATCATTCCTATATTTCTCATAGAAATCAAACAATAACATTTCGAAAAAAAATCAAGTCATCTATGATTTTCATGCAACTTATGATTTATAATACTAGATTCTCCTTTTAATGATGTATAAAAAATTCATAAACATTATTTAAATTTATTTTAAAATGTTTCCCAAAAATATTTAAGGAAACATTATTTAAACCATTCTTTTCAATAAAAATAACAGATATATAAAAATCTATTACGATTTTACAAATATGTAAAAAAATCATCCTTGGAAACATAGAATGATCCTTAACCTTAAAAAATGATTGGATACTTCAGAAAAGAATCATATTTTTATAACCATTTTTTGTAAAAAACTAACTTATTTAATAGGTAATATTTTTTTGAAATCACAATAAGATTCCATTTATACTGATGAAATGAACTTTATGAGATCAGACAAACCAGAAACTATCCAAAAGTGGAAAGTCAGAATAGTAAGAGTTATCCATTCAAAATAAGTGATAAAGAGGGAGTGGTGACCCATTTTTTCATTATATATATCTAAATAGAGAGTCATTTCAACTTCCTCAAATCAAATAACATATATTCAATCCCTCAAAATAATCAATGGTTGATAATTTTTCTTGAAATATGAAACAAATTAAACTTTTGATGTTTTGTAACTTTTGGTATTAGGTTTATCAAAAAACAATTTTGATGAATATTATATGTTTTTATAAATTTAAGAAAACATTTTATAATATAATATAAAATAATTATAAAAAAAGATAAATAAATTTATAAAAAATGACGAAATTTACATCAAGGATAAAAAATTATAAACATTCTTACGAAAGTTTGTCTGGAAATAAAAACTTCTTGATTTCATAAATGAAAAAATGAAATATTACTTCTAATTAAATTGAAAATGGATATTTTTCAAATGTAACATAATAATTTTCTTAAAAATATCCTAAAACATCATAATAAAAACATTTTTAGGAATACTATAAGAAAATTTTATCAATAAAAGTTTATGAAAAGTTTTTACAAATATTTTTGGAATTTTTTTAGAAAAGTAATATATTCTCCCCCTTTTTCAATGATTTATTTAATTTAATGAGATAGGTTAATAGGAATTTTATAGATGATCATTTTATATTTTCTATTTCAAGATTATGATTAATATATTCATATTTATTAGAACTGATGGATTTTGTAAAAATATCAACAAGTTGTTTTTCCATTCAAATGATTTGTAAAATAATATCTCTTTTTTTTGTGTCATCCTGAAGGAAAAGTGGACTTATATATATTTTCTTATCTCATGATTGATTCATTGAGTTTTTATCATGTTTTACATATTTTATTTTATGACACAAAATAATAGTTTTACTAAAACTCATGCCCAAGTAAATGAGTATGAATTGTATCCACAACACATGAACATAAAAACATCCAACTGATATGTATTCATATTAAACAGTGGAAATTGTTGTTGAATTTTATCCCTACAACACCAATATTGATCCTCCATTACACTATGACAAGTTATATACTGGCTTCTAATGTCTTTTCTGTTTTGTGTCTATACTTTCACATTCCTATCGATAGAAAGAATAAATTTACCTACTAAACTTGTAAAAGTACATTTATCATTCCTTTAGTTCACAAGATAACATTCATCGCATAATTGAATTATAATGATAAGGTTTTTATGAAGTACTATGAAAAATAAAACATTGCAAATTAAATTTTTTCCAAGGAATTTGATACCACTTATACCATATATTTCTCCCTAAGTATTATCACTTAAAGTAGATTTTCCACCTTTTATATTTATAATCTTATAGAAAAAATTCTTAATTAAAATCATATGCTATGAATATCCACTATCCATGTACCATTTTTGTACTCTTATTATTTTAAATAAATTAAAATGATAGGATTTTTGTACCCAAACATTCTTGGGTCCAACATTATTAAAAAAAGAACTTTTGGAATCCATAAATATCCAAATAATTTTAATTTTATTGCTTCTAATTATTTATAAATGAAATATTTATGAAAACTAAAGGATTAAACTTCATTTAAATAACATTTTTTTCTTTTATTTTTCACCTTTCTAACATTTAGTGGATAAGGGAGAACTTTAGGGAACAATGAAATTATTTTAAAAATATGGGTTTGATGCTATAAAAGCAATCCCATAAGTATTTATACTAGGTTTCAACTTTATATACATATCATAAAAAGTTTCCTTCCCAAATTTAAATTTAGATAGAATTTTTTCAGAATATTTATTTTAGAAATTATTTTCAAAACTAAATCATTATTTTATTTTTTTGTGGTAGAACTAGATTTCTTATCTAAATCTGAATTAATATTTTAAATTTCTGAGGAAGTTTTTTAATTTTTTGATCTTTCGTTGAAATATATACCTTGTTACATTATATTGTTTTGGAATATTTTTATTTTATTTTTATAATAAATTAGCATATCTATATTCCTCTTCAAAACATGGTAATGTATCCTCATCAACATGATGTAATAGGTTTTTTTCTTTAGAATAAATATTTTATTTCTCATTTTAATCTGTATAATTTTCATTTAAAGATGTCTTTTTTAAATATACAGTAGATACCTTATCCATGCAGCACTGACCAGTCTTTGAAATATCTTTACAAAAACCCATAACTTTCTAGTTCTAGCTTCTATTATCAGAATAACGTTTTGAAGAAATATCGCACGCTCTTACACTCTATGTGTAAAAAGATTTCATATATTTAATATTTTTTTCTTTTACAAATTTATTTAATTCTTGTAATTTTTCATGAGTTTCATACAATCTAGCCTGATAGGACAGAGATTATATCATTTATAAATAATAAGTTCATAAGTTTCTTTCTTATCACTTATAAATTTTTTATTTTTATGATACTTAAACCCAAATAATTTCTTGATAAAAATCTTAATTATCATTTTGGAATGTTAATAAAGTTCATTTTCAGTCTCATTAGATAAACTAATTTTAGTTTAAACATTCATTTTATTATTTTTAGAATATTTAGAAAATTTTTCAATTGATCTAGATTTCGTTAATACTATAGAAGTTAAAGAAAAATAATTTTCATTCTTCTTATTTTCTTTTTATACATCTCTTTTTAATCTAACATCATAATACATGAGAGTACCAATAATATCATTTATGCTCAACTTTGTAAGATACTTTATATAATTAAGAGTCATTATCTTGGATTATCATTCACTCTAAACAATATAAATAATATTTTCAAAACCTATACATTATTCAATTACTTATCACCATGATATTGTATACTATTAAATATATTCATAAAACATTGATTCATTTTGGATATTATTTTTCAGGTAAAAAAATTATAGTCATGATATTCTTCTCGAAGCATGACTCTAATAGTTCCTATAAATCAAGTAGTTCCGTAGTGATGTTACCTCATGTTTCGTCCATGTATTATATTTATTTTCTCATGATTAAATATAGATATATATATATATATATGTCTAGTAATTGATCATTTAAAGGTACTTCTAACATAGTAGTTAATTTGATATTCTAACCATTCTTCTCTTGTAAACATAATAACTTCCTTGTTAAGAATTTGATATTTTCCAATTAACATAAAATATTATCAACTACAGTATTGATAAAAAAAAATCAAATGATCTATCCAATATTCTTAATCAACACTATCTATTATTGGTGGTCTATTTGGATTTAAATTATTTACTTACCCAAAGATTAAATTGGTAATTTTTAAAGGCAAATATACTCATTTCTATAAAAATAAGTTAGTGTAAAAAAGTATGTAAAGTATAAATATTACACTAATATCAAATTCAAAAATCAAAATATTATATGTTTTACCATATTAGTGGTGAATTTTAGTGTATAAAAAAATACTTACAATTTTTTATTACCTCTTTAAGTAATTTTATTAGATTATTTTTTTACTTAAAACTTTATAATTAGAGTAAGAAAATATTTATAAAAAACTAAAATAAATTGGATATAAAAATTTATAGTGTAAAATAAACTTGTAAAAACAAGTAATAAAATTTTAAAATTAACATTATAATAGAAATTTCATACTTTAACATATAATGTTGTGGAAGTCAACAACCATTAGTTAAGGTATCCATGATATTCGCCCTATAATCGGTTGTGTTGTACTAGACATGGAATTCCTCAACCAAAATATCTCATTTAATTACAATTACCTTTGGATCCCTCAGTAATCAAGATAAATAAAGGTCTATATCTCTACCCTGAGATCCCTTGATCAAATTAGATAAAAAAATCAACTTCAGAGTAAAATTTCATAATGAATTGCAACTGTATCCTCACAACAAATGTAATAATAATTTTTTTTGGAATTTTTACAATTATAAGTTCACTCATAAAAATATGTTATAGATCCTCCTTATATATATGTTTATTTATAGGCGTACTATCAATGTTCATAATCTTCATTTCTCATAGGTAGTTTTAGTGACATTAGATGAACTCTTTCTTGACATAAAAGGTCGAGCACAACATCTCTGTTAGATGGTTGTCATAATTAAAACCACTATAGTGTATTTCGATTCCATAAAATAGAATGATATATCTTAATCTGGTGAAATTTATGAAGTTTGGCATTTAATGGGTTTTGTAAAAGATCACCCGATATACATTTCCCTCTCCATCTGATGAGGTTTTCCAGGAGGACTTAGTTAAACTCCATATAATGGACTTAGTTATACATTGTCTGCAAGACATTATAAACCTTTGTATAGTGAAATGTTTAACATTTATTCCAATGTAAAAATTAATAGTTCGTTTAGTAAGGAAATACTATTCATTGTAAAGGGAATTTTCTATCTGTTAAAATATATAGAATTTCTACAAAACAGCTGTTGGACCTAGAACATGCATCCCCAAAATTTTCTAGATGCTTCCATACATGATCCATGATCATAGATCTTTTCTCAAGATTCGATTTTGTAGGTCTCAGGTCCTGAATGAAGTTATGGATTATGAGTAATGGATATTTGACGTTGGGCTGGAAAAATGGTTTTGCGAAGCCCATTGGTAAAGCCCACCTGCACGATCACGGAGCGCTACCATGAAGCAAGGAGGCAGGAGGCTCCACGAAACCATTTGACATTCACGACCCTCCACGAAGACCCACCATGAAGAAAGGAGGTGGGATGCTCTGCGAACCCATTTGACATTCACGACGCATCGCGAAGACCCGCCGCGAAAACCCTCTATGAGGCAAGGAGGCGGGACGCTCCGTGACCTCCTTTGACATTCGTGAAACTACTGAAGAGCAAGCTCCATCTTTGTGCTGAGCAATCTCTTCTTCGTGGCGCCCCTTGCCTATAAATACCCAGCTCACTCCACTTCTCTAGACGACCAATCCACCCCTTTGGAGGCCGATATCCTTGTTCGCGGAGCTCCGCGAGTAGCGTCATTCGCAATGCTGCTCCGCGAGCACATAATCCTTGAGCATCTTACGTCGTGATGCTGCTCCGTGAGTCCATGCTCCACAAGTACTCCGTGAGAGGCCTTTGCTCCATGAGCCTCCCTTGCTCTAGGAGAGGCCTTTGCTTCGTGAGCCAACCTTGCTCCGTGAGATCCATTTTCTCTGTGAGACCATTGCTCTGTGAAGCTACCTCGCGAAGACCTATCCATTGCGAGGATCCTACCTCCGCGCCCACCGGTCCATATCGCAGGGGCTGCGACCCCACACCCCCACTCGGGGACACTATCGGGCTGCGGTCCCGGCCCTCCAGGCTGGTCCCTTCACTCTCGTCACTGACCTGAAAGAAAAAATGAGAGTCGCACCTCGATCCTTTTGGTCCGGGAAGTCGGGATTTTCTATTGCGCCCTTATGCGCTCCCACCTTCCACCTGTGGAATTCCATGATTTGAGATACTCCTCCGCACACCATGAAAACACCATTAGTCGACATATTCCTCTTGGTTTGTTTCCCATGATGTGACTTGATATTCTCCCCATCAATTCCTCGAGTACCATGAGTTGATCCATTCCTCAAGCAAGTCTTCCATACCCTATCACTTGGATCCTATTCCAGGTTGAACCAGAAAGGGCTGACCTCGCGTAAGACAGGACACCATCAATTACTTGGCTTCTTATGCCAATAGTCTAATCTACATGACTTTAAACTGTAGCATTCCATGTCATTAAATAATTGGATACCTCTTTCTCCAAACAAGAGATGACTTACACGCCTAGTGTAAGATGCCAACAATCCTATCTAAATGAATTTAAACTGTAGTTCTCTTTAGGTTCCAAACATAGGATGCCTCTTACTCAATATGAGAGATGAATCATTCTACAAGCATGAGATTCCCACAGTCCTATCTACATGACTATAAAATGTAGTGCACCCTATGTTCAAAACATAGGATGCCTCTTACTCAATATGAGAGATTCTTCAGGATCCAAGCATGAGATGCCAACAGTCATATCTACATTACTATAAACTGTAGTACTCCCTATGTTCCAAACATAGGATACCTCTTGCTCTATATGATAGATGCCTTGTGCTCCATGCATGAGATGCCAATAGTCCTATATAAAAGACTGTAAACTATAGTAATCCCAATATGATCAATATAGGATGCCTCTTACCCAGTATATGTGATGCCTTATGCTCCAAGCATGAGATGCCAACAATCATCACTACATGACACTAAACTGTAGTTCACCATATGTTCCAAACATAGGATACCTCTTGATCTATACTAGAGATTCTGTATTATCCAAGAATAAGACACCAACAGTCCTCTCTACATGACTATAAACTATAGATTTACCTATGTTCCAGACATATAATGCCTTTATCTCTATATGAGAGATGTCTTATGCTCCATGCATAAGATTCCAAATGCCATGATCATAGAAAAATAATTTCAAGAGCATTGGAATCAGTTCAAACATTCCATCACTCCACCTCACTCTTTTCGTGTCCTTCATTTGGCTCATAATCCACTTCCATGTCTAAAGGGACCCCTTAAAAGCCTAGTCTCATGCCGCATCAACTCACCTACCATCCTGGGCCAACGCCCCAGAAGACTTTGGACAACACTTTGAGTATGGCCCTATGTTTCGAACATGGTCAATAGTCAACCCTCATTGGTTTGTCCCCACTTCAGGCTAACTCGATATGGATTTTGTGTTTCAAACACAGTCGACAGTCATCCTCCATCGTCATGCTAGCCTCACTGCGTTCTGAATGTCGAGAATGTGATTCACACATTTCATCTCCATTTGTTCAGACTTATTCCAACACCCCTTGGCATTATCCCTCTTGTGAACCAGCGCATAGGTGAAGGCCTCAGTCCACTAGTTGGTTGGGATGCAATAATGGCCAGACATGAGGAAGAAATTATGGGCAGCTTCCTTGCGTAAGCCCCATTCACCATTACCGCTCCATAGCAGCACCGGGGCAACTTCCTTGCATAATCCCCATCCTCGATTGTCTCACCATAGCGGCACCCGAGCAGCTTCATTGCGGAATCCCCATCCGCGATTACTCCTATATAGAGGCACACAAACAACTTCCTTGCGTAATCCCCATCAACCATTACCGCTCCTTAGAGGCACCCAGACAGCTTCCTTGCGTAAGACCGATCCATGATTTCTTTTCTATAGCATCACCTGGGAAACTTCCTTGTATAAGCCACATCCACCATTGCCACTCCATAGTGGCATATGGACCTCCATCATAGAGTAAACCCCGAACACCTTCTTTGCTCTATAGAGGAAACCAGGTAGAATCCATGCATAAGCCCCATCCACCATTTCTTCTCCATAGCGGCACACGAGCCTCCATCCTAGATTAAACCTCGACACTTCTTGGGCCACTGCACACGTAAGCCCCACTCTACATCCCACAGATGCACCTTTCGCGACTTGATTGTCCAGTCTCATCTATCTTTTCTTTCCCACACTGAACATGAATCACATGATCTTAGAGTAATCACCGACACTAACGCCAGCACCATGGGAAACCTAGTGCATAATCCCCACACCCATCCCGAACTACGAGGACTTCTATACATTTGAATTCCTGGTACTAATGAAGCCTCCACGAGGTTCAAGACCAAAAACCATTGGCCCCAGCAATCTCCATGTAAGTGCGCCAACCCCCGTAAACACCCTAGGCAGCCTAGAGTGTAAGCCACACACCATCCTGAATTATGTGGTCTATGATCCATGTCATGGAATAGTACGTAGGAAGCTTCCATGAGGTTCAAGCCCGCTATCTACCTGGACCCAGGTCCTTATTCACATCGGTTCTCTGATACACCATCCTGAGCTATGTGGTCTTTGATCCATGTCAAGGCATGGTACATAGGAAGCCTCCATGAGGTTCAAGCCCACCACCCGGTCATTCCGAACCCCCCTCACATCGGTTCACCCCCATCCCACATGAAGTTATTCTGTATCTCACCCCCGTCCCACATGACATTAAACTGTACACCCGAACTACGAGGACTTTGATGCATGTCATGGCATGGTACGTAGGAAGCCTCCACGAGGTTCAAGCCCACCATCTGCTCATCCCGACCATCTTCACATCAGTTCACTGACACCACCCATCCCTAACAATGGTGACTTTGATCCTTGCCAAGGCATGGTATGTAGGAAGGCTCCCTGAGGTTCAAGCCCACCATCACAGGTAGTTCTGGCCATCTTCACATTGGTTCACCAACACCTTGGGTAGCCTAGAGTGTAAGCCCCACACCTATCTCGAATTATGGGGAATTTGATCTATGTCAAGGCTTGGTATATAGGAAGCCTCCCTAAGGATCAAGCCCACCAAGCATTGGACCCCAGGTCCTACTTCACGTCAGTTCACCAACACCTAGGAAATCCTAGAGTGTAAGACCCACACCATCCTGAACTACGTGTTCTTTGATCAATGTCAAGGCATGGTACGTATGAAGCCTCTGTAACGCCCCGACCCTAGCTACCCAGAGTCGGTGCATTACTTCGTAATATTGGCATGATCACAAAAGATCAAGTCTCGATAGACCGATTAGTTTAGTAGCCTTGGAAACACTAGATACATTCGTAAACGTTACATTACATCATAAAGTGAAAAACTAATAACAAAGTCTTCATAGTTCACACTGATATCCTCTTCTGACTATCCCTGCAGGTCATTCATAAAATACTTCTTCATATCCTGGAAAATATTAAAACATTGAAAGGGGTGAGCTCAGATGCTCAGTAAGTATAATAATATTGCGGAAGCTTTCATAAATAAACATAAAAATTTAAGGCAATGTATAACTAATACAAAAGCCTTTTAAACTTGAACATCAACATAATATGGCAAGAGTAAAATGAGATAATTCCATTCACTTCTTCACATGGATATTCTACTGGTCGAATAATCACATGAAATATCAATAACCACTTTCATAATGAGGGAATGTATAATGCCGGACATTCTGAAACATTTTTTCAAGGCCTCGGCCAAGACGTCTAAAATGATTAAGGCCTCGGCCAAAACCATAAATAAAATTGGGAAAGGGCCTCAGCCAATTCCACGTCTAGTTGTCTCATGAGACCTACCGATGCATCGAGGAGCTAGAGCGGGCTCCACCCGTCACTTATTAAGTCCAATACATTCCTCATATGAATAGGTTTAAACATATCATAAACCATAACATAATCGTATCACATAAAACATGCATAAAGGAAACATAACATTTCCACATTTCAATCACAAGATATCAATACAACACATTGATATAATAACAACGCTTTCAAAACCATTTTCAATACCAAAATAAAAGAAAGTTAAAACTTTGTATTTATTTTTCATCAAAAAAAATGATGGCTTGTAGAGGAAGCCGAAAATCAAATAATGGTCACGGCGGAGGAGAAGTCGTTGTCACCACATATGGAAAGAAAAACATTCCCTTTTTTTCGTTTAGTAAAATGCTTCGTATAAAAAGGTTCCTTTTGAATAAACGTAAAATGTCAAAGGGGTTTATACACTGTACAAAAGAAATTTGTGTATAAAACAAAATATGTCTCAATGAATGGAGATTGAGACGAAGTCCCTTAAAAAGATCTTTTTTAAATAAAATATATCTATTATGTGTATTCACTATATGTACACATAAAGAAATTATAAATACAATATACTACATAATAATATCATGACATAATTTGAAAGTAGGAGATTAACCCAAAGAATGGAAGTTGGGTTATAAAATTCCCTTACCTCGTGTCTGACTTGACTCAACCGTTCTTTAACCTCCTGAATAATAAACTAGAGTTAATATATACCTTATTAAGAACCATTTTCAATTTCATTATCCTTTTTATATCACTTATTACAATGTTATGAACATTATGTAATTATTTAAGTTAATAACGGTCGTTTTGTCGATCTTTGGTACTTGAGTCAAAAATAAACTTCTTGTAATTACAAGTTGTTTATGTGGTAGAATATCCATTATCTCCAGAATTATATTCATGATTTAGATGTCATATATATCATATATATCCAGTATATACATTTATAATATTACGTAACATTTAGAGGTAAGAAATGAAATGCACCGTTCATGGAGACGGTAAGCCGTACGTACGCATGAATGCTACTTTCATTTCAATTTAATATTTAATGGAAGGAAATCATAATGATATAAAGGTATAATATAATTACAGTATAATATAGTGTATAATACCATTTACTCCATCCTTTATACATCCCACATATGGCATTAACGGTTCAAATCACTTTGAGGGGGCGGTAGTCCGCACTTCCTAAAATAAAATTATCGCGTTTTACCCATAATGGAAATCATAAAGTATGCCATAAATGAGAAATACAGAAGAATAAGTAAAACATAAACATATTATATATCATATATAAAAATAGTGACATCTTAATGGCCACCTTTGAAGGTGTTATATGAGTGTTGAACAATCATCGTTTCGTGAGGCAGAAATTCACCATCCACAGAAACCGCAAGTTCTTTAACCTTTAGATGTAGGTGTGTGTAAGTGTAGCTCTAATATGTCTTATAACAACATCCTAGTATATTTAGGATACTCGTTTTGTTACAAAATAAATGAATAAAAAGAGTTTAGGGGGTTGGAGAAGAAAAATAATACAAAACAACATTAGAGAAGACATTACCTCAAAATCGGGTAACTCTTTTTGATTTGAGCCAAAGGCTTCCTTGGGAAGAGTTATGCCCAAAGTGAGGCTTCTAGGAGTAATAGGGGGAAGTTGGGAGAGTATTTGGGCAGAGGTTGGCCGAGCCAAATGTCTTGAAGGTGTGAATAAGGTGGGATAGGTGGGGGCCTTTTATAAGTGGAGAGGAGGGGCTCTTTTGGAAATATTGAAATGTTACATTATTACACAATGCTTTTCGGATTCTAAAGGTACCAAATTTATATAATTAGTGGATAAGGTGATAAGGGTTCGAAATATACCCATCCAATAGTCGTTGGACAAGTGTAAGCCTTGGATTTTACATTATCTTTTCATTTTATTAAAATCGTTAAATAATGAGGTCATCGCTGCATCATAATGATGTCATAAATAATTTACTTTATTTAATGTCTAAAAATTATAAAAAAATACTATGATGTAGGAAATATTTTTAGATTTCTAATGAATATTTATAGTCAAAATTTGGACTTGTGTAACCCCACTTAAAAACTGTTTTAGTAAAATAACTCATGTTTGTGTCAATTTAATTTTAACGTTAAATAAATATATATTAATGTCATTTTCCAACTAAAGTGGCTCCATGGGGTCCCCAAGTTGACCCATGGGTTTTCTTGGTCGGCCATGACTCATCCAATAGGAGTAGGACAAGTGTCATGCTCATCTCATATTATTAAAACATTATTTGTACCTTAAACTACACTAATTACCTCTAATCGCGATTAAGAACTTAAAAGTTACAATTCACCAAAAAATTATTTTAATCTCATTGAACCACATTTTACTTCTTAATGACAACCATGTATGTCAGATTTTTGAAAATCAAATCACAGAAGTGGTAATATTTCATTTAAACGAAAAATCAGTTATTTAACTACCACTTAGTGGTTTCACTATTCATCAAAAATTGAAGTTTTTCAGAACAAGGCCAAAATTTCCCCCTAAGCTATAATTGATATTCCAAATTCAAAAATGATGTCTATTTTAAAAAATTACAAACATATAAGTTGCATTAATTAATTTTATAATTAATTCCCGCTGTTACGACAAATAGCGTGTTTTTAAGAAACAATTTATATCAAAAGATTGGCAATTGTTTATGTCCAATTTCAATGTTAAATTAATTCTAATGACCACCATTGGATGAAATTGTAAAAATATATTCTAATTATACCTTAAAACCACTAAATAGTATAATTTATCACAATAAATTATTTTGATTAAAAAGTTGTTTTAAGTATTTTTCACTATTCATAAAAAATTAGAAGTTCTCAGAAAAATACCAAAAATTCAACATAGGCTAATTTCGATATTCCGAATCCAAAAATGAAGTCCATTTTGAAATATGAAATTTCTATAATTTTAAAAAGTGGTTATTACTATTCATAACGGCTACATTGATTAGTCGCAGTGTTTTAGAACTCGAAGTTGCGTACAATGCAAGCTATTGCATTATTGAATGAGAAGTGTATCATGAAAGCTCGGGGTGTTACATTCTCCCCTCCTTCAATAAATTTCTTCCTCGCAATTTGAAAATTTTCTTGGAAAATAAAAGGTTGAAAATAGAAAATACCTTTGTGTAAAACCCACATCGGAAATAAGGTTAATAAAATTTTGTCTTAATAAGAGGGAAATGGAAATAAGAAAGTCACCACCAAATTATGATCTCGATAAGGAGAACATTGGTGGCAATTAGAGACATATAATTGGAGGAAAAACGTAAATATTTGTAGGGAGTGATTGAGGTCGTCATTCACAATCAACTGTCAAATTGAGGGCCTCAAAGCCTTCAATCTATGTTGATTTAAAATATCATCAGTTCAACAAGACATAAGGTAGTAGGATAACACATTTTTTTGATTTAATATCCCTTTACTAAATTTTAGGAATTAATTTATTCATTTAATAAGAGATAGGTATATATATATTTATGCTTGACAATTAGAGTTTCAACCATCAACTCATCTTTCAATCAAAAAGATAATAGAACTCAAAAATATTATACTTATCCTAATTGTATAAGGTTCCAAATTTTAAAACATACCATTTATATTAGAAAAACTATTTTTTAAAAACCAGGGACTTCACGTAGTCCAGTGGTAGGCGATTAATCCCAATCGCACTATGGTTGTGGGTTCGATTCCCACAGCTTTATCCGATGCGATGGGTTGTCACTCAGTCTGCGTGTTTTCCTTTATATAAATATCCAAAAATAACCTTAACAATAGTATCCAATGTAAAATATAATCCATTCCAACCTTTATAGTTATCCAAAATACTTTTTTCCAACTCACCGTCCAGATTTTATGAGGAAGGTAAACATAATGAAGCTCCTTTTTTTTCTGCGTAACAACATGTGAACACCTTCATCATGTATTCTTTTAAAACACTGCAACATACTGTATTACCATAAATCCTTACTGATTACATTCATGATCCCTTATTCCTTATAGAAAACCAGATATACTCCTTCTATCCAAAAATGTATATAAATCATTAATCAGTTTCAAGGATGTTAAGAATATCCAACATAATTTATCCGAATCAATCATGTCTTATTCCAAAATCACTATCTTGGTATCAGAACCATATTATGGTTTATCTTTCTCTCAATCATATATTTTCCAAAAATTTAACCTACTGTGGAGTCACTTTTCTTGGTTCCACACAATCTCAAGTCCTAGATGAAATAGTACTACAGTACAATCCTTATATACTCTATAATTATTATAACAAGTACATCATTGATACAACACTCAAATTACAAAATTCTTTAATAACAACATAAGAAATCTAATCATTCCTCCTCATCTGTGGTAGTATCATAACTTGATTATTATCCAATAACATCATTTGGGGCATACTCTGATGATTTGAACATTGGTTTGCGTAGTGTCCCCACTCCTTGCAGATGAAGCATTGTACATTTGAAACCTTTTTCTTACCCTTGCAGTCACGCACTCGGGGTCCTTTTTCTCCACACTTATAACAAACTCCCATTCCCTTCAGGAAAATTACAAGGTGTTTCTTCCCACAGTTATCACATATTGGAAAATTCTTCTTTTCCCTCGTCCCTTTATCCATCATTCTCTCTTCCATCCTTTTCTTCTCTTTCATCCCTTCAAATCCATAAGACTCAGAGAAGTCTCTACTTATCTTATTAACACATGATACTATTTCTTCATATGTTGATAACACATGGGAGAATATTTCCCTTCTAAATGTTGGCTTAATACCATGAAAGATATGATCCTTCTTACTCTTTGGATCATACGTATTGATGGAGTTCACATTCCTTCTACTGGGCGCCATTTCAATACAATTCCATAAACTAGAATAGTTTATGAATCAAAATACATAATTCCATACTTATAAAATACTTAACATAAATTGAACTATTTATGGATATAATCCATAATCATAAAAAGGTTTTCTTTGAGGATGTATATACTCATAACCGTTCATAGTGGTTTGTAAAGAAAACGAGAATTATCCTAAGCATATCCCCCGGGAGTGTCGTAACCAAGAGTGCAGCAAGGCCCGTTGTTGTGCACCAGTTCACGTTCGAGTCTAGCTCAAAGCAGTGTTTTCGGGTTTTACCCCTAGGTACATCTGTGCCAGAGCCGCCCCTACCTGGTCGTATCCAGAGAGGGATGTATTGCTCGGAAAACTCACAAAATCTCTATAATACCAAAATTCTAGGAAGTTCTTCTATACTAATCCTTAAATTCTATATTGGGGCTATGTGCTCTAATCAGAGTTTATCTAAATCTAGCTTCCAAGGTTAGTACTAAACTGCCTCTGATACCAACTGTAACGCCCCGACCCCAGCTACCCAGAGTCGGTGCATTACTTCGTAATATTGGAATGATCACAAAAGATCATGTCTCGAAAGACCGATTAGTTTAGTAGCCTTCGAAACACTAGATACATTCGTAAACGTTACATTACATCATAAAGTGAAAAACTAATAACAAAGTCTTCATAGTCCACACTGATATCCTCTTCTGACTATCCCTGCAGGTCATTCATAAAATACTTCTTCATATCCTGGAAAATATTAAAACATTGAAAGGGGTGAGCTCAGATGCTCAGTAAGGATAACAATATTGCGGAAGCTTTCATAAATAAACATAAAAATTTAAGGCAATGTATAACTAAAACAAAAGCCTTTTAAACTTGAACATCAACATAATATGGCAAGAGTAAAATGAGATAATGCCATTCACTTCTTCACATGGATATTCTACTGGTTGAATAATCACATGAAATATCAATAACCACTTTCATAATGAGGGAATGTATAATGCCGGACATTCTGAAACATTTTTTCAAGGCCTCGGCCAAGACGTCTAAAATGATTAAGGCCTCGGCCAAAACCATAAATCAAATTGGGAAAGGGCCTCAGCCAACTCCACGTCTAGTTGTCTCATGAGACCTACCGATGCATCGAGGAGCTATAGCGGGCTCCACCCGTCACTTATTAAGTCCAATACATTCCTCATATGAATAGGTTTAAACATATCATAAACCAAAACATAATCGTATCACATAAAACTTGCATAAAGGAGACATAACATTTCCACATTTCAATCACAAGATATCAATACAACACATTGATATAATAACAACGCTTTCAAAACCATTTTCAATACCAAAATAAAAGAAAGTTAAAACTTTGTATTTATTTTTCATCAAAAAAAATGATGGCTTGTAGAGGAAGCCGAAAATCAAATAATGGTCACAGCGGCGGAGAAGTCGTTTTCGCTGCATATGGAAAGAAAAACATTCCCTTTTTGTCGTTTAGTAAAACGCTTCGTATAAAAAGATTCCTTTTGAATAAACGGAAAATTTCAAAGGGGTTTATACACTGTACAAAAGAAATTTGTGTATAAAACAAAATATGCCTCAATGAATGGAGATTGAGACGAAGTCCCTTAAAAAGATCATTTTTAAATAAAATATATCTATTATGTGTATTCACTATATGTACACATAAAGAAAGTATAAATACAATATACGACATAATAATATCATGACATAATTTGAAAGTAGGAGATTAACCCAAAGAATGGAAGTTGGGTTATGAAATTCCCTTACCTCGTGTCTGACTTGACTCAACCGTTCTTTAACCTCCTGAATAATAAACTAGAGTTAATATATACCTTATGAAGAACCATTTTCAATTTCATTATCCTTTTTATATCACTTATTACAATGTTATGAACATTATGTAATTATTTAAGTTAATAACGGTCGTTTTGTCGATCTTTGGTACTTGAGTCAAAAATAAACTTCTTATAATTAAAAGTTGTTTATGTGGTAGAATATCCATTATCTCCATAATTATATTCATGATTTAGATTTCATATATATCATATATATCCAGTATATACATTTATAATATTACGTAACATTTAGAGGTAAGAAATGAAATGCACCGTTCATGGAGACGGTAAGTCGTACGTACGAATGAATGCTACTTTCATTTCAATTTCATATTTAATGGAACGAAATCATAATGATATAAATGTATAATATAATTCCAGTATAATATAGTGTATAATACCATTTACTCCATCCTTTATACATCCCACATATGGCATTAACGATTCAAATCACTTTGAGGGGGCAGTAGTCCGCACTTCCTAAAATGAAATTATCGCGTTTTACCCATAATGGAAATCATAAAGTATGCCATAAATAATACAGAAGCATAAGTAAAACATAAACATATTATATATCATATATAAAAATAGTGACATATTAATGGCCACCTTTGAAGGTGTTATATGAGTGTTGAATAATCATCGTTTCGTGAGGCAGAAATTCACCATCGACAGAAACCGTAAGTTCTTTAACCATTAGATGTAGGTGTGTGTAAGTGTAGCTCTAATACATCTTATAACAACATCCTAGTATATTTAGGATACTGTTGTTGTTACAAAATAAATGAATAAAAATATTTTAGGGGGTTGGAGAAGAAAAATAAAACAAAACAACATTAGAGAAGACATTACCTCAAAATCGGGTAACTATTTTTGATTTGAGCCAAAGGCTTCCTTGGGAAGAGTTCTGCCCATAGTGAGGCTTCTAGGAGTAAGAGGGGGAAGTTGGGAGAGTAGTTGGGCAGAGGTTGGCCGAGCCAAATGTCTTGAAGGTGTGAATAAGGTGGGATAGGTGGGGGCCTTTTATAAGTGGAGAGGAGGGGCTCTTTTGGAAAGATTGAAATGTTACATTATTACACAATGCTTTTCGGATTATAAAGGTACCAAACATATATAATTCGTGGCTAAGGTGATAAGGGTTCGAAATATACCCATACAATAGTCTTTGGACAAGTGTAAGCCTTGGATTTTACATTATCTTTTCATTTTATTAAAATCGTTAAATAATGAGGTCATCGCTGCATCATAATGATGTCATAAATAATTTACTTTATTTAATGTCTAAAAATTAGAAAAAAAATACAATGATGTAGGAAATATTTTTAGATTTCTAATTAATATTTATAGTCAAAATTTGGACTTGTGTAACCCCACTTAAAAACTGTTTTAGTAAAATAACTCATGTTTGTGTCAATTTAATTTTAACATTAAATAAATATATATTAATGTCATTTTCCAACTAAAGTGGCTCCATGGGGTCCCCAAGTTGACCCATGGGTTGTCTTGGTCGGCCATGACTCATCCAATAGGAGTAGGACAAGTTTCATGCTCATCTCATATTATTAAAACATTATTTGTACCTTAAACTACACTAATTACCTCAAATCGCGATTAAGAACTTAAAAGTTACTATTCACCAAAAAATTATTTTAATCTCATTGAACAACATTTTACTTCTTAATGACAACCATGTATGTCGGATTTTTGAAAATCAAATCACAGAAGTGGTAATATTTCATTTAAACGAAAAATTAGTTATTTAACTACCACTTAGTGGTTTCACTATTCATCAAAAATTGAAGTTTTTCAGAACAAGGCCAAAATTTCACCCTAAGCTATAATTGATATTCCGAATTCAAAAATGATGTCTATTTTAAAAAATTACAAACATATAAGTTGCATTAATTAATTTTATAATTAATTCCCGCTGTTACGACAAATAGCGTGTTTTTAAGAAACCATTTATATCAAAAGATTGGCAATTGTTTATGTCCAATTTCAATGTTAAATTAATTGTAATGAACACCATTGGATGAAATTGTAAAAATATATTCTAATTATACCTTAAAACCACTAAATAGTATAATTTATCACAATAAATTATTTTGATTAAAAAGTTGTTTTAAGTATTTTTCACTATTCATAAAAAATTAGAAGTTCTCAGAAAAATACCAAAAATTCAACACAGGCTAATTTCGATATTCCGAATCCAAAAATGAAGTCCATTTTGAAATAGGAAATTTCTATAATTTTAAAAAGTGGTTATTACTATTCATAATGGCTACTTTGATTAGTCGCGGTGTTTTAGAACTCGAAGTTGCGTACAATGCAAGCTATTTCATTATTGAATGAGAAGTGTATCATGAAAGCTCGGGGTGTTATAGCCTCCTTGAGGTGAAAGCGCACAATTCACTTGGACAAAGGTCCTTATTCATGTCAGTTCTCTGATACCCCTTCTGAAATACGAGGAATTTGATCCATGTCATGGTATGGTACGTAGGAAGCCTCCACGAGGTTCAAGCCCACCACCCGGTTGTTCTGACCCCCTTCACGTCGGTTTTCCCCCACCCTGCATGACGTTAAAATATATCCTCCCCCCAAACTAGGAGGAATTTGATCCATGCCATGGAATGGTACAGAGGAATCCTCATGAGGTTCACGACCAACACCCATTAGACCCCCGGTCCATCCTCACATCGGTTCACCGACACCTCAGGCAGCCTAGAGTGTAAGCCCCACACCCGTCTACTGAACTATGTGGACATTGATCCATGTTAAGGGATTGCACTTAGGAAGACTCGCGAGGTTCAATCCCAACACCCATCGGACCCCCAGTCCATCTTCACTTCAGTTCGCCGACATGCCCCATCATGAACTACAAGGACTTTGATCCTTGACAAGGAACGGTATGTAGGAAGCCTCCTTGAGGTTCTGGCCCACCAACCAGTGGTTCCGACCCCCTTCACGTTGGTTCACTCCCATCCAACATGATGTTAAACTGTGGACCTCCATTCAGCGATAAGCTGTTATGACCTCCTTCTGCGGTAAGCAGTTTTCAACCCATTCAGCGGTAAGCCTTCATCAGATGAACTATGTGGACTTTGATTACCTGCTAAGGGGATATATAGGAACCCTCCCGAAGGCTCAAGCCCATCACTCATGCCTCATCCTGATCTCTCCATTGAGCTTATGTGTCTCGGGAAAGTCATGGACGAACCCATAGGTTCCACATCCTCTAGGCCCTATCCATGCATCCATTCTCATGGTCCACCTCCTCAGGTGTCCCATCATCCCACAAAACAACGCGGACTTTGATTCTCGGCCACAGGGATATGTAGGAAGTCTCTTCGAGGCTCAAGAACAACTTCACCATCACTCTTGCGATGGTACCATTTCATTACCCCTACACTTCATTAAACTATCCATCATCCATCCTGATTCTTTCCTAGGCCACCACATCTCAGTGGGATCATGTCATCCATTTCTTCATTGCTCCAAGTAGTACTCGGGCCTCTTTTCATGCGTAATCCCAAGAATGTCTACGGGTCGTTGTCCTTTGTGTACATGTTGATTCATCACCCCTTCGAACTATGTGAGTTTTGATTCCTATCTCCTAGAAATGGTGTGTAGGAAACTTCCCTGAGGTTCAATCCCAGCCAATGATAAACCATGGTGTTCCCCCATTCTGGGGTGCACGCTCCTGGATCCACCTTCTGTGGTGCCCAGATCAGCTTTCACAATGTGACTTCTTACCTCTGTCGGACACAACACCTCTGATCCGTCTCTATGGATCATTATGATCACCCTCATTCCATCTCTGAAATACATTAATCTCACAGCCTACCTCATTATAAACATGATATGCCTAAGGAAAACCTTTTATGACACAACATTGGTGTAACCATCTTCGCAATACGTTAAACACACGGAATACCCCGTGTTAAACATGAGAAGATATGGAAAACCTCAGATGATTGCTTATGGCATATGATTCCCCGTATTAGACATAATATTCTTGGGTTATGAACCCTTGAGATGCCCTATTATGAGGATGAATATAGGTTCCCCAATGTACACGCACCCAGAGATTCCTAGACATTCCTGATGTTGTCTTTTACTCTGACCGGAGGTTGCTACCATGTCAAGACACCATGGAATTTCCTGACGGAAGTTGTGTAATTAGCCGGTGTCCATAAAGATATGGAACCGGTAACGAGATTCATGAACCATGACTTAATCTATAAGGGAGACCCGTACTGGGTGACCAGTTCCAAGGAGGAATCCACAGAAGGAAGAACCGACATCTCATCATCCCATTTCGATCATGGAAAATATTCCCCTGAATACGGAACAGATGTCACCCGCCTTTGGAAAGCGAGAATGCGTGGCAATAGCTCCACGTCCTTACAGACAGATTTGTGTGCCCCGGTGAATGCGTTAGAAACAATAGCTTACGAAACATGGGAAGTATAAAAGTTGAAAACATAAAAGTTTAAGGAAGCGGATAATGATTTTTAAAATTATGTTTATAAAGTGATGAATGTTTGATTTCCACTCAAAATTTATAAGGTGTGAATGTTTTATACTGATAAAATAAAGAAGGGTGTCCTTAAATTGAAATGGGAGGAATCATAGATCTTATATGTTTGAACTAGTTCACTCGTATGTTTCAATACCTACCCATGTATGGTCCCTTAGAGGTTCCCTATACATTGTAACTTTTATCAATTATGCTATAATAAATTTTTGGTTTTAATTTTTGAAGAATAAGTTGTATATCATTTAAAATTTCATTTAATGGAAATCTATAGTAGAAAAGGAATGCGTCCATAAGTTAAAATTCCTTTATACTAAAAATAATGGTGAATAAATCTGACAATACCTTTTGAAAATCTGCTAAAAAGGCAGATAAGGAATTTGAAGACAATTCCTAGTACTCCAAAAAAGAAGTGTGTGGTTAAATGAATGAATAGTAATTTTGCTAAGAAGGATTGAAGTATACCTCTAAACTCTGTAATGTTCAAATGAATTTGGGTTATTGTAATTGAAACATCATCATACATTTTCAGTAGTTGATTGAGATAAGTGGTTAGTAAGGAAATTCCAAATGATCTATAGTCTATTAGATGTCTGAAATTTATCCATATTAATGTATTTGAAAGCAAGTATAATTTTAATATTGAGTATAAGGATTTATATAAAGTTATGTAAAAATATAATGTTTGATTTCTCATTGGATATGGAGATGAAAATTTTGGATTTTAGATATAGGACAATGACAGGTGAAAAGTCATATGATGTTAAATTATTCTATTTAATGAAATGGTTTCATGGAAGGAATGAAAAATGGTGGAGAATGAAGTTATGGAAAATATATATACTATAAAATTATATGTTTTTGTATAACGAGTTACAAAATTTTACATATTCATGTGAACTCAGATAAAAGTACGAAAAATATAGGACTTATACTAGTTGAAGACATTCCGAAAATTTCATGGATTACTGAATCTTGAGTAAGATCACTATAATTTAGGGATCTAGAAGATAGTGTAGAGTCAATTATTTCAGAGTTTTCAAATCAGCTGTAGAGAAATACAGTATTCTAAAGATATGTTTACAGGTTTGGAAGTAACATAAAATGCATTATTTTAATAGATATAAGAGAACCTGAATGTCCAGAAGAAGTTATGACACATAGTGACATGAAAAAAAGAATTTAGAAATTAATTAAGTGATTTATTCATTAAAATTTAATGTAATATCAATTTTTAAAAACATATTATAGGGGATTATATAACTTAAGAATAATTGGGATTACCATTTGAATGAATAATCTAGTATAAGTAATATACACAAGGAAATGGTGGTAAAGGAATTCAATAAAAAGCACTTGATTTCTCAAAGATATTATCACTTTTAGTTACATATAAAACTATCTATATAGTGTTAATAATGGTTTAATAGGAAGGTCTATAGTTGGAACAGATGGATGTAAATATGGATTTTCTTTCAAGGAAATATAGAGAAAGAAGTTTACATGAAGAAAATAGTAGGTTTCATGAGATATGGGAACTAAGATTTGGTTTTCTAATTCAATAAAAATATTTATGGAAAAATTCAACTGTTGAGACAGAGGAATTAGAATTTTGACTCCTTTATATTAGAATAAGGATTCACAAGCTGAGTCACATACTATTGTGATTACTTGAATGATTTGTATGGTAATGCATTCATCATACTTCCACTATATGTTTTTAATAGGTTTAGGCTTAATACCTATTTATTAAAAATAAAATTAGAAAATATAATTTCAAAAACTAGTAAAAAGAGGAGGAAACCTATTAAAATCATAGAGGAAAGAATTCCAAATACAAGAAAGACTGAGAGGAATTAATGGTCCCAGGGATCTAAAATGAATAAAACTACAAGATAAACATTTGAAAAATTCACATCACCCCCTCGAAAGAAAAATTAGTTTTGAAATAAATAAAAGAATTATTTTCACCCTCTTCCAATAAGTTTTAATAAGCTGGAAACACAACATGGAAGAGTACTCCTCCCATCCACACAAACATGTGGAAAGAGGATCGGATGATATGTTCCAGAACACCTATTTCTATTTCGATCTGCCCACCCGAAAATGATTGTGAGGAACACACTACATGGTCAACCAGATGCAACATAGAACCATAATGAAAACACCATGAAAAGTAAATCTTGGAACCCATCCATCCAAAATGAATAGAGATAGCTGAATGATGGGTTTCATCACACCCATCACACTTTCATGGCCTCCCACCCAATGATGAATATATAAGCCACACCAGCATCCAATTGAACTAAACCAAAACAATAAATATCAAAACATATAATATCTCCTCAACCAAAATAACCATAAACTAGAAGGAACCATCTAAACCATATTGAACCCACCAGATCATATCAATGTCGATGTATGTCAGTAATCAGAGGACCACCGACATCACAGTCTTACACCAGAACCCACCATAGATCATAAGACTAACAATGATCCAAATATACATCCATAATCCACCTGAATCTAATAACTCATCCTTAAATATCATCAATAAATTTAAATCACATACCATTTTCCACTCAAAAATAATCCACTACTAGACACTAGAATTGCTGACCAAAGTTAGCCAAACCACATCCTACAAAATCTCAATATTTTATATTATCATATAAATACTACATCTAATAAATCATTAAAATGTTTAGGATGACTGAATTCAATAAGAAGTCTATCCATCATGATATAAACATTACATTTTCCAATTCATGTGAACTAACAACTAAATATGTGATATAATATATACAGAAAATTATGCTTTATTCAATGGTATCAATCTTGATATACACAATTATTTTCATTCAGTCGGAAATTATTTTTACAGTGGGAGTTGATAATCATAATATTTAAAATTCTTGAAGGTAATTCAAGGAATTAATAAGGTATATAAGCCAATACATAAATGTATCCTAGGATTTTTCTCTATTTTTTATAGAGGAAGATCCATTTTATGGGTTTTTTGTAGAAAACGTCACGAGAGACTCAAATACTTAAATAAGAATGAGTAGTTTTTTGTTCACTTATGGATGAATAATAATTAGTTAGATTTCATCACTGTTGACAATTTTTACACTAAGTACAATGAAATTATATTATGATGAATTAATTTATGTAGAAAAGAGGTTGGTTTTGATGACGTGGTTGCTGAAGAATATTGATAGAATCTGGGAAGGAGTCACATTTGGTGACAATCAGGGTTTGTTACATTTGGCTTAATATAACCTATTCCATGAATAGACAAATTAAATTAACATAAAGTTAAAATTCATCTAGAAAAATATTATATGAAAAACAATTACTCTAATAGAAGATATCTCACAGCTAAAATCTGGTGGGCATGTTCACTAAAGAATTAGTTTAAGAAAATAACACAGCATCTCACCTTAAGAGGACTTGGGTGAATGGAATAAAGATAGAGAGAAATATTTGTTTCGTAAAAGAAAAAAAATTAAACATGATTTTAAAAATTTTGGTTAGATACCAATGTTTTCCATATAATAATCTTCAAGTGATATGTTATTGGGATGCAAATTATATTTTTTTCATCGGATTAATTTATAAGAAGATGGGTAAGATTCATATAAAAATCATGATATGTTATTATCTCTTCATGAATGTGGAACAATCAGATGTTGTTGGTAGAACCATAAATTTTTTATGGTTTTACTATTTAAAATTAGCAAGTAAGGACATTGGATGTTCATATCATCTGATAAAACAATTAGAGATTAGTTGTTTCAGAAATCTTATGATTTTGGAAAGCTTATGTGGGGCAGTTAACTAAGTTATGAAATCAATGTTAAAGGGATAACCGATATAATTGGTCAAATTTTCAAATAAAGGAACCCTCGTCAATGTTTGAATTAAATTTCATTAGTTTGACTAGAAAAGTCCTCATATAAAAGGAATTGAAGACATCGTGAATATTTTATTAGAAAGTGAACTGTGAATCAAAATCTACAAAAGGATTCTAAACATTCAGTCAATTAATAAAAAGTGATAATCTTCTATATTTAATTATTAGTGATGAATTTTTTTGTTGAATGTTTGATTTAAGATACTTATGATTATAATTAAAGTGTAAATGTTTCTCTAGATGATGTTGGAAAATGTTTCTGAGACACATAAACATCTTGGGTTTAAGCTTTGGTTTTGTTCTTTTATTGGTTTCAATTTCCATTTTTAAAAATGTGAGTTCCATTTTAGGTGTGTGAGGGTATTATTTTTATAATTATTAGGTTGTGTAGAATTCATATTTATTATAAACTTAGTCAAGGTAATAATTTGAGGTTTAACAACCACTACACAGAAATTCCAATCTGCGAACATCCAATGGACTGAGGTTCCTATTTATGATGGTTGCATGGTCCCCCAAACGTCCCAACAGTAGATCCTATTGATAAGAAACATTCGCTATCCTATATGTGACCTTTAATGGTCCCACATATCTCATGTAAAGATTCCCATACTTCCCCAAGCATCGGTTACCTAATTGATGTGATACACTGAAAAACACTAGGTCACCCACCTATAATTCCAATGAATAATAAATTTAATGATCAAATTATGTATAACTTATTTGGGTTGTGTCCATATGTTTCTAAATAATTTTAATCTTATCAATCATCTCATAGAAAGGGATCAGTCAAACCCAATAATATTCACCAACCTCAGTCTGACATAAGGGGGGATGACATGGTCATCCATATAAATCTTTAAATGAAGCCATCAAAATAGAGGATCGGTAGCTATTTTTATATTTATATTTGACCAGTGAAATATGGGAATCCCACAAACCATTGAATTATATGACATGGGATCAGAAAATATCTTCCAAAATATTATTATCTCTCTCAATTTATCAAAAAATTTGTGGATGGTAAGATATACTCTACGTAACCTAGGACCTTATCACCTCCTAGAGGCCTCTCAAAAAAAATGAATCAAAGATCTTTATGAGGGATGAGGTCATAGGGTATGAAATGTAGACTAATAATGATATGAATCAATAATAATAAACATATATGTTTCCTCACTTCAATAAAACATCTCATGAATAATCTTACAATCCAAAAAATCCAATGGTTTAGTGTTTTTTATGATATATTACATAAACATATTAATACATATTAATGCTTCAATATCTCTTATAAACATCTCTATATAACAATCCTCTCTATAAATAATCCTTTAAACTACATCCTAGAGAAAAGGGACAAAAATAAAATGGTGAGCTCAAATTATTGGTAAGGAAAAAATCTAGATAGTCGCAAAGGGTTTGATTATAATCATGAGTGAAAATATGAACATGGGGAAAATATCTGTTAAAAAATAACTTATATGCCTTACTTTTTTCCAATAGTAATTATGAGTCATGCTACAAAACATAGGAATGTATCATAACATAGGGATATGGCATAAACATAAAGATATAATCCAAATCATATTTCAATTTTAACCACCAATACCATCATAAAAAAGTGGATTGGTCATCACTACTTCTTTCTCATAACATAGTGGACCGGGCATCAGTATCACTCTCCCATAGTGCATTGAGCATCAAAATTCTTTTCCCATAATAATCTCAGGACAAATAAATATTCTTAAAATTCATTAGAGGTATATACAGGTATCAACTACAACATAATTATATTTTATATTTGTGTGTACTGTAAGAACATGGAAACAAACATAATTTCATCATTGCTTAGTTAAACATTGAAAATACACGAGTTTCATGAAATCATATTTAAAAATCATTATGGTCTACCTAGAGTAAGAAGGTTGATGGTATAATTAGATCATATATCTAATAAATCATATGTATCATGAAGGATGTCTCCATAGTTGAAAATCACCTTTAGAAAAACATTAGAATTATTCTTTGAAAATCAGGATGAAATATAATTTTCAATGTAAAAAAAGACTATTTTCCTAAAATAATGAGAATACTATTTTCATTGAAAACCAATGTAAATTTATAAAGGAATTTTAATAATGAAGAATATATATAATAATTTAAAATGGGTTCATGTAGAAATATTTAAAAAACATTCATTCTCAATTTTTTTTAAGAAATTTAACAATTACCCATATGAAAAATTTTAAAAAAATTAATACTAAAACTTTTTTCTCGGAAGGAAAAGAAATTTTAAGATGAAATTAATAAATAATAAAAGGATATATAAAAACATTCTTGAAATAACATTATCAATAAGAACATAGAATAAAAAGATCTATTATAAAGGATATGGATTTTTCATAGCAAAAAAATATTTTTATTGAGAATGAAATCCAAGAAAGAAGAATATTTTGATAAAAATATATAATTTACCAAGATAGAAAAGGAAACCACCATATATAATTAAGAAATGAAATAATGAAATAATATTTGGAATATTATTGTCTCGGAATAATGTTTATAACACAATAAA
Source organism: Viscum album (assembly GCA_963277665.1). Classification (NCBI taxonomy): domain Eukaryota; kingdom Viridiplantae; phylum Streptophyta; class Magnoliopsida; order Santalales; family Viscaceae; genus Viscum; species Viscum album. The sequence goes on along the minus strand of OY728145.1, from coordinate 1,803,158,189 downwards.
AAATAATTTTGTCGATGACACCCTTACCATGGAATACAGCTTAGATAGACGTGCTCTAACCTTCTATTATAATAAAATTAGGTTATTTAATTTGTTGAATAATAACCTTATTCATTGTTATACTACCTTATATAATAAATTTATAATTATGTATTACCCATATAGAAATTTTTTATTGATAAAATGAATATTTGAGTGTTGACTGTTCTGTTTCCCTTACGTGGTTTGATTTGGTGACTTTGGTACTTGAATTTTGTTCATGTTTTTATCCCATCAATAATTTTTATGGTAAGAAAATATATTTTTTGGATATTTTTTTAAAGTCCCAAATCCATTTCCTATAAATTATGTCGATGGTTCCCATTGAATTCATAAAATATTCATTTTTAATATATTATTTAAAAGATTTTAAATTATTGGTAAATATAACTTTGAATATTTCAACCAATTAATTATGAAAACATCATAAATTAATTATTTAAGTATCTAATTATCATTATTTAAGATTTCATAGTCATTCATATGATAAAAATTATAATAACATTAATATAGGTTGTAAAACCTTCCAATAAAGAACATATTATAATGGTTGAATGAGTTAGAAAAAGTTATTATAAAAAAATATAGAGATTTCATTATATATTTTAATTTTAAAAAAAAATATATTGAATAGACTGATCACTTGAAACACTAAAATAAAAAAATCATGATATATTTTTTTGATATTAAATATTATAATACAAGTTAATCATTGATATATTATGATAATATAATATTTAACAAAAAACATAATATTTTATTTAAAAATTTATATATATATATCTGGGTTACATATTTTTATTGTTACTATTTTTTAAAGAATTATTTTATATTATATAAAATTAAATGAATTTTTTTATTACCAATTTATTAATAAAATTTATCTATTTATTGGTCTACCTGGCCCGAAGACCTTCTAGGATTTAATTTTTTTGGACAATCCTTTTATAACTGGGTTAAGATAGAACCTTTACATGACTCATAATCCCAGTGCTACAAGGCCCAATACATGACCCAAAGGCCCACTGACCTAATTAAACTCTAAATGCCCCTCCCCATTATCGACTTCATTGATGATTCCAAGCACCCCACCATGCATGGATGATTGGATTGCATTTTCCCATATATAACTGAACGGTTCGTAGTATCGATGAAATATTCCATAACCTATTATCCATTCCATTTTAGTTATCTATACTCTGGTGGTTTCTACCTCTTTGATCTTATTTTAGGGAATGATCCTATGTGATCTGATTTGATTTCTATATGGATTGAAATCCTATTGCTCGAAGTCCTGAGGTTCCCCAAAGGCCCTCTAGCCCAATATAAAATGGTGGCCCAAAATCCTAGAGATCTATAGTTTCGAACTAGTTGACCAATGTCATAAATTGGGTAAATTGTTATAGCAACTATAGTATCACACAATACCTACTGCAATATTTCTACAATGACCTAGATATTCAATCCTACCTCGATTTGATCATGGATATTTAGAATACCATGAAAGAGCCTACACCACATTGGTATATGATTTTTGGATTTCTATTTCTTATTAAACAAGTAATAATTCTTAAATAAGTATTATCAAACTCATTTAAATTTTATAATAATTTTTATTAATGAATTATACATTCACTATATATTTTGCATTTTTAAACCAGTTGGTCACACTTAAATTTTTTTCAATATATTATAACATATATAAATAATTAATTTAATGTTCATCTATATATTTTCACTATTAATTTTTTTTCAACTATTAAAATTGATTCAAAAAAATTGGTTTTCGTATTTTTAATAATAATATCCAAAAAATCATAAATTTTTTTCATTTCATAATAAAAATATGTTACCTAATTAAATACTAGTTACCATGGTAAAATAATTATTTTTAAATTTTTTTTTTATAAAAAAGTGTTATTTTAGCTAAATAAATTAAATTTGTATCTTTTAAATGAAATTTATAATATTATTTTTAAAAATAAAAACTTTTAACATTAATTTAATTATTAATTTATATGGAATGATAATAAAAACACTTAATTTATTAAAAGAAAATTTACTATAAAATAGTTTTTTCTATATATTTATATTTTATTTAACAGTTAATTTTATCATATTTAAAAATTGAATTAGATTAAATGGATTATAAATTTGTATCCATCATTTATAAATTTGTTAATATTGGTCATATTATATTTTTACTAGTAAAATATATACTATGGTTAATTTTTAGTCAAATCCTATTTGTGAAAAAATGGGTATTTTCAGTAGGCTCAAATTTTCCTATATTAACTTTACACAAACACCTTTTAGAAGAAATTTGAAAAGTTAAAAATTAATAATTAAGTGTCTCACCATGGTTTAATCACATAAATGACTTAGTTTTAATGAAATTCAATTATTACCACTTACCCACCATTCAATTCAAAGGAAAATTCCTTCTTTTTTCACCTATAAAAAAGAGGTCACTCCCACCAACTTCAATCCACACTCATAACTAAAAAATCCCTTGAAACTCTACCCATTTTAACTCCCCTATAGTCTTATTCCACATTTTCATCCCCATTTTGTAATAAAAATCCTTAAATCCTCTAATTTTAAGATTCTATTCATGAGAGGACTCAAATAATGAACATGAGTATTATCCACTACTAGTGTTTTCTACCAAATCTTTCTCATCTACACCTACTAAATAAATTCTTACCATATTAATATAATTAATTAATTATTATTATTATGAAATGATATTATATTTATGATAAAACAATTATATATCCAGTTCCCAACCATTCCAAAAATAAATATGTCATTCATGCATACATGCGTACTATCGTCTCCATGAGTGATGTGTTCTGTTTTCCTAACCACCATACATGGATGGTTCAAAAGGGTTTATTGAATAAATATGATAAATATGATATTAATAAAATTATTAATAATATAAAATTATAAATCAATATATACTTTCTTTATGTACTTATAAAAATGAAAACTTCATCCATGCATATATATAGACTACCACATTCATGAATGATGCATTTTATTTTTCATCATCACCTTTCATAGGTGGTTATAAAACTATATTTATTTAAAAAAACGTGTTATTAATTATTTTATTAAGATACTATAACGATAAATTATTCATCATATTAATAATATTAACATAAAATTATCATTTTTAATTTAACCACCTAATATGAGCATACCAAGAGTAAAATCAATTTTTTAATAACTAGTATTTACTAGTCATATATCCTTATTCAAAATATTAAAAATTTAAATTTATATCCTTAATTAAATAAAAATAATAAAATTATTGTGTGTTAGTTATTATTTTATAATCACTTCATGAGTATATTTTTCCATTGATTATAGGATGTTTTTGTTTAGGACATTTTAATCACCTAGATAAACAATGCTATAAATTTATATCATAGATAATGATGGAATCTTAATTAATGGTAATATTAGAAATTAATGAATACATAATTTTTCGGTTTATATTATTAGATTATATTATTAAAATATAAATTCCTTTTTGAAATATAACTTTACATTAATTAAAATTTACCAAAACAACTTCGTCAATGATTTCATCATTAGGAATAAAAACTACAATTATCCTGGAATAGAATTAAAATATTATCAAAAATTAAGTAATATATATTAAATTCCCTTAAATAATATATAAATTATGAACTTGGAATCAAATAATGTTGATCGATATGAATATTACAAAGTGTTTGTGGGGAAATCAAAGTCACTAAAAATAAATAATGAAAATAAACTATAATTAACTAATAAATATAAAATAAATATTATAAATAAATATTATGTAGGTTAATTGATATGAATAATCATTTTTAATATGTTATTTATATGATTATTTATATTATACATGAGTTTAAAGTGATTACATTGAATTCAAGAGAAAATATAAGGTTATTTTCACAAATACCCCTCATTGGGGTATGTTTTCATATTATACACCCATTATTATTTTATATGGGTTATTTAATACCAAATAGATTATATTATCATTATTAATTATTCCATAATTTATTTTGAAATTCTTTTCATGACCCTCCATTAACACTCTTTTACTTATTTTAATATCAAAGTGGTAAGGGGGTTTTTATCTCACTTTTCTTTCATTGATACATATGTTATATTAATCACTTGTTTTATATTTTTTCATGCATTTAATTCCATATTTTTATTTTATAATACTTTAATAAAATTCAAGGCATTTAAAAATCTATCACATGTTCTATCTTACATGAGGTTGTTATTCAATATATACAAATGTTGTAATGTTTATTCATAACCCATTTTTCATTATCTAAGTTATAATTATTATTCAGGAACACCATTCATCAAAGTTGATTTATGTTATCTTATTATTCTATAAAATTTTATTTCTAATTTATTTTATGTGTATTTTAAATTCTTTCATATGAAACCCTTTTTAAAGGAGAGTTACTTTAAATATTTTGATATTAATAGCGTGTTTTATTGACTTAGCTTTTTTTCTTCACTCATAATGAAAACACGTTGTCTATGGTTTTGCATGATTTTTATATTCTATCATATGATTAAATTATGTTATTTTTCTCTATATTTTAGGGGTATTTATATTATCACATCCCAAAAATATTCTTCATGTATTTCATTCTACTAAATATTTAATGATGTTAAGAATAATTCATCTACTCTTAAAATAAGATATTTTTATTCAGGTTAATATTAACTCTTCCTGTCAATTTTATCCTATATTATTTTTAAATCCAAATATGTTTTATTTATTATGGTCTAAAAATTTATATTTACCAATATTCAAATGGAATATTTTTAAATATTTTTTGTTGTATTGGATTCAATAAAGGTATTTTTGAAATGTTGAAAAGGTTTTTACTTTCATGATTTTACATTTTATGTTTGACTCCACATTTCCTCTAGTTAAACTATATGATTTTTCATATATCCATTGTTAAAAAAATTCCAACTATTGTTTGAAGAGGTCCTCATTTTAATTTTTCAATAATTAGTTTTTCCAAAGTGACTAAAAACATCTTCTCTTTTAGGTAATTTTTAGAAATGTTTTCTAAAAACTCATTTATGTTTCACTTCAATTTTACTTCTTAAATACAAAATATATATCTCTTATAGAAATTTATTTTATAAATTATACTCTATATTATATTTTGAAATAATAATTGTTTGGTGGTTGAATTTTTTGTATTAATTGATCTACTTTTGATATCATGTTATGTGATACCATATAGAAATGATATGAAACCCATTTTCTTTCCATGGTTTTTCATAGTATGATAAATTATTGAAATGTTATGGAACACATATATATGAATAATAATATATTGTTTTATATATCTTATGAGATAAAATGTCCCATAAGTTATGATTCTCAAGACATTGATGGTCCATGAGTTATGAAGCTTGACTCAATAATGGGTCATAAAAATTAATCCATGAGACTCCATCAAACATATCAAAGTATTTTAATTCCTGAACTATAATGTAATGTTTTTGAATTATTTTTATCTTTATATAATTATTATTATATTTTCCAATAACATTTCATATTTCTATGTCATATGCCTATGATTATGTTTTATGGATCATATATATTATCCACCACTATTATGCCTGGTTTTGTGTTTTTCATTTTAGATTACGTGTTTTGTTATCATGACGTATATAAAACTATTAATATTATATGTTTTTTTAATAAGATATTTCTATCATGATCATGTTTCCTCCCATGATTATGATTTAACCCTTTATGTAATGTTGAAATGTCTTACACTTTCAGGGTATTTGATCATGCCCCGTATTTTGTTTTATGTTCCCTGGGTTATGAAGATGATTATAAGCTATGATATGCCTAGAATGAAATATAGTATCATGTAATTATTGATAAATTTTCACCATAATATTTTTACATATGTAATCTCCAAATACACTAATCCTTTATATTATGGGATTATGTGAGTATTTGTGAGATATAATGAATAGTCATGTGAAAGGATGTATTATGTTTTCTATCATAGGAAACCTATATTGGTATCAGATTAAGGTTTAGTTATTTTTCGGGATTCATTTAGATATTTTTGGGGATTTATATGAGATAAATTTGGTGAAAAAATTGGTATAGGTCTAAGTATATGATAACATCCTAAAATTTTGGTAAAGTATAGAGTTTGTTGGTTTCTGGAAACTATATCGTTGTCTGGATTGAAATGAATGGATCAAGGATCTAACATAGATATAACTATGGTTATTAAACTGATAAGTTTGGTTGAGAATTAACTCAATACTCACCTAGTACATGACAAAGTGACCTAACATGACACCCGGATTGACACTCTTTGGTGATATGATTTCGTGATCCACATTATATTTATGAACAATTAGAATGATTGGAATATATTGTTATAGATATCAATAATGTCAAATATTACATGATAGGTTTGATAACCTAATACGAAAATGACTATAGATAACCTAGGTTGTACTGAATGAGTTATATATTTATCCAATTATATCAGTGTTTAACCCAATGTATCATAGGTGTAAAGAATGTTTTATAAGGGAAGACATATTAAGATTGAGTTTTCATATTTATTAGATAATTTTAACTGATTTTATTCAATATTATCAATAAAATTGGTTTTTGCATTTGGTTGAAAAAAGGATCATGAAAATGAGTAAGTTAATTGCATGTCTCAAGAAACTCATAAGTCATAATGTTTGGTATGGAATCATATTTGGAACAATGGTTGAGAATCACAAAATGTGTCTATTATAAATGTAAATATGACATTTAAAATATTACCTCTAATAGTGAGTGAGATATTATATCTTGAGTCATAACCACAGTTATTTTTCATTAGTCATTCGTAATTAAAAAATGTGTGGAGTAATTTATTCAAGGAGGGGAGAGTGTTATATCCAGAGATTTCACTATGTATTTTCCAACAAATAAATACAATATTAAATATCATGATTAACATGAATAAAAAAAACTGTGATACATTTTTCCAAGATAGAATGTTACAATATGAGATAAAAATTGATAAATTATGATAATTCAATATTAATCAGAAAATATAATATTTAATTAAAAAATTTATTATATATATGTTTGTTACATATTATTTTTATTACTATTTTTTGAATAATTATTTTATTTATTTATAAAATTTAATAAAATATTTTAATAAAATTATATTGATTAAATTTTTATATTTATTATTAAGAAATTAATCCATCTTAATGAATAATGAATAAACTCATTTTGTAATAAAAAATATTTTTCCTAAAATACATTATTTTTCTACATATTGTGTTTTTAAAAACCAATTTCTCACTATTTATTTAATTGTAATATAATATAACACCCAAAAAATAATAATTTAATGTTCATATAAATATTTTCACATTTCATGGAATATGAATAAAAAAAATTTATGTTAAAAATACATTTATTTAAAAATGTTTTTATACATTTTGTGTGCTTATATTAAAATTAATATTTTATAATATCTAGAAATTAAGTCTAATATAATGGTTATTTATTTTTAATCATATTTTCTAAATTTATTCCTAAGAACATTTTCATTTATAACATTAAAATAATTTTTCAAAGTAAATATTAGTTACCATGATAAAATAGTGATGTTTTGAAGAATTGTTTTTATAAATATTGCATAAATATTATCTAAATAAATTTAATTAATAACTTTTACATAATGACCCTAACGTTATTTTTAATCCAAGAAAAAAATAAATTAACACTCGTTTATTTAGTAATTTATTTTAAATAATAATAATAATAAATAATGTATTAAAATACATTTTTAAAAAATAGTTTTTCTATATCTTATTATTTAATTTAAAAGATAATTTTATCATATTTAGAAATTTAATTTAATTAAATTAAGTGAAAATTAAGATTTATTGAATTTTAATTCGGTAAGATGGATCATTTTGTATTTTTAGTAATAAAATAATTACCATGGTAAATTTTAAAATAAAAGCTAGAAAGGGTAGAAATTGGTAATTTCATAAGGCTCACATTTTTCTTTATTAAATTGACACAAAGGCATTTTAGAAGGATTTTGTTAGGTTATAAAGTTATAGAAAAATTTATCACCCACATTTACACACCTAACTCACCTAACTATAATGAAATTCCATTTTTACCCTTTACCCACCATTCAATTCCAAGGAAAAGACCCTCTATTTTACCTAAAAGGAAGCCACTTCTACCCACTTCATGCCACACTCATAGTTCAAAATAACATTAAAAATATTCAAAATTTTACCCTCATAGAGTACTCTTGCCCTTTTTTATCCCCTTATTCCATGAATAATCCTTAAATCCTTCAATTCCAATAATTGTTTCAAGAGAAGACTCAAATCCTCAACATGAGTATTATCCCCCCCTTCATATTTTTTTACTTTTCTTTGTCATCCACCATCCTACAAACCTATTCTAAAATTATTAATATAAATAAATTATTGTTATTATTATAATAAAATTTTATAATATGTATGGTTCAAAAACTATCTATCTCGTTCCCAACCATTCAAAAAATGAAAATGTCATCCATGCGTATGTATAAACAATCACCTCCATGAGTGATTTGTTTCATCATTCATCATGACCTAAAATTAATGGCTAAAATGGAATTTCAATGACAAAATTTTATATTTACCATATTCTTAATATTACTAAATTCTAAATATAAAATTTTAATTTCTTTTGGTTCTTAGGAAAACATCGTCCATGCATACATACAGACTACCACCTCCCTAAATGATGTGTTTTATTTTTCATCACCTTATTTCATAGATGGTAACAAAAATATATTCAATTCCTAAATATCAAATTTACCACATTATTAAGATTCTATAATTATTAAATGTTCATCTTATCAATAATAATAACTATTAATGTATGGTCATCATAAATTTAAACTCTTAAAACAATCATTTCAAGAGGGGAAACAATTTTTTATTTGTAACTATAACATCCATATATTATATTATTATTCAAAACATTATAAATTATTATTTATATATTTAATAAAACCTAAATAATATCATTATGATTCTGTAATGATGATAACCTAATAAATTTATAATCATACTTATCCATTGATTATAACATGTTCTTGTTTGTGTCGATTTAACCTCCTATTCGAACAATGATATAAATTTATTACATGAATAAATATGTAAACATAATAACTAGTGATTTGATACATTAATGAGTAAAAAATATTTTTTATGGTTCTGTGATGATAATATTAATATTTAAACTCGTTATTAAAATACACGCTTTCATCCATTGAAATTTAACAAAACAAGCTCACCACTAACTTTATATTCATCAATCATTACTAAAAATCTCATGGAATGAATTCATATATTATTTTAGCTTAAAAAAGTAAGGAATTATTAACCTTATATCAAATTATAGGGATAAGAATCAATATTACAATGCTTGTGTAAGATAATAAAAGTCACTAACAATCAATAATGAACATAAACTATAAATAGATAATAAATGTATGATAAATTATTATAATTAAATAATATATAGGTTAGTATATATTAATTATTTTATTAAATAATTTATTAATATTTTTAGGTTTATTATACCTGAGTTTATAGTTTTTCTATGGAAATCGGGACAAAAGGTAAGATTTTTCATCTTTATTCCCCCTCATTGAGAAATGATTTAATATTTTACAACTATTATTATTTTACATTGTGTAATTAATATTTTCAGAATATATTATAATCATTAATGACTGATTAATTTATTTTAATATTATTTTATATGACCCTTATGTAGAGTATAGTGTTTCATTTGATGTCAATAAGATGTCAAAATGTGTATGGTAAGGTAGTGATAAAGTGATGATGATGGTTGAAGAGGAAAAGTTGTTCCACAACATATGTCCCTTGTATAATTAGTATGGAATGAAATTGAATGTCATGCATAGAAATTCTCTTTATAAAAACGGATGATTGTTGAACTGATCCTAAGCTCCAATACTTTTATAAGGTGATAAATTGTTACAACACTTGAATAAGTCCAAAAAATACTCAATTATATGGGGAAAAAGTGAAGATCCATCCATGGTTATTAACGGGATAAAGTGTTGAAAATCCATACATTGAATCTAAATGGATGAAGTTTAAGAAAGAAGATGACTGAAGACATGATCTTCAATGTTCCAAGACATGTATTTAAAGGATAACACATCACTCACAACTAGATTACCATGAATTATGATTTTAATGCATTTGGTTAAGTATTTATTGATTCAAAGAAGCTTAATGAAGAGGATTTGAATTCATGATCCAAACCTTAAGGAAGAGAGATAATGATTAAATATGAAGAAAGAGAAACGAAGCATCCATGGGCTTTGAATAGAGAAGGTGGGTTTGGCATCTTAAGGATGAAATCTTACTTATTTTTTATACTAAGTACTTTTTATATTCCATTTACAAAGAATAGGGCCAACCATGAAGGCCATCAAGGCCCTCACATAAGGAATATTTGGGACCCGAGGTTCAATTACACCCAAAAGGAAGGCTTCATATCCAACCCTACATGAGGAATGAGCATGGTATGTTTATAGGCCTATAGAAGCACACAAAGTGATCAACCCATGCAGCAAGGATGCATAGTGGGAGCCAGGAGTATGCTCAATGAGGAAAGAGTGAGAGCATAAGAAATCACATAAAACACGAGTGTGGGGCGACACCATGAGAGGGGGAGGAGAATTCTGAGAGAGTGATGTCACGACATGATCTTTAAACCTCAAGAGCCCGCATGTTCATTTTGATGTGGGACATATTTTTAACCTGTGGAAGAAATCCTCTCTGTTCATCTAATCTCATGACTAATATAAGTTGCACGCTCAATCTCACATCCCCCAATGAAATCTAAGTCGTCCATCCTTCTATTCTACATGTATTTGAACCAGGACCATTTGATGATCCCCCATCAGCATCATCTTCAATGTTTTGGCCAGCAGATGAGAACCAGTCCACCAAAAAAGCCCCAGAACCTCCATGATCGAGCTCATGGTCACTATAAATGTTCTAACACTATCCATGAAGATCATCCTGAAAAACAAATACATTCATGAAATTTCGTTTTCTTGCATGCATCAAAATAATGTGATAGTACGCGGCCAATGAAAACAGGGTTGTGAGGCCACATCATAAAGCTCAAATATATCATGATGATGAGTTTCATGCATTAAAAAATGCATGCACCTAAGGATTGCATAGAGAAATAAAGAACCCTCATTGAACAGAAATAAACTGATAGATTCGTGTAATATTATCCCGCATTTGAAAATATTCAAAGTCGAATATCTTGTATGATCCTATTGGCGTATTTCATGGGGTTTGATGGTAGAGTAGTTTCTATCCTCACCTATAAATAAAATTTCTCATGATTGAGGATCTTTTATTGAGAAAATTGAGAATTCTCTCATTCTTAAAAGAATAGAGAACTGTGAAGATAATGTTTCCACGCAGCCCTGCCATGGGAAGATAAAAACGGTAGACCTTCGATAGGTACTACACACTCTCGAAGTTGTCTCATGAAATAGAAAATCACCTCTCTATGAACAAAATCGACAAACATGTGACTAGTTTAACAACCCACATCGTGCTTCATGGAGGTTATCCTATAGGAACACAGCTGGTGCACACTCACCTATGTTGTTCCCTTGCGATGACAGAACCAAGAACCCTTTATTTTTTCAGGGAAGAAGATACACATGACATCTTTGTGTAATGAAAAAATAACCCTTGATTTACTAAGGTTTCACAAAGAGAGTGAGAAAAACCTCCAATATACATGATATACATACACTATTTTTCATGGGTTTGTGTTTAGTGAAAAAGTAGATTGCATTTTTATGGGTAGAAACTGTTTTCATGCATTCATAAGCATGATTTAAAAAGAAAAAAGTCTATGTGTCTATTCTAAGGGGAGAAAAGAGGTCAGAAGTGTGCATGTGGGAAAATTCTCAAAGTACAGAACACTACCTATTTAGAAGAAGTGTCCACACACACCCTTTTTAGGCCCATTTGGTTCATGTAGTCAATGAGATTAAGGGAATGTTTGTGAAAATAAAAGTGGATAATTCATTCATGATGGACATAAAAATTATGTGCATGAGTTGAGACACCCAAGTGTGAAAGAAAAATCCAATCACTGGTCTGCACCCATTTGGGTTTGAAGTAAACACAAGCGTAGAACACTTACATTGAATCAAAATTGAAAATAAAATTTGGGTGTGTGAAAATAACCAAAAGGAAAGAAATTTAAGAGAATAAGTAGTGTTTTCATGAAATGAACTACACCCATTGAGGTTTTCACACTAGAGAGAAAACTTAAATTGTTCATGCACACTTTCATGAACATGCACATGTGAAATAATATAAATAATGAACCATAATAAGATGCACGTGTGAAAAAAAGTGAGATATTCAAAAACAAGAGTTTTTGATGAAAAGCAATCCATTAATGATGTAAATGAGGATTGAGACTATATAAAGACATAATTACCAAACATATTATAAAACTTAGTTGATAGTATCCGAGAATCAAAGAAGGCTGAGAAAGCTGATATTGTGCAGAATCATTTTTTCATTCTTGAAGAGGTTGTGTGCACCATTTTGACACACATTAGTGAGGTCAGGAATTCATCAAAAAAAGAAAAAATTTCCCAAGAATTGTTAAACAAAGTACTGATCAGAAAAAGTGATCAGAGTTATTGATCAAGTACAACAGACCATACCAAATGTTGTTAATGATTCTTGAACGATTCATAGGCAAGTGTGATTCATCAAGACTATGTGGAGATAGCTGAAGATCACCTAAAATGAATAAAAAAACATAATTATGGAAGCATCTCATGTGACTCATGATCTTGAAGAACCCGGTGTGATTCAGGGTGGAGAATAAGTATTCAGTGGTAATCTGAAGTAGGTCAGTGGACTCTGGTAACACTGTGGGATGAAATATAAAGACCCCCATGTAGGAGTTAGGAGTGATGTAGTGGGACCTTGTATCGACTATTGTAATTGATAATAAGATTATAGTGGAAAATCTGTTTTGGGGGGAATAACCAATATAGCAATGAGTAGGTCTTTGAACCAAACAATGTAAATCCTTGTGTTCAGTGCCTTTAAATTCATAGCATCATCTGATGTATGTCTAAGAGACACAGGAATAGTCTATCGAGGCTCTGACCATCCACAGTTTTTTGATTTAAAAGAATCAATTTGTAAAATTTTGAATGGGATCACTAACTCATACCCAAACCCGTAATTTATTCAGATTAATCTGGGAACTTCAATTGGTATCAGAGGGATGCTCCCTCTAAAAGATCAAAGGGAGTATTTATGATGTGGAGATTTCAAGAAATAAGTTAGAAACCTCAAATGGATATTTCTTCCAATACTCAAAAGAATATAAAGAAGAAATAAGCGAGGAACTAAAGAAGAAATGTACTGCTATTGTGAAGACACCTTCCACTGAAGGTAATCTGAAAGGTACAACATGTGATAATAATTATTTTTATTACTCTTCTGATTAAGGTTTTCCAAGATATGATGATCTTTAGTATGAACTCAAAGAACATCAAAAGAATATTCCAAGAGAAGTTTCAAGACAAAATTTAAAAAAAATTAAAGTTATTCAATATGAAAAATTACAGTTGGAAGAATAATCTGATGCCTTGGAAGAGGCACTAAATAATAGGGTTGGCATTTCCCACCCTCTCACAAAACAAGTGAAGGAAAAGGAAGAAAAAATTTCTATTTACAATGAAATACATGATCATGTTGGTGAATAATTGAAAGGAATAATTAGTGAGAAGTAATTATTTGATATTTTATTTATTAAATCATTCCATGCATTTGAAAAATTTCAAAAAGTCTCTTTAGTTTTCAAAGATACTCAACTGGAAGACAAAGATAATGGGGTAAAGTATCTTGAAATTTCTTCAAAAATATTCAAAAGGACGCATTATGAAAAAGTATTAAATATGAAAGAGAATTGTGAAAGTTAGAATAGATCAGTTTAGGATGGAAATAACTCCCTCAACATGAAGTATTTAGAGCTGGAGGTGAGAATGTAAAATAAGAAATCACCCTAAGCTAGATCTTCCCAAACAGCTAAAAGAAGAGATGCTGCCACAAAATTTTTCATTATGGAATAAAATTGCAAAAGTAACATCACATAATCCTCTAATCCAATGGGAACATATTTCAAGAATAAGGTATCCCATTACCCAATTATTTTTTTTCTACTAATGAAGTTGATTATGCAAGTACATATTCAAAGCTAAAATCTAGAAAGATTTTCATTTTTAAATATGTTATTACATCCTTTAAAATTTCAAGGATTCATTATTGGATAACTAAGAAGAACAACTCCCAAATGGTTTATCTAAAAAAATAATGTGAATTCCAGAAAAAAAAATGCACTAAATCTAACCAGAAAAATACTACAAGAGAAAGAATGATATTTATTGGCCACTGTTGGTGTTGCTAGAAGTTGGGGCCTCATGCCAATGATTTCTGGAATAATATGTCAGCAGATAAAAATTATGAAATCCCTATATTCAAAGAAAGTAGATGTGAAGAAATGATGAATCCAACAATACAAAGGTAGAAAACACAGATGAAGAAGAATATGTATATTAAGAAAAAATTTGAGTATCATGAAGACTTATATAATAATTGAAACAGAAGAGGTCATAGTTATAAGGTGTTTTGATTTAGTATTACCATGGATTAGTCATATATTGATAATAATCATAGACCACCACAAAGGTAGGAGAAATAAAAAGGAGTTGAAAAATCTTCCATTTGGAATATACAATACAAGAAGTCAAATAAACAGTGAATGAAATTATTACTAAGAAGATGTTCATGCCAGATTCTAAGAATGTCATCTCAACAAAGAAAATATTCTTCTATATTGGAATGATTATAAATACCATGGATCACTACAAACAATCCATGGAATTTAATGGAAGCAAGCTGAAACTAAAAGGAAATTAAATCCAGAAGATGATGGGTTGACTTAAGAAATTCCTAAAGATAATCATAATATGTACCTAAGAATGGTAACTTGATGAAAATTTAGAATCCATGTGGAAGTTCCAAAATAGAAAATTTTAAGTAGTGCTTATTTATCTAGCCTAATAAGATGAAAAATTATAGATAAATAGAAAGAGAAGAAGATGAAGTACTAGCTAAAGAAAAGGAAAACAGGGAAACAGGTCATTCCATATAAATGAAAAATTTGAATTTTATGAGAGGTTTTCAGCGCATGACATCCCATGTGTCTCACAAATACTATGTGGAAGATTAAAGAAGGCTGGAAATCAGGAAAGAAAATGTATAACTATTTTTCCAGGCCAAATGGATATGCTGAAAATTGAAGAACATGCACAAGATGAAGCTACATCCCTACTGGTAGATGTAAAGAAAAATAATCCACACAAGATGAAGGTAAATGGAAGTAAAGGGTCCAAGATGAAAATTAGAGATCAAAATGTCAAATGGAGAGGAAATTATAGCATAATGAGTACCATACACTTTAGAGGTGCATGGAAAGAAGTTTATGGGTTGAGATAAAATTATTATCCCCAATACTTTTATTAAGAATCTCACAAGTATTCCATCTTATTCCATTATATTTTTGTTATATACATGTTCTTAAATTTCAGGTAATTAATGGTTAAGGTCATTCACAAGATGAAAATTGTATGAAAAAGTTGATAATTAAAATTTGGACTCATAATTCATGATTTGATAATTACTTGAAGTGGTCCACATTGGAAGATTATCAATATGAATATTTTAAAGATTATATGATGATATTTTCCACTAGGGTAAATCAAAGGAATTTCACCCCATTAGGGGGAGAAAACATGAAAGAGGTGATGTCAGGTTTTATATCATGAAAATTATAAAATATATATCATCCCAAGAAGGTGAAACATGAGGTATTCTAATCACACTTTCATCCATTATTCATAATTGTATATATAATGTCAACTAAGGGGGAGTGATTCATAGATGACAAGATGGGATTAAAGGGGGATCTTTATCATTTCACTTGATATTTTTAACATGTTTGGGGAAGTATGTGCAGGATTTAGCATTACATAGATAAATCTGATTATTTTTTACCCCTTGGTTAAAAATTGAAACATTTTGAGCATGATTTCACATGTATGGTTGTTTATGGAAAACATTTAATACCTTAGTTATATCGCTCTTGTTTCTTACACCAGTTTATCCGAAGTAGAATTAGAGTTTATTAACTAAAGTCTCTTTACTATGTATACCATGTGATATCATCCCTCTCTAAAATATTCAAGAAGATATTCTTTAAAGTGAGGAGGTCATTTTTTTATACCCCACTACACCTTTTCATTTGGTTTCCAATAAGGGGGATAAAATATTGGAACACATATTGACCCTTATAAAAGTGAGCCTAAGGGATACTGAAAAAATATAAAGGGGGAGATTTTAGAACATAGGTTTGCATTTGATAGAATATGGGTATTTTTTATTTGTCATAATAAGGGAAAAAAACTAGAAAACGAGAGAGGAAAAGTCAACAGGGATTGAAAAATGAAAACCCTAGGTTTCTGCCCAAAAACTATCTTCACACTCATAGGGTGATGATACCAAAGAGGAATAAATTATAGAAGGATCATTGAGGTTGCCATGGGTAGCCAAGTATTCCGCAATAGTGTTACCCTTGCGCCATGTGTGGGCTAAGCATGCGAGACCGATGAATATCAACCATCTTTTGATAATATAAAAAATTGAACAAGGGGGGTAATTCCTTCCCTGTAAGAAGATGAAAATAACTGATGATTTAGTTTTGATTTCACTGAGGATGATATTTTTGGAATGACAAAGATGAATCCAATTAAGCATCGCCTTGGCTTCTGTAATAAGCAAGTCACCATGGCCATAATAACTATTAAACATGATAATGACCGAGCCGAGGGAATCAAGAACAACTCCACCAACTTTCATGATTCCAAGGTTACAAGATCCATCAATGTTGAGATTAAGGACATATCTAGGGGGATTCCAGCTAACCCATCGGTCTGGTGGAGGTAATTTTCTAGAATTTGTTGAGGATATTCGACTATTCAATAACAAACTCTTGGAAGGAGAAGAATCCCATTAATTCACCAGAGACCCCAATTCCATCTCAAATCTTTTGAAACAATTAAACTAAGATAAACCTGATTTTGTATCCCCATTGACCCGAGCCTCATTCCTGTCATGCAAAATTTTCTAGAAACTAGCCAAGATCTAGCTGATTCTCAATTTCATCTCCACACTTTTATTCGCTATCCCATGGAAGCAAGTATGAGAAACGTTTTTACTATTAAAATTTGGCATATTAATAGTGGTGATATTTACAAAACCAAACATCATTGCCTACACCCCGTCACCATTGAAAAATAATTGAGTGATCGATTTCACCTTGGAACATTGATAGAAAAAGAATTTGGGCACAAAAAAGATACCTCTATGTTGAATCCAACCATCCATTGGGATACATCAGTTCCAAATACACCAGGCATGAAAATTATATTTTATCAGGACCTCCCTACACCATAAAATATTCCTTGCACCTATATCAGGTAAAATCTGAGTGGCCTGATAGACATTATTAGCAGATAGTACTCTCGACTAAGCGCTAGTGAACAGAAGCTAGTCTGGATCAATACAAAGTAGAATGTTGTTGAAAATTTCATGTTGATGCAAGTCAAGTGAGGTAAGAATTATCCTAGGAAAGGTAATGGATAGAGAAAAGTATATATCGGGGGTTGGGAAACATGGGATGATAAGGGTCTCTCCCACCCAATTATAATTCCGAAAGATGATATCACCCTATCCAATAAGCCATCTGGACTGGTGTTGCAATTCTAGAATATGCTTGTGTAACATCTACCACATGGAGGAAACCTTACCTCAAGGTTCGCTTATGTTCTCCCTGTACTTTCAAGTCACAAACTTTCTCTATAGGGAATTTCCTTCTAAATCACCCTAGGCTTATGTCTTATGGATAATTAGTATCTGTATGGAAAGGTGTGATGAAGTGATGATGATGGTTGAAGATGATAAGTTGTTCCAAAAATAGTGTCCCTTGGAGAATTAGTATAAAATGACATCGGATGTCATGCATGGGAATTCCCCATATAAAATCTGAAAATTGTTGAACTGATCCTAAGAACCAAGACTTTTATCAAGTTGATACATTATTATAACACATGAATAAGTCCATGCAAAACTCAATTTAATGAGGAAAGAAGTAAAGATCCATCCATAGTCACTAAGAGGATGAAGTGTTGAAGATCCATCCATTGAATCTAAATGGATAAAGCATAAGAAATTAGATGATTGAAGAGATGATCTTCAAATTAATTAGACATGTGTTTAAAGGACAACACATCACTCACAAGAAGATTACAATGCATTATGATTTAAATGAATTGTGTGACGTATTGATTGATTCAAAGAATATTAATGAAGAGATTTGGAATTCCTGATCCAAACCGTAAGAAAAAGATGATATTTGATGATGAAAAAGGAGAAAGAAAGCATGAATGGGATTTGAATGAACAAGGGTGGTTAGGAATATTAAGGATGAGTTTATACTTAGTTTTTATACTATGTAATTAGTATATGACTTTATCAAAAAATAGAACCAACCAGGAAGTCTAGCTGAATCCCTCACCCAAGGAATATGTGGGACCTGAGGGTCAAACACACCAAAAAGGAAGGCCTCGAAACCAACCCTACATGAGGCAAAATCATGGGACATATATTAGTATGTAGGAGAATGCATAGTGATCATCCCTTATGATAAGGATTCATAGTGGCTTCCAGGAGCACTCCCGAGGAGGAAAGAGTGGGTGAATATGTGTGCCCGCAGAGCACTGGTACAGGGTGGCACTAGGAGGGGGGGGGGGGGGGAAGAATTCTGAGTGAGTGCTACCACAAAATGATATTTAACCTATGAGAACCCACATGTTCATTTCGATGTGGGGAAGATTTTTAACCCGTTAAAGAAATCCTCACTGTTCAACTATTCTCACAACTAATATGAGCTGCATGCTCTATCCCACTCCCCATGATGCAATCTGATCCATCTATCCATATGCATCACATCTATTTGATCCAGGACCGTTTGATGATCCCTTAGAAGCACAGACTTTAACCTCTGACCACCAGATTTGAACCAGTCACCAGAGAAGCCATTGAACCTCCATGATCGATCTCCCAACCACTATAAATGATCGAAAGATATCCATGAAGATCGTCCAAACGAAACAGATTCATGCATGCAATTTCATTTGCATGACTGCACTAAAATAAAGAGATAGTTCATGGATAATGAAAATGGAATTGTGAGGCTATGTCAGGAAGATATATACCTTCAAGAAGATTATTTTCATGCATTAAAAAATACATTCCCATTAGGATTTCACTAATAAATAAAGAACCCATGTTTAATAGAATCAAACCGAGAGATTTGGGAAATCATATCCAGCATTTAAAAATATTCAAACACGAAGATCTCATAAAATCCTCTCGGTATATCTCATGGTATTTGAATGTGGAGTAGTGTTTATCCTTGCCTATAAATAAGAGATCCATATACTGAGGCTCTTTTGTTGAGAAAATTTGGACCCTCTAATTCTAAAATAATATATCACCATGAAGAAAATATTTCTGCAAACCCCGGCAATGAGAAGAAGAAGAACCATAGACCTTCGACTGCGGCTACACACTCTCAATGTTGTCTTGTGAAGGAAGAACACATCTATATGCGAATAAAACTACGGGACATTTGATTGGTTTAACAACCCTCATCGTTCATTTTGGATGTTATCCTCTAGGAAGATAACCATTGCTTTCTCACCTCAGTTGTGCTCTTGAGAATACATAATAAGAAAGATCCTCATGTACTCTTTGTGTGAAAAAACATGAACCCATGAGCCCCCAAGGTTTCATGAAGAGAGTGATAACACCCTCACATCTTCATGGTATGCATGCCCTATTTTTTAAGGGATTGTTTTTAGTGATAAAGTATATTTCATAAATATGGGTAGAACCAATATTCATTAAATTATAAGAATGATTTAAATAGGCCCAAAGTTGGTGTGCATGTTATGGAGAAAAAAAGAGGTTGGCAGTGTGCATGCATGAAAATTCTCAATGTAGAGAACATTACATGTTGAGAAGAAGAATCCAAACATACCCTTGTTATACCCATTTGGTTCATGTGGTCAAGAAAAGGAAAGTATTTTGTGTGTAAAGAAAAGTGGAAAAATCATGCATGATTCACATGAAAATCATGTTCATGAGTTGAGACAATAGAGTGTGCAAGAACAACCCAAACATTGGACTGCACTCACACAGGTTTAAAGTGAACACAAGCAAACCCCAATTACATTAAATGAAAACTAAAATGAAAAGGTGTGTGTGTTTGTGTGCAAAAAAAACAAATTAATGAAGGGAATATAATAAGTTTTTTGTGAATTCAAAGAATAATACCCATTGGGTTTTTCACCCTAGAGAGAAAGAGGAAATTGTGCATTCACTCTTGAATTCACATGCACACGTGAAGGTATTTAAATAAAGAACCATAATCACATGCACAAGTGAAAATAAGTGAGATATCTAGAAACAAAAAGTTTGGATACCATGAAATCCATTCATGATGTGAATAAGGATTGGGATTGTAGCCAGGCAGAATTACTGAAGAACTCATATAACTGAGTTGACAATATCTAAGAGTCCAAGAAGGCAGATAGAGATGATATTGTGAAGAATCATTCCTGAATTCTTGAAGAGGTTGTATGCACCATTTTCACACACATTAGTGAAGCTCGGTCTTCACAAAAATAATAATTAATTTCTTGAGCATTGTTGAACTGTGGGATGATTAGTAAATGTGATCAGAGTTATTGATCAAGGCCAAAATACCATACGAAAGGCTATTAAAGATTCTTGAAGAGATATACATGAATGTGTTATTTAGCAAGCCTATGTAGAGAGAGAAAAATATCAACTACAATGAATCAAAATAGAAGTTAAATAAGGAATAATCTTGTGTGACACAGGATCTAGATGACCCCAATGAGATTCAAGGAGAAAAAGAAGTCTTCAGTGGGACTTTGAAGCAGGCCAGTAGACTCTGGTAACACTGTGGGATGCTGTATAAAGACCCTCTTATGGGACTCAAGAGAGATACAATGGGACTCCGTATCAACCATTTTAATTGATAGTAGGATAATAGTTGAGAATCTGTATTGGGGGGGAATAACCAACATTTCAAGAAGTAGGTCTTTGATCCAATGCTTTTAAATCATTCTGTTCAGTGCCTTTATATTTACAGCATCATCCGAGGTAGGGCTAGGAGAGACAGGAAGAATGTATCGAGGCTCTAACCATCCATATATGTTTAATGGAAAAGAATAAATTTGCAAAAAGTTTAAATGGATCACTAATTTACCCTCCCCCCATCTGAGTGATTCACACTGATCTGGGCACATCACCTTCATTCATACTCTTTGGTTTACTTTCATATCAAAGTGGTAAGGGTTTTTCTCATCTCATTTTTCATTCATTAATACATATATCATATTCACCTTTCGTTTTATACTGTGTAGTGTATATGCTTACCTATGGATGTTTTTATTATAATTTTTTATAAATTAATGAAATTTAAAATTTAACTCATATTATTTCTTTCATGGGCTTTAGATTTAATATATACTCATTTTAAGGGTTTTTCATAAATCAATTTCTTTTATTTGAGTTATAATGATTATTCTTGAACATTATCCCTATAAGTTGATATGATGCATCGTTTGATTGTATAATTTTTTTCTTATTAATTTTATTAGAATTTAATATTATTTCTAATGAACTTGTTTTCAATGATTTTTACATCAATGATTATGATATTCTTAAGGGGCTTTCATGAATCAATTTCATCACTTGAGTTATAATGAATTATCTTGGACTATGGTTTAGAAATATTTTTATCTTATACCCTATGATGATATTATATTTATTTTTCTATTTATTTTATGTGTAATTAAATAATCGCATCAAAAACATCTTACTTGATGGATTTCATTCTTCATAAATTTTGATGATGTTAAGAGTAATTTATATCTTATCCAAATGATCATATTTTATTTCATTTTTATATTTACTCTTATTACAAATGTTTCAAATTATTAGTTTGAAATAAAAATATTTTTTTATATTTTAATTCAAATTTCTCTTAACCTATTTTCAAATGTAATATTTACCACTCTTTTTTACAATGTGAGATTCAATAAAGGTATTTTTGGAATATTGATAAGGGTTTTCCACTCTTGATTATAAATTTTATCTTGGAATCAAAATTTACTGTAGTAAAATTTCATGAATTTTCAAGGATCCATTATTGAAATTTAATTATAAATAAAATTTTCAAAATTTATTTATATCAATAGTTAAAAAAATGATACTTTCCAAAGTGAATCAAAATTTATTCTCTTTTATAAACCCTTTTATATTTCACATAAATTTTCTTATTTGAATTCAAAATATCTATATATTATAGAGATATGTTTTATGAATCACCATATAAAGTTTTTTATGAAATTCTTATTTTTTGGGGATTGAATTATTGGTATTAACTGGTCTACTATTGATATCACCTTGTGTGATACCCTTTAGAAATGATATTTAACTAATTTTCCTTTCGTTGGTTTTCATGATATGATTAATGATAGATACATTATTCCATAAAATGTATGGATGATGAAGAGTGGAGTCTTATATCACCCTCTAAGTCATTTTTAAATTTTATATAACTCATGGGATAAAATGGGTCCTTATTTATAATACTAGAGTCACTGAAGGGCTGAATGTTATGAATCTTAAGTCACTGATGAGTAACATGAAGTAATTTCTACGCCACCATAAAATGGTTCATTGGTTTTTGATGTATAATTAACTATGTAATGTTTTCTTTGAAGATGTTTAACCCAAAATTATTTATTATTATATTCTTCAAATAAATTATATATTTTTATGACATATTCCAATTATTATGTTCTATATAACATATCTATTATCTTACACTAATATGAAATGTTTCATGATTTTCATTAAATATTACATGTCATTATATCATGAATTATGGAAAATATTATTATTATATGTTATCTTAATGAATATAGTATGGTATGATTATGGAGAAATAATCACCATAATATTTTTATTTATCTAATATTCAAAGACATTAAACCTTTAGGTTTTGAGATTGTGTTAGTATTTATTATATGTAATGACTAATCCTGTGAAAAAAGGTATTGTATGTGGATTATTATCTTCATTTGACTCAATTATATAGTAATAATATAAATTATACAGAATTATAATAGTTTCAAAAACATCCTTTAAAGTGATAAATTAAATTTTAGAAGATTTAGATGAATAAGATGAATGAAAAGAGAAAAAAGAAACCATTACATACAATAAATAAATTGTCCCTCTTCTTGGAAATATTCATAGTTTTTTAAGAAATTTAAGAAATCTCTAGGGACAATATATTAACCAACATGGGAGAGGATTTATAGGGAAGAAAATATGGTAGATTATAAGTGATGTTTCTAATTTTTTGTGTGCCTGTGAATGGGTGGTGGGGGTCCTTTTATAATTTAGAGGTGTGTAATCTTTGTAATATTAATTTATTAATATAAAAATTAAAGATATTACTTAATTTAATTTATCCAAAATTGTTAATAATTTAAAATTGATGAGTTTTAGGTTGATAAATAATCTATAAACCCATTTAAAGATATGTTTTTTAGATATTTTATAACCTTATCCTTTAATTTATCCACTTTTAACCATTTTAACATTTACACATGTATCTAATTTTCACCTTAGTAAATCATTTTTATGAATAAAAATGAAATTTACCTTATTACCTAATTTGAATATATTGACTTGAAATATGAAAAACATTTTAAATGATTCAATTTCGTGATGTAGTAAGGATTAATTTTAATGAAATTATGCTTAACATAAAAAAATTATTTTGATAAATTTTTCTTTTACCAATAAAAATTGGTTTTCATGAAAATAATGTATAATATTGATTCCCATGACATTTATTGGTTTATAAAAAAAATAAATATTTTTATTTATTTTTAAACCACGTTAAAATTTAATGGATTCTTGTGAATACTTAATTAAAGGAATATTGAAAAAATTATTTTTATTAAAAAAAAAGTATAACATGGGTTCTCAAATATCAAACATAGATATATAATTTCCACATAATATTTTTAAATGAATTATTATATTCCATAAAACCAACTATTAAATTTTCTATCTATATTCACTGTTCCAAACTAAGAATCATGTTCCAAAAACCATTATAATATACTATAGATGTATTTTTTTAACCGTGGATAGACTAGACATCCGAATAGCTCTATAGTCACAATTTTCATGGAACCATAACTATAAAGATATATCATTATGGTTAATAAAACCATAAATATATCATATATAATACCACATGGATAATAGGTTTTCTAGGTGGATAGCCTATTTCTATGGGTGCAAGACCATGGTAATAGAGAGAAAAAAATTTCCCCAACTAGATTGGAACCCTATATCACCATTCTGAAAACAATGAGACTTTACTACTCTACTAAGATGTCACATATATAAATATATATAATATTTATATATATAAAACTATATTTAAAATAAAATAAAATGAAATATATTTTATAATTTATATGAAAATAATAACTAATAATATTAGTAATTCATTTCCACCCTATATCCATGGTTTTGGTAGACAATAATTGTAGGGTGTTGAACTGGAATACTATTTCCATAGTATAGAATATACATCACTATAGTGGGACCTATAGCTATGGTCAAGATCTGACCGTACCTATAGGGACTTCCTAATCATTTCTCATTCCCTTCTTGTGGTATATAATTTTCCCTTTGTGCCGTAGGTTCCACTACATTAATTTTTTTAATAAAATCATAAATATATACAAATATTTTTTATTTTTTGCTAAAACTACAACAATATATTTCACTACCACTATCTAGGATACTGTGACAATAGTTCCATAGTTATATAGTATAACTATAGTAGTGTATATGTTTGGTCAAGGAAAAGGTTCCATATATTTTCAAGAAATTCTTATATCATAATGAGGTCATAAATGTTATATTATTTATAAAAATAGTATTTTTTAACTATTAAATAATTATAAAAACATTTTAGAAAAATTCCTAAAAATCAAAAATATAATTTTGATGTGTTAAATAAAAAATAGAATTTTAATTTTATAATATTCATAATCTAAAAGTGGAAAAATTATTTTAATATAAGAGTACATAATATAATCTTTTTTTAGAAATTTTATTAAGCATGGTGAAAAAAATTATTAATAATGAAAATAGAAATTTATTACATTAATAATTACATGTTTATATAATTATAACATCAAATTTAAAAAAAATCATCAAGATTTATACATAATATATAAGAAAAAGATAAGAAATGGTGGCAATTTCAGGTTGTTATTCAGCTAGCATGAATCTTATAACGATTTTCATAAGTTTGAACTTCTTCAGTAAATTATTTCACTCAAGAATAAGATATTTAAATTCATCTTGCTATTGGTCTTTGGAAAACCCTTGTGATTCTACCTCAATTACAATCATGGATAAATGTTCCTCATAAGAAAAATACTTAATTTCATTACATTTGTTCACTATATATATTTCATAATGTGGTGAATTTTATTTATATGACTTAATTAAATGTTTATTCTATAAAAATAATTTTGGTTCAATTTTGTGTGAAAAAAACCATTCGACGTGATATTTATTTAATGAAAAAATTATATAGTAAAATATTGGGGTTTTATATAAATCATCTCAATATCCTTCGCCTTCATGCTATAACTTCCCAGGTAAATAAAGAATATAAAATTCTCATATTTATTAATATTTGTTAATAAAATGTTAATATTACTTTAAAGTGAATGCTATGTTCAATTGTGTACCCAATACACAACAATGAGTTTCGTTGAAATATTACGTTACACACTAATAATATAATAATATTATTTTAAATGGTAGTTAATGCATAGCTGTTGTAATGGATGGAATGAACAAAACTAAAAAGAAAATGATTATATAGGTTTGATAAATATTTTAACAATTACCCAATAAATTATAGAGGCTTAAAATGCAAATGAATCCAATTTTAAGAATAAATATTCTAATATAATTTAAAAGGTCGATTAACAGCCTTTTGATGGGGAACCCTTTTTAAAACTACTTTTTGTAAATTTTATATGTTATATTTGACAAAATAAAATTTTCATTTAGAATTAGGACATCAAAACGTACTTTTTGTAAATTTTTTTTATTCTTCCGATAAAGTTCATTTTTAATGAATAATGAAAAATGATGTATTTTAATTCAAAACCTCATTTTAATGTAATTTATTTATATAGTCAGTTTATCTTTTTAATTGGTTTTAATGTTTAATTAGAATATATTTTTACCATTTAATTAAATGGGGTCATTGGAATTAATTTCACTTTAAAATTGGACATAAACAAGTGTCAATCTTTTCATAGATATTGTTTCTTAAAAACACACTATTTATTTTGACAACGGGAATTAATTATATAATTAATTAAATAAAATTCTATGTTTTGAATTTGGTAAAATGGAAATCATTTTTGAATTTGAAATATCAAATATACTTTGGATAAATATTTGATATTTTTCTCACAAATGTTCATTTTTAATGAATAGTGATGAATAATGCATTTTACTTCAAAACAGCTTATTCAACTAATTTAATTATATAGTTAGATTATACATTTAATTGGTTTTAAAGTTTAATTTAATTATTTTTTTATCACTTAATTAAATTTAGTCCATTTTAAGTATTTTAACTTTTCAATTGGATGAAAAAACAAGTCAATATTTTAATAAATTTTACTTCTTAAAAAACCCTTCTTTGGTTTTGACAACGGTAATTATTTTTAAATTAAATACTGCAATTTATGTGTTTGGAATTTGTTAAAATAAATTCCAAATTTGGAATTAGATTGTCCAACTTATGAAATTGAGACTCTTATGTTTTTGGACATTATGAATAGTAATGATGACAATTATCTTTAATTATAATGATTAATTAGTAATCGGGTAGTTAAGGGTAATAAATTAATATCATAATAATATAAAAAGACCACAACTTGTGTCCAAATCCTCTTGGTTGTTTCATGGCCGACCATGGGATTCCTTGTGCCAACTTAGGGACCCCATGGAATCACTTTTGTGTGATAGTAACCTTTTATCATATTCTTTTTAAAGAAAGGAAACTATAACCAAACTCTGTAACACATAAGTAATACAATTTTAATTTTGTTTACATAAATTATCTCTTAGACTATAAATAGTCATTGGAAAACTAAAACTATTTCATACATCATGGTATTTTTTTATAATTTTTATACATTAAAAAAATTTATTTTTGACACCATGATGATGAAGTGATTACCTCATTAATGAACAATTTAAATAAAATGAAAAGATAAGGTAAAATCTAAGACTTACACTTGTCGAAAACCTATTGGATGGGTGTATTTCGAACCATTATCACCATATCCTTAAAATATATCATTTTGGGACCATTAAAATCCTAAAATCAATTTATAATAATGTTACGTTTCCAGACTTTCCAAAAGTGACCATCTTCCCTCTTATAAAAGGCCCCACCTCTACCCCCATACCCATAGTTCTCAAGCCCTTAGATCATCGAACCTCTTCTAATAATATCTCTCCACATCCCTCTCTCACTACTAGAAGCCTCACATTGGGCAGAAGACTTTCCATTGAATCCTTTGACTCAAATCAAGAACAGTTACATGATTTAGAGGAATAACAAGGAACATACAAGCGAGTCAAGTCGGACAAGAGGTAATGTGATTTCTTATATCACATTAAATTCCATGATATTTCCATTTTTCACCACTTATTTGATGCATGTGGTGTATTCTAAACTTCCATTTCATATATATTGTCATGATTCTATTTATATTCGTGGTATTATGTGATTCATTTGGTCTTTATTATCTTTTGGTCATACGACTCGATTGATTACAACGAGGTAAGTGGTTTTTATCTCACTTTTTATTCCCATGAGATTCATGATACATTTTCCACTATTTCCATTTTTTGGTGTATGTAATGCCCATGATTGTAGTCTTTGTGTAATATAATTTACTTTATGGGTATTTAATTCTTCACTATATGACCCTTCTTTAATGGGGTGTACATTTCAAAAGTTACCCAAATCTGTAAGGGAATCTTTCACCCTCCCCTTTTTAAAAGACTTTTTTTGTAGGTATTTTAATTTACATCTTCTTATATTGGGATATGTTATTATATATCCTTATTTATATAAATTTTATGTCCATATGATGATATACCCTTTTTTTCACTCATCAACTCATTTTCTGAATTTTAATGTGATGCCATTGGGCTTTTGAATTTCTATAAGGGAACTTCTTAACCCAATTTCTATTCTTTGGGTTAAACATATACTTCATGATTATGTCATTCTATGAATATTTGTGGATTACCTCTGATTGTTTTAAACTTAATATCTACTTATATTGTGTGTATTTATATTTGTCACACATAATTATGTAATTGATTTATCCTTAATCTAAGGATACTTCCTTTGTATGGGACATCGTCTCAATCTCCTTTCATTAAGGAATGCATCAATTTATATAAGACCTTAATTTATCGGTTTTCTAATAAACCATTTTTTCATTTCATTTCAATCAAAAGGAATCTTTTTACAAGAAGCGTTTTACTAAACGTCAAAAGGAATTTTTTTGTCTTGCTTATAAGGTGACAAAGACTTCTTCGCTGTCGTAACCATTATTTGAGTTTCAGATTCCTCTATAAGACATAACTTTTTTAAAAGAAAAATAAATACCATGTTTTACTTCTAGTTTATTTTGGTATTGAAAATATTTTTGGTAAGGTTTTGATTATATCAATATGTGGCAGTGATATCCTATGATTGAAATGTGGAAATGTTATGTTTTCTTTATGCATGTTTTATGTGATACGAATATGTTATGGTGCTCGGAAATTGTTTATGAAGTCAGGTGGTTCCATGATAAACTAATGGCGAGTGAGCCTGAGATAGATCTCCAATGAATTTGGTAATGTGAAGGAGTTAAACTCTAAAGTTTCTCTGAAGATATTTATGGAATATATTCTGATGGGTATTCAAAACATAACCATGAGGGTTACTCCCGATGTAAAAATGTTATGAATTCCTCAATTTACCTTTATGTTTTATGATTTCCATGTGAATTTCGAAAATCTTATGATTTCATGGGATATGTTAAAAATAATATGTTATGTATATATTGATGATCTAATGTTTTCTTTCTTTGCGTGTCACTTAATGAGATTTTTATGCTCATCCTAGGTTTTTGAAACGTTTTTCACAGGACATAAAGTTGAATAGGGTCAATGATGGGATGAAGGAAATGTCATGATGTCTAAAACATGGAACTAGACATGACTCTTTTGTTCAAGATTTTTATTTTGTGAAAAAATTGAAACTAAGTAGATGGTTCTACTTTGTACTCATTTAGATGTAATAGTTATGTCTTAATTCTCTAAAACTCTATACCCCAAAAATCCTCAATGTGAATTATTTATTTAATTCATGATTATGTAATGTTTTATGTCTGGGTCCTTATAGTTGGTATCAAAGGCCGGTTTAGATAAATTTAGAGGTTAGGTTATACTATAAGAACAAGTGACATTACCATAATGGTTAGGATTTCAGAAGGAGTCATAGTTTTTTTATAGATAATGTAAACAAGTTTAAGATAATATGAATAATTATATATTAGTTTTTACCCTCCTCGTATGATATTATATGCTTATTTTAATAATATACTCACACTGACCTTTTTGGTTTTAGTAAATGGCTGGATCTAGCTGGCACCAAAGTAACAATGGATGTGAAGAAAACTGTGACAGTTTTCTGAACGAGCAACTGAATGATATGGTAGCTGTAATAAGAACTATTGTGGTTATTCTAAACCTAGTATTAGGAGTCATGATTGACCACGTGAACCTTAGTGATTTTTATAAGAATCATATATGCGAGAAAAAAATCCCTACCTAAGATCAAGTAATAATCATAAACGTAAGTGTGTTCAAAAACCTATGTTTCAAAGAAGTGGAAAGAAACCCCTAGGAAAATGTTTCAAAGGGACAGAAAGATGCTATAGATGTGGAAATGAAGGCCATAAAGCAAGAAACTTCCATGGAAAAAATGAACCATTCAGTTGAATCTAGGAAATGGAAAAAAGTTCTTTTTGAGGTATCAGTTGAATGTTTTAAATGTGGTGTGCATCATAATTATGCAAACACATGTCCTATGAAGATGTTTCTGGAATGGGATCACCAATATCGTACAAATTGTTTTTCCAATACCTAATGCCATTTCGATCGAGGATAAAGAAACATACAATGACCATTGAAAGGTATGGATTATTTCTTTACATATGTTTTCATATTATTGAATCTTAGGAAATAATTCATGATTTTATTTGTAGGAAGAAAGTATTTCAGAATAATTTGGAGGGAATGGTTAATGGATCCTGAAGAATTTTGAATGAGCAAGAAGTCAACATATAAGGGATTCAAGAGTTATGGTAGATTTTAGGATGGTGAAATTCGTAAAAGTATTAAGGCTCTTTTGATGATGATTTTACATTAGAATACTTTTTATTGTATGTGTAACCCTGATGTTTGATATATGAAAATTTTATTCAAGGAATTATTATCTTTTATTTTGTGGATATAGTTATAAAGAACCATTTTGGTTTATATGATCCTTGAATTTGAGGTAATTACCATTTAATACATTTTGGGATTCAAAATGAAAGTTATTAGATAAAATTTTTGGTTAAAATATGTTTTGATTATTTTTGATGAATTTATCTCTTTTTGGGATTATTAGAAATTTATGTAGTTTTTAAAAAGGGACAACACGTAAACCGTGTGGCAACCCATAATTTCGGACGAAGCTGTGAGAATCAAGCACACAACTAAAGTGTGACTGGTATTTATCGCCTACCACTGGACTACATGAAGTCCCTGGTCAGTATGACTAATTATTTTTAGATAGATGATCTCATGAATCAGGATTAAGTTGGTTTTTGGGAAATTATTAACCTATCATAAAGGATATGTGATTAGTTTAATTAATTTTTAGAATGAGGCTTTAAGAGTGACTGATGTTTTTTGGAGATAAAGGTTAAGATTTACCTTGGAAGACTGTGTGATTAAATTCTTCAGAAATTTGGGTTTCAATCTTATTTTGGATTAATTTGAAGAATTTTATGGATAGTTTTTTATTTAATGGTCTTTCTTAAACCTTGGGTTCTTTTTGTTGAATTTTGGAGATTAAGAGTAGTTTTTCTTTTTGTAAAATATTATTATTTTTTGGATTATATAATGTTTTACTAAAATTTTTGGTTTTGGATATGGTCTAAAGACATTTTAAATATATAGTTTATATTTTTTTGGGATTAGGTGATTCTCAAGAAGTTTATTATTGTGCTCTTAATGTGAACAATTCATCATAAATACTCATCTTTTGGAGAAAACGTGAGTTTCTGTTAGAAATATAGTAAGAGATGAAAGTCTACATGACAAGTAAGTAGGTTTACTTATTTTTTATTTAAGAACTTAAATAAATTACTCAATTAATAGTAACTTAAAAAAACATTGTCTATTAACTTTTTCTACTGGGGAATCAAATAATGTTTAACCCATCACAATTTTGTGGTTTTCGTGTTCTTAACTTTCTCCTAATCATTTTTTTATCACTCTGCATCAGAACATGACCCTTACTTTCTCCTCCATATCCATGTTTTCAGGGGATATTATTATTGGTTATCTCAGGTGACCATTTTACTTATCTTTCTTTCTTTTAAAGTGATAGTTTTATGAACTCCTTTTCTAATGTGGGGATTTCAAAAATTTTTCCTAGCCCAATTTTAAAATTGCGAGGATGCAATTCCCAAAAGGGGGAAGGATATTACATTCCAGGTAAAAAAAATATGACATTATCATATTTATTAATAATTTTGAATAAAATGATAATATTACATTAAAGGGAATGCTATGTTCGATGGTATACCCAATACGCAACAATGAGTTTCTTTGAAATCTTAGGTTACACATTAAAAATATAATAATATAATTTTAAATTTTAGTTAATGCATTCCCATTGTAATGGCAGGAATGAACAGAAATATCTAAAAAATGATTATATATTTTTGTTAAATATTTTAACAATTACATAATAAATGATAGAGGCTTAAAGTGCAAGTGAATCCAATTTTAAGAATAAATATTCTAATATTCTTTAAAAGGTCAATTAACCGCCTTTTGATGGAGAACCCATTTTAAAACTACTTTTTGTCAAATTTTAAATGTTATATTTGAAAAAATAGAATCTTTCTTTAGAATCGGGACATCAAAATGCACTTTGTGTAAATTTTTGTTATTTTTCTGATAAAGTTCATTTTTAAGGAATAGTGAAAAATGTTGTATTTTAATTCAAAACCTCCTTTTTATGTAATTTATTTATTTGGTTAGATTATATTTTTCATTAGTTTTAATGTGTAATTAGAATATATTTTTACCATTTAATTCAATGATGTTCATTGTAATTAATTTCACATTGATATTGGACATAAACAAGTGACAACATTTGACAGATATTGTTTCTTAAAAACACGCTATTTGTTTTGACAGTGGGAATTAATTATAAAATTAATTAATGCAACTTATATGTTTTGAATTTGGTAAAATTGAAATAATTTTTGAATTTTGAATATCAAATTTACTTTGGATAAATGTTTGGTTTTTTTCTTACAAATGTTCTTTTTTAATGAATAGTGAAAATACTGCATTTTACTTCAAAACTGCCAATTCATATAATTTAATTATTTAGCTATATTATCCTTTTAATTGGTTTTAAAGTGTAATTGAATTATGTTTTTATCAATTAATTCATCCTTGTTCATTGGAAGTAATTTCACTTTTCAATTGGATGTAAAAACAAGTCAATATTTTTATAAATTTTACTTCTTAAAAAACCAGTCTTTGGTTTTGACAATGAGAATTATTTTTAAATTAATTACTGAAATTTGTATGATTATAATTTGGTAAAATGTATTCGATATTTAGAATAAAAAGTTACAAATTTTATAATTAATACTCTTGTTTTTGGACATTATGAATAGTAACGACGACAATTATCTTTAATTATCATGATTAATTAGTAATCTGGTAGTTATGGGTAATAAAATAATATCATACAAATATAAAATGACCCAAAAATGTGTCCAAATCCACTTTGTTGTGTCATGGACAACCATGGGATGCCTTTTACCAACATAAGGACCCCATGGAATCACTTTTGTGTGATAGTGACCTTTTATCATATTATTTTTAAAGAAAGGAAAATATAACCAAACTATGTAACACCTAAGTAAAAAAATTTCAATTCTGTTTACATAAATGATCTATTAGACTATAAATAGTCATTGTAAATCTAAAATGATTTCCTACATCATGTTATTTTTTTATAATTTGTAGACATTAAATAAATAAATTTATTTTTGACATCATGATGATGAAGTGATTACCTCATTAATGAACAATTTAAATAAAATGAAAAGATAAGGTAAAATCAAAGACTTACACTTGTCTAAAACCAATTGAATGGGTGGATTTCAGACCATTATCACCTTATTCTCAAAATATATCATTTTTTTACCTTTAAAATCATACAATCATTTTATAATAATGTAACATATCAAGACTTTCAAAAAGTGACCCTCCTCCCTCATATAAAAGGCCCCTACCTCTACCCCCTTACACACACCTCTCCAGCCCCTGGCTCATCCAAAATCTGATCATATTATCTATCCACATCCCTCTCTCACTCATAATAGCCTCACATTGGGAAGAAGTGTTTCCAAATAATTCTTTGGCTCAAATGAATAATAGTTACTTGATTTAGAGGAAGAACAAGGAACATACAAGTGAGTCAAGTCAGACATGAGGAAAGGGGATTTCTTATCTCACTTTTAATTCCACGAGATTTCCATTGTTCACCACTTATTTGTTGAATGTGGTGTATTTTATACTTCCATTTCATATATATTATCATGATTCTATTTATATTCATGGTATTATGTGATTCATTTGGTGTTTATTATGTTTTGGTCATACGACTCGATTTATTACAATGAGTTAAGGGGTTTTTATCTCACTTATTATTCCCATGAGATTCAAGCTACATATGCCACTATTTCCTTTTGTGTGGTGTATTTACTGACCATGATTGTATTTTTTTTGTAATATACTTTACTTAATGGGTATTTACATATTTATTGTATGACCCTTCTTTCACGGGGTGTACGTTTTGAATGTTATCCAAATCGGTAATGGAACCTTTCACCATCCTCTTTTTAAAAGACTTTTTTTTGTTAGTTCTTTTAATTTACATCTTTTTGTGTTGGTATATGTTCTTATATATCCTTATTGCTGTAAATTGTATGTCCAAGTGATGAGATACCCTTTTTACCTCTCATCAACTCATTTTTGGAATTTTAATGTGACGCCGTTGGGCTGTCGAATTTCTATAACGGAAATTCTTAACCCAATTTCAATTCATTGGGATAAACCTCTACTTATTGATTATGTCATTCTATGAATATGTGTGGATGACCACGGATTGTTTTACACTAAATAGACACTTATATTTGGGGTATTTATATTTGTCACAAATAATTATGTAATTGATTTAACTTTAATCTAATGATACTATCTTTTTACGAGACTTCATCTCAATATCCTTTAGTTGAGGCATAAATCAATTTATATAAGACCTTATTTTATTAGTTGTATAATAAAACCTTTTGAATTTTAATTTCATTCAAATGGAATATTTTAACACGAAGCATTTTACTAAACAAAAAAAGGATTGTTTTTGTCTTACGTATACAACGACAATGACTTCTCTGCCACCATGATCATTATTTAAGTTTTGGCTTCCTCTACAAGCAATAACTTTTTTCAAAAGAAAAATAAATACAATTTTTTAATTTTATTTTATTATGGTATTGATTTTTTTTATTATATCAATGTGTTTTATTGATATCTTGTGATTGAAATGTGGAAATGTTATGTTTCCTTTATGCCTATTTTATGTGATACGATTATGTTGTGGTACGTGGGAATTTTTTATGAATTCCTGTGGTTCCATGATAAACTAAGGGAGGGTGAGACCAAGATAGCTCTCTAATGCATTGGGTAACACAATGGAGTTAAATGCTAAGGTTTCTCTGAAGAGATTTTGGGAATATACTTTGATGGGTATTCCAAACGTAACCATGAGGGTTACTCCCAACGTAAGAATGTTATGAATTCCTCAAGTTACCTTTATGTTTTATGATTTATATGTTTGTTTCACAAATCTAATGACTTCATGCGATATGATAAAAGATTTTGTTATGTATATATAGATGATATAATGTTTTCATTCTTTGTGTATCCCTTTATGAGCTTTTTATGCTCATCCCATGTTTTTGAAATGCTTTTCACATGACATAAAGTATAATAGGTTCAAGGATGGGATCAAGGAAATGTCATGATGTCTAAAACATGGAAGTATACTTGACTCTTTTGTTCAAGAGTTTTTATTTTGTGATAAAATAGAAACTAAGTAGATGTGTCTACTTTGTAATCATTGAGATGTAAAAGTTATACCCTAATTCTCTATAACTGTAAACCTGAAAAGATCCTTAATATGAATTATTCATTTAATTCACGATGTTGTATTGTTTTAAGGTAAGGTACTTATACATACAATAATTTACTAATATAAAATGATCATATTGTATTTGTCAATCAATGGGGTTTAAGATATAATTATTTTCTCTAGGGGGATGAGGCAATTCGATAACAGAATCCGTTGGGAAAAAATCACTCAAGGTAACATTGTAGCATTTTTGGGTAGGATGTGTTTTTTGACAAAGCATGTTTTCATGGTAAATTGTCATGTTATAGATATTTTATTGAAAATTAATGTTGACAAAAAACCATTACAATGGAATGAATGATCTTGAGGCAGTACTGAAGAACAAATATAAGGTGGATCCATATTCCAGTGTTTTCGAAATTTTTGGGGTCTAAAATTTGGAGTTTGGTAAGAATTTAGAAATGTGTATTTCCTTGAAGGTCTCATAAAAATATTTCAAAGGCATTAATTTTGCGATGATGGGTTTTATAAAGTGTATTTTGTAATTACATGAAGAAGGATGAAGGTGATCCTTGCAATTATGAAAAGCTTCACGAACGGTAGAGATCAAGAGCATTGAGAGGGAGCATTCCAACGAATCAATATTTTTGATGGAAGGCTTCACTTTTATGATGATCATTATGGTGGTGGTGCAAAGTTATTGAAGGATTTTTTCACAATTACGATGAGCTCTACAATTAGAAAATTTCCATGGTGCTTCCTAAAATAGAGAAAATTTCATCTGAAATTTTGGAGCTCTGTGAAATGGGCTTATGTGGCACTAACGTGGCATGAAGGATTCTAGTGTCGATGAAAATTTCCTTTAAATAATCCCCTACACCCTTGTGAAGAGTAAACAAACCCAAAAAATTTACTTAAGGCTCTCTCATCGTGAAGGAGGTTCGTATAGGAAGAAAGTTATACGAGTAAAAGGAGAATTCATAGAAGTTAGTTTTGATATGTGAAAGGAAGGCACTCTGTGAAAGCTAGTTCAGCTTCATGGAAGTAGTGTGCTTCTCAAAGTCATGTTTGATATTAAAAAAATAGAAAATGCAGTCTTTCTCTTCGATAGAATGATATCTATAAATGCTTGAGCTATGTGATGTAGTGTGCTCTACAAAGGCTTGAGCTATGTGAAGCAGTGTGCTCTACAATGGTGTGTTATTTTCGAAGAGGTGATAACTTTTAGAAGGCTTGATTGAGATTTTTAAAATAGGGAGCTTT
Organism: Viscum album; assembly: GCA_963277665.1. Classification (NCBI taxonomy): domain Eukaryota; kingdom Viridiplantae; phylum Streptophyta; class Magnoliopsida; order Santalales; family Viscaceae; genus Viscum; species Viscum album. Next base: position 1,803,120,820 of record OY728145.1, on the reverse strand, counting down.
GGGAAGTAGTGATCTTTGAAAAATTATTTCCAAGGTTATTGAAAAATGTTCAGTGGATAAATATTGGTCTTCAATAGGTAATCTACTTAAAGTTCAAGATACATTCATTAGAAATAATTAACAGAACTACAAGAATTTAAACTATGAGTGGATCATTTGAAGATTTAGTGAGCACACTTCAGTTGACAGATCAGTGAGCTTTAAAATTGTTATTTTTTGTAAACAAATAGGGACAATGAGTCCACTTTTATCTTTTAAACAACAATGCACTTAGAGTGGATTTGATACATCGGTACATTTCCAGTGTATTCTCCTTGGATGTAGCCCAGTACAGAAGAACAAAGTAAAAATTTTGTGCCTTTTGCATGCTTTAAGGTTTGTTCAAATTCTGCAATGGGAAGGGTAAGGATTAGAGTATTTTCTAAAATCATAACAATATCAAAGGGTTTCATTGTTTTAATATTTCATAACATGATTCACCCCCCTTAGGGTATCTAGCCTAGTGGACCTAACAATTAGTATCTGATCGAATGGTTCATATCAGTGTTTCTCTCTCTCAATGGAGTTCACCAATCATAAATGGGTTCTTATCTTCGACTGGAGATAATATTAGTTATAGAATAATCATATGTAACACTAATTTTGATCTTAGGGAATGGATGTGTTTATAGCAGCGATGCATGGTATCTTAGCCGACATCAATAGTGGGGCATTATCATATGCTTAATGAAGGGAATTGGATACAGTCACTAAGGGAATTAATGTTTTTGGGGGAGTATTATTAAATGCTATCTATATGAAGTTGATTTCCTTAAAATATCACATAATATTTGTGAAAATCTATTGAATATATATAATGTCGATACAAATGTTGAGAGGAAAATCTGCAAGTTATGTGGAACAAGAATGAATATATGAGAATGATCCCGAATGAGTCTGTTTATCAATTATTTGATAGGGTAAATATTTTTGTGGAATACATGTGAGGTCATGGAGAATTTATTGAATACATAAATATTTTAGGGCACATATTTAAGAAACTTCCACCTCGATTCAATCCGAGTGTTTTAGTTTTGGAAGATAAAGATTTGAAATAGCTGACACTGGATAACTTTTATAGTTCCCTTGTAGCATGTAAAATGAGAAATGATGACAATGATGTTGTGGAAAATGGGAAATCCAAATAGGTTTCATTAATGGCCATGAATAATATCACCATTTAAGAATATTAGGAATAAGAAGAAAAAGACTAGGTGATGTCATTCCTATCTTCAAATCTACAAAGAGGAAAAAGAAAGTTCATGTTTAATCATCCAATGGCGTGTTTTTGATGTGGAAAGGTTGGAAATCATGCATAAAGGAGTACAAAGATGTTCCAAGAATATGGTGTGTAGGAAGTCGAAATTCCCAAGAAGTCTTCAAACTATGTGATATGCAAGAAACCGTTTAAGAGAAATTTCATTATGAAAAATAATCTTCAAACTATTCCTCTTCCTGGTTCCGATCCTGGGTCTCATGGATGAACTTAAAGATACCTGACCCACTGGGATGAGGATCATGTGCGTGACAGTTTATATGAGTCTAAGGTTGAATATGTTTAAGAGATAAAGATCTGTAAAGATCGCATAGAAAATGATATGGTGGTAGTTTTGATTAATTATCAAAAAAAACTATGAAACAATTTCTGATCAATAAGAATATGAAGTTGTAGTATGATTCGATATGGAATCTGAATTATGATCATATTTTAAGGAGATAGATGTTTGGAGAGAAAAAAGAAGAAGAAATCCAATAATGTGGTACATAATTCCAAACTCTATATGTAAAAGCAGGAAGAAAAAATGTATGATTTGATGAAAGAAATTGAAAATCATAAGTCTTCATTGATAATGGAATTAGAAAAGGTGAGGATTAAAAAATCATAGTTGAAGAACAGATAATGATGATCGTTGGTATAAATAACATAGCTAAAGTACAATTTAAATGCATTGAGAAACTTTAAGAAGAAGTTTTCAATCTGTGATGAAAAGTTAAAGATCAAGGAAAAATATTGACTCTTAATATGAGATCGGAAAATCAGATCTCTCAAAAGATGGAACAGTTGGATGTAAGGAATAGTAGTCTAGTAGAAAAAAAGTAACAATCATGTTCAGATGTTAAGACTGATGTGGAGCCTGACAAAAAAAGCTGCGATATGAACTCATTCTAAGATTGAAGGTTGATTTAGGCTTAAATTAGACCTAGAATACACAATGATCCCAATGGATAACTAGAAGTTTTTGAAGTGATACGTAGGAATACACCAAATATGAGGTGTTATTTCTATGGAAAGATTGGACATTCATAGAATGTGTTTTCTATATCCAAGATATACCCAAGGGAACAAGAAAATAGTGGCATCCAAATAGAGCTCAATATTATAGAATATATTTTGAGGGACATTATTTTTGGTTTGGAATATTTAGGTACATGGATAGATATCTTACAACAATCATGAAGAAGAATGTACGTAAGAAAAACCCAAGCGGTTGCATGAAGCAAATTAGAGAATCCACAAGTAATCTGAAAATATAAAATCAATTTGCAACACTGTAGGATGAAGATGGTCCATCATAATCTAAGGAATATCATTTTTTTCAAAATAAACTAAGTATGAATTAAAAAACATGGATCGAAAGGAAAAGAGCTGAGAAGGTAGTGGTTACATAAATTTTTCTTAAAGCGTTAGACCATTGTAGTGTATGGCTCTATGACAATGTTTTCACATCTGATATAAAAAGGAATAAATATCTTTTTATGGGCATAATGTATTCCAAATAAGGAGTTATGAAATTTGGAAATGATGAAGGACTAAAGATACATCTATTAGGAAAGGCTAGGTTTTGGGGAAGAGAGATGATACATATTGATGTCTTAGTAGAATATGGTCTAAGTCGCAATATTCTTAGTGTTTATCAACTACGTGACTTAGGGAATTCTATAATATTTACTAAGAAGATGTGTATTATGAAAATAAGATATCGTTCATATTTCTTATAGGGAAAACAGAAAAAGGAAAATCTTTATCGTATAATTGGAGAAGAGGATATATATATTGTTTATCCAGAGAAGAAAATAAGATGTTGTCGCATAAACGAATGGTCATTTATGTCAACCATCCTTAAAAAATATGGTAAAGTGTGATGCAGCTATAGAAATCCCAATGCTATCATATGATCATACTCATACATGAAATGCATGTCAAAAAGGTAAAATAATTAGAAAAACGTACAAGGATGAGGAATATAAGTCAACAAGAGTGCTTGAGTTGGTCATGCAAGATGTTTGTGGACATATCTCACCAAGATCTATTCACAGGAAGAGATATTACATTCTTTTAATTGATGACTATAATAAAATGGCATGGTTATTTGACATTTACCATAATTATCATGTGTTCAGCAGCTTAAAATAGTGTCAGATTGAATCAAAAATGTTTCATGGGAAGAAATTATGATGTTTTAATCTAATAATGGTATGAAATTCACAAACAGTCGGGTAGAGGATTATCTCATGAAACATGGGACAAGGCATAAATTTTTTTCAGTGAGAACTCCCAAACATAAGGGATTATTTGAGAGGAGAAATTGTATTATCAACAAAAAGGCAAGAACAATTCTTATTTAAAAAGATCTACCAAGGGAATTTTGGAAGTAAGCAGTTCTGTGATTGGTCTACATTTTAAGCATGGATTTTTTGTGTCTGGAAGAGGGAATGACTCTGTATAAGATATTGTATAGAAATAATCAAACAGTGAATTACTTTTGAATCTTTGGAAGTAAGTGGTTTATTCTCAAAAAAGAAAAAAAGGAAATATCAATGATGTGGAGATGAGGGGATATTCTTTGGTTACTCAGGAAAATTAAAATCATATAAATTCTTTAATAAGAGTCTGGGAAATTTAGTTGAGAGAAATGTTGTCACTGTAGTGGAAAATGAAGATAATACTCAACAAAACATTGAATCGTTTTCTAAAGAAAACGATGAGGATACAAGATACATAGAGAGATAAGATGTAGCATATGTTAATTTAGAAGACCATACTGATGATGAGCAAGAAAAATTCAAGTTTTTATCTGCATTGAATCCAAATAGATGAGTTGAAATTGATAGGAAAAATATCATCGGTGATCAAAAAAGACATGTTCAAATAGTTAGAATGAATTCAATGTAGAATACATTTTTATTATCTCAAGTAGAGCTGAAATGTTTTGCAAATGTAATTGGAGGTGAGAACTGGGTTCAAGCTATGAATTAAAAACTAGATCAGATTGAGAAGAATCAAACGTGGGATATTATTTTGAGGACAAAAAATAAGAATGTCATCGGGACAAAATGGGTATTTCCCAACAAGATGAATGAATATGGAATAGTGATTTGAAACAAAGAACAATTAGTGTGAAAAGTTTACTCCCAAATAGAGGGTATTGATGTAAATGAAACATTTTCACCTATTGAAAGGCTGGAAATAATCAGATTATTCTTGGCCAGGTTTTCTAGATATACAACAAATCATTATTTTTGAATGGGGTTCAAGAAGAATAATTTTATATTGATCATCCAGATGGTTTTATCATTCTTGAAGATGATAAAAAAATTAACTTTTGAAGAAAGTGCTATATGGACTGAAACAAGAACAAAGAACATGATACTCGAGGCTTAATTAATTTTTGAAGAATCATGGATTTCAGTATCGTAGATTTGAATACAATCTATATTTCATCAATGATAGTAATAAAAGGATTATTGTGCTAGTTTATGTTAATGTCATAATAATTGGTGGATCATATAAAGATCAATGAAAATAGTTGTCCAAATTCATGAAAAGTGAGTTTGAAATTTTAATGATTGGTGTGCTGACATTTTTCTTTGGTTTACAGGTGACATAAGGAATGAATGAATCTTTTATTTCTCAATCCAAATATCCCTCGTAGGTTCTGAGAATATTTTGAATGGAAGATTCCAAAGCGATGAAGACTCCATTTGCTACCAAAATGAAATTATCAAAATATAATGATGGAAAAGAAGATAATATCACTGAATACAGAAAAATTATTGGAAGTTTATTATACCTAATAGTGACAAGACTTGATATTGTTTTCACCACATTCCAAGCAGCGAGATACAATAGAAATCCTAAGGAAATCCATATGCTTTTAGTGAAAATAATACTTTATTATATTAAGGGAATTTTGGATTTTAATATGATGAATACTGATAAAAATCAACCAAAGATTTTGGTATATAAATATGTAGATTGGTTTAGATCAGCAGATGATAGGAAATCTATGTCAGGAGGTGTTTTCTATCTTGGTGGTTTGTTTATTTCATGTCTAAGAATGAAGAAGGATTTCATTTCATTAAGAACCATAGAAATTGAGTATATTTCCTCCACATATTCATGCACATAGTTATTATGAATAAAGTAACAGGTTTATGATTTGATTGTTGAAGTGAAGTCTCCGATCTGAATCCAGTGTGATAATTCAAGTGCTACAAATCATATAAAAAATGCATTCCATCTCTAAAGAAAAAATAAAATTGAGATCAAAAATCATTTTATCAAGGAGAAAGAGTATCAAGGGATATGGAAGTTGATGTATATTCCTACAGAGCTACAGTTTGTAGACATTTGTAAAAAATAATTACCCATGAAAGCTTTTGAGAGGCATCAACTGGTTTTGGGAGTCCTGTCGACTCCCAGACTAGAAAAAGTGTGGATGTGGGACCCCTCTCCCTGAGGTATGATGTGTTATTCCCTGAGGTAATGATATTTTTTCCCCAGTTGTAGACCACAAAGGAGTGACCTTTGGGTTCATTGAGAAAGAGGGGAAATGTGACTATTAAATGGGGGAGAAAGTGTGGATTTTTATAAGAGAAAATTTCTTAGTCAAATACCTGGTGAGAAGCTGATAGGTGGAGCAGCGAGATAGGGGGAGCAATGATATAGGTGGAATTTTTAAATCTAAAAATTCTAGAAGAAATCAATCAAATATTCGATATCATGATAGCTGAGGTTCTTTATGAAATTGGAAGAGTGTTGTTGGAATATTATCAACAATTGGTGATTGAAATGAAGTGATTCATTGATGAAATTTTCCTACTAGTATTGTTTCTCATGTTGAGCATTGCTCATGTGGGACTAGAGTATGTGTTGATTGAATCTTTAGTCACTATTTGAATCACAATAGGAAAATGATGTTATATAATAGAAGGAACTTCAGTGAGGTATCAAATTGTAGAGAATCATTATTAAAAGAGTTACCAATAAAACCAAAGAGGGATATTGTTGGAAAAAAAATCATCCAAGGCAACATTGCAACATTTTTTGGGTTGGTTGTGCTTAAAAAAACTGGTTTTCATGGTGAATTGTCAAGTTCCATAGATGTTGTTGACAATTCATGCTGACAAATAACCATGAAATATTAATGAATGATCTAGATGTGATACAAAAAATGTGATATAAGGTGGCACAATTTTTCAGTTTTTGCCAAATAAGTGAGGTCCAAAATTTAATGTTTTCTATGCAATTTGAAAAGTGTATTTCCTTAAATATCTCATCAAAATATATAAAAGACTTTAATTTCATGAAGATGGGATTTATAAAGTTGATTTGTCATATACATGAAGAAAGCTAATGGTGATATCTGTGATTACGATGAGCTTCGATAAGAGTAGAGATGAAGAGCATTGTGATGGCGCATTTCAGCAACACAAAGGATATGACGGAAGGATCTACATTTACGAATAGAATTGATTCATTGGCACAAATGTATTGACAAAACACTTCACTATTAGGATGAGATCTGTGATTTGAAAATTGTCATGGTTCTTTACAAAATAGAGATAATATTGGCTGAAATTTCGGAGCATTGAAAAATTGGATTACATGGAGATGTAGTGGAATGAAAGGTTATAGAGTATGTTCCAATCACCTATAAATAGGCCCATAACCACTAAAGAAGAGTTTGATAGGAAAATAAAGACATAAGGCTCTCACATCGTGAAGGAGGTTTGTAGAGGATGTGAGCTGAGCGAAAGCAAGGGGAATTCACAGAGGCCATTTGTGCTCTGTGGGAGTAAGGAATTCCAGGAAGTCAAGATCAATATTGCGGAAGAAGTTTTCTTTACAAATTCTTGTTTATGCTTTGATAAATCACAATGTTATATTTTCTATTTGATGAATTTTTCTCTTTTAAGGCTTGAGCTTTGCGAAGAAATGTGCTCTGGGAAGGCTTGAGCTCTGTGAAGCAGTTTTCTCTATGAAGGTGTGTACTTTGTGAAGTGGAATGAACATTACGAAGGCTTTTTTGAGATTTGAAACATATGAAGCTTTGCGAAGTAGTGATATTTTCGAAATAATTTTAGCATTTATTGCTCATTGTTCAATGGAAAGGGTTTATTCTTTAGTAAATGAAGATTGGACTTGAACAGAACATCTTAATATAATGGAGGATTCATTTATTAGAGATAATAAAAGAACCTATAAGTATTTATACTATGAGTGTATACTCTGAAGAATTAGTGAGCCCACTTCATTTATGTGGGAAGTGAGCGTTCAAATTGTAATTGGTTTTAAAACAGTAGGGACAGTGAGTCCAAATCAAACTTGTAAACAACTGTGTGCTTATAGTGGATTCAGTACTCGGACACATCGTTAGTCTATGCTTCTTGGACATAACCTAATGAGTGTGAAACAAGTAAAATTATTGTCTCATGTGCATGATTTAAGTATTGTTTATAATATGCAACAGGATGGAGAGAGAAGATATTTTTTTTTTCTGAAAACAAAAAAAGATCAAAAGGGTCAGTGGTTTTAATTTTTCATACTCGAATTCACCCCCTCTCAGGGTATCGAGCCGAGTGGAACTAACAGAATCCATAGATATTTCATCCCATTTCTATATAGGGAAAATAAGTGGATAGAACAAAAATTATTATAATATTCTATAACAACTTAATATTTTATGACATTTATTTCTATATAAATAAATTTAATTTCATTAATATATTTCTTTATATTCAACATTAAGTTTAAATAAACTTTGGTATATAACTATTTAAATGTAACTATAATTACACAGTCGTTAAAATAATGATATGAATAAAAATTAAAATTAAAATTAAAAATAAAATATTAAAATATTTATAAATTTTTTATAGAATTTAAATGTATTGATTAATTCATATAAAATAAGTACTTTATTTTCAGTAAAGTCGTTTTATTTTTAAAAATATATTTTCTTCAAAAATGGTGATTATTACTTTTTTGCACAAACATTATAACTAATTTATAAATTTTTAAAAAATTTATTTTTGTAAATAAATAGAATTTTTGAACTCATAATTTAGATATTAACATAGTATATATATTTTTTAAATTTTATTTAAAATTTTATTTTTTTGGTGAATAATAGAAAATACTAATTCTTTATGAAAAATGTTTTTATTTTCATGTATTTACAAAGTCACATTATATTATATATTGATTTTAACCATTAAATAATTTATTTTAATTAATAATAATCCAATATATTTCACTTATATCAATATTAAACTTGATTTTAATATAAAAACTTTTTATACTTAAAAATGAATTTTTATGGAAAACCATTTTTTATCTTTTTCTATAGGTTTATTTTATTATTAATTTAAGATACTTATAGATATTTAATTTTATGTGATTTAATCCATATTTTTAATTAAAATTTAAAAAATAATGAGGAAAAATACATTTTCCCAATGTGAGCAGTAACTTCGGTAAAAAGTCAGTTACAATGGTAAGATTTCAAACTATTTAAAAGAGTTCACACTAAAATGATAAGGGTTTAAAAGAACTAAAATATTGTTCAAATCATATTTTATTGTCATATTTATACCCTATATCATATACTTTTCTAATATGATTCATTTTCGATCCATTTTTCTTGAATAAGGCATTAATATATTTTAATCTTTTGAAAAATTAGAAGTGTATCATCTACCTCGTTTATATAAAGACACCCTATATCCTATATACTAACAACATTATGTTCCTCTTATATCAGACTATACCTATGAAAATCCTTTCCTAAAATCCCTCCCCTTGTCTTATAGGTCCAATTTTTATTGGAAAACCATCATATGAAGGCTTTAGGTATAAACCTAAGTAGGTTTTTTTAGAGAAGAGGTACAGTTCTTAATCGATATATTTAAATTTGATCTTCCACCATATCTAAAAATGTTTTATCTATATTAAAATAATCAATAAAATATCAAAAATATATTTATATATAATTATGATGATGTAACAACCATTTTTTTACCACTTTTCCATCAAATGATAAATGAAAGTACTGCATGTGCGTACGTATGAACTACCACATCCACATAGTAATATCATTAAATTTACATCATTTCCTCTCACAGATATTAATAATTATATATTTAATGAATATATATAACATTTTTTATATAATTAAAATTCTAGAAATAAAAAAAAATTATTTTTTTCTCTAATTTTCATTAGAAAATGAAAATAGAGTTTGTGTGTATGTACGGACTACCGTCACTATGAAAAATAAATTTTATTTTTCTATCTATAACATTTATTGATAGAACTAAATATGTATAAAATGTATACATATGATATTTATTTCATGATTAAAAGTTTTTATATTATGTAACCACGCTCAATTTGTAATGACCGGAATTTACAAACCAAAACATACATGAAAAATGAAATAGTTAACACCTAGAAATGATGGTTTTAAAAAAGAATTATTAATAAATGGGTATTGAATTGTTATAATTGTGTCATATATTATTTTATAAGTTTTTCTATGGTTATATTATATAATTATAATAAATTTAAATTTCTTATAAATGATTTTATATTTCTTATGACAAAATTGAAACATGAGGCAATGGATTATGTTACAATATCATTTCTTTTCAACATTATCTATACTAAATTGTTTTATAGGAAATTTCATAGTTATTATCCCTTATACCAAATATATTTTCTAATAATATTTTTATTCCTAGAATTTATATGTTTTAGTATTATTTTTTCTATTTGTTAGAAAAAATGATCGAGAAAGTTTTTTTAATGAATAGGGGACATTTTTTATTTTTTAGTCGATGAAATTTTTCTTCCACATTCATGATCTTTAAAAAAATTATAAATGTTATTAACTATACAGTAAATGTTTTTAAATTTTATTTTTCTCTAAATTTTAATTTATTTAATTTTTTTTAAAAATAGTCTTTGTAAAAGTTGTCATAACAATTCATTTTTGACTTTTTCCAAATGTTTGAATAGAATATTTTCATTTAATGTATATGGAATTAATGATTTTTAACCCATCATTAATATTATCTTATTTTAATATTACATTAAAATATAAATCATTTATTTTAAAATAAAATTATTTTCTCATTATTCTGTTAATTTTTTTTTAATTTTATCAAAGAAAATTAATATTTTCTCAGGTTTTCAATGAAATGTTCAAATGATGTTTTAAGTATATATTTTTATCTATGACGTCATTCTGTAAGTATATTTATGGTTTACTGGGGATATGATCCAATTATTATATATTTATATTTTTGGATGGTTTATTATTATGTTAATGAGATGCTTACATATCCCATTTATTTTCCACGGGTTATGTTATGATGTTATGATGAAAATTTTATGATTTTTTGGCACACATATTTACGTTTTTAATTATTTAATGGGTGATCCTGGATTTATATAGTCCTCTAATAAATTAATTAAATCTGCATATCTCATGATATAATCAAGAAAAATGAGTTTATGTACTCTATCAAATATAAGAAATAATTAAGGATGACTGATTCACTATGATATGAGAAATAGGTGGTAATACCTGATCCTCTATGATATGATGTTCTTTATAGTTAAAATTGAAATATGATATGGTTTCTTTGCCTATTATGGTAAAATTATCTTATGACATGTCTATATTATTATGATTTGATCTCATGGATAATTATTTATTTTTTTATAATTCCCCAATCGTTTGAAATATTAATGTTTTAGTCTATGACTCATGATTATGATATATGAATATTTGGGAACAATTTTCTTTTGATAATTACATGTTAGTATACCCTTATTCTAATGATATAATGACATATGATCATTGACTAATATCTATCATATTTACCCTTACTGAGTAACTGATCTCAACCCTTCTTATGTTTTAATTTCCCCAGGCTATGAAGAAGGGTACTAAGTATGATGAGTCTATATGGGTACCTTATGTAAATAAAGTTGTTTGAGATAATTAATATTTTACATAAATAATATATTTTGATATCTATTCGTTGAGTACACAAAACCGTCATAATTATCAATCATGTTTATTTGGGAGATATATGAAATATGCACTGAAAGACTTAATATCTATACATTTTTTTTGTGTCACTATAGTTAGTATCAGGGAAAGGTTTAGTTATTTTTGAATCTTAGGATTATAATAATTTATTTAAAACCTCAAGGATAATTTTATATACATGATAATATACTAAATGTGTGGTAATGTGGAGATTATGTGTCTTTCTAGCAGATACAACCATGTCGAGATACTAATAAGTGGATGGTTTTATGCCACAAATTCACAAAAGGGTAAAGAAATTGAAAGTGGTAGATTGGGTTTTAACATAAACATAACATGTAAACTATGAGTGATCCTAGGACTATACACCTATCTTGACAATCCCAATGGATATTCTTAGTTTAATTCAATTGGTTTTATAAACCATTTGGATAGTTTTGAGTATATAATAACGATAGGGGACCTAAGTTAATCCTAAGGTGTCATAGATTGAAAAATAAGATATCATAATTTAGGACATCCTAAAAATGATTTTCAAAATAATGTGATTTATCACTCTGGTTAATGATGTTTAATGTTTATGTTACCCATTTTTATTATAGTAAGTTGTTGAAGATAGAATGATGAAGCTAAGGTGGTGATAGGTATGCTCAAATATTAATGTATCTTATTTGATCTTAGTTATATGAATTCCTCTATAACATAAAAATTATATTGTAATGTTAATTTATATCATCAATGATTGCATATTGGGAAACTTATAATAGTATAATGATCGCATCTCAAGTCTATATCTTATCTCTAATAGAAGTGTGTGGGAATGTGCTTCCTTCAAATCATGTGGTTATCCCTTTATTAAAATTTGATATGATTTTGGGAATGGATTGGATCTATCTGATGTATATTATAATGGATGTCACAATTGATATTCTAAATCAGCATATTCTCACCTTTCAGTGCATGAATTAATATGAACTTCTAATAAAAGTTACTTCAGTTATATTGGTCTTACTATATATTCATGGGGTAAATTTATCTCAAATCATTGGGGTGAATCAACATCATTGATATGACTATTTTTTGGATTTAGGTTGATTTATTTCCAAAATACTTTTATAGTCTTCCCCAAAATCAAAAATTTGAGTTTTCAATAGAACTCATACATGGTTTTTTACCTATTTCAAAGATTATATAAAGAATAACTCTAATTGAGTTGCAGTAACATAATAAGTAACTCAATTAAAACATTGATAATGGATTAATAATCCCTAGTATATCAAAATGGGGTGAAAAAATTCTTTTTGTTAATAAGAAATATGGATCAATGCATCATTTCATTGATTATTAGTAACTTAACATTATCATTATCAAGAATAAGTATCGTATTCACTATATCGATGATTCGATTGATATATTATGAGGATATGAATAATTTTCATATATTTAACTTCATTATGAATATAGCCAATTGAGATTAAAAAAAAGGACATACCAATACATCCTTTTGTATGAGGAATGGGAATTATGAGTTTATAGTGATGACTTTTGGAAATAATAATGTCCCTACCTTATTCATGGATTTAGTGATAAATATATGTAGATATAACATTGATCTGTTAGTTGTGGTGTATATATATGAAAATTTATTATATTCAAATAGTAAGGAATATCATGATGTTATTTTAGAATTGTATTGAAGACAATGTTGAAGGATAATTTGAATGTTAAATTTACCATGTTTAAATTTTGTTTTCAAAAAAATAAATTCTTGGTTCATATAATATCAATTGAAGGTATATAAGTGGATAAATTAAAGAATAATGATATTGAACAATGGACTAGAAAAACCACGGTAACCAAGATTCATATTTTTTTTTGTTTGTAAGGATATAACTTATTCTTTGTGAGTTATTTGTCATAAGTATCTAATTCACTCACCATGTTGACTTCAAAGGGAGTTAAGCTCACCATGAAATATGAATGTGAATAGAATTTGAACGAGCTAAAAATAAGGTTGGTCAGTGCACATGTGTTCAATCTAACCTACTTTGGAGAAAGGTTTTTGATCTATAGTGATGAAGAAAAGAATGGATTGGTATGTGTCCTTTTGCAAAATGATATGGTGATAGAATATGCCTCTTGAAAATTGAAAATACATGATAAAAATTACCCTACTCAAGATTTGGAGTTGTAAGGGGTTGAAGTATATATTCATATATTAGTATTTGAATATAAAGTATATAATATGGTTGGAGGTAATTAAATATTATATATTCTAAATAAATTACCACCTAGGGAAGGTGAACAAGGTGGATGATGCTTTGAGTCAGAAAGACCACACACATTTTTCCATAATGAGGATTGAAAAGGATCAAATATTTATGTATTTTTATAAGATGAATCTTGAAATCATAATTAATTGGTAATATCATGCCTTTATCAAATGAATGTTCAATCATTCATCCATGTGAAAATTAATGGTGTATATAAGGTGGGGGTTGAACTACATAATAAGGTGCAAAATATTCTTGAGTTCAACCATGATTTTGATGAAATTAGTAGGATTAGGGACCAAGTATGATTCTTGAAAATACTATAATTGATGAATGAGATATTGTAATAACCTCATTATGCACCATAATTTATTCCACTTAGAGGAATGAAAATGTATAGTGATCTGAAATAGTATTTATGGTGGGAAAACATGAAGAGAGATGTTGTATAATATATATATTGGTCCTTGGTATATAAATATGTTAAGATTGAGACATAATTATGAGGGTATATTAAAACCATTACCCATTTCATAATTTTAATATTAAATCATCACTATGAATTTCATTATTAGACTCCCCAAATATCAAAATTTTATAATTCTATTTGGGTTGTAGTTAATATAATTTAAAATTTATCACATTTCATTGCAATTAGAGAATATTTCCATCATGGTCAATATACTTAGATATAAAATAAGTAAGTGGTGATATTTCATGGAGTACCACTCTCAATTGTATCTTATCAGGATCTTATATTTCCTCAATGTTCTAAAGAAATCGTCAGAAAGATTTAGATACAAAGTTATGTTTTAAAACAAAATATCATACCTAGATATATTTTTAGTCTCAAAGGACCATTAAAAATATAGAATACATTTTCAGATATTCATATAGGAATTTTAAATGTTTTTGGGATCAACACCTTCATTTGGTGTAATTTTCATGCAACAATAGCATCCACTCAAGCATTCAAATAGCTAGTTTTGAATCCCTCTAGGGAATAAACTGTAGATTTCCAATATTATGGGGTTAAGTTGGAGGAATAATGAAATTAATACATGATCTAGATGAGGAAATATAATTGAATGTTATATTAATTTCAAAAACACATCATGGAAGCTCATGTTCAAAAAAAAAGTTATACTGACAATCATCAGTGAGATGTAGAGTTCAATGTTGGTGATATGGTATTCCTATAAATATATACTTGGAATAAGGTTATGATATTTGGATAAAATATAAAGTTAATATCAAGATATATTTATCGCATTGAAATTATTGGTAGTATTGGGATTGTATCTTATCACATGTTACTTCCACCGAATCTATCTCAAGTTTATGATGTGTTCCATGTATCTATCATGAAGAACAACAAACTGGACCCTTCACATATATTGAACTCAATGGTTGTACCACTGCAACATGATATCTCTTATAAGAAATAACCAGTGGATATTCTATACTAAATAGATAATTTTATGTCTAACAAGACCACTCACTTGGTTAAAATTTTGTGACAAAACCATAAATTTGAGGAATATATATGGGAAACCAAGGATGTTATGAGGTAAAAGTCTCCTCAGTTGTTCATATAAAAGTGAAGTAATTTTGATGTTGAAATCATTATAAGGGGATATTGTGTGACAACCTAATATTTTATTATATATTTAACTTTAAATAATTTCAATTTCTTTGATATATTGCTTTACATGAAATATCATGTTTAAACGAACCATGATATAATATTCTTTAAATGAGAACATATTAAGTAGTAATTAAATTGGAGGTATGAATAATAAAAACCACATTATGAAAATATTTATAAAGATTTATATAGTAGAAATTTATTTATTAAATTAAAATATATAAGTACTCAATTTTTAGTAATGTTATTTTGTGCTTTAGAACTATGTTTTCCAAAAAAATGTAATTTATTATATTCTTTGAACATACGTTATAATAAATTTATAAAATTTTATATAAATATACTTGATTAAATGAATATAATTTTTTCAATCAGAATTTCATTATTAACATAGGGTGAATTTTTGGGATTTTTTTGAAAAAAATTAATTATTGGGTGAATAGTTTAAATTACCTATTTTTTAAGAAACTTTTTTTCATTTCATGTATTTAAAATTTCACATTATATTTTGGATAGATTTTAAAAATATAGTTCATTTTTTTTATATATAATCTAATAATTTTCATTAAAATCAATATTTTACTTTATTTTTCTATAAATACATTTTTATACATAAAATGTTAATTTTATGGGAAACCATTTTTCATTGTGTTTTTGTATTTTTAATAAATTTCTTCTAATTATAAAAATTGAATTTGATAAAATTTAATCAATATATGGAATAATTATATTTCAAATTTATTAATGATTCAACTTTCATTTTTATTATGAATAGTAACTTTAGTAGAATGTTTGTTTCCATGAGATGAGTAAAAACGGTTTAAAAAGGTTAAAACTAAAATGATAAGGTAAAAAATGACCTAAAAACGTGTATAAATTCTATTTTATATTAATATTTATACCCTATATCATATAATAAGATAATATGATTTATTTCAGATCTATTATTCTTGAATAATACATTAATATATTAGATTTTTTTGAAATATTCCATGTGTGTCATCTCCCTCACTTATAAAAGACACCCCATATCATTTATTATCCACACTTATAGAGCTTCGTATATCAGAAACTACCAATAAAAACCATTCCAAAAATCCCTACCCATGTTCTAGATGTATTTTTTTATTTAAATAACATCCAATAATGGATTTATATATAAACAAAAGGAGGTTTACCAGAGAAGAGGTATTGTTGTTAACTGTGATCATTCCAATTTAGTTCTTCCTAAACCATATATAAACCTATTGTTAACATTATAAAATTATTAATACATTATAATAAATATGTTAAGATGTTATTATTATTATATCACTACTAATTTCCACCTCTTTTCCATTAAATAGAAAATGAAAGTATCGCTCGGGCGTACGTGGGGACTACCGCCTCCATATAGTGATATGATTCATTTTACATCACTAACTATCATGAATGTATATAATGATATATTTAATTAAATATATTATATTTATGATATAATTTTTATTTTTTCATGAAAAAATATTATTTATCTTTCATTCATACATTTAATTAGAAGAAAAGGCAGTGTCCATGCATACGTATAGACAACAATAAACAAGAATGGTGTAATTAATTTTTTATATCTACAGTTTATTGAAAATTATAAGTATTTATATTATGAATATATATTATATTTATATCCTGATTAAAATTATTGAGATTATGGAACCAAGATCAAGATGTAAGGATCATAACTTTTGAACCACAACATACATGAAAAATGAAATAGTTAACTCTGTAGATGAATATTTTCATAATGAATAAATAAAAATTGGTGTTAAAAAGTGGATCATATAGTATATTATAAGTATTTATATGGTTTTTTATATAATTATAATATATAAAAATTTATTATAATTTATTTTAGAGTACTTATTAAGAAATTCATACTTGAGGTAAGGGTTTTTGTTACAATCTCAATTCTTTTCGGGGCTGACTATGAATAATTTTCATTAATTGAAATTTTAATGATATTTCCCTTTAAAACTAATATATTTTCTTCTAATATATTTATTAAAAAATCCACAAGTATTAATACTATTTTTTTCACATTTTTACATAAAACGATCAAGAAACTATTTTTATAGAAAATTTTATATTATTTCCTATTTAGTCGGTGAATTTTTCTTCCATGCCCATGATCTTTCAAATTGTGTTATTAAGGCTATTTACTATACTTGAAATTTTATAAGAAGGTCATTTTGACTAACATTTATTTTATTTATAGAGGTTTAAAAATGAATCTTTCTAAATCTTTTCTGAATATTTCATTTTTGAATTTTTAGAAACGTTTAAAAGGAATGTTTTCCTTTAGTAGTGATTTTCCCCTTCCATCATGACGATTATATACATTGAATAATTATTTAAAATATTCATTGGTTATTTTCAATGAAAATTATTTTTTTCAATTTTTTTTGGTGAAATAATATCACAGGAAAATGATATTTCTTAATGTCTATAAATAAATGTAGGAATGATATTTTAAAGGTATTTTTAGTCTATATCATCATCATTTATGTATTAATAGACTTCACTGGGGATATGATCCAATTATACCATATTTATTATTTATTTGGATGTTTTATTATTAAGATGATGAGATGTTTACAAAATATATTTATTTTCCATGGGTTATGCGATGATGATGTGATGAATATTTAATGATCTCATATCACACATATGTTTGATTTTCATTATGTGATGGGTGAGACCAAAGTTATATATACCTCCAATTATATGGTTAAATTCTTATATCTCATTATATAATTATGGGAAATGATTTTATGTGCTCAATCCACTATAGGAAACATATAGGGATTGGTGATCCACTATGATATGGGAAACATGTGGTGATGCTTGATGAATTATGATATTATGGTCTCAATATTTAACCTTGAAATATGATATAGTTTTAATGACTATTATGGTTCCTCTCTCTTATGACATGATGATATAATTATTATTTGAACTCGTGGATCATGATTTCTTTTTTTTATGATTCTCCAATATTGTGACATACTAATGTTTATACAATCACTCATGATTATGATATATGAATTTTGAATAATATTTTATATTGATAATAAAATTTTATAATACATTTATTATCATGATAGTCTTATATATGATCATTTATTTATATCTCACATGTTTACCCTTACTAATCATCTAAGCTCACCACTTATAATGTTTTAATTTTCCCTAGTCTATGAAGACGGGTACTAAGTATGATGATTGTATAAGGGTTATTATATAAATAGAGATGCTTGAAATGATAAATATTATACATAAATAAAGTGTTTATATATCAAGTCTTTAGGAACTCTAACCCTTTATGGTTATCGAGAATGTTTATTTGGGAGATATATTGAATATTCAATGAAAAGATGAAATATATTTGTACGTATTTATTGGGTCACTATGTGTTAAAATTTAATCCACTAATGGGTGTATCGAAAAGATATAAAGGATGAAGTTTTTTTCTTAGACCCATTCACTAATAACGATGTCTCATATCAAAATAACTTTTGGTGGCACCATGATGAATAACCCATTGATATTGATAATATACCTCCATCAATGCCTCCCTCATAGATTAGGGAACCACATCCTAGTTTTTGAATTAATTAATGTTATTATATGTGAAATAAAACTCATTGTTTCTCACCCTACTATATAAATAACATTGAATATTATGAAATTATTTCTATTTTGGTTCCTCGTAAGATATAAGTTCTATGAGTGAAAGTTTCAATCACACATTAGTAAGGAACAAGATTTCCATATACTATTTTAAATCATGACATGTGTCTACTCAAATAATGTTTTTATTCCATTATTAAATATATTCTTTAAATTTTGAGGATATAAATCTCTTATTGAGAGCATTAGTTAGAACATTTCCCTTACCTAGTATACAAGTAAGATCAAAATCAGACATTTGAAAGTATTACACCCACCACATTTTCTATAGGTTTAATTTCTTCTGTGAAAATATATATCTTATGAGCTTTTTATCGTTGAATACCATAAAACACTTGTCAAAAAGATAATGTCACCAACATTGGATTACATGCATTACAACTACAAGTTCACGGTCTTTGGTTGGATAATTTCTCCCATAAGTTTAGAGATACAATGACACATTATCTACCACATGATCACCCTAATCGAGTAAATAATATAGACCCATACTTGATGAATCACAAAAGACCCTATATCCTTGGTCAGCCTATGTTGAAATAAAGACTGGGTATGAAGTCAATTCTCTCTTTATCTCCTCTTTAAGGGATTATAATTTTGAGATCTATAAACACTACACACTTTTCAAACTGAGTATATCTATTGAATATTATATATTATATAAATACCTAAAGAATCATCAATATTAACCTAATAATCCTAATAAGCTTCATATATTGAATAAATTATTTGGATCCTACCAAAACATAACATTCTCTACCTTCACTAGATCAACCAAATTCCTTTTTCAGACACCGGAATAACAATAAAATAACTTCTTAGATCCCAAAAAATACATTTTTACTAGTTATTATGGAGTTTTTTCTCATGAAGAGTGGCCATAATATCATAAAATTTCACTTATACTACCCTTCAATCTTATAATAAACAAAATATCATCCAAAAACACAATAATAATGGAATCAAGGTACTGATGTAAAATTTAGTTCATCAATTCCATAAAAAAAGAAGAAAAATTTTCTATCCAACAGGCATCACCAAATATTCATAATGGCCATATATCATTTAAATAATAGTATTACGAATATTTTATTCTCTCACCTTAAGCTAGTGATTTTCTATATGATGGTTAACCTTTGAAAACCACACCATCTCCTTCAATAGATCAAATAAATCATCAATTTAAGGTATGGTATATTTATTAATTATAATGAATTGATTAAATTTACTATATTCAAAATATAAAAATGGATCTATATCTACATTTTTGAAAAAAAAACTTAATGTTTATCAATGGACACATACTAGGGTGGATGGATCCATTAGCCTAGAAGTCATTTAGCTAGATTATTCACTCTATGAAATTATCTTGTTATATACAGTATGATGGGAATTAAATTAGTTTCATCCCTATAATAAAATCTATTTTTAATTTATTTTATTTTTTAAGAGTTAACCCTAATGTATTCATGTGGTAACACATCTAGAAATGTCTAAACTAACTTTATCATTTCTTATTTATTATGATAATATTATATGAGGGGGTTTCCTTGAACATAATTACTTTCATCAACCATGAACCCATATTTTGTTTTTATCATATTTTATTTTTTATTTGTTCCGTATATTCTCTATCTTTTAATAACAATTTCAATTTTCAGTCAAAAATTCCTTCCCAGCTAGATCATAGATTCCATTCACCTAGAAATATATGAACACTCCCATAAACGTCAATAAAATAAAGGTTTTGATTATTAAAGTCAATTTTTTCTATAAATTTTTTTCATACAGTATGTCATGAAGATTATATAAAATTGTTATATTTCGGGGATAAGAAAATTTGAAGATAACTCCACATTGGATAAATCGATGATATTAGAGGGAACTGAGGACCACAATCTTTCTTCATCAAAAGATTAGTCTATATATCCATAACATAGTGTAGGATCAAAATGGTAATATTCAATAGATATGAAATAAAGGAAAAAATAAATGAGTGAGAAGAACTGGTATCATATAAAGAAACATCTATAGATGATGCAACAAAAAATGGTACATTTCACTATCATTGGTGCCACCTCATATTCCATGAGAACTAGATCTATAGTACTCAACTTACTTTTTTACTCCCCATTATGGTACTTACCACACTATGGGGGCTTGGTCCTTAGATTAATTTTCTCATATAATGATCTAATTATGCCACCAAACTAATGAGAATGGGTCCATATTGTTTTTTATGCCTCAAACTATGCTTAAGATACTGTAGATGTTGAAGAACTAGCATAACTCCTCATGGGAATAGTGATTCTTTAGAACCTATGAAGGGGTCACACATGACCACATTAATGAAATGTTATATAAAAGATGGAATAACATGTCTAACTTTTCCAAATTTATGGAAATGGGTATTATAATGCCCATGGGGGAGAAGAAGTCAGTCGTAAAAGAGTTCATGATCCACTGTCATTACCATTTTATGGCTCATATCGCTTCCTCTTCGTTTTAGAGAACCCACCCTCCCTTCCACAAGGGATTATAAGGGTTTAAATAGTACCATAAATAATATATTCATAAATTTCTAATATCAATGATTCATCAATAATTTTTCCATATGTTTTATGGTTCACTAAATGGTTGGAGATCTAATATATGGTCAGATGCCCATTAAAAATTAGTGAAACTTCAACCCATCATTAAATACCATATTTAATGAAAAATCCCAGTTCAAAATACCAATTTTAATAATCCATGGTTCGATTACCCTATTTAAGGTTCATAAACTCCATTTAGATTGTATGAAACATAGAGTCCAAGTAAAACTATCTAGTTGACATTACATTAAAATAATTCTATTTTAGATTCTCATATAGATTAACCTGAACCACTTCTCCCCTAAATTGGAATTGGATCATAAAGTATAAAGGAGGTTTATTTCACTTTAATTTTATTAGGATTCTCAATGGGTTATAAGATTGTATATATATTATTTAACCATTACTTTGATTCCAAAGTATCATTACTACCTAAAAAATTGACAATTTATTTGAGAGAAACTCCTAGGCTCATTCCCTATTTAACATAGACATGAAACTATCTCATTAGGATGAACTAGTTCCTTCTCCCTATTCTATATATTTAACCTTTCTTAATACTATACTAATTATATTCTAATCAATTGAAGGGTTCATCCACATAAAATTATGTGCAACTACTTCTAAAGGGTTCATTGGGGAATTTTGATGGGCCATAATACTATATGAAGAGAAGTAAAAGAAAATGGTACTTTTAAAATGAGTAATTGTGGAAATTTTAAATTAAAAACATTAATTAAAAAATATCATAAATCTTGTAAAAAACAACACATCAATTTTTACCCTTTTATAATTCATGGTATGTGTGCATGATTTATAGCCCACACACCCTACCCAAATTGATAAATAAACCTCATCCAAGAAAATTAGAATTACTCATTATTGACAATATCTGGTAATTAAATGTTTATTACTATACTTGTTGGTATACACTCTTTCATACCTTTCCGTTGAGTTCTGAAAATCTTATCTTTATCTCCTCCCTTCTAAGACTTCCCAAAAATCATAAATTAAAACTAGGATATGCTACAATTTCGTAATGAACTAATCCAGTCAACAACTAAACCAGGAGCCTTAGCCTATCTATGTTAATCCATGAAGGTAATTCATAATCCCCATGGGATGAAAATTTGTTTTTGTGTATTTACAACACTCTTGGGGAAGGGTTTTCCAAATAAATTTATGAACGAGTCATAACTTGGAACCCAACATGAACATTATATACATTGATGGGACATGTATTCAAATATACAATAATAATAAACATATAAACCATGTTTCATGACATAAATAAAGTGATTGAAAATCATAACCATATCATGATAAAAAAACTAAAATATAAAAGTACCACAAATGACCCAAAGATAAACTAATGGGATGGGGATCCAAAAAGGTGATACAAAATGAGTAGGAACGTCCTAGAAACTAAGAAAAATAAACCAAAATATCCACTACCCATATATTCTTTGCATGAGATCTCACACCATAATGCCACCTCAATCAACATAAATATAGATATAATGATCACCCACCTCTGTCGAGAAATATCGTTACATTACCATAATAAATATAAAAAAGGTATCTGTACAATCATTGGGTATATTTATGGTGTGAGTGTAATAATCCTAGTAGGATCCCACCAATCATTCCTTTCACAACCTTTTTTATAAAATCCTTGCATGCTAGTTAGAAAGTAAAGGCACAAAATAATATTTAAACATTTCATGATATTAATTGAAATATAATATAGTTATTTTTTATAGTAAATCATAAATACATAATATATATAATCAATCATTCCCAAAATAATAATTATGGGAGAAACACTCTAAGGTTACTAAGGTAATGATTTCCTAGCTATAATACTTCATTGGTTGGGGTCACCCAAGTAGTGAAAATATGATAAAATTTCTAAATGAAGATCATTAACCAGAGCCCAATCAATGATAACAATATATAATTCACTAGATAGGGTAATAAAATAAACTTTTTTTACAATTTCTCAATCAAATTCCCTAGGATCCTCACCTAAGTACACTAGTTTACTTAAGAAATTTTCCCAATTTAAATAATTATTACACAAAGTAAATTCAACAAAAAAACATCATAAACATCGTTTATTTATCATATAGAAGTGTTTTAATAACCATTTCAAACATCCACAATAAATAAAAGAAAAAAAAATCTCTTTATAAGAAAAATATTCCTCAAATATTCAAAATTTTGTAAAATAAAAAATTTAATGTTGAAGAAAAAATGGTTTCACCAATAAACGAATGACATAGAACCACCTACCAAAATTCATTACAATCATTGATAATAAAGATGATTCCACTAATAATGGAAGAAAAATCCGGAAATGGAAAGGTTGATCCCAAAATAAAAAAACCATCCATTACAATTGAGTATAAAAACCATATACTATTATAGAAATAATTGTAAAGGGGAAACCAAATAATAAATAGAGAATAGAGGTAAAGAGTAATATAGTACCCACTTACTTGATCACAACCTAGTGATCTTATAAAAAATACCAAAAAAATAAAGTGAATGATGAATGGGAAATAATTTTATCATGAAAGGGAAATGATGCATTCAAAAACGGAGAGAAATGCAGGATAAATGTGTAATAAATTAGATGGGGTATTTTTGGAAATTTATATTAAACTTTTAAAAAAATATAGTCAGTATCACATTGCAGTATGACACCCCTATTGTAAAATGATGGGTCTTTCCTACTCAACTAGGCGCCACCATCCTAGTTGTATCATGATGTGACATAACCTTCGATGTGAGATAACACCCATCCTAGAAGGAGGTACCTCTTCCAATAAGTCTCATTATGGAGTGACACTATCATTATTAAAAAACTTGTCTATAGTCCATAACTAAAAACCTATGTGATTTATCATTGACAAAAAGATCATCCCTTTCCACAATGTGATGAGTCTATCATTTAGATCCATATAGTTCTCAAACATTTGATCACAAGAATTGTTTATAATTCTCAATTTTTTTTAATATTTGTAAAATAAACTATTAAAATAAGAACTACTAACTCTATGGGTGTTCTAACAATAAGGAATTACAAAAATAGTTATTATTAAATAGTTGATGAATTTTCTGATTTCAACTATATTGGAATATCTATCTATATACCACAATATAACTACATTTATGGATTGGAATATATCTAATTTTTTTATTAGTATAAGATTAAATAATCCTTATGATGGTTACTCAGGGATTTTTTTTGATTATTTTTATCCTTAGTTTTTATTTAGACCCTTGAAATGTTTGATTAAGTTATAAAACTGATGGTTTTTATCCATTTGGTGCACACAACAAACAATATTCCTATTCTCCTATTATTACAACACCATGAAACTTAATTACATGGACATTGAAGAAGTAATTTTATATGTTTTGGATGTTATTAATTTTAGCACACATGAAGAATAATATCAATGTTTATTCAAATCTAGTAATTGATGAGTTGATTTTATAGTGCGGTGATGGTGTAACTACATATGATGTAGTTAAAAATTAGATTTTTGTACTAAAAACCACATTATTATGGAAAATCAATGAAGGTCTAGAATATTATTTGTTATTTGGATAGATCACACATGGTATAAATTTATTTCCGTACTATATGCATGGTAGAAAAGAATTAATGCTTGTCAATGGAATTAAATCCATGATTTTTACTATCATTGAAGATTTCTTCTTACATATTATCATTTTGAGGGAATAATTTTTTTAAAATAATGTAGAATTGAAAAATATATACCTCCTACAATTATCTATGGTATTCAAGAAAAATACATCATCATTTAATTTCCACATATTAATTTTAGATCAACTTTGAATCAATAAAAATAGGTGTCTTTGTGAGAGATCAAAATAGGATAAGTAAAATATTTTTTGGGACATTCGATATTGGTCTAGTTTGTCGGTCCATCGCATTATAGATGTAATACATCTGATAAGAAATTTTTCAATGATATATTTTACACCTTTTTGTATATACATAAAAAGGCAATAGATAATATAAAAGAATAATAAGATCTTTCCTTAATTTGTAAGTATCCCAAATTTGTGTAATTTAAAAATTATAGATCGCAACTATTAATGAATCTAAAAGATGAATAAACTCATTCTAATGAAATTATTTTATTATTTTGTTATCGGATTATAGATTTGAGGTTACTAGATGGCCATGAGTCTAATTTTTCATGCTGCGTTAGTAATAGATATATTACTTTGTTAAAAAGTCACGAGTTTCAATTCATTTTGGAAATATTATTCCCCATTGGTATTATAGGGTTATTTAAATTTTAAATCTAGGATATAATGACAGAAATGACATATTTTATCAACACATTTATGAGGAAACAAGAGATTATGAATAATTACTACACTGAAAAAACATATTGTTATACTTTTATAGAAATTGAAATATATATTTCCATCGTGACCTTTTTAAATGATTTTTTTTATTTCAAATTCCTAATGAAAAAAAACATTTAGGAGTGGAATAGTTATAATAGACATACCCATATAAAATATGTATACATATATTGAAGAAAAAGCTACATAATAAAGTATAATTAGAAGGATCAAATACAAAATTGTACTTGTAAGAAAAAATTTCAAGTTTCTACTATTGTTATTTTAAATATAAATATCCTTAAAAATACAATCAAATGGGTCACAATGAGGGAAATGTTAATTATTTAATGTAAACTCATTTATTATTACTTAATGATACTAATATTGGTTTTAAGACTGATTAGAAATAATTGATTTCAATTGACAACCAACACAGATCTCAAATATATGTCTTGGTTCCTTATGAATAAATGACACAATTTATTTAGTGTGTGGTACTTTTACAAATATTTTCATCAAAAAAATAAAAATTATATTATATTAATTATTTTATAGATTATATGATGATTATATCAAAAAATTATTTGGAAAAATTGACTTGGATGTTATTGAAGAACATTCAAAATGTGATTTTTCAAATTAGTTCCAAAGACATGTATGTATAATTATTTATGGTCAAACATATGAAATCAATTTTTTATTTTACCTATTACTAAAATAATTATTTATCCAGGTATCGCAACCTAAAAAAATGATAGTTGATTATGTACACAGAGTAACCCACCGTCCAAATTGGTACAATCTTAAAATATATATGTGATTAATGGATTTTTATTTCATACACATGCATATGGTGAATCAAAAAAATCAATTAATAATAGTGTTTATTTAAAATTATCCCATAATAAATAAAGTGATGTTGAATTTTACAGCATGATGAATGAAATAATTGAATTCTATTATCTAGGTAATAATTGTGATAAAATTTATAAATTTCATCAGTTTGATACTGATCAAGGGTTTCAGATTCATCCATGACATGGAGTTGTTAAAATTAAATAAAAAATTAATCTTCTATAAAATGATCCACGTATGCTGGGGAAAAAATCACATCACATTTATTATGCATATTAATATATTTATTTGAGAGATTTAAATGACTAGTGGAGTGTAATAAAAATGAAATCTCATGAAAATAAGTTTATGGAAAATGGAATTGGTTCATTATAAGTAAAAAATATTTAAATTTTTCATAAAATGTTTCCAAATACATATCTTTCTTGAATTGATACAAATAGAGATGATGAGACCCCATTGTTATCGGCCAATAATGTTGATAATGTCGATGATGTAACATGTAAATTTAAAATAAAAAAAGATGATTGAATTGATGCTTCTATTAAAATTGATTATACTAAGGTGAAATATGATGACATTAAATCAAATTAAGATATATATGAAGATGATGAATGATGTTTTACATTATATTTATAATCATAATCAGTATATGTTATTTTATTTTAATAAATATTAATTAATTTTTTTATTTGATATCTGAATTCAAAATTATTTAGAGGTAACATTATTTTTTTATTTTAAATGGTCTGAGAAGATTATGATGATATGTTTATTCACTATTTGATGATTCTCTTTTTAATTATTTCCCAAATAACTCATTTTCCACTACCACTACACTACAGACTGAGAGGTGTCACAAGTAAATAATATTAATGATTCCAGACCATATTTCTAAGCGGCAACCATATTTGGAATTTGATAAATGCTTGTGAAAGTACATTCAATTATGTAATTTATTTATAATTTCATTATATAATAATTATAAATTTATCTATTCTTATTTTCATTGTTTTCACATATAGATATTGGATAGGATTTTGAAATTCTACTGAATTATTTTTCTATACCATGTGTTTCATTGGACTAGGATCCCATTGATGTTCAACATCAGATGTTCGACCACTATCATGTGTATTGACAAATGATACATTTTATTTAAAATTTTTTAATTACTAACATGATATTATAAATTATTTTTATATTCTATGGTCTATAATCAATGATAACATGAGACCATCCACCCAAGAGGCAAGGGAGATTTTTATGTGTTATAATTTTCATCTATTTTTACAAGACCGTGGAAAAATAGAAATATAGAGAGAAACAAATGTTCTTTTTTTATGAGT
The DNA here is from genome assembly GCA_963277665.1 of Viscum album. Taxonomy (NCBI): domain Eukaryota; kingdom Viridiplantae; phylum Streptophyta; class Magnoliopsida; order Santalales; family Viscaceae; genus Viscum; species Viscum album. The sequence goes on along the minus strand of OY728145.1, from coordinate 1,803,092,599 downwards.
CATGATTATATAATTTTATTGACTAAATCCCATACTAGTTGTAGTATGGATTATTCCCTTACTAGATAAGAAATTTATATTAGATAAGGTCATATTTGGGTTGAAAAAACTGGAGGCAGGAGGTCACATCCAGAACTAGGAGTCCTTGGTTTAGTATTTGTTGACATCATATGGTAAGTGATTTTATTTATTAACATATATACACTTTTAATGTAAATATTTTATATTATATTGATATAGGATAGTGATAATTCCATTTTTATTGATTTTTATGTCTATAATAGGGTATACATTGGTTATAATAGAAGAAATATTACTGTGATAGAGAATGTCAAATTATGGTAATTTTTTTTTTAAATTTATTTAAATTATATTTTTTAATATTATAATATATAAATATATTTTAAGGATACATACTTTTTCATGACTTATAACATATAATTGATATAGTTTGAGACCGTGGGAAGGCCTTATGTGAGTTAGGTTTTGAAGAGGCGGGTTGGTTACGAGTGACCATGTATGGTATTGAGAAAGGTCAAGTGATTGGTATTGGTTCACAATCGATGTCTTAGAGATATTATGGAACTTATATGATATAATTAGTTATATAAAATGGTGCTTATGAAAATTTATCATCTTGAAAAGAGTGTAAGGAGAGGTTTTAAGCTCGGGATGAGATTATAAAGAGCATGTGGAGAGAGCAGGAAGAGCACTATTAGAAATAGGGAAATCAATGTTAGTAACATGAGAAAATGATGAATATATGCAATGAATTTCACATGGTTTAGGGATAGAGTTCCCAATTACTATCCCTTCATCTAATCCCCATCTCTCTTAATGAATTTTTGGTATTTTTTATAAACATATAATGTGTTAAATGGTTAATTATTTATTTGAATGGTTTTTTTATATTTTTTATTTTATATTTTTTATTTTTTATTTCATTAATTGTTTTATATTTTTTATGATAGGTTGTTTTTTATACATTATAATATTATTTTTGAGGGAACATTACCTCCATCGTGAAAATTATGCTACGTATTTTTTATGATAGACTCTCGATATCATCATAAATAGTATTTTCGAGTGATTATTCTTTGCATCACAAATAATTTATTTTTTGTGATAGATTGAAACTCCATCAGAAACTATTATTAGAGATGAATATATATTCTCATTAAAAAAATTATTTTATTTAATGTACATTACAAATAAAAATAATTATAATGAAATATTTTTTAATGAGTCACTTTCAATGGAATCATATCACAAATGATAGAAATTTTTATATTAGAAATCTCATTTCCCATCCACAATATATCATCAATATACACTACATAGAAATGAAATTCACTCCGACTAAACCTTTTATAGACATTGGGCTCACATTCATTCTCTATGAAACCATGTTCTCTTATGGATTCTTCAATCTAAATGTTCCATGATCATGATCCTTACTTCATTACATAAATGGATCTTTGAAACTAAAATACCTTATTGGAATCCTTTGGATTCACAAACCATTGTAGTTATAACATACATACATCTAATACAAGGTTCCCATTAAGAATATTTTTTTGACATCAATTTTTTAAATCACATAATCTTGGTATACTACTATGGAAAGAATAATTATGATGGATTTCAATATAAAAACATGTGAAAAGGAATCAAATTTGTTTATACGTTGATGTTTTTTAGAATCTTTAGCAACTTGATATTGTTTATAGATGCCAACTTTACCATTAATTGATAGTTTATTCTTGAATACTCATATTCACTAGATATGATTTAAAATATCTAGAGGATCTACCATAACCCATACATGGTTATATTAAATTGAATCCATTTAAAAAATTGTGGTCTCTTTCTATCTTGTAACTTCAGATATGTTTGCTACTTCATTGTAGTATAGAGATTCATCCTTATCAACTAATAATGAGTCAATATTCTTGGTGACTAGAAAACTAGATTTCTATGTTTATCTAACTTATTTAGTGCTCTTATATAGTTCATGAACCTCTGGAACAACCTATTCCATTGGGATCTAAGGAATTTTTTGTTATAGAAAATCTTGTGTATCTTGAGCCATGAATTCATCAAAACAAATATATCTCACTCCATCAATTTTTTAGATGAACTCCTCATGAAAGGTGGTATTTCAATAAAACATGGTCTTATTGTCTAAGGGGTTGTATAAGTGATATCCTTCAGTTTATTTAGGATATAATATAAGGATACACATTGTGCCTCAAGGTGAAAGTTTGTTTCTAAAGATAATATTAATAAACAATTCACCTCCAAACACTAATATTTATGACAAAATATTTTTATTACCATACAATATCATAGAATAAATACCATTTTTTAATTTAGTTGTCACTCATTTTAGTATATGTTTTGTAGTTCGTACTGAATATCCCCAAATTGATCATTGATGATTTTCATGACTTGTTATCTCTCCCACCATGTACAATAAGGTGTGGTTATTCCTTTAACTTATAAAATTCCACTATATTGTCTAAAAATAAGTGAGTTGAAATAGATTCCCAAACTACCTTAGATAATTAGCAAAATATTCTTTATGATACTCTATACATCACACTAGTCGAAGTTTCTTTATCTTGTTACCAAGTTTATTCCCTAGTTCATTATTCTATTATTTAAATTTATCGAATGAATTAGACTTATACCTAATTAAGTGGACATATCCATACCTATTATAGAAATCAATAAAATTTATGATGTAATAGTATTCAACCCCAATTTCAACTAGAAAAGGACTACACACATCTATATGAACTGATTGCAGAATCACTATAACCCTTTCATCCTTTACACTAAATATATTTTTTGTTATAATACCTTATAAACAAATTTTCACATATCATGTGTCTTTAGTTAAAAATAATCTAAATACCCTTCTTGATAAAACTTTTTCAAATTATTCTCATTTATATGAACAATCTATTAATGCAACAACTATGTGTGATATGAATCATGTGAAATCGATTAATTGTAAATTTCCAACACCTAGGTGTTACATTCTAGTATATAAATTCCATTATTAATATGTGAAATACCATAATATATTCTAGATTTATGATATTTTTAGATCATACTCACAAATATAAAAATAAATCTATCCATATCTAAATTGGACACATATATAATGTTATTGGTAACACTAGTCACATAATAATAATGCCTTAAGACTAAAATCAATATTTTTGGAAAAGTAAAGTGGTAGTCTCGAATAGCCAGTGAAACAAATCATTTTTTATTGGTATCATTAAGATGCACCTCACTTATGGTAATATTAATAGATCTATAGGGTTATAGTTTTTGGATACAAATGTTATCCCCACTATCTATATCTAATAACCAACTTGTATAAATGGAACGGTTACAATCAATTATAAAATAACATGAAGCTTTACCTCGGTTATTCAACAATGTGATTCTTCTTGTGACACTTCTTACCATATGAAAAACATTATACAAAATGTTTCATATCCTACCTCTTAATCATCATACTCTTGGTAGGGAAGTGTGAGGAATCCTAGATCTTGGAGTTAGTCTTAATTATTTTCTCCGTATCTTTTCTCTTGTTCACCATATGTACAAATGGTTTCTCATGCCCAGTGTCCTTATCTATTTAGTAAATCAGAGTTGGAAGATCTAAGAAAAAATTCTTAATATTATTTATATTCAAATTAACAATAATATATGATAAGTTATAAGTACGTGAAGTGAGTAAAATGTTCATGCATAGTTCATTGGGTAGCTTGAAACCCAAAATTTGAAAATTCACAATATAGCGAGTCATCTTGAGTACATGAGTTTTATCTAGCGCACCTTCTCCACATTTGAATATGAAAAGTGCCTTGGAGTTCTCATACCTATCTTGTGTATCCTTCTCCTTATAATGATCAAATATATGGGATACCATGGTGTATGCATGAATGTTTCCAAGAAGATTCTATAAATCGATAAACGTGGCTAATAGCTTAAGGAATTGGACATCTAATGCATTATCTACATGATTCCAGAAGATATCTTGGTCCTCCTCAATATCCTCAATATAATTATATTTATATGGAACTAGGGACTCCATAATATATAAATTTTTCTCTTTGTGAAGTAAAACTCTTAAGCACTTATACCACTCCTCAAAGTTTTTATGGGTAAGATGATTTTTTTTCTACAATTTTTATCACATGGATAATTTTGAGGTTATTTTATTTCTATTTTCTATAAAAAATAAAATCATATTTCAGTAAATTATCTTGATTACCAAAAGTGTGATAAAATAAATTTTATTCACTAATATCCCAATATTTTATCAAATCCCAATACCAATCCCCATTGGATTTGTAATAACTTATCACATAACTATTCTAGTGGACACGATCTGTATTTCTCTTTATATAACAAATATTATGTCTTTGAGATTCTACTCTAATATATATAGGAGGTTGGTCCTGAAATCTTCATCAATTGGTTGTTCCTTGAGCCATTGAGTGGGATACCCAATCCTAAAATCCTATACTTGAATTTCCTCAACACTTTCCTCTATGTGGTATTGAATAGACTATTCCCATTACACTCAATACCAATTTGGTTATGTTTACCCATTAAATTTTTAAGAATTATAAATTATTGATAAGTGTACTCAGCTATAGTAGGACCAACACTTTAACTATGGGTGCAACTTAACACAGAAGATGGAAGGCATTATGGACTCACTATTTCCTTAACTAATTTTTTTTTTATCTTATGTGTAAATATTGTTTATCTAATCATTCTTTATACTTTGTACTCTTACGTGTATTCCACATAATTAATTAACCATGTGTTGAAAAAATAATATATTCATGATCCATTTATTTTATTCTATCTTGAATGCTCATTAATTTATTTACATTATGTGATCATGTTTAAACATATAATAAATACGCATCACATAAATAAAAAACTGGCCATAAACTGGATAAGATAAAATAAATTTGTGGTGTGATCCTGAGTTTCTACTTATTAGTTGGTTAATATATAATATGATAAACCAAACCTTACCCCAAGAATAATAACTTCTTTGTTTGAGTTGTAACATGTCACCTTTGACTTGGGTATCCCCTTGGTTGGATGGACCTTATCTCTGTCTTAAACTAATTTGTTTTTTTATCTATATACCTTACATATTCTTACTCACACATGGTTGAGGTAAACCAAGGTTTGGTAGTTACATAATTAAATCCATGTACACATAGGCCCATGCATAATGAGGAGGATAGAAGGAGGTGAAAATCATTATATTTAATTTAATGAAAAATTGTCATCAAACCCATGCAATAATAAAAAAATTAAATAAAAACACAATATATACATAAGTTTGTCAATATAATGATGTGTACAAACAAGGAATAATGTGTATACCCATCTGGTCATTATTAAATTTAGTCTTAAAATATAATATTCAATTCATGCACTAGAGGCAACTTGGTGTTTACCCTTCTACATTACATGGCTTGTAATATCACCCACATTATGTGTAACTTACACTATGTATAGTAATTTTCATCTATTGTGTACCTACATGACATGCTTTCTGACCTGGAATTATAAAATATTACATGGTGTGTTGTTATATTGGAAAACTTATATAGTTTTCATGGGATGATTGCCCACACAACATGACTGAATAGATAATATGTGAATCACTGGAGATGCCTATAAAGTACACAACATTAATGAAAACCATACATATTATATACTTATATAATAATGAATAAAATAATTTATTTAGTCGTTTAATTCCATACCAACTTAAAAAAATCACTCAAGGTATAATTCATGGGTAATACGTTGTGACATAGCTTGTACAACAACTACATGCCATCATGTTCATTTTTTTGTAATTAATATTTTTTCTATGTGTTTGACACCCAAAAAATTATTATTGACATTATAATGTGTTTTTATGGTCACCACCACTAAAGGTGTTTCTAACCTTTGTTTTAGTTTATATTTTTTATTGTGTTTTAACTTCATCAAAGGAAGAAACTGGACCAAATGAAGGCATTTAGAAGAGCTTGGATGACCACTTCCAAGGTTCTTACTACCTAATAACACTGAATACTTGGTAGAAGACCATTGGATAGTCGGTGGTAGAATATAGAATCATTATTCTTCTAGGAAGGCCACCTGCTAGCCCGTGGACCTCACTGGCATCCTGGTGGAGTTTGGATAAAACTAGGAATCCATGACAATGTCACTAGCTAGCTAGTGGAATCAGGTGGCCAGTCAGGGGATTCAATATAGAAGAGTCCAAGTGAATTAATTTGTTATCTTAAAATGTCTTAATTGAATCATTAAATCATTAAATCGACCCATGAGGCATTCAATACCTATAATAGCTATAAAGAGGCAAAAATAGAGGCTTGGACCTCTACTATGAACATCTGTGATAACTCTTGACACTGAAAAATTCTTGATCTATCCAAAACATGATTTTATAAGAGATATCCAATAAAACATCCAAATCATAAAATTAATCTAGGTTTCAAGGAATATAATCCAATTATAATTTCATCCCTTCTTAAGTCTTTTTCTCGTGTGCTCTCATTATAATTATTAAAGGCTCATGTTCAACCATTTCTCTCTATCTTAATTTTTTATATCCTTCTAAATATTATAGAGAGTGTTGAGTTCTTTGTAAAGGGTTTTACAAGTAAACAATTATCTTCTCTGTCTTCTTCTCTAGGTTCTCATGACTATTAATGTGAGGTTTCTTGGTTCTCGATTGCAATTAAAACCATGGGTCATATTTTGGTTCTTCATTTTTGATAAAACCTGTTGATTAATTTCTTCCTATTTGGTTCATAGTTTATATTAAAACCAAGGAAAAAAATATAACCATATCAAACCTTCTTGAGGTGAGGATATGAAGGGGATCATTTTTTATCAATTGTCAAACTCCTTTATCAAAGTGTTCCTCTTTAATTTCTGAATTTTACTTTATACTATACTTAAAGTTTAAATTTATTCTACGCTCTCCATACATTGATTTCTTTAATATTAAATCATATTCATGCATGATAATCACTTTTATTCTATATAATCATTTTAAAATTTGTTTTAAAAAGAAATTCTCCCCCTAATTCCATTTTATCTTTAACCTATATTTAGTATCAATGGGTGGTTTTTTTCTAAAAGTATCATTGTTTTGAATTTTTTTTAGTTTTAATTATCTTAACTAATTTAAAGTTTTGATATATTTAAATGAAATTATTTTCAAAAACCAATGGTGGTCCTAAAGGACACTCTATAGGTCATGCAACTTTTTCAAATGATTTTAATTATAGTTATTGAAAAAATACATGTCAAATTTTCAAAGTATTATAGGATATCATATTTGAAAAAAAAATTAGGCATTCCTTTGAGCCTTATTAATATTCAGAGGGAAAATACAATCCTGATGACATAACTTCTTTAGAACATAACAACAAAGATATGAATTTTTTACATGTTGGTTTGAATCATATTGAGTTTAACCACATTTATTCTAGTAAAACTATACATGAAATTTAAAATTTTATAGATGTAACTCATGAAATAATAAATAAAGTTAAGTATAATATCCTTGACATGTTTAGGAAATACTTTGAAATACTTATTATGAATCCTAATGAAATTTTTATCAAATGTTTACACATTTTATTTACATTTTCAAAGGAAGGAAATATATTGGGGTATGATTTCTACAAAAAATCTAGTGAATAAAATACGTTGGATTTTTCCTAGTTCTTGGAAACCCAAGGTAATAGTAATCAAAGAATAAATATACCTAAAGGAAATAATAGTCGAGGAGACAATTGGATCTCTCATGACCAATAAGATCACAATGAAGAGATAATCCAAAGAAGTCAAGTATAAAAGGATAATCAACTTCAATGTAGTTAATTATGGATCATATGATTATGATGAAATGAATCATCTAGCCAATAATATGAACAAGTAATTTAAAAGAAATAAATCCTACTAACATCTCGAAAATTAGGTTGAACAATGTGAACAAGAAGTGACATGATTCAAATAGAAAAACACTTGAAAAATAAGGAAAGAATGCCCGTAAATAAAAAAGAATAATAATGAAAAGAATAATAAAATAAATAAATCCTTCAATGTTTCAAAATAGAGGAAATTTGATCATTATTACTCCTCAAGTGAGACAATCGATTAAAGATCCACGTGTCTCATGATCGCAGATGAGGTTAGAAATGAAGTAAACTAAAAATACAATTTTTCTTCCTCCTCAAATTCTTATTATTTCTCTACTCATTATAATATCCTAACCTATGAGATATAAAATATGCTCATGATAAACTTGACGAATATTCTTTAAAATAAGGTTAATGTAAAAAGAGCTTCAGATGACATAAAATCATGTTCATAGAGAGAATAATCAACTCGTAATCAAAAATGATAAATTATCTATGAAATTGAATGATAAATTGAATTTCTGTGAGTTATAATTGAAAATAAATGATCTCAAAGAATCTCTTTCAAAATTTACCCAAGGTGATAAAACTATACATAATATTTCAGGTTCTCAACAGCATGTAGAAATCATTTTGGAATTAGTTTTTTTGATAGTTATAGTAATTCAAAAAAGTCAAATTTTGTTAAAGGTATTTCACAAAACAAGTTTTGTAATTTTTTTATAAAACTTGGTATTCCATTGATGAATGTAATTAAAAAAAATATTGATATGGAAGAACAAATAGTATACATCGTTCATACCATATCTCATCTGAGAAATCATTTTCAAATTAAATTTGGGTTCTAAAAGTTCTCTTAGCTACGTATGTGGACCCAAAATATGGGTACCAAAAATATTAATTTCATAATTTCTAAGAAATTATCTGAAAAGTAAATTAAAAATAATAAATATGGAACATTAATAGTGTATTATCTCGACACATATGTGGTGGCCCATCGGAATTTAATCAACTTGAAAAATTGGATGGACGATACATGATTTTAAGTGACAATTCAAGAAGTAAAATCATTATTATATGTAAAAGAGATTTTCTCAATTTCCAACATATAAAATATGTTTTATTCATTGATGGTTTAAAAAAAACATTCTAATAATTATCCAATTGTGTGAAAATGGTTTTAAAATCTAATTCAAAAATAATTTATGAATGTTTTTAATCTCAAGGGAAATATTTTCTTTACCAATTTTGATTTTCAAAATGTGTATATTATCAATTTAAAATCTCTCTAAGCTCCAAATTTTAAAATTTTTATAATTAATGATAGTGAAACTAGGTTTTGATTTAGATTAGTTAGTCCTTTTAGTGTACACACACTCATCAATCTCAACTGATATCACATAGTTGGAGATTTACCAAAATTTTATTTTTAAAGATAAAATTATTTGTGAACCATTCCAACATTTTAAGAAACAAAAAACTTCTTTTAGACATAAAAAATAAGAATCATCCTTTAAATAACTTGATATTGTTCACATTGATATTTTTTGACCAAATCAAGTTGAATTTATCCAAGGAAAATCATATCATTTTGTGATAGCCAATGATTGTACATGATTTACTAGGGTTTATTTATTGACACACAAAAATGAGGATTTTAAAGTCTTCATAATATTTACCAAGAAGATTGAAACTGAAAAAGGTAATAGAATCATTTCCATTATTAGTTATTAGTGTTTGATAACGAAGAGTTTGATGAACTTTGTGCTTCACAATTTTATAATCATATTTCTTCTACTCTTAAAAACCCTCAACAAAATAGGGTCTTCGATAGATGGATTTGATATCTTTCAAAAAAATTTATAGGCCTTTTGAAGGATTTCAAACTCACATAGTAATTTTAGTCTATGGTGATCCACACTTCTTGTTATATCAAAACTCATGTTCATATAAGAACCTTCATCAAATAGATCACTTATGATCTTCAGAAAAATAAAATTTTGAAAGCTGTGTTTTTAAAAATGATTTGTGGTAAATGTTATATTCCTACCACTAAGGAAGACCTAGTGAAATTTGATCCAAATCTGATGAATTAATCTTTCTTGGGTACTCAAACTCAAGTAAATCTTATGGAGTATTCAATAAAAGAAACAAACCATTGAATAATACATTTATATCAAATTCAATAAAAATCTTCCAAACTCTACATACCCATTTGAGGATTTTTTGGATTACATTGAACCTTTTACATTGAATGATCCACCTTATCCTAAAGAACTGATCAAAGATAAATCTCATTCTAGTCATCAACCTAACACATTGAAAAAACCAAAAAAAAAACCTTGGAAAATATTATTTCCAATTATCATGTTTGTACTCATACTAGATGTTCTTCCCTAAATGAAGTTGAGAATCGTTCATTTATTTCACTTCTAGAACATAAAAACCATGGTCATTCTATTAACAATTAAAATTTATTTTTTATAAAATATAATTTAAACCAATTATAATGGAATAATTGTTTTACTCTTATTGAAATACATAATGATAATCTCATTAATGGTACAATATGAGTTTTTAGAAATAATTTATATATAAAAGGTAACATCACAAGTAAAAAATAACATCCAAAGGCTATAATCAAGAAGAATTCACTGATTATGGTGAAACTTTTTCACTCGTTGATCAGCAAGAATCTAGTAGAATCTTGTTGGCATTTCCAACAAATCAAAATTTTAAATTTTTTTAAATGGATGTTAAAGGTGCATTTTTTAAATGGTTTTAACTATTTTTTTGTTGAAAACCCATCCAATTTAGAAAATCTAAAATTTAAAAAATTCATTTTTTATATTAATAAAGGATTTATATGGTTTAAAACAATCCTATTAAGTTTGGTATAAATGGTTAACAACCTTTATTTTACCCAATAATTTTAAAATGAGTCCTTATTTATAAAAAAAATGTTTCGAACGATCTATTAATCATTAAAATCTATATAGATGACATAATTTTTGTAATTAATTTGTAATTAATTTTTAAATATTATTAGAGAATAATTTGAAATGAGTTTTATGTGTGAGATAAAATTATTTCTTGATTTTCAAATAACTTAAAATGATGATGGAACTTTTCTAAGTTAAAGTAAATAGATAAATAAAATTCTAAATAATTTTGTCACATATCATTCTAAGGAAATAATTATACCTATAAGTATTTATTATAAGATAATGTTGTATGAATGTAGTATACCGATTTACACCAAGATCTATAGAATTTTTACTGAGAGAATTCTTTACCTTAATACAATCTGACAAGACATTATGTTTAGTATTACTCTTTGCACTCATTATCAATACAATCCTAAAGAATCGTCTTTAAAATTTCATAAAATGATTTTTAAATTTTTTTAAATATTCAAAAAATCATGGTTTATTCTATCCTAAAGGGACCTCTATTGATCTTTTAAGTTGTTTGGATACTGATTTTGGTGGATTTCAATGAGATAGAAAAATTATAAGTAACAGTTATCACCTTCTAGGAAATTCATTATTCTCTTAGGGTGGTAAAAAGGAAAAATTCAATTTCAATTTTTACTACCGATGTAAAATATTTATCAACATGATGTTTTTGGTCCCAAATTTTTTAAATTTCACACTATCTCATAGATTTTGGGCTAAATTTTTTTTATGTTCTAATTAAATGTAATAGCTTGAGTTCCATAAGAATATCTATAAATCCTATTATTAATTCACACACTGATCACATTGATATTCACCGTTACTTTTAGAAATACTGCATTCAAAAAGGCGATCGTGTTAAAATATATTATCACAGATCTATAGTTAGTTGATATCTTCACAAAACCATTTATTTATAATGTTTTAATTTTATAAATGATGGTTTGGAATTTAATTCTTGTGATTCATTTTTTATATCTTCTTGTTTCTCTTTGAAATCTTGATTGTTTTTAGAAAACATTTATTTTCTTATTTTTAAAACATCTTGTTCAAATGTCCAAAATCATGTTTTTATGATAACTGTTATTTTCTTATGAATGTATTATCTATTATCTATCTTACCCTTTTCATTTATAAGTATTTTTTTAATCACAAAAGGGGGGAGAAGTTCAAGTCTAATGTTTAGAGAAATGTGTAATGTTTTTTTGGGGAAAATTCTTATGTATAAATGAAAAAGTTTAAAAAATAATAGGATATCTCTTTGATAACATAATGGTTTCAAAGGAAGAGAAGTATCATGTTCCAAGGAGAGATATGCTATCATAGAAAAAATATTTCTAATTCTTTTGTCTTTTCCCTCTTTTACATATTCTTATTTCCTTTTCCTTCTTCACCATATTTTTATACTTTATTTTTTTTTTAATTTTAAATGAGTGTTTGTTATCATCAAAAATGGGGAGATTGTTGAACCTATCATCTGTGTTTAATATTAGAACAACTAAAGGTGTTTCTAACCTTGGTTTAATGTGTATTTTAGTTACAGTTTTTGAACTTCATCAAAGGAAGAAACAGAACAAAATGAAGGAATCCAAAGGAGTTGGAGGACCACTTCTAAGGTAATCACTACCCAACTACACTGGCTACCCAGTAGATGACCATCTGATAGCTGGTGGTGTAGGAAAGAACCACCATTCGTCCAATAATCTCATTGAATAGACATTAGATATTACTAGCTAACCGGTGAAGCATGGATTGATCCAAGAATCTATAGCAATGTTGCGGGCTAGAAAATGGCAGTGATCTGGAAGAGTTAATTTGTAATAATTGGTGGCTTAAAATGATTTATTCAGCTTAATAAAGCCTTACCTTTACCCAAGACACCACCAACCCCTATGAAGGCTATAAATATATTTCAAAGGAGGCTTGGATCTCAACAATGGACTTCTACAACAACTCAAGCCACTGGAAAATTCTTGATCAATCAACTATGTAATTTTTCAACATAATTCCAAGAAAACATCCAATTCTTTAAAGGAAATGGGGCTTTGACAACTAAAATCCAATTTCAATTGGCACTCTTCTTAAATTTTTTTGTATACTTCCTTATTACAATTCAAAAATTATTTTCATTACCTTCACCCTCTCCATCCCTTTATCTTTCATATTATTTTGAATATTATAGAGATATTTGAGTGCTTTTTAATGGGTTTATAAAAAGAAACCACTATCTTCTTCATCTTATCCTTTAAGTTTTCACCCCAGTTAAAGTGTGGGTTCTAGTTTCTTGGTTACTATTAAAACCAAAGTTCTTATATTTGTTCTTGTTTTCTATTAAAACCAAGGGATTCTTTTCTTAATATTTTTTTATTTGTTTATGTTACGACCAAGGGAGAAATAGAACCCTTTCCAGCCTTTTTTATTGGAGGAGACCTAGGGGATCATTCTTGAAATATTTCCTAACTCTTTTATCAATGTGCGCCTTCTTAATTTTCATATTTTATTCTCCACTATTCTTAATGTTTTAAGTTCCACAACGCTCACCTTACATTGATTTGTTTATTCTAAAATTATATGCTCTAATGGTAATAACATTTATTCTATATCATCGTTTAAAAAAGACAATCCACCCCCTCTTTTAATTTTATATTTTAACAATAATGTTTATCTCTGTTTGTGCCTTGCGTGAGTTGGTACAAGTCATAAAACACGTAAAACATGTTACATGTCATGTATTATTTTCTCTCAACACCTGTACTACATGCTTATGGACTCAAAAAGTATTTCACATGGGTTATTGTGTGTTATATGTTGTGAATGCTTTCCATACACTGTTTAATTACATATAACATGTGTTTCTCAATTGACAGTCAATTCTTGGTGTGTATTAATTACATGTCACTACCTTTGACCACATAGATTCCACAATTCTTTTGGGGTCTAATAACATGGGGTTACACGTGTACACCATTGATACACATTGTAACCTTGTCATTCCATGTTCCAATAGGTTGTTCAATATGCAGTGTGTAATGATGTTGTGTAATTTTCACACACATGACCTTCCATGATTTGTGGAGCTCATCCTATTGTGGTTGACTGCAGGTGCATGAGGTGTACTATTTAATTACATCTCGTGTATCTGTTTCATCAAGCCAAAACCTCAAGTACCGCCGGATGGGATCTTCAGGCGTTTCCTAGCTTGTTCGTGGTATTCTGAAAGTGAACGGTCATATTATTTAAATATTTGGATAAAAAATGAAAAACCAAAATTGAATAAACTACCAAATAATTTTAAAAATAGATCAATAAGTAATAAATAATTATAAATTAATGTGTGACTTCTAAAATTCAACTTGAATGTTTTGAGGAGAAAAAAAAGTGGTTGGGCCCAGGAAAATAAGGTTTTTCATCAATTTCATATGAATAAATCCTCAGAAATGCAATAACTAAATCTAGAATATTCACGAATATTATATTTCAAATATAATTTATTTATAAACATGAATTACCATTTCATAAAATTCATTCTTCATTGATAATTTTACTAAACATTCTCATTGTATCGTTATTGCGAAGGAGGATCCAAATAAAAATCACTCTACTAGTACCCATAAATGATCTACAAACATCAGAACATGTTTTTTTTGGAATTTGGGTTGCCAATGTGGATGATTCAAATGTGTTCTTTCATTCATTTTCGATCGTAAAATGGATCTGTTGGGTATAAAAGGATTTTTTTCTGTTTCTATTGGTCTAAAGAGAGGAGGATGGAATTACATTCATTCTTTTGGTAATCCTCTAGAGAATATATTGTGTGCACAATTCTCTATATCTTATAATGATATAATTAGGGATTTATATCTTGGGATAGATAACATAAAATTTCTATAAGCCTTATATAATTTTTATATATAGATATGCCCCATTTCAAATAATAATAATTATACCATTATTATATTCCATGACATGCGCTAACTCACAAATATTTTAATATCATTTCTTAAATAAATATATCAATATTTATTTAAATGTTATTATATTAAATATATCTTTTTTCTATAACCATTACTCGAACCATTAACCCTTCTTAGAATTTATCAAATCTTGAATAATAAATTTTTATTCAAACAAATTATTATCACTATATTGTTCATTCAATAATTAGATAGATATTATAATCACTAACTGGAGAATAAATATTTATTTAATACTCAACTCACATATATTCTTTCGAATAAATGGTGACTGAATTTATTTGATCAAAATAACTTGAAAACATTTTCCTCAATTTGGAGGATGACAATTATTCTAATATTAAATTCAAATATAATTTAACTAAAATTATAGATACATATAGAGTGTGACCACCATGAAGGCATGTTTCTCAATGGCATAAGGAAAGTTAGCCTAAATTCCACGATAAGTATCTAACAACACATCAAGGATTATGGATAAGACACCCATATATAATGAAGTTACGGTCGTAATAACAATAACCATATAGTTATACTTAATGTGTAATATATTATTTTGTCTCAATATCTTATCATAAAATATGCATACTTGAGTTATGAACCAATATAATTGTTATATCATTATTTGACTTCTTAAAATGAACTGATCAACAAACTTCCATGGATATGAAATTAATTATATAGTTTCATTCCAATCCAAGGAAAAAAAGATATCTAATTTCGTTAAATTGATTGGGGAAAATATTTTATTGGCTTATTCATTAATTCCATATCACTTATGACAAACCAAATGTATGTTACTTTGTTGTGGGCATATGTTATCACAGTTTTCACAAATGAATCCATGTACATTATTCATGATATACATTAATAGTAATCACAAGTCTAAGGACCATTACACATAGCCATAGATAGGAATATCTAATAACGCATATAACATGTGGAAATCCTATTAGCGGTTTTATTCTCATATCCTATTCTAATGGAGATTTCTATGTGTGAAAATTCATTCAAAGAAGCCTCATCTACTTATAAGAATCAATCAATTGATAGTCTAATCATCATTTTTATCTTTTAAAACAATTCCATCAACACCATATGACATTTGTCTATGAATATTGTCATAGCACGTCCAGGTTCTCATCATAGAATGGAACTTCTATGAGATTTCAATTCAATAGATAGTCTTCTGACACAATCGTATAAATGTTCCAAAAAATAACAATTATCATGTGATGAGATATTTAATAATATTTAAGACTTTAAATAAAAGTTATTTTAAAGTAGAAATTAATTTATTTCAAGGGTACCGACTCTAATAGTTCCAATGCATGGTTATCCACTGAAGGGGCCATAAAATCTTCCCTATTTTCTAAACTATCATGATTTTCAATATAATCCACCTCAATGTTATTTTAAATTAACATTCAAAACAACTTATAGATCCGATGACAAATTAATCATGGGAAAGGAATTAGAAGTGGGAACTTGGGTTTCTATTAGGTTACTCACAAGTGAGCCTACTCTAGCACAAATAAAAGTTAATAAAGGAGAAGAGGTAACCAAAGCCCTGAAAAAGGAGAAAATTGACCCATAGTAGACTCTATGGAGATTCCCTCTTGAATTTTTAGCTCAATATAATTATCCACAGAGAGACCATCCATATACCCCATATCTATGGCCTCCACAATCCTCCAGAGGCCAGCTCGAGGTAGGTTATAACAATTAATTTTTTGGACTTCTATGTCCATCCTCCTTCCATGGAAGGGGAATTCATCCCCTCATCTACTACTTCAGCCCAAGGGGCATCATGTCTAGTCATCATGATCTGATAAGAGTGATGCAGTCAAGAGGGTTTCCCCTACACTTCTTGATTCTGAGTTTGCAGCCTAGTAAGGACTTCCAAAAATTTTCCACAACTCTTGTCTTACCTCAACTACAGGTATACCTAGATCTAGAAAACCAGTCTATTTACCACAACTATTTACTTCCACATACTACTCAATCAAAACATGGTCCCTAGATTTCGAGGCTTTAAAAACCTAAGAAAGTTACCCCTATAATCCGCAAGGGTGACCCAATGTATCTTGTGAGGAACCATCCTTTTTTAGATTCCTCTTATGATCCTATACCAAATTCCCCTTCATGGATCAGGCTTCCAAAATTATACATTTAATGAATTTTTCATTAGAATGACCAACCACAATGTGTCTCTCACATAAGATACATATTATCTCAATCTATGTCCTCATATTAATATTATCATTTTGCGTATCTAAAATGAATTTTAATAAGAATGGGACTAAGATCAACTTCCACCAAGACACTAGAAAAATTTCCGAATGAAACTGATTCAATTTCCTTATCAATTTTGAATGGGACTTCTAGAGAAAAACTTATTTCATAATGGATCTACAAATGCTAAAGAATCAATGACAGGTTATAAATTCTATCAAAAAATGAGGAAAGGTGATCCTAATAAATAAGGGGTCAAAATCTAATGACCTTTCACGTATGTAAAGAGAGTTAGGATTTAAATACAAGGACCCAAATCTCTAGGCTTTTATCAGTAACTCCTTATATAAAAAAATAGTTTATGTACCCAATTCCAAATAGAGATACATATCCAATTAGTAAAACTACATATTTAAGAATCTCTCTTTATCAAATCTTCCAGTTAGCAATGAACGAGAACTTACGCATCCCCAATCTCTCTCAGACCGCATCTGATTTGGCTACCACATGATATGTTGATCATTTTTATGATTCCTCCAATATTTGAATCTTTGATATAAGCCAGGGGTCAAACTCCCAAAACCCTAGAATCCATATCCTCTTACCCCTGAAGATTCACCCAGGAAACCGAAGTATCATCAGTGCATAGCTTACCTCCCATGAGGATTTATTCAATATCAATATCTTGAGTGATTTTCATAAGCCACAAACATCACTCCAAGATTTCATCGTCATGAGATTACCAAAATTGCCCGAACCGAACACCATTACTATTAATTACTAATTGTATATTAACAAACTAATAATTATAAATTATTAATAAATATTAATTATTAATTATTAGTTATTAAATATTAATTAAAATTAACTATCAATTATTAATTATTAACTAATAATTATTAATTAACTAACTAATAATTAATAATTAATTAATAATAATAAATAACAATTACCTAATATATACGCATTAAAAATTAATTAATTAAATAATAATTGTTGAAAAATAATTATTAATAATTAGTAATACTAGTACATTTAGGTGTACTCTAATTAGAAGTCATAACACTATCAGTTGTTGGATTCTCCATTACCTCAACATATTTACTAGAAAAAATAAACTTCAGTAGCCACTTCCATAGGGGATCTCCCTAAAGAAAAAATATGTTCAAGAGTAGAAAGACCCAGTACCTTATCATGGGAAGATGATTAACCTACTCTCCTGACCAAAATTATTTCCAACGGACTCCCATTTTCGATGAACACCTATATGGGTCAAATATTAGAAGCAACACTAATAAACATAGAGGTTATTAGATTAGAAATAATCTAACACCACATATTATTAGTGTTTTTAACTTCATTTCTATATAAATCCAAAAACGGAGTATTCTTGAACGTAGAATTCATGTTGCACCATAGATTTTTATCCCATATCTAGAAAATTAGTCCCCCTGGAGATTAGGGAATCCATCCGTGTAATGTCTCATGTCTAGATTCCACTGAACAGTTCTTTGAACTCAGTTTCTCACATGTCCTCAATCAAACCAAATGCCAGAGGCTTTCAAATAGTATAGAGGGATCATTGTGATGATAGTGGGGAGAATATTCCATCCTTGTCAGAGTATAACACAACAAAAATGACATACAGATATCGAAAGAAATAATACCATACAATAGAAGTAAACATTAGAAGACTTATAATACAAATAACCAGATGTCATATCACATACCAAATAATGAATTTCACATGATTCTAGGAAAATAGTCAAACATGTGACAAGGATACATAATTTAGTACAATATCTAAAAGTTAAAAAAAGAACAAAATTATCCCAACATCAACATCCTTGGCTTTGTCTCATGCTCTTCTGCTCCTAGGTAGCATATCACGAACTCGATGGAGGGAGTTTTTCCCTTTTCTACTCCTAAAACAATATAATCTATTTGGACCTAATTCAAGACCCAAAAAAGGTGTGAGACTAAATACTAGTAGGAAACCACCCATGGTCTATTCCAAACTATCAGTGAGTATATATAACATGTAGTTTATAATAGTGAAGTAGTAAGCTTGGAAGTACTCAATAGTAAACAATCCAACATGAAATGGTATTCACTTATATTCAATTAACAATTCGATTAAATTGATTGTTATAAGTCTTAAGATCCATCCTAAGACTGAAAATCCCTCATGCATCCATAAGCACAAGATATACCTTAGAAGACTATCTACACAAGCATAAGGGAAGACTGAATCCCAACTTGTGCTTTGTCTTGGCATACACATAATAAGTAACTACAATATTCATTTATTACCCAAGATCATCCTTGAAATTCCTAATCTGGAATTGAAGTATCACACCAGGTGACAATTTACCAATACCCTACAAGTTCATCCCAGTGAACCTCTCAAGAACTCGGTATCACTCTAGGTGTGGTATAAGTCTATGTTAACATAGCTTGTCCTTGGTGGTCCTATACAGATCCCCAAGTATCAATCATGACATATTAAAGCCTCCCAATACCGTTCATAGAATCCTATAAGATCCATGATTCACTCAGCATTTAGAACATAACCTCTATGCGCCCATCCCCGGCGTCCATGGTTCACTCACGGATTAACATTAATTAATAAACTAATTGACTTCGTCTAGAGGATTATGGAGAATACATGGTTCAATAAAGAGACCAAGGTAAAATGGAAATATAAGCCCATACATGTAATTCCAATAGAATCCATCATAGAACTAATTCTATTTACCATTCACCATAATAGGTCAAGTTAATAATTAAATAACATGATAGAGTCAAAACCATAAGCATTTCACAACTCACCACTAAGGGTGTCACAATCTAGGACGAACCTCTAAGTCTTGTTCTATCATTACTCAAATGGTCATTGTTCACATAACAAGAAACACATGAAAAACAACCATTTCATGACATAAAATATTTGTTAACTCATGTTTGAAAGTTCAAAATTGGATAAAAACATCCAAACATGCATAAACAGGCATATGCTAAATCATGGGTCAATGGGAATGTCACATATACCATACCCTTAACCAATTAGAATACCATATAACAACATGGAAACATCATTAAATAATTAAATTCATTTTAAACAACAAAAAATGGGTCTCAAGGCCTACATTCTATGTACCCTAGTCCAAACGACCATAAATTGGTCAAACTGGGCACTCACCCAACGGGTGGCCCTTAATTCTGAAAAACAACCTATCACATGCTTTGTAACACCTATTAAATTACATAAATGGCAACAGGAAACAATAGGTT
The DNA here is from genome assembly GCA_963277665.1 of Viscum album. NCBI lineage: Eukaryota > Viridiplantae > Streptophyta > Magnoliopsida > Santalales > Viscaceae > Viscum > Viscum album. The sequence goes on along the minus strand of OY728145.1, from coordinate 1,803,072,139 downwards.
TGATTTATCAATCAAGGTGACATCCCAAAAATGGGTGTGAGACACTCATGAATATATAAAAACTCAATAATTAGCCAAAGGCACTAGACCACCTACCTTAGACCTGTGCTAGATAGCTCGTCCTGTATCAATCTATGACTCGTCTTGGTTTGGGAGAAATCGAATGAATGAATGAAAAATAAGATACTATGGAATATCAGACTAAATCCAAATATCACAATCGATATCCATACTAATCTAATAATGCTAAAAAGAAATTGAGGCATTACCGTTGCAGATCTAAGGAGATGAATGATGATCTATTGGGATGACAGATGGTGAATAGATCTGAAAAGGGAGAATATGATTCACATGGATATCTCTCATAGTTCTCATATACGACACAATGAAGGATGAGAATAAAATCTAACATAAAGAATTTTCGTGGAAAAAATGGTCATTTTACAAAAAAAAAATGGGTCGCATGGTTTCTGCCCACTGTTTGGCAAACTGTGTGGAAACCATGCGAGACCTTCTGTAACCCTGGGGAATATCACAGAGTTACCCCGCACAGTTTGGATAACCATGTGGTAACCTTACAGAAGCCTCTATCAAAGGTCTGCATCTTTTGGAGAACTTTCGCACAGCAGTGCGGTTGCTACTGCATAGTTTTCCGAAACCGTGTGAAAGCTACTGCCTCCACTACCTCACTTCACACAGTTTCATTAACCATGCGGCATGACCAAAACACTCCAAGAGTTGGGTTTCATGCTTCCAACGATCCTCGGACACCCGAGAGCTCTCCAAAACCTCAACGAGCATCACCATTATGTAATTTTTAAGCATTTAGAGAAGGAATAGATGGAAAAATCACGATCCATACATCAAAGAAGAACTGATTTCTTACAATATTCACCTCCTCACCCCTCCTAGGTTTGGAATATAGTGCCGCATCATCAACTTCAATTTTCTTATATCCTATTACGGATACTTGAATCTATCAAAAACTCTTTATATAGCAGTTGATAATAAACATTAGATTGAGCATTCAGGTCACAATCATCTTCATTACATCCCCATATGTCTTATTTTCAATGCCCCTAAAAACACGATCCTTAAAGGAAAACAGTCTTAATAGGACGAATGAATAGATTAACTTCAATAATAATTATGAAAAAATGACAATACCATGCACTATTGGTTTCCTTTTTGTCAACTTTGATAGGAATTCATTGGCATAAGAAACCTACAAAAATATAATTGGATACCATAAAACCCAATTAAGATCCCATATACAGATCCAGACATGAGTAGCAGAGAGTTTGAGTGAATTGGGATCAAAAAGGGAATCCAGGTCTTGAATTCTTAGGGTACCGGGTTTGAGTGAGACAAATCCAAATCCCCAAGAATTATTTTTCACTCATGAAAAGGTAAAACAATATGGTAGAAACCCTTACCTATTGAAGTGATTCTCCAAAAATCGAATCCCAAGATTTAAAAGAGATGATTTCTAAGATCATCAATCTTCAATGTATTTCTCTTCTACATGACACACATATAGGGAATTATAGGATTCACCTCAATGAACACCAGGTAATAATTTCTCGTAATCCTTTTATATAAAGATTCATAGTCAATATTGTCGATATAAGAAACATGAATCTTCCTCATATAATCTTGAATATTATTGACATAAAAATCATAAAAACCAGATTCAATGGGTAAACCAATGTTGTCAATGCTTGAACAAAAAAAGTGTCTATGGGTAAATCATTCAAAACTAAGGTAAAAACATCCCTCTGATTGAATTAAAAATCGATTCAAAACACCATCGATCAAAATCTCAAGGATCACCATTGAATTTATAGGTTGAAACATCTGACTTTGCAACCTCTATATGAAACATGGGTATTGGTAATTCCCTTTTAACGATGGTGGACACACTGAGTAAGGGTGAGCAAAAAATTCCCTTACTTGACTGATGTCAGCATAATTACACAGTTCTAAATCCGGATTCATGTTTGGGTCTGTTACCAATAGAAGGGTACAACCAATAGGTAACACTCGCCTTAGCCCCTGGGGAATTAATGTGTGTATTGGTAATTCCCTTATACCACTAGTGGACATATCGATATGTGGAGACCAACACATTCCCTAGATAAGAAAATGCGACCATAAATCTACCTCATTTCTAAATTTGGTGGGATTTTATCCTAGACTCGTTCCCTAGAGAGAGAAAGGTAGAACTGGTAGGTACCACTCAAATTAATCAATAGATAATAGTTAATTAATTACTTACTATAAATTTATAGTCAATTAATGAACATATTTTTTTTAATTAATCAATAAATAATTAGTAATTATTTATCGATTACCAATTATTGAAATAGGTTGGGGTCAAATCACTCTACTAAGGAAGAAAATTGAGAACATAGAGGAAGGGGTAAGACAAGAAAAACTATGTTCAATTCAAAACAAAATTTAGAAAACAATGCGCACAATAACACAAAAAAACCATCATATAGGAATGTTTGACTATGAATATCAAAATGTACGCTTATTATTTCTAGACACAGAGCCTGAGATTGGAGGCTCATATATTGATAAGCTCTCAACCCCTCCCCCAGTTCACGTTGGCTCGTCCATGCCTCCAGGTTTAGAATTTTGTTAGAAATTTTAATTCTTGTAAGACTCTGCATCCATGAAGTTCAAAGTAACAACTAATGTCTCCATATCCTACTTGTACTCAAGAGAACTCACAGATTTGATGTCCCCATCCATTGATATTTTTCAGGATTCAATAAATTAAATGAGTTATGAATGTGAACATTACTACTCACTGAAGATGGTGAGATCTGTCCTACATTCTAGTTCCTTAAGAAGAAACATGTGAAATGGTTGAACCAATAACCAAAAACCCCTCAGTTGCATCCTTTTTTGGAGAGATACTCTCCAAGGAAACTAGTATTGGAAGGAGGATACTCAACCGCCAACATCGAAGCCTCCATGCCTGTAGGAGGATCAACAGGCTTGGTATCATCAGCATGTTTCTCTATTATTGTGTCAAAATATCCTTCAACCTATCGAAAAAATAAATACTGAATCTCTTTTACACACTCCTAAGAAACATTCCTATGTTTATGTCTCATCTAGGCTTCAACATCCAGTTTCTTCTTTCCTTTGAGAGCTCTTGACGCAATTGTTTGATCATACTGCAGTTGCTAGATAGCCAGCTCTTGTGCAATAATTTCAAAACAGGATTGATTATCCACTGATTCCACAGTATAGACTTCAACCACATTATCCAAAACATCCTTGGAAAAAATCCCTACATGAGATACCATCCTTCACCCATAATTTCATTCTATATCATTTGAGACTGGTAATTGACAGAATTCTTAGCTAGTTAAGAGATTATTGGAGTGTCCCTCCTCACCTTACAGTGCTCCACATGGCTATTTCCCTATAATGATAGACCAGAACCATATGGCCTAGCAAGAACCACCTATGATTATTTACTCAGGGTAGTATCCTTCTTAACAGATTCCCCATTGTCTGAACTCCCTTTCTTGCAATTATCCCTCCCTAATCCCATCCCCAATTACATATCCTTCCTTTGTTCATTGAGCCTTTAGGACATCTCCTACAATATATGAGTGCCTATACCCAAGTTTTTTCCAACATAATCTCCGCCCAATCTTCTGATGAAAAGGTATAGTAACCAACATCATTATATTTTTTGCCTAATATTCTTATTGAAAAATAACCTCATATTTTTTAAAAACATATTTCTTCCATCTATATTGAATCATATCATGACCCTTCATGTGAAAATTAAACAAACAACTTCATTCTTGCAATAAGACTTCAGTGAAAGTGATACGACAAAAATCACAAAAAGGATGAGTCCTCTCATATTCAATCCTCAAATAAATCACATCATTTGGAGTAGCAACTTTATCAATCATAATATAATTTTTATCAACTTTTATAAGTTACCTAAAAATAAATATAACTAGAACACTCAATAGAATTATCCATTTTAATTTGAATTCCAAAAGATGAAGCAGTATCAAGAAACATTTTATGGTGCCACAACATCCAGTCCAAATCATGATTTTATCCCACACCTACACACAAGTGTCCTTGAATAAATGAAAATTGAAATTTAGACTCTACTCATAGAGCCTCAAAGTAATAGTTTTTAGATTAATCTATCTAGACCCCATACATATTCATTTAATTTAATAGATAGAAAAAGAATGTGGAAGATATCTAGCCCAATGGATATTCACTTCTAGTTTTTGAAACCCTAGATCAAAGTGATATTTTTAATAAAATCACTGAACATCGATGGTTTCATAAACTTCATCTATGATATTTTTCCTAAAAAGGAATGCTCTCAAAGAGAAAACCTCTCTAAAATTGGAAAGAAAATAGCCACAACAGATGTCATGGATCCCTTATGGACAATCCACTTAGAATATTTGAAATTTACTGAAGGAAAAGAACACCTATTCTAAATAACACCGTTAAGAGTCCTACTCTTATTGTTCTTCACCTCTTCATCCCCCATCGGCTGTGAACAGTCATCAAAACTGGGTTTCTAAGAAGATCCTGTGAGAAAAATCTCAAGATCAACATCATCATCCCTTGAAAACGTTATAGAGCCCTAAGAATCACCTCTCAGATCGAAATTTTCTTGAGATGAGAAGCCCCATACCCCAACCATCCATCATTCACTACCAAATATTATCAATTCATAATGATAAATTATTAATATTTAGAAATTATTAAAAAATATTATTTAATTGATCGAATATTATTAATTAATAATTACTAGTTAATTCATAATTATTTATCAGTAATTAGTTATAATTAGTTGTTTAATCAATATTTATTATTTATTTATAATTATTTATTATTTAATTATATAATTAATATTAATTCTTAGATAATTTATTTATTATTAGTAATTAATATATAATTAATCAAAAAATATTTTTTTAATATTTTATTAATGAATTATTTTTAGTAAATAGTGAATACATATTACTAATTAATTACTAGTTAATAAATAAAAAATTATTTGTTAGTTGATTAATAATAAGTAAATATATGTTGTTTAATAATTATTAGTTAATAAATATTAATTATTAATAATTATTAGTTATTTAACAGATAAGTTTTAATTAATAATTAGTAGTTAATAATTAATTATTCATCAAGAACTTATTGATTAATTACTATTCATTAATAACATGTTATTAATAATAATATATTATTAATCATGTGTTGGTAAATGGGAAACCAAATCCCATGTTGGAAATTGGTAATAATTTTAAGGGCCTATCCTTTATAAAAGGGGGTCATATTTGAGGGTTTGAGTTATATTTTTAGATTACATTAATAAAAGTGATGATTCATATATTAGAAGGTAAAATCAGTTAAAAATGTTGTTATGTATATATATATAACATAAAACCAAGAGAAAAGTAGTTTTTGTATTAAGGGTGAAAGATGTGAGGGACATAAATGTCTTTCATCATTAACCAGGACCTATGAAATTGAGGGAATCGACCCTATTTAGATTAATAGAAAGTGTTAATTCCCTAAGTTCCTTTCAACCCTGTATTTTAAAATTTTAAAACCTATACCTAATTACAATATTTTTTTATCAAAAAATACATATAACAAAACCATTGTTGTCTAGCGAAGCACCACACGCTCTAGCCCCGTCCTGCCTTCCGAGACACGATGGTGGATAGGGTGACAGACATCGTTGATTCCTTGGATCTTTGGAAGCTTGCTAATCTAAGAATAATGATCAAGGCAGTGATGAATGGGTTGGAGGTGGAAGGAGGTCCGACCGAAACTCCAGATGATCTGAATTGTGTTGCTCTTCTTATATTGGAAAAAGAAATTTCCATGTCCTCCTATATATTGTGTCATTATAAAGTTAAATTTTTTATTTTTTACACAGATTCATTTTCATGGGACTAGTTATTTGTTTATTTTAATAAACAGTTAATCCCTAGAGTTTTTGGATCCACAACCACACTCATCCTCTTCCCTCCCCACTTCCCTCACTAATCCCATTAAATTAAAGTTAAATTGATAGAAGTAACCTATAATATATTAAATATAATTGATAAAAATTGGTTTCTAGTTCAAACTATACATAGGAATTGGTGTTAAATCATCTATTCATATACTCCTAAATTTTGATATTGACATATAAATGGATTTTCTACTTGTTGGCTTGGAAAAAAATTCATGTCACACATTTTTCCAGAGAATTCATGATGTGTTCCTCACTCTAATAACAAAAGTTGAGTTTGAGTTGAAAAGAATCTCCATGTTTGAGGAGAATAGGATGATATTACCATGTGTTGTGAGATTTCTGGCACATCAAGGGTTGGATATTCCTCATAAATGTTTCCCAATATGGTAATGTGGTGGTTAGAACATTCCTTGGGGAGTATGACACAGATTTCACCAAATGCCCACGAAAAGGGTGTTGACATCTAAAACCCATTTTGAGGGTTTTCTGATCAATTTGAGCCTCGAAAAACATCATTATAAGGTGTATACACTACATCCCAGATCATAGTTCACTTTGAAGGCTTCTATTTGACTACTCACAAGCCCAAATGGGCATATGGATCAATTACTATATACATTTGTTGTTGGGAAAGAAATTTAAGACCCCTTCACCCAAGTCCATTCTCCCATGTCTCCTTAGGTAACTAATACATCTTTTACTAGGTCTCTTTTGGCCACCTTGGCTTCCTTTCCCATGTCAATTTCCTACACCACCTCTCTCACAATGCTCCTTGTCACCCAAGTCCTCATCGTGACCTATAAATGGAACCATGCACCTCTGAATCTGGGATGAAAAACACATACATGGGAGAAATTTTGAGAGAGAAGATAGATCTATTTATTCCACCTATTCCAAAGCCTCCACCTATGCATGTTACCATGTGGATGACCGGTTTCTCATGACCCTTCACACAGGCAACCAGTCATCCATGACCCTTCACTAGGGAGACCAGTCACCCAGAGCCCTTCACTTAGGTAACTAGTCGCCCATCCCTCCCCCTAATAGAGTGACACATCACCAATAACTCTAATATGGTGAATCCTTATGGTTTCTAGGATCCTTTAAAGGTAATCCTCCACCCATCCCTCCACTAGGGAAAATTAGGGAGATGCACCACCCCTTTAGTTAAGCCCTCACTTGGGATAAGAACTTTAGTTAAGCCCTCACTAGGGATAAACACCTTAATTAATCCCTCACTAGTTTTATGAACCATAACTTAGCCCCCAACAAAGATACGATCCTTAGATAGGCCCTCACTTGGTCTATTCACCTTATTAAACCCCTCACAAGGGATAAACACCATCTCCCAGCCCTCACTAGGGCTAAACACCTTCACGAAGCCCCTCACTAGGGATAAGAAACTATTTACCTAGCTCCCACACCTGGGAACCAATTCACATAGGTCTCATACTCAGGAAAGTATCCATTCCATATACACCAAGAGTAGTGAGACTCCTCCGATATTGGGCATCCACTTTGGTGTAAGCACTTAATGGTTTTAGTTCATAGGGGTAAATTTTCTCATGAGTGTGATAATCATCCCTCCTCTTTTAGCAGATGGGGAATAAGACCTCACAAAAGTATCCTAGTTGGTGTAATCCTTAACCGTTCCCTCAAACACCTTATTTCAAGATTTCTCCTTTCATTATTATCATATTTCCTCAAGCCAAGATTGCTATTTATTAATTTCTTATCATATCACCTCATGTCGAGATCTCTGAATGCGGATTCAATAAAATGCCTTAAGTTGAGATGTTTCCTTTCTGCCTCACCATGCATCATGAGTCCTAACTAAGATTCTGCTCTTGGCTTAATCCCAAATATGGGCATCCTCTTTGGTTTATGCCCCAATCGTTCCTCAATAAACCTTGTGTTGAGATACTCCTCTTGGTTCTTAAAGATAGGGATCCTCCTAGGTGTAAGCACAAAAATATATCTTCACCAGACTCATCTATTAGTCCATGTATCTTAGGGTAACTGATATGTAATCCCACCTTTATATATTATTGCCACTTCTTTTATGGAACATGGATCCCATTAGGGCAGCCTCAATGTATAAACCCCTTTTAGCTAGAATAGTATACTCTCGTGCAATGTGACTGGACTTATTCCTTCTATTGTTTATCACACTTAGAATAACTCACGTGGACTTAGAAATCTATGATGATCGACACGTCATCATGAATAAAGCACCTCCATTATGGGAATCCTCTTTTAGGCATAAACCATTTCCATATAATCAAACTATATGGGTTTTGATTCTTATTCTCAGAAGATACACATGGAACCTCTGTGGGTTTCAATCATAACACCAAAAAACTAACTACCTCCCTAAATGGTGATAAAATCCAAATATCCCAACTAGTTGGATTTAACGTAAGTATTACAAATTAATAATAGAAAGATTTAAAACCTCTAATAAACATAGGTGTTCACATTCCCACATGGTTTTAATAAGATCATTTGTAAAAGGGTAACCAGCCCTACACTAGGATTTGGGAAGGATTAATAACTTCATCTTAAATCTATAAGAGATACCCATAGTATAAAATATTCCCACTCAAAAGGGTGTGGTGAGGCTGACCACCCATCCTCTCAACAAAAACATTTTCTAAGATGTTGGTAAAGTCCTAGTAACATCCTTCAATTAGAAGGTATGTTTACATTGAATCAAAAAGGGTTTGGGTGTGAAATTATTCAGAAAAAATGCTAACCCGACATGAATATTTTAGAAGTGAAAATACCCTCATATATGAAAAATAACCATGTTTCCATCATTTAACTTTGAATCCAATCGATCAAACATGAAATCGTATATATACTGCTACACCGATGTGTGTCTTACATAGGTTTTCTCTCCAGGACACTCAAGATCTCCTACAATCCAAATAGAATTTATAAATGTGCCAAAAAATTCCAAAACCATTAATAAGTTGTCTCCCAATGAACAATTCAAGCCACTACACATAACTTGTTGAAACATAATCATGTGCCAAGACTACCGTGGATATCATGGCCTCATAAACCTGATATACATTGTTGTCAACCCAAAACCTACATACATAGATGATGAATGTCTTGGTGTAATAGTGTCATTAGAATAGATCCATTCCAAATCCATAATCCCTATAGGCCATCCTATGAATGATATTTTTCAATAAGCAAGTGGTTCCCATCGCCACATCCAATCGTTTCAGGATCTTATCCCTAAATTACAATAATACATTCCTTCCCTATCACGGGGAGGTGTGGGAGGGCTTCCAAAAAATCATGGAAACCACCTAAGAGATTTTTAGGAGTCTCCTTATCTACCATGTTCATCACCACCCTTGTGTGACCCAAATTATACAAGAAAATAAAAATGAAACCATGCTTGTCTTGACCATCCAGATTTAAGAATCTACAAGGAGAGCCCATTGGGGGAAGCCAACCAAAAAAATTATATAGATTTTACATATCCCTACTACTATCAACACCGATAAGGCCCATCAGTATATCCTGAGAGGAAACCAATTCCAATCCCACATCACCATTAGTCAAAAGCATAAAACTTTGTCCCAAATACTCTCAGAGAATGAATAATCCTAGCAAGAACCTCATCACATAGTATTGAGGGAATTTTTTCCATTTTTAACCATGAATCATCTCTAGTATCATCCATTAGGTAGAAACCTAACAAAATCATAGATATTCCTCTCCTATAGAAATCTATGTTTCCTCCCACATGGTTCACATTAGTGAATTTCACCATTGATGTACCAGTGGATGATTAAAACCTTGATAATTCCAATTAATGTAATAAATAGGTGGAATATATAGATAATATAATCTATAAAGGATGGTTACAATGAAAATTTAATTTTTTTGGAAATATTCACTACCCACTAATAATCTGACTATGGTGAATCTATCTTAGTAGAGGATTTGATTGCTCAACTTTATACCAGAATAGTAGAGCTTTAGAAAATCAAAACTATGTTTCTTCATCTGAGTATGGTCATTATTTTGAATATGATGTTCCTCCTTTAACTGAACCTCTTTAATGTGAAAAGGTTTCTCTACCCATATTAGTATAATCAATCCAACCTATAATATTAAATTCACATCAATAAACCCATTTTACTATAATGATGGTTAATTACCATGTGTTCCCATCACAAGGATGACATCAAATAATAGTTTAATAAACTTATATGGGGTTATTTTAGATAGGAATATCTCAAGAAATAATGGATTCCCTCATTACGCATATGGATTCTCTTGAATTTCGATGTGCACTGGTACATCTAGTGAAGAAGTCATATACTGAGTTGGTAGATCTGTCCCCTTCTCCTCCTAACTTCAAGAACCAAAATTTATTTACATTTTATCAAATGGGATATCCCATCAAGCTCATCAGCCTTTTTTTCTAGTGTGACCCAATAATGGGAACCCATGATCAACATGATTATATCAATATTAGATTATTTGTATAGACCTTGGAAGACTATGACATTTCATGGTACCATAACCTTATTGCTAGCTCCATTACAAGATAAAAACATCTTCATTAGTAATTCCACTTAAAATTTATCTCTACACTAAGGAAAACAAATTATTTGTTACTTTTACTGCTATAAGTAATAAGATAATGCTAAATCAATGGATTTCATTTCAAGATAGAAGGGACTGATATAATCTCTGTAAGGATAGTTTCCCCAGGAATAGTTACTTGAGATATGGTTGGAAAACCTAGAGGGCGAATTGTAAACTATGCTTATTACCTTGAAGTTTCCCAGTGGTTTCCAAGAGTGTGACACAATATAATAATTTATAGATAATTTTATTCATATAACCAAGGAAAGAGCTTATTAAGAAACACCATTATAGATATATGATACAAGGAAAGATGAAGCAGTTGTTGTCACCCTCAAGTAGAAAAGGATAAACTGATGAGAGTTTGAAACTAGGAATAATAAAATCTATCCCTTATAAAATGATTAGGTTCCAGGGTACATCACCTTTGCTATGGAATAAAATCAAATCATGCATCACGAAATCAACTATATAGATGATTCTAGACTAGATGATTTCATAAACCATATTGTTAACTAAAAATACCCATCATAATTCATATATCCTTCCATTGAGGAAGGAAAGGGTGTTGAAAAATTTTCTCCCAATCAGCACCTTGAGGATGAAATGTCTATCATCGACAAAGAACAATTCAATCAGTTAGAGTAGAAAAATGAGAATCTCTAGTAAGTAATTATGAAGATGCATCATGGATATCTTCCCCATCATGAAATAATGGAATTATATTAAGAGGTCCTCCTCATATTGAAGTACCCCATAACATAGGGATGAGGGTATTTTTAAAATATTCACCCCCTCACCATGTGAATTTCAGAAATCATTCCATATGACCATAGCCCATAACACTGGGTATATTTTTTAATTAATAGTCAACAGTAGCCTTAACATATTACCCTAAATTGATCAAGAATGTGGCACCACCTACAAAACACCAAATTCAACCACGATCCCATTAAATCCATGCATATGTGGGACACATGGTGAGAATAATTTCCTTATATATCTCAATGATTAGAGAACCAAGTTATATTCCTTTCAATAGGTTCATGTTCTCGGGTATTTCACCGGGGACATGGAGAATAAATCAATTGATCTCCCACAGATTAAACGATCCAAAGAAGCATATTTGAGAGAAAATCCAAAATAAAAATCATATAACTGATTTTTAGGGCATACAATTAAAAATTACTTTGTCATTAAGGATTGGACTTAGAAGAAGATAGATGAAGGGATATTAGAGTCAACCATACAAAATAATTTACTTCAACCATGTGACTTCCCCGAGCAGATCACACAAGGCATTTGGATAAACCTGGGTCATCTGCCTCTCCATGATAGACATTGTAAGGTATATTCCATTAAGTATAATCATGTGGATTTATACTTTAAATGTTCACTTGAACACAACCTTATCGAGTGTCTGAGGATTTGGAGACCTATGGAGGTTGTTATTAAAAGTAATCTAGATTATTTTCCATATCACCAGATTTTGAGACATTCAATTATAGATTACCTCATATTTAATGATTGGCTCAAGAGATAGACATATGTAGGCTTAATTGAGATTGACAGTCTCTAGGTTCCTACGACATACATGTGAGTCATTCTAACCCCAATAGAAAATCATCACTCCTAACGAGTTATGTTAGCCAAAAACATACATACCACATAAAGATAAAATTAATAGACCACATCCTTCTTTTATGGTGATAAAATTCATGGCACATGTTCTTACCAAATGATGATAAACTAAATGACACATGTCCATAACCCATGATGATAAACTCTATGGAACACATCCTTATCACAATACGTAAAACTACATGACACCATAATCATATCTATATGACTCTAAATTACATAGCCTAATGTACCTACTACAAGATGTTAAACTATATGGTCTTGGTCATTGTATCATGATGTTAAACTACACAACATATGGTCATTCTATAGGACTAGCGTTACATTTTACATATGACATGGATCCACATAAAAGGTTTCTAGTGATTGGGTTTACAAACTCATTCTGAGTTTATATAAAGGTATTGAAACTAGGACATAAATTCATTACCTCTTCCTATCATGGATACCTCATCTAAATTGTATTTACATCTTAATAATAAAATAACACTTTCTCATGTTATTGGGAATTAAATGCACATGATACTAATCTCTATAGAAAATAAAATGCCCACTTCCCTTATATATGATCCAGATCTGTGCAGGGGACCTTTTCTTTTTAAGAACAATGTGTGACCTGATTCCCATACCATGAGATATATAGCAATTCATAGATCTTCTATTTCAAGACCATCCACGAGTTTTCATCACTTCCAACCATGTCACTCCATAAGATAAAAATCCATTTAATGATTATTGGCTCATTAAAACGAAAATGCCCCCATATATTCCCTATCATCAAATATCATGTAGTTCAAATGATTTTTCTTGTTTTAAATTGTCAATCACATTGATCATGACACATGTGGGCTTAGAGAACCATGTGAGCTACTCTGACTAGCATTATTGAGATGAATTTTATTCAAAAATGGTGAACTCAGTCCCTACAGAATGATGTAAAAATGTGTGTCCAACATCATCTCTCAGGCTATAAATTTTAATGTTGTCCTTACCATATGATGTTAAACAACATGGTTACAATATCTGATATATGACATTAAAATTTGAAGTGGATGTTCATCCTATATGAATCAAAATTATTCAATATGTCCCAGTTCATGTGGCCTATTTCTATACTACATTAGAGATCGATATATATAGAAGTCTTGGAAACACAATCCAACTATACATCAAAACATCAATGCCCCTTCCTATTCATATATTTCATATTTGTGAAGGAGACCTTTCTCTTTCTAAGAACTAATTTTGGATTGATTCATATTCTAAAAAGGCACGTAGTGAAGTTGGGATTTCCTGTCATATTCCAACCAATAGAATAAAAATACCTCCTCCATAAATATGAGCCATATATTTGTGGGGAGTTACTTACAAAAAACTTCAGACATGCCTGATTCCCATCACTATGGGATATTTAGTGATATATATGTGCCCTACAATGGACCCATCCACTGTCCTCTTAATCAAAATATGAACATGCACCTTCTATGCATAGAATGGATATGCTTATGAGATTTTGGAATGGGTTGCGTTATTTGTGGACCCATTCTTAGAATAAGATGCTCATTTATCACACATATGTTCCAGATCATTGAAGGGTACCGCTTTTCATCATGAACTATGTGTGGATTTATTATTGTTAAAAAATAATATGGAGTGATGCCTAGATCACAATTCTTGGGCCCAAATAATATTTTTTCAAAGCACTATGAACTTAAACTATGTGTGTTTCCCCATGGGATAATATATAATAGAATTGTGATATCTATTCAAGTTGTTTTTTAGCTTTACATTATTATGTATTTTGTCCCACATTTATGGTCCAATATATGTGACCTTAATACTTATAAAAATATTTTCAAATTTGTAAGAACCAGATCTTCACCCCTTCATGGTCATAATTGTAGGACCATAAACTAAAAATCAAATGAGTCCCAATGTCTTGTCAGGTTGAATATCTATAAAGGGTATCCTTTGTAAAATTAATTTTTTTATAATGAATTACATTTTATAGTTTAAAAAAATAGATTGAATAAAAATCACAAAGCTCATGAGTCCCATTAATCATACCTAGAAAAAGCTCAACTGTTCTCGCCAAACCCCATGGTCTATAAAAAATTTAGAGTAGATCCTACTTTCCCTTAATATGAGTAACTTAATATATTCCATAGGTACCTTATCATTACCAAAAATGTTACTATGGTGACCCAAGATAATCATACATAAATAATATTCATGGTTTAATTATTATATTCCAAAAGAAGTCACACAAAACAATGGCCGAAGGGTATAGTTTCTTAGAAACAAGCTAAATAAACATCTTATTATACAAGACATATAAATATTTATCTATAACCATTATCCTCTAGAACATATTTTATACATCTCATATGACATTATCATCTTCATAACCTAGATAATGTAAACATAAGAAGGGGATATGAAGAATTCTTAATAAGGGAAAAATTTCAACAAGTCATAATATTTAGATTTTAAATATGATGGAAAATGTGAGTAAGGGATTAATATTAGGTAAAAATATTATGTGAAAATATGTGAAACAACTCTTGATTGGACATTAAGGATCATGAAATAGGATCATAAGGCCCACGAAAGGTCATAAAAACATGTCTTATAAACATATGATGAACATAAAATCAATAGATAAGAAATAAGAACATCTTTTAAACATGTAATATCATAAAAGTTTCGCATATATCTATAATAAGACTCATTTTAGAGAATTAGTAGAATAGATATAAGAATAGGAAAAAATTATAAACAAATTAAAGCATGTTTAACCTTTAATTTTGTGAAAAAATCTAAGTTTGTTCACCCATTAATTTTGTGAACATATCCATGTATTTCCACATATCATTATCTAATGAGATATAAAACTATAACCAATGAATTAAAGGAAAATATAAGACCCTACCCATCATCATTCATACAAATGAGTGCCACTTAAAATAAAATAGATCATCTTATCTTAAATAACTCATATGAAGAAAATTGGGTTTCAAAAATTTTCTAAAGGTTATCACATAAAAAACATTATCATTTGATACTGAAAACATGATCACCACAAAAGAGAATATATCAGGTGATTTATGAACCATTACTTATATCTAATAATATCACTTTGAAATTTGAAGATAAATAATAAAAATTATTTTTCTAAAACATGTTTCTTTATATCATCTTAAAAAAACATGATTTTAAAGTCACATTTCATAAACAATTATTTTTTAAAATGAAAAGGAAAAATATTTAAAAATATCTTTGAAAATATATTCAAATAAATAAACCTTGAAAATAAATAATTCATCTGCCATAATGAAGTGGAGAATGAAAGAATACATGATCATTTAAAGGAAAATCCTTTGGAAATTTTGAAAACACCTATACTAAAAGCCCACATTATTAAATGGAAATTAAAAACCTGGTTTTAAAATAACAAGAAATATAGAAATAAATTTTTTATCAAATTAATATTATAAAATTTTTAAGAGATATAACATAATGGTAATGCATTCAAGGATCAAAAAATTTAGAATCTTGGAAAAATTATGCTCATACGTCACTTGTGCATAAGAAAACATAAGAATTATTTAAACCCTTATTATTTATCCTTATAGAATCTATCATGTTATAACTATAACATGTAATCATATGAGGATATACATAAAGTAAAGGGGTGGGATACAATCTTAATAAGGGGAGGAATAAGGGAAATGAATAAATAAAACATGGGTGATCATTATTAAAATCATCATGTCATAATGATGGGATTATTATTATAACCATGACGGAATAATTTTATAAATACAAGGAATGTGTTATATGAATAATAGTGAAACATCATAACATAGTGGTCAAATACCATACATAGTTGTGAACAATGTTATCATCATATTCACACATAACATATGTGCATAAATCCTCAAATCATATTTTTGAACAAAGATAACATCATGTTCATGAAGAGTACACATAATATCACGAGATATATCATACTAACCAATGAATAATAAGGAAATATAATCATTGGATTGCCAGTCACACTATAGAATTCTCATATTCATTCATGCCACATAAGAAGTAAAACAATCGTATTAATGAAATAAAACCATGGAAAGGATTGAGTTTTATAAAGGATTCATAATGAAAAATTTCATGAATAGACTTTGAGTTACAAATGGATAAATGAACCCATATTATTTTCATAAATAATCATCCTTATTAAGTTGATAATAAATATATTTGGAGGATTCAATGTAGTGTTTTTGGAGATTAAATGTATTTTCCAAAAATATTTCTAAATGGATTAAAAAACATCTCGAAAGGGTAGAAATGTGTATATCCCAAAAACAAAAGGGAAATAAGAGGGGAATGAAATTTTGATCACATTTTAAAAATATTCATACACAAAATAATGTGATGTAGGATATGTCCCAAAAACAAGAAGTTTTGGTTCAAGAATCCCTTTACTATAAATTCATCTTTATTTTATCACTTTTACACCTCCTAAATAGTAAATATAAGTTTATTAAAACATGAAACCAAAATTTAGTTATGTTAATTCATTCCACTATTGACCTATTATAATAATTGGATTCTATTCCTTAATTACCTTTGTCAATGGTGAAGTGTTTTGATATTATATTTTCCTTAAAAATATCATGTTTTACATCGATTTAATAATATTGCTCAATTAATATTTATATATTAGTATGATTAACTCATAATGATTTAAAATAAATATATTTATACATTTATATATTATAAATAATTTATTTTAACCATAAAAATTGTTAGTGATAATAAAGGAGTTGGAAACATACTTAATGGTGGTAAACCAACTGTTAACACGACATTTTCCAGTGAAGAAGAAAGAGAAGTGTAAAATTTTAACTAATAATAAATATAATTATTATATTAGTTTAAAATAATTAATATAATTTTAACATTCTAATAAATTAATATTATAATATATATTTTTTAAAGGATTATATAAAATAAAGAATAGAAATGGAAATTGAGAAGAGAAGTTGATGAAAACTTACCAATTTCTCATTGTGGCTTCTTTTCTACTATACGAAACTCTATTGATTCATGGTGCTGGTTTACATTAGAATGTACCTTAGGATGGTAGGTATCTTGATATATGATATTTGGGAATAAATGTTTATTTTTTAAGTGGGTTAGGAGCATTTTTTCAGGGGGAGTGATAAGAGGTATTTATAATTTAGGAGAGTGGTATTTTTGAGTTATAATATTCAATAAAATACTATATCCTAACTAAAACTTTTGATATAAATATTTCTGACAATATGACATATATTTGAATTAAATAACATGATTTTAATACTTTAAAAAACATTATAATATGAATTTATTAGTTTATCCAAAAAGAAAGGTGAAAAATTGTCATAATATTTTTTAATAGAATACTTTAGACTTTTGACATTGAAAAATTATTTTTAGGAAATTAAATAATGTTTATTATTTATAAATACAAATTTATCTAATTATATTTTTTTTGGGATGAAAATTCCAATTTAACATTTATTAAGTCATTATTTTATCATCATTACGTTATAAAACATGTAGTATTTGAAAAACGGTATTTTCACTATTCATGTAAAAATTAATGTTTCTCATAAAATTATCAAAAATTAACCCTTGGAAAATTTTAATGTAATGATTATAAAAATGAATTTAATTTTAACAAAATAATTTTTCAAAAATGGAATATTTAATTTTTAACATAAAAATTACGATTTTTTACAAAATACATTTAAATACAATTTATTAAAAAAAGTTCTTATAATTTCTTTGAGTTTTCAATCTTGAAATTTAATTTAGAGTTTTATAATATTTATAAATCCTTATATTAATCATGATAAATATTATTTCTATTAAATTTAATTATTTTCAATTCAAATTACTATACTAATGATCAGGTTACTATTCCCAATGGTCAGATTATTATTCTCAACGATCAGGTTACTATTGCAGTAATCAGAATACTATTTCAACAGTCACATAACTATTTAAATGGTCACATTACTATTAAAAATTACATTTTACCTCCTATAAATACATATTTATTCATTCATTTAACACTCACCTCAATTCCCTTAAAGTTTCAACATGTCTATTTTCTAAAATGTCGATTAGTTTAGTAATATTGTTTTTCTTTTATATAGTGTTGTTATTGGGGGTGATGGTTCTAGCATATTAGAATGATACCATTTTTCTCATTCTAATTTTATTATTTTATATTAATCTATTGAAATATTTATAATTTTCATGGGTTTAGTTGCTAACTAATGTAATGATTTCTATTAATTAAATAAATTATAATTGGTTTTCCTATGTATTTAATGTATATAATATTATACAATACAATATAACACATTTTTATTTAAGAAAAATATTACTTTCTAGGTCATTAAATTATCCTCCACTTTATAAATTTAATCCCCAAGATTTCAACTCATATTTTTTATTGAGAATAGCTGGGGGTACTCCTGGTTCATTTTTTCCTCTAGTTTCCACGTCCTCGATTCATATTTATGGTTCCTCTAGAAAATTTTGATCATAAGAGTTTTATTATTACATGTAACTTTTTACCTATGTTATAATATCTTAAATTTTTTATCACTATAAAATAGGTCATACTCTAGTTGTATCATCTATAGATTTAGTACTTATATGGTATTAGGTAAGTACTTCCTCAAGAGAGAAACATACAAAACATCATAAATTTGATCCATGTTTAGAGGAATTTATAGTTGATAAGTAACTTATCCTATATGATCATGGATCTTAAATGGGATAAAATACCTAGTGTTAAGATTCCATTTATTTTCAAGCCACATGAATCTCTTCTATAGTGGTTTTCAAAGGAGAAATGTTTCTCTAATTTCAAACTCCATGTTGTCAACACAGTTCATCTTCCAACTTTAAGAAGATTTTATTCGTTGTAGAATGGCTTGAACCTTTTATATAATCTATTTCAAATTATTGTGTTAAATTAGCTTTCATTCACAAAATTTATCCCAACAAATATAAGTTCTACATCGCTTCCCATATAGATCTTTATATGGTGCATTTTGAATACTCAAGTGAAAGTTTCTGTTGTAAGAGAACTCAAATAATGGTTGATGTTGATCTCATCCTCCTTTAAATTCCATTGAGTAAGAACTCAAATTTTCGTTGTGTGTTTGAATTTTTCTTTTAGAGAGACCATTATTTTGGGTATGATAGGTCTTAATGAAATTTAATTCAATTTTTAGAGAATGCTTAAAAATTCTAAAAAATTTATAATTAAACCTTGGAGCATGATTATAATCGATCTAAAGTGGTTCACATTATACCTCACCAATTCCTTTATGTATATTTTATAAAGTTACACAAGTGATAAATGTTCCTGAATACAGATGAAGTGGTTATTCTAGGTGTGTCAATACACCACAATCTATATTTCATTGCTTCATTTAGATGCTTATGGGAGACTAGTGACAATGTATAAATTGATGTTATCCCATTTACATGTGCTTATATTCAATGGAATCATCATCCCCTTATACATTCATTACTCTTCTTTAACATTCTGAAATTCCAAGCACTTTAAGTTGTACTCATTATTATACTTCTTCATATTATCCCACTAGTTGATCTCTCAAGGATCATAGTATGTCATGTTATTTCTATGATGGATGGATAATGGGGATCTATTTGCCTTATCAAATAGATTATTCTTTCATTTAAGTGACAATGGCACAAAAATTATAATTACAACCCAAATTATACTATCTTAATTGATGGAGAATTCATGAATATTCCTCTCCTTAACCTCTTTTGTAACAACTGGGTCCCGATGGCAGCACAGACACCCCACCTTAACATGACTGTCAGGTGCTGGCCTGCCAGGTACCACCAGTTTCCCCGCAAAAATGTGGTCCCCACCCTGGGTCCCACACATGTGCCTGAACGGGTCATCCGACTAATGACAATATCCATAGGACAACACATGTCCTTTCTAGTGTGCTTTTTCCTCACTCACACACATGCTGGAGAACTTCCCAGAAGTTCACCCATCCTGATCACTACTCCAGGGAAATCATGCTTAACTCTGGAGATCTAATTAGGTAGGATCTTGAAATGGAAGGTGCACACTGTTGACATTAGTCATATCATTTAGTCATTTAACCCTTTATCATTTTGGGGTGTTACAATAACCCCCCCTCCCCACCTTTAGAGCACAAAATCCTTATTTGTGGGCCCTACATCTCAACCTAGTATGTGCACCACACTTAAGGCTACGTACCACCTCTGATACCAAATGTAACAACTGGGACCTCGTGACAGCACATACACCCCACCTTAACACAACCAACGAGTCCTGGACCACCATGTTCCACCAGTTGCCCCGCAGACACGTGGTCTCCACCCTATGCACCACACTTATGGGTGGGTACCACCTCGGATACCAAATGTAACAACTGGGACCCGGTGACACCATAGACTCCCAGCCACACACACACTGGAAAACTTCCCAGAAGTTCACCCATCCTGATCACTACTCGAGGATAATCATGCTTAACAATGGAGTTCTAATCAAGTGGGTTCTTGAAAACGAATGTGAACATTGTTGACATTAGTCATATAATTTTTTCATTTAACCCTTTATCATTTTAGGGTGTTACAATCACCCCCTACCCCCCTTTAGAGAACACTATCCTCGTTGTGGGCCCTACATGTCAACCCAGGATGTGCACCACACTTAAGGTTGCGTACCACCTCTTATACCAAATATAACAACTGGGACACGATGACAGCATATACACCCTTCCTTAACATGACCATCGAGTCCCGGTCCTCTAAGTTCGACCAATTGCCCCATAGACATGTGGTCCCCACCATGTGTAGCACAGTTAAGGCTGGGTACCACCTCTGATACCAAATGTAACAACTGGTACCCGGTGACAGCACAGACACCCCGCTATAACATGATCGTCGAGTCCTGGCCCGCCATGTTCCACTAGTTGCCCCACAGACACGTGGTCCCCACCCTGGGGCCACCCACATGCCCGAACAGGTATCTAACTAATGATTATCCCCACATTCCAACACATGTCCTTTCCAGTGTGCTTTGTCTTCACACACACACACACCCTAGGAAACTTCCCAAAAGGTCACCCATCCTGATCACTACTCCAGGCCAAGCACGTTTATCTGTGGAGTTTTAATCATATAGGGTCCTGAAAAGGAAGGTTCACCTTGTTGACATGAGTCATATCTTTTAGACATTTAACCCTTTATTGTTTTGGGGTGTTAAATCCTTCACCTTCTTTTGAAACTACAAACCATCCATTTGTGCCTCCTTGTTATGCTCTTGAATAGATGTTTATGTAATAACTTGGTAAATGTTGTATTTTTTTTTGATATCATTATGATTTTGGGATCCATCCTTTTCATATCCATGAAGATAGGGTCTTTCCCAATCTACATCATGGATAGTGTAATATGTGCTTTTATTCTAAGAGCATCAGCTACCTTTTTATCCTTACCAAGATGGTTTTGAATATGGAAATCATAGTAATGCATCATCACTAATCATATTCATTGATTCATGTTGATCTATTTCCAGGTAAATATATACTTTAGACTCTTATGATCTGTATATATGTCACAGTTCTCACCATTACTGGTAGTGCCTCCATATATTCAAATTGAAGATCATAGTTTCTAACTCCAAATCATTTTTCAGGTAGTTATTCTGAAGGATATTCAACTATCCCAAGGTATAGTCCTTTACTTTATCATTATGGATGATTACAAACCCAATACTTTCTTTAAATAATCAACATATATAACAAAACCCTCTCCACATGATGGTATCATGAGTATAGGTGCAGTCATTATCCTCTTCTTGAGCTTCTTAAATCATTCATCACATTCTTCTTTCTAGACATAATTTACCACTTTACATGTTAACTTAGTTAATAGTCTAGACATTCATGTGAAAATTATAAAAAAATGTCGATATTACCCATCTAATACTAGAAAATAGTGGATTTTGTGACACTTAAGGGTCTGGTCCATTCCTCAATTATCATTATCTTTGATGGGTCTACATAATATCCCTCACATATGATTATCAACCCCATGAATGTGAAATTCAATATCCAAAAGTCAAATTTGTTAAACAATGCATACATTTTCACTTTTCTTCATGTCACCCAAAAAATCCATATAAGCTCTTCATGATCCTCATATATCTTGGAGTAAATGATAATATCATCAATAAATACTACCCCAAAATTTTTCAAGGTAGTTTATAAAGATTAGATTCATCAAATCCATGAATATGTTTGTGTCATTAGTAAGTCTTAAGATAATATCTATGAACTCATAGGGTTCATATCTCTTATGTAAAGATATATTTTGAATATAAGTCTTATTTACCTATATTTTATGACATCTAATACAAATATTAACTTTTGAGAAGTATTGAGCTCCTTGAAGTTGATCGAGAAAGTCATAAATCCTTGATAGGGGATACTTTTTCTTTATAGTGATATTGTTAAGCTCTATGTAATTGATATAAATCCAAATTAATCCATATGTTTTCCTGAAAAAGAGCATTCGTTCACCCCATGGTGATATAGTAGTGCATATGAACCCTTTTCTCAAATGCTCTTGAAGATGATTATTTAAATCATCCAATTCGATCACGGTCATCTTATATGTGTATTTTGAGATCAGAGTGGATTTGAGTATAATCTCTATTGAGAAGACTACATCACGATTTGGGGGTAGGTTGGTTAACTATTTAGGAAATATGTCAGTATATTCCCTTATAATGGGAATCCTCTAGAGGTTGATACATTCCTTAAACACAACCATTTGGTAAAGGTAATTTTATTAACTGGGAAATAAAACCAATTTTGTTTTTAGATTTAAAAAAAAGAGATTCTCCATCTTTCTTAAAATTTTATAGGATCAGGGAATGGTTCAGAATATTGAAAAAGGTGTTCTTTTTCTTAGTAGTAGATATGAAGACTATAAAAAGAGATCCAATATATTCCCAACATAGCATCAAAATTTACTAAGGGATGTATTATGAGATTCACTAGAAGAATCTTCCCATAGATTATAAAAATAGGAGAGTCTAATACATGGGTTGAATTAATCATGCCACTAGTTAATTTTATGGATATATATACTTTAAGGTGTCAGAGATTTGATTCAATAGTTCTATAAAACATTATAGATATAAAATAATACATGAAACCATAATAAAATAAAACATTTTCCATTATTGAGTGGATAGGATGTGTAACTTGTATGAAATCATTTTTATTTTCCATATTAGCAGTAGTTATGGTAAAATATTTCCCTTTTCCCCTTCATATTTGGTGGTTTCTGACACTGATTACCCTCAATGTCTTGTGGTTTAGTGCCCTGGTTTGCATAGTTCCCTTTATGCCTATAGTTTAAGCATAGAACCATTGGAAGGTTCCTTCCTTTCCTCCATCATGATGGACATATTCTTCATGTCTTATTATATTCATGATCTTGGTATCCTTCTCTCAAATAATTGAATCTTTTCCCTAACTATTTGTAGTAATTACCATGATGATTCTTCCCACATTTTGGATGTGTGGGTTGTTGGATCTTCTTTCCTCCAATGTTATTTGATCCACCAGATTGAAATTCAATTTTTCCCTTTAATCTCTATATCCATGGGACTATTCAATGAAATATATATCTTTTTTTTGAACATTGAACTACTTATTCATAACTCCAAAATTCTCAAATATCTTAATTATTATAGATGTGTGGTTTTAAACCACTAAATAATATATCTATTTTTCTACAATTCTTTATAAAAATACCCAAGGTGTATCTTGAAAGACCTGTGAAATTTTCCTCATATGTCATGAAATATTCAACCAACTAATATTTAATCTATGGGAATTATCTCTTTATAAATTTCTTAGAGGGTTATAGGGAAATAATTATCAAGAAATGACTTCTTAAAGTCTTACAACTCAATTTATTAAATTTAATCTTCCATATTAATATTATTTATCAATTCCCATAATTATTCAAACTCTATATCTAAATAATATATATCCATAGTCACCTTCTCCACCTTAGAATAGTGGAACATATAAAATACCTTCCCTATTAAGTTTACCCACTATTCCATGAAAAGTCTATGAAGAGACCCACTAAATTTCAATGGCCATTGTAACATAAAAGATTAGATAGCTAGTTTCTCATTCTCAAGTGAAGAAGGATGTTTCAAATGATTTGAGTTATTTTTCACAGCTCAAGAAATATATGTAAGCATCACAATGGTGTTTTGAAATTCACCTCCCATTACTTTTGAAATGTTGTTTGGGAAAACATTTCATTGCCCCTCACATGGGTTATTGGTCTAGTTTCTCTTGGTCCCACCGTTTTATAAAATAAATAATGATTGAAGACCACATAATTTAGAATGGAATGAATAAATAATTTATTATTATACAAAAATAAATTCTTAATTTATATCCCACAAGATACCTATGTTTATTTATTTCATAAACTGATGCTTCTAATATCATGTACATTAGTCTTTTCTATATTTAAAAGAAATAATTGCTTTAGATTTATATCCTTAATAATAATTTGAATTGATTTTATGATTAGCTAATGCCTATCCCCAAGGAGCATCAAAAAATATGTGTAGCAAGGAATCTTTTTCATTCCCTAGGTGATGATCAAATTAATAACCAATGTTACCATTTTAGGGTTATTAACCATAGGCACAACTATACCATAGCCACATGCACTTTTAGTTTCCTATTATGGATTTCATTTCTCTTAAACCATGAAATCTTATTATTTACCAAAATGTAGGATTTTTTCTTATATATAGATTTATCCTATTCATTTTATCTGATGTCTTCTAATCACAATTCCTGAATTAACTAGACTTTCTTCTAATACTAACTAACAATACAGACCCAAATTTTTTTTATATGACTACGAAATAATTTTTAAGATAAATAAATTAATACTAATACATTCAAGGATATAAATGTTTATTATCTTGAAAACAATTTGTATTATACATCAATTGTATTTAATATAACATAAACATTATTTAAATAATTCATTGTTATTCTTCAAAAATCTCTCAACTTCTCTGTAATACATGTAATCACCTAAGGATATACATTAAAGAATTGGAAGATCTAAAATACTAGTAAGGGAAGAAATAAGGGATATGAATCAATAGAATATGTGTGACAATAATCAACATCATCATATAATAATCGTTGGATCGTTATCATAATCATGAGGGAAACATTTGAAAAAGTAATGTAATGTGTCATATGCATAAAAATGAAGCATTATAACATAGTAGTCAAATATGAAACATAGTTGTGAACAAAGATAAAATCATGTTCATGCATAGTAAAAATAATTTCATGAGATATATCACATCACCAAGTTCATTTGATGGATAAATAATTTTGAGCCCACCCACTACATCAAAAAATGATCTTAATCATACATGCTGCATGTAACATAAAAAGATCATAGTTGTAAAATAAACCCATGGAAAAGATTGAGTTTAATTAAGGTTTTATAAAGAATACTATCAATAATAACCTTTTTGGTTCACAAATGGATAATAGAAATCATATTTTTCGTAAGGAATCATCATTATTGAGTGGATAAGAAATATCTCAAGATGATCCAATGTGATATTTTGGGAAATTAAAATTATTTTAGAAAATTATTTATAATGGGATTAGAAAACATTTTGAAAGGGTAGAAACATGTATATACCTAAAATTTAAAAGGGAAAAATAGTGGAAGTACATTTTAATGAAATTTTAATAACATCCATACATAAAACAATGTGAAATATAAAATAACATAAAAATAAGGAGTTTGGGTTCATGAATACCTTACCCTAAACCCTGACTTATATAGTCTCTTTTCCACCTCATTAATAGTAAACATAAGTGTATTAAAACATAGAAATATAATTTAAATATGTTAATTTTTTCAGAATTGGTAAATAATGATAATTATATTATATTCCATAATTTCATTTATTAAAGGTGAAATGTTTTGATATCATATTTTCCTTAAAAACATCCTGTTTTACTTTGACTTAATAAACTTGCTTAATTTATATTTCTAAATTATTAAGAGTATGAAAAAAGGTTTTAAATAATTATATTTATACATTTATATATTATAAAAATTTTATTATAACTATCTGTATGGGTAGTGATAATAAAATAGTTGGAAACATCTTCCCTGGAGGTTAATAGACTGTTAATGAGATTTTATTCAATGAAGAAGAAAGAGAAGTATAGAATCTAAATTCATCATAATTATAATTATTAAATTTGTTTAACATTATTAATATAATTTTAACATACAAATAAATTAATATTATAATATTTAGGTTTAAAATGAATATTGAAATATTGGAAGAGAATAGGAAAATGAGAAGCGACGTTGATGAAAACATACCCTTTTCCTGTGGTTACTTCTTTTATACAACAATAAAATACATTGATGCGTGGATTTGATTCACTATATAACATACCTAAGGAATATAAGGCGTATTATTGATGGTATTTGGGAATATATTTGACTTGGGTATGTAATGGGGGTGGTTTTCAAAGGGGAGTGAGAGGGAGTATTTATACTAGAGGAGAGGAGTATTTTTGAGTTAAAATATTGAATAAAATATTATATCCAAGGTAAACCATTCCATAATAATATATTTAACATTATGAAAAATATTATGAATTAAATAACATGATTTTAAGACTTCTTAACACTTTATAATATTAATTTATTAGTTTAATCAAAAGGAACAGGGGAAAAATGAAAAAAAAATAATTTTAATAGAATACTTTGGACTATAGACTTTCAAAAATAATTTTTAGTTTCTATAATATATTTTATTAATTTTAAAAGGAAAATTTATCTTATTAAATTGATTTTCGTCTAAAATAAACTATTTAAAATTTATAAATTCATTATTGCTTCATTATTATGTCATAAAAATGCAGTATTTGAAAAACAATATTTTTACTATTCATGTAAAAATTAATGTTTCTAAGAAAATTATAAAAAATTCACCCTTTCAAAATTTTATTTGATGATTTTAAAATTAAATATAATTTTATAAAAATAAATTTCAAAAATAGGTAATTTCTATTATCAACAAAAAAATTATTAAATTTCAGAAATACATTAAAAACAATTTATTAAAAAAAGATCAAGTAATTTCATTGAGTTTTTAATATTGATATTATTTTATGGAATTATAATATTTAAATTTCTATAAATTAATCAATATAATTTTTTTATTTAGCATTTATTTTATTTGCATGTCAAATTATTATTCTAACGGTCAAGTTAAGATTCCCAACGATCAGGTTACTATTCTCAACGGTCATATTACTATTTTAATAGTGACATTAGTATTCCAATGATCACGTTACTTATACAATTGTCACTCTAGGCCCAAGAAATATCTTTCCATTCAATAATTCAATATCCACCTAAATTATTATCATGTTTTTTCATTTACATTTTCTAAAATATCGATTGGTCTACAAACATTCTATTTTTTTCTATAGTGTTGTTCATGGGGGAAATTGTTCTATCAGATTGGAATGATTCAAAATATTCCTTTATAATTTTATTATTAATTTTTTAATTTAATATTTTAATTTTTCAAGGGATTTTTTTTTTAATGTATTGATCTCAATTCATGTAATAAAGTGGTGTTGGTTTTCTCACATGTTGTATGTGTATAATACTATAAAATATAATATAACACCCATTTATTCTAAAAAATATTAATTATAATGTATAAATTCTTATAATAAATAAAAGGATCATTGGAGAAAAAAAATTATATTCATCAAGTGAATGAATAACAATGTAAGGATATAAAAACATTGATATAGAGGGAAAAATCCATTAAGAGAGACAAGGATTATTCTCAACAAAATTTCATTTCCAAAAAACAATAGATTCGTCATGGAAGAAGGATTTGATTTGAAAAATTATTTATCTAGAAAATAAGGTGGAAATAACACACTATATTATAATAGGTTAGATATGATTTCACATGAAATGTTTTTAGATAAAGACAAGTGATTATGACCAAAGGGAATGATTTGAGTCACTTGAATCCATTACCATTACACATACTCGGTCGAATTAACATTAACCATATAGATCGAAAAAATAAACACCATAGTAACATATTTCATAAACTTATTCATTTCGATAATATTTTATAAAATTTCATTCATAAATTTTCAATTAATTTTTATTAGATAGTAATCTTCAATTTTAAAAATTAGGTGTTAGAAAACATGATCATTTTTAAATAATTTTGAAATGAAGACGTTTTTCTTAATTATTATCATCAATAAAATAACTCCTAGATCATACCAGGTATTGGAAAATATTTTTTTATATAATTTAAAATCTTCTAATTTCATTTCTTAACTATTTTTGTAACATTTTATGATGATGAAATCGAAGATAAGCTCATTTTGGTGAGTTTAACAAATAAAAGGTGATATATTAATAAAATCATTAGATATTAATATCGTTCCCTATGAATAATTTTTAAATATTGAATAAATTATTATCACTTTTTTATACCATAAAATAATATTCCATAATCAATTATGGCATAAAAAATAACAAAATCACTCAAGTAGGTGGTAAAAATGACTTAAATGGGAGTGTGTTATAATGATTGATTGAGTAAGAGAATGTTATTATATAATGTTTACATAACATTAATGAAATATTAAACATGTAATAAGGGTAATATATTTTAATTAAAGTCATTATTATGACCGTACATGATGGGTGGTCAGGAAAAATGAAATTCGTTTTTCGTAGAAGCAGTAATCCACAAATTATGTATGATTAATGATCCCATTTCCCAATGAATGGAATGATTTATTGTACATGAAAACTAATCATTTTATAATTTTATTTTTTAATTATAAAACCTATTTATTAATTAAAATTATCCTTGATATCATCTTTGATATACAGTGATGGAAAACAAATCACATTGTGTCGTTGAGGTGGCAGTCTGCATGTTCGCACGATCGATATTATTTTGTTTTCATAGTGGATGGAAATGATTGAATATTAGTTGTCTAATTAATATAATTACATTTAATTATAACAATGAAACATATTTCAAAATATTAACAAGGTTATAAATGATTTTAAGAAGGAGTTGATTAAAATAAACGACTAAGAGAAGGAAATACTCATGTTAGAAGCATGAGTTTTCTTTTAAAAATATACATAAAAGTGAGGGCCTTAAAAAAATTTAAGGTTCTCAGAATATTATTCAGGTGGAATAGTGTTACAAGAGGATAAAAATTTCAGAGGTTAAATGATTAATTTTTGGTTTAAATTTAACTTGAATGTGTGTATGTGGTGTCCTTTTATAAGAGAATGAATATAAATTTTGGAAACACACATCTTTTTTTAATAATGTAAGGAAACTATTCAAAGGCTAAGTGAAAAGAAGTAGAAAAATAGGGGGTGTAAGAAAATATAAGATCAAAAGTACTCTCATATATTAATTTAAATACTTGTTATGAGTGATTTATGCCTTCTTGTTTAATTTTATCCTTTACCCCAAATTAACTTTTACCTTCATAACTAATTTTTAACCTTAGTAATTAATATTAACTATAAAAATTAAGATTAAAACCATTTAGTTAATTTTAGAAATTTAATTTAAAATTTAAAAATAATTTTAACACATTAAATTTATAATGTTTTTAAAATATCATTTTAAAATAAACACACATAATCATGTAAATTTTTTATTATAAAATATACATTTTTAAGATTTAAATTTAAATACAAGATATAATTATCTTGTAAACATATTTTAAGGAAATAAATTGATTTATTATAGAAAAACAAAATGTATGAGGATTTAAAGGAAATACAAAATATAATTTCACTGTCTAGTCACTTAATTATAGGAAAAGAGTTAAAACCATTATTTATTATAGTAATATTTTAATTTAGTTTTAAAAATAATAGACATGGGATTATAAGTTATTTGAATAGATTAAATTTAATAATATTAATTCATAGATACATATTTTATTACTTAAAAGGTTTTATAATCTGCTAGGATAATCTTACATAATGATGAAGTCACAAAAATTAAAATTTTAGCAAAAAATTCATTTTTCGACTAAAAATCAATCATTTTATAAAAAACTCCAAAAGTAATACTAAGTAAATTTCTATTCAAAAAATTAAAAAAATAATTTTATTTTATAATATTTAAATTCATAAACTTGTTAATATATATTTTAAAAAAAATACATAATATCAAGAAAATGGATTTTTTTAAATATCATTTTTCAATATTAACTCATATTAATTATTTAACTTATAATTGTTAAATGGTTTACCATATTAGTCTTAATTATAGATTTATTAATTACTTTCAGACAAATTTTTATAGTTTTTTTTTCATTAGGTATAATGTGTAATGCAAGTTACTAAACAAAACATCAGTTTCACAAAGTATATAATTTACTGTCATTACATTCTACCCCTATTAAAATATTTTAATCCTTGAAATTTTATTACATAGATGAAAACAAGAGAGGTTAATTTTTTCTCATAACAGACTTAGGTTCCCACAGATCTTCCTTTAACATGTGATTCCTCCATAGAATATTAACAAGTTGAGTGGTCTTGTCTCAGAGCACCTTATCTATTAAATCCTAAATTTTCCTAGGTTATTCCTTATATGAGAGACCATATTATAGTTTTGTGGTTTCAAAACTGAGTACATGTGATTGTTTTGGTATATACGTCCTCAAAATAAATATATAGAATACATCGTGAACTTGGGAGGTGTTAAAATGTAGCTCTATGAAATAAGCTACTACACCGACCAGATCAAGGATCTCTAAGGGACTTATGTACCTTGGGATGAGCTTACATTTCATTCCAAATATCATAACCTAATTCCAGGGAGATATTTTGAGGAATACCTTATCTATAAATTCATACTTTATATATCATCGATGATTATTCGCATAGCTCTTCTATCAACATTGTTCTTCTTTCATATGCCACTAAATTGTTTTAGCTTTTTCTGTCATTTCTTAGACAAGGTCTAGAGAAATAAGCTTCCTCTCTCTTACTTTATCCCAACATATTGGAGTCCTATATATCATCCTACACAAATCCTCACATATTTCCACCTAAATGATATATTGGAAAATATTTTTATAAGATAACTCTACCAAGAGAAGGTATTGAACCCAACATCCTTGGAATTCCATCTAACAAGATCTTAACATATCTTCTAGAGTTGTTATGGTCCTATCTAAATAACCATCTATATAAATGTGATAAATAGTGAAAAAACTCAACTCTATCTCCAATTATTTTTTGATGACTTTTCAAGAAATTTTGGGTCATTGAAAAAAAATGTTAACTAGGAATGATACCAATGTTTTAAAACATCCCTAATTCATTTACCGATGTTTCTGAAAAATTTTAGTAAATAAACCTTTCTAAATTAGTGATGTTTATAAATTTCAATATTTAGAGAAACCTCATTTACCGACGTTTCAACAAAATATCGTTAAATAAACAATATTAAATTAGCAATGTTTATAAACGTTTATAATCTTGGCACCTCATTTACTGACATGTTTTTAAATTATTGGTAAATGACTTAGAAATGTTCATAAATGTCACTAATTTAGTGACACCTCATTTACCGATGTTTTTTAGAAATGTTTGTGAATGAAACCTCTTTTATAGATGTTTCGAAAAAAGGATGGTAATTTTTTTAATTTTTTTTCATAAATTTTTAATTCTAAAAACCATCGGTAAAATTTTCTAAAAAAATTATTATTTATTTAAAATTTTATATTTTATTTTAAAAAATCATAATAGGAAACCTGACCAACTGATCCCCCACCTCTCATTTTCACCCATGGCCCATACCCAGGCAGTAAATGAAACTACATTTATTTATTTTTTCTAAATTTTTTTGTAATTTGTTTTTAAAATTTATAATTCTAAAAAAAAGTTGGTAATTTTTTTTGAAATTTATTTCTTTAAAATGAGTATTTGATTTAAAAAAATAAACATAGGCAACTGGACCAACCCCCCCCCCCCACCCCACAGACAATACCAAACATCTCCCCTCCCATACCATGCATGAACCAAACCCCCGCCTCTCATCTCTCTTCGGTATTCCCAATGTCTCCCCCATACTATGTGAACCTACATGTCCCCACCTCTCTTCTTCACCCATGAACCATGCCCATTTGGTAAATGGCACTTCGTTTATTGATGTTTCTAAAAAATTATAGTTAGTTGTTTTTAAAATTTATATATATTTTTGAAATTTTTAATTCTTAAAAATGTTAGTAATTTTTTTTGAAATTTATATTTTTTTATTTTATATTTTTTTTTTAAAAATCTCCCGAGGAAACCCATCCCAACCCCTCCTCATGGCCTGTACTCAACATCTATTGTATGCCCAATGCATCACTCTCATACCATGCAACCTAAACCTCCTCAGCCTCTCATGTCTCCCACATTTCATACCCAATGTCTCTTTCCCATAAAATGACCCAACCCCTCCCCCACCTATCCTACTCACCGATGAAATTTAGCCAGTCAGTATATGACATATCATTTACCGATGTTTCTAAAAAATGTCGGTAATTTTTTTCAAAAATTTATATTTTTTTGACATATATAATTATAAAAAACATCAGTCATTTTTTAAAAATAATTATATTTTATTTTAAAAAATATACAATGGATATTTGACCCAACCCCTCCCCACAACATGTACCCAGCATCAATTATAGGCCCAATGTCTCCATCATTTACCACACGTCCCAACTATCCCTTCGACTCTCCTATCTCCCATAGTTCTAACCCGACATCTCTCTCCCAGAAATGGCCTGACCAGTCCTCAACCTCTCCTCTTCACCCATGACCATTTACCAATGTTTCTAAAAATTATCAGTAATTTGTTTTTTAAAATTTATAATTAAAAAAAAAAATCCGATAATTTTTTTTTGAATCTTTTAATTTTTTTGAAATTTATATTTTATTTAAAAATACTACATAAGAAACCTGACCCAACCACTCCCCACAGCCCATTTCCCACATCTCTAGTATGCCCAACATCTCCCTCCCATACCATGCTACCCAACTCTCCCCCACCTCTCTTATCTCCAATGGTTCCCACCCAATGTCTCTCTCACATACAATGACCCAACACATCCCCCACCTCTCCTCTTCACCCATGACTCAAACCCAGTCGGTATATGACACCTCATTTACCAGTTTTTCTAAAAAAATGTCAAAATTTTGTTTTTTAAATTTATATTTTTTTCGAAATTTATAATTATAGAAAACATCTGTAATTTTTTTTAAAAATTTATAATTTTCTTTAAAATTATTATTTTATGTAAAAAAATACACATAGGAAACCTGACCCAACCCCTCCTCATGGCATGTACCCAGTATCTAATGTATATCCAACGTCTTTCTCCCGTACCACTTGACCAAACCCTCCCCACCTCTCCAATCTCCCATGGTTCCTACCCAACAACTCTCTCCCATAGAACGACCCAACCCTTCCCCCACATATCCTCTTCACCCACAACCCATAACAAGTCCGTAAATGACACCGCATTTACCGATGTTTTTAATAAATGTTGGTAATTTGTTTTTAAAATTTATTTTTTTTAAATTTATATATTATTTAAAAAAATCTACATAGGCAACCTGACCCAACCCCTCCCCACGACCCGTACCCAGCATCTCTTGTACGACCAAACTCTCCCTTATGTACCACACGACCCAAAATTCCCATGCATTACCTATATCCCACGGTTCCTACCCATCCACTATGGGAAAAACATTTTTTTACGATGGGTTATTTGCAACTCGAATAAATCCCATCTCAAATAATTAGTTATTTGCGAAGGGACTTGGGGTCACATTGCAAAAAGTTACACGCGATTGGCGCGCCAAACCGCATGGAAGGGTATTTGCGATTGGGAGGCACCTCCCGTCGCAAATACCCGGTGGCAGTAAATACTATTTATGACGGGACCCATACTAAATACCCAACAAAGGTAAATGCTATTTGTGAACGGATATTGTCCCATTGCAAAAAGTGTGTCTGTAGGTCAATTTTTGTGATGGGTGTCATCGCAAGTATTCCCACTGTATCTAATCTAACCTATATATACCTCTCATCTGTTTTTTCCTTCCTTCCCCTCAATTCATACTTTCTATGTTTCTCTAAACTCTAATTTTAGAGTGAAATTTTTTTAGTTATTTTTTATGAAGAAATTGTAAAGCCATATACAACTATAAGAGATCAAGATTAAAGGTATTTATGTTTTATTAAATATAGTATTTATTTCATTTTTTATATTAATTTTAATTATTTTTGATTAGGTGTAATTAAATTAGATTTTAATTATTTTTTCATCAGTATTTATTTATAATAATAAATTGAAATTATAAGTACTAATTCTTAGTAATTTGAATGAATTAATAATTTTTAACAATAATTAGAAATGTATATAAATAATTCGTGGTAATTAAAAATTTGTAGTTGTAACTTGTAGTAATTAATATTAATTAATGCTAATACTAATAATTAGGAAAAATATAAATAATTAGGAAAAAATAGTAATAAATATTTACAATTAGTTATAAATATTTATAATTAGAAATAAATACTAATAATTATTAATAAATACAAATGATTATTAATAAATAGTAATAATTAGTAATAAATAGTAATAAATAGTAAAATATAGTAATGAATTGTAATAAATAGTAATAATTAGTACTAATTAATAATAATTAGTAATAATTAGTAATAATTAGAAATAATTAATAATAAATAGTATTAAATGGAGAAAAATAGAAATAAATAGAAATAAATAGTAATAATTATAAATAATTAGAAATAAATATTAATAATTAGTAATAATTAGTAATAACTAGTAATAATTATAAATAATTATTAATAATTTGTAATAATTAGTAATAATTTGTAATAATTTGTAATAAATAGTAATAAATTGTTATAATTAGTAATAAATAGTAATAAAAAGTAATAAATAGTAAGATATAGTAATAAATATTAATAATATGTAATAATTAGGAATAATTAAGAATAATTAGGAATATTTAAACATAATTAGGAATAATTAGGAATAATTATTAATAATTATTAATAATTTGGAAAAATTAGGAAAAATTGGGAAAAAATAGGAAAAATTAGGAAAAATTATGAATTATTAGGAATAATTAGGAATAAATAGTAATAATTAGGAATAATTAGTAACAAATAGTAATAAAGAGTAAGAATTAGTAATAATTAGTAATAAATAGTAATATTTAATGAAAAATACTAATAATTATTAATAATTTGTAATAAATACTAATAATTAGTATTAGTTAGTAATAAATACTAACAATTAGTAATAAATACTAATAATTAGTAAACATTTGTAATAAATAATAATAATTAGTAATAAATAGTAATATTTAACAATAATTTTAAATAATTAAGAATAATTAACAACAATTAGCAGCAATTAGCAATAATTAGCAATAATTAGCAAAAATTAGTAATAAATAACAATAAATAGCAATAAATAGTACTAAATAGAAATAAATATGAATAAAAAAGAATAAATAGTAATAAATAGGAGTAAATAGTAATAAATAGTAGTAAATAAAAATAAATAGTAACAAATAGTTACAGTTCAGAATAATTTGGAATAATTTGGAAAAATTTTGAATAATTAGGAATAATTAAAAATAATTAGGAATAATTAGTAATAATACGGAATAATTAGAATAATTTAGGATAATTAGGAATTATTAAGAATTATTAGGAATAATTCAGAATAATTATTAAATACTATAAATAAAATCAATTGTAATAAATTGTAATAAATTATAATAACTTGGCATTATTTCTAGTGTATTGGAGACACTCCTTTTTCTCAAGGACTATTCTCTTTTCAAATCTCACCAACTCTGAAAATTATGAAAAATTAACTAAATATAACATTTTCAATATTTTAATTTCAAATTGGAATTGAAGAAGTCACATGGGGCCGCGACCTCTCAGACACAGGCTGAGACTTAGGCTGAGACGGCTCGTCAAACCAGTGCCCATTATTTCTACAAGGCGGCATGGATGCATGCAACAGAGTATGCCTTCGAGAAGGGCTGAGTTGTTTGTATCGACTCTCATTTGACTCCTAGGACTTATTATAGATTTTTTATGATGTTGAAATCCAGCTCGAGAGGATCTCTTGGAGAGGCATCATCTTCTATCTCACAGTATCCAGAGTAGTTGAAAGCTCATAATGAGCTTATAAAGAGTTTGTAGAAGCAGCAGGAAGGATTGTGTCAGCAGCAACACTACAAGGATAATATGGGTCACTGGAAACAATAGCAGCAACAACAACATGAGGATGAGATGCTTTGAAAGATGCATCAGCAACACGAGCAGATGGAGTACATGCACTTCTAACTCATAATTTAGGGATAGTGTTTCCTCCACCATCTCTTCCAGCTCCTCCACCTCCTCTAGAAGATAGCCCCTTGTGATTTCTTTGTTAAATTAGAAACATTTTATTTCAAAAAATTTTGTAATATGAACTATTTAAAATTTTTGTCTTTTATATTGTTGCGAATATTGTAGAATTGATTTTTTTTTGTTTTTTTAATTTTTTATTATTTTATTATTTATTATTAGTATTATATTTTTTAATGTTTTATATTTTATTAATAATAATGATAAAAATATTTTATGATTTATTTAATTTTTTTTGCAAATATTGAAAATTTTAATATTTTTCATTTTTTTATTTTAATAATATTCATATTATTTTTTCATTAATCATAATTTTATTAAATATATATATATATATATATATTATTCTGTATTTGTGATGGGACCTTTTGAGACAAGGTCCCATTGCAAATAGTTGTACATATATTTTTTTAAAAATTATTTATGATGAGTGCTTTTACCATCGCAAATAAATTTTTTCGATGGGTCCGTCATGAAATGTTTATGTATATATAACTTATATAAACATAGAACCTCTGCAATGGGACAAGGGGCCTTTCAGAAATATTTTTTGTGATGGTCCCATCGCAAAACGTTTATATATATATAATGTGTATAATCAAAGATCTATTTGCAAAACTATTTTCTACAATGGGAAATTTGTGATGGGACCTC
The DNA here is from genome assembly GCA_963277665.1 of Viscum album. Lineage (NCBI taxonomy): Eukaryota > Viridiplantae > Streptophyta > Magnoliopsida > Santalales > Viscaceae > Viscum > Viscum album. The sequence continues at coordinate 1,803,034,448 of OY728145.1, read as the reverse complement.
GTTGCAGAAGCTCGTATCCCAAATAACCCATTGCCAATACCTCAAATTCCAATAGTGAGCATATCTGTTGCATACAACTACCCAACCCCTCCCCCACCTATCTTCTTTACTCATGGCCCGTACTCGGTCGGTAAATGATACCTCATTTACTGATGTTTCTAAAAATGCTAGTATTTTGTTTTTGAAACTTATAATTCTAAAAATTGTTGGAATTTTTAAAAAAAATTGTAATTTTTTTAAAAATTTATATTTTACTAAAAAAATTATGCACATGCAACTCGACCCAACCCCTCTGCACGACCCGTACTCAATATATTTTTTATTCCCAACATCTCCCTCTCGTACAGCATGACCTGACCCTCCCCTATCTCTCAAATCTCTCATGGTTCCTGCCCAGTGTCTCTTTCCCATACAATTACCCAACCCCTCCCCCATGTCTCATCATTACCCATGACCAATTCCTAGTCGGTAAATGACACCTCATTTACCGATGTTCCTATAAAATTTCAGTATTTTGTTTTTGAGATTTATAATTTTTTTTAATTTTATAATTTTAAAAAATATAATTAATTATTTTTTCGAAATTTATAATTTTTATGAAATTAATATTTTATTTTATAAAGTATACATAGGTAACCTAAAATAATCCTACCCATGACCCATACCCACCATCTCATGTACGACCAATGTCTCCCTCTCATTCCCAGCGACACAACCCTCCCCCACCTCTCTTATCATCCACGGTTCCTACCCATTATCTCTCTTACATTAAAAACCCCAACCCCTCCCCACCTCTCCTCTTGACCCATGGCCTATATCCAGTCAGTAAATTAATCACTATTTACCGATATTTCTAAAAAATGTTGGTATTTTTTTAAAATTTGTTTTTAAAATTTATAATTCTAAAAGATTTATGAATTTTTTTAAAATTAATAATTTTATCGAAAGTTGATTTTTACTTAAAAATTTCTACATAAGAAACCTGACCCAACCCCTCCCCATAGCCCATACCGAGTATCTCATGTATGCCCAACATCTCCCTCCGGTTCCACACAACCCAACCCTCCCCCACCTCTCCAATCTACCAGGGTTTTTACCTAGAATCTCTCTCCCAAACAACGACCATACCACTCCCCCACCTCTCCTCTTCACCCATGGCCCATACCAAGTCGGTAATTGACACATAATTTACTGATATTTTTAAAAAATGTTAGAAATTTATATTTAAATATTATATATTTTTTTAAAATTTATAATTATAAATAAGTCAGCTTTTTTAAATATATATTTCATTTAAATATATATATATATATATATATATATATATATGAAACCCTATCCATCCCTCCCCTACAACCCATACACATCATCTCCTATATGCCCAGCTTCTCCCTCTTGTACCACATGACACAACCTTCCCCCACCACCTATCTCATACGGTTTCTACCGTGTGTCTCTCTTCCATACAATGACCCAACCCCTCTACCACCACTCAACTTCACCCATGACCCACACCTAGTCGATAAATGAAACCTTATTTACTGTTGTTTCTAAAAAAATTTAGTAATTTTTCTTAAATTTTTTTATGAAATTTATAATTGTAAAAAACTCCAGTATTTCTTTTTCAAATTTATTTTTTATTTTAAAAAATATACACAGGAAACCTAACGCAACCCCCTCCCCACGACTTGTACCCAACATCTCTTATACACCCAACGTCTCCCTCCCATACAACATGACCCAACGCTCCCCGCCTCTCCTATCTTTCATGGTTCTTACCCAGTGTATCTGTCCCATACAATGACCCAACCCCTCCCATGCCTCTCTTATATTCCCACACAGCTCATACCCAATGCCCATGCAACCCAATCCCTACCCCACCTCTCATATTCACACGCATGTGAAATCAAATTATGCCTCCACTTGAAATCGATCCTCATACCTCTAGGGTCACAAATAAGTATCCTACCAACTCATATATTATTATTTTAAATAAAAAATTGTATTATGCAATATTTATATATATAGAAATAAATTTAAATATTTTAAATATATATATATATATTAATTTTTATGTGCCTATATTTTTTATTTTATGTTTATATATGTCAGTATTTATATTATATTATATATATATGTTTACATTTTATGTATATATATATATATATATATATTTTATTACATATCTGTGTGTGTGTATGTAAATATATATTTTTCTGTATAAATCTATATAATTTTATATGCACACACATATATATATATATATAATTATACATGTTATAAAGCACTAGTAAAAATGTTATTAAAATAGACACATTTTCTATAAAAATGTGACTAAATTTAAAAAATTTAATTGCATTATGTTAAATAATATATATAAAAATAGATTTCAATATTTAAAAATTAAAATTATATATATTTTTATATTAATATACATATATTAATACAAATATATATATGTTTATATTTTATGTTTTATGTTTTATGATTATATATATATATATTATATGTTTATATTTTACATATATGTTTATATTATATATTATATATATATATATTTATGTTTATAAATATATATATGTTTCTATTATATAAATATATATTGGTTTATATTATATATATATATATTTTGATATTTTATGTTTTTGTTATATATATATGTTTATATTTTATTTTTTATATGTATATATTGTATTATACATATATAGAATATGCGTGTTTATATTATATATATGTGTATTTATTATACATATATATAATATGTTTATATTAATATATATGTGTGTGTGTGTGTTTATATATATATGTGTGTGAGTGTGTGTGTGGGTATATGTTTGTATACATATATTTAATTATAATTATAAATACATACGTACATACATATATAATGATCCACTTTTTAAAACACTTGTAAAAATGTCACCAAAATAGACATGTTTTCTCAAAAATTTCAATTTTTTATGGTGCGAGTTTATATTATATATAAATACATGTGTGTTTATATTTTATATATGTTTGTTTATATATCTATATGTTTATATTTTAATTATATATATTTTTATATATTATATAGTATGTATGTTTATATTTTATGTTTATATATATTATATATACATATTTTATGTTTACATATATGTTTATATATTTGTTTACATTATATTTTATGTTTATATATATGATTATATTATAAATATGTTTATATTATATATATTTTTATATTTTATATGTTATTATATTTTATTTATTTTTATATTATGTTTGTATTATATATATATATATTAATATATTTAAATGGTTGCAGAAGAATCCTCATTTTAATTTTTAAACCCAAAAAAACCACTTTTAATTGGGCAGAGGCATACCCATTATATATCCCAAAGGCCAAGATTATGAAACCCCATTTTTTGGCCTAGAGGGCCCTACAATGAATAGTACTTCTACAATACCTAGGCTGATATAGTACCTGCTACAATACTGCTGCCGCTACAGCCCCTACTACACTACGTTCGCTGCTACAGTGTCACCACCACTATAATTTTTTCGCTGATATAATACCGCTATAGTGCCCTGCTATAGTACTTCTATAATACCCCAGAATATTTTACATATATGTTGTCATGACCCGTCCCTCAGAGTTTGTGTCATGACTACCCCAAGCCCACCTTCAATAGGCCTGGGGCTGACAACTTGAACCAGAAAGACATATCCATAAAATGGGAATTCATTGCCTTTAAACCTGTACAAACACACAGACTAGAATGCAACAAGAAGCAAACACAATGTAAACTACTTAAGTAAAAGTATGTTGAAAGTAATGGGGCCGAAATAGAATCCCAATTGAAAAGTACAAGTAGAACTAAAAAGTACATATATAACTGAAAAGTGAAAACAAATCCTCTATCGTCCTCTAAGGGTCCTACTTGAAGGGTAGGTACAACTTCCGATCAGTAGTCCCTACATCCCGTGACACCAAATATCCCACCTCTAAGTACCATCCAGTCCTGGCTCCCTCAGCCTCGAACAATGTTATCCCTCTTCTGCACATGACACAACAATCTGTGGGTGTAGCCAGTGTTAGGGTGGGTATTACAACACTCAATAAGGCCCTCGAGACCCCTATAGGTCTCCCAGAGTTCCAAAAAGTAAATACCACAAAGGTAACACCATGAAGGTAGAAGTACCACACAAGTATCACCACGAAGATAGAATCACTAAGTTAAAAGTACCACAAAAGTATCACCTCGAAGATAATAGCATGAAGGTAAAAGTACCACACATGTATCAACACGAAGATAGTACCACAAAGGTAAAAGTCCCACACATGTATCACCATGAACATTGTGCCACGAAGGTAAAAGTACTACACATGTATCACCATAAAGAGAGTACGATGAAGGTAACAGTTCCACACATGTATCACCATGAATATAGTACCACTAAGGTAAAAGTACCACATAGGTATCACCATGAAAAGAGTCCCACGAAGGTAAAAGTACCATATAGGTATTACCATGAAGAAAAAGGACTCATCTTATACTAGGTATTAGTCATGTATAGAAGTATAGATGACGAGTTTCGAAAGTAGATCATCTTATTTAGTGAAGTGGCACTGCTTCTGACCATACGGAGTCAGACCCACATAGGATTAATATTTAACTAACCCCCGTATGACCCACATAGGATCTAACCCACACAGGATCGATAGGTAACTAACCCCCGCAATTACCTGCATAGGATCTGACCCACACAGGATCTGACCCACACAGGATCAGTATGCGCTGACCCACACAGGATCGTAGAGTGCTTACCCACACAGTATCTGACCCACACAAGATCGGTAGGAACCAAGACACACTAGATAACTAAGTGTGGACCCACATAGGATATGAAACACATAAGATTGGTATATGTTGACCCACATGATCGTTGGGTGCTAACATCCATACGATCTGTCTCCAACCTCCACCTCACTACCAGCCAATGGACTCCTCCCACCTGGTGTGCTCGAGTTTCGTATAATTTTCCCTTGAGATATTGGTCATATCATGACCACCACTAAACTCAAAAAATTAGTAACCTAATGTTACTCCCTGATGTAAGGGTTCCAATGTGATAGACGGTGCGTCAATCGGACGACCAATCTATTAGTTATAAGCGTTTTAGCTCTGGGGGGCCGGTTGGATTCAGGTTCGATCCAACCTAGTTGTAATCAAAATGTCTCCAAAAATTAAGTGAATTATAAAAAAAGTAGAACCACAATCAAAGGATCCCAACACTATAGACGTTTTATCAAATGGATGTTCGGTTCTCAAGATATGGCCCTTTAAGTGTTTCTAGGACCTATTGGGCCCGCGTCCGGTCTGACCCGGTCGAAATGACCCAGACCCACCTGTTTTGGGCTTTTCCATGGAAGGCTTCGTCTATTGGACCAAGGTCCATCCTGGTCTGCATGTAGCGGCCCACAAAGTGTGGCCTAGCCCGTATAGGGTGCCCCGCAAAGGGCGACCCACAAAGGGCCTCCCAGCTGTGTGAGGCGCGGCCCGTAAGGGGGGCGACTCAGTTGCATAGGGAGAGACCATCAAAGGGTGGAAAGACAATGTAGTGCGCGGCCTGCAAGGGGTGGACAAGCCGTTGTCCGCACGAGACTGTGAGGCGGAGTTTTTCCCCTATATATCCAACGGCCCGTTAGGCCGTTCGGTTTTGTGAAATGATCGCGCTGTGGAACCTGCGTGATGGGTTCCTCCATCGTGGCTTCGGCCATGACATCTGCTCACTGGAGGCGTAACGGACATGTCGTATCCCCATCCACAGTCAGCTAATGTGATGATAGCCTCCTCCGATCGCTGCAACTGATGAGCCGTGACCCCCTTTGTATTCGGCGGTGTGCGGCGTCACACCGCGGCTCCTCTGCGATCGGCCGCTCAGATGACTAATGTAGCCTTATGACACGCTCTCCTCTTACTGAGTGTACTGGTGCACTTCTTCCATCATAGTTTTTTTGTATTGTCGTGCCGGTGATCTTTCACGAAGGTTCAAGGATAGTAAGATAGCATAGGGTATGGGTCGTGTTTGTTAGTCATGCGCCCTCTGCATTAGCTCGTAAAAAGAGATAGGATAAATTGTTCATTAAAATTCAATTGAATTTAAATAACAAAATATACTCCTAAATCAACCTGTGATATTTATTCCCAATCCCATAAGAAGAAATAATCCGCGGATTAACTAGTTAGTGAGCTTATCGACATTTTTCATTTAAAAAAAGAACATGGGAAAAAATAATCGCACAGATTTAAACCCCAACCTTGTTAATCTATTGGAGAACATATTCACTTGAAGGTGGATCAGATTTCTTCATTCCTGCAACAACATCCAACGATGTCGCTTTCATGTCATCCTTTTGTTCGTGGTTTTGTGTCACTCGTCCTCGATCGCCAGAACCAGCTCCATCCACCAATGCTTCGGCATCTTTGTACTCCTTCATCACTTCATTGTTTGGAGAGGCTATGTTGATACCTTCCCTCAAAGCTCTATATAAATAGCATAGGGAAATGGTAAGTAACGATGTAGGGAATTAATGGGTCTCATTAATTAAGAATCTTCCAAATTTGACCAATATTGATGTTACTTAGATTGAAGGGTCAATCTATTTAATGGCTTCACAAATCGCTTGGTCCCACAATCTACTTGTTAGTTGGAGGATAATAATGAAAATAATATAATAAAATAATTTTATTATATTTCTTTTAAAATGTCACAAAACATAAATTTTTTCCCAATACTACTGTAGTCAATGTAAAGTGTCTCCTAAGTGAATCCCAACAATACAGATTCAACGGTGCTCTCATATATTTAATATGAGGAATGGCAAAAAATTTTGGAAACACCACTCGTGTGTTTACTGAATGTACCCAAAAAAAAGTTCAGAAAATTATTGACAGTCACCCTCGACTTGCGCCAGTCGATTTTAGGATCCGCTTTAGGAGAACATGCCATCAAGAGCTCAACGGAACTCTTGGATTTTCAAACCAAGTTACCTTTTATAAGTTATATATTATATAATAAAATAATTGTCACTTAATTATTTTATTTATGGCCAAAAAATAACTTTTGCTGGCGGCACGCGACGACCAATGTTTTTATTTTCCAAATGACATCACACCCTCATAAGCTCAGCGGTGGTCTTAGATTTTCAATACTTGTTACTATTCATGAGTTATAATCATTTAAAAAATAAAATAACTTTATTTAATTATTTTATTTATTGCTATGCCATTTTTGGGTTTTCTCACAGGAGAAATGCGCCAAAAAAAATTAAGTCATACCTAGGGTAAACCCTCTATCTTGAACATAACAGTTCCCTTAGAATTATGATCCATGAAAACATTTAAGAGTTATTAATTTTTAATGAAAACTTATTACTCATAATAATTAAAGCATAAAAAAACCTCAGTGGATCATTTCGAGAAATCCAGACCTCAGAATCACACGCCGTCAAATTTCACGATCTCTAAATAATCCCTTTTATTTTTTAAAAAAAATATACCGAAAAATAGGTTCATTAAATTCTCCCGACATTAGGTCTTTACATCCCCAAAATCCAAAACAAAGGAAAATAAAAAAATGAGGCTATTGAGTACTAATCTAAGCCTCCTGCTCCCATGTTCTATCCTAGAGGTCCCCGTGCCACAACTGAACTCACACCAGAGGGATTGACTGTCCACAAAGGACTCGCTTCTGTCGATCCTCTATCTCAACTGGGAACTCCATAAAAGGCACCCCATCGTCAATTTTCAACTCTCCATAGTCTAAAATGTGTGATAGATCATGCATGCAGCACCTCAGTTGCGACACATGGAAGACATTATGCACCCGGTGCATCTTTGGGGAAATTGGTAGATGGTACACCACCTTTCCCACTCTGCTGTGAATCTAGAAAGGTCTGATGAACCTCAAAGATAACATGCCAACCCATCCAAATCTTCTCAATCATCATTGAGCTGAGACCCATAGGAAGAAATGTTCTCCCTCCTCCTATTGGAATAAGTCTTCTTCCGGCTTTGTGATGTCTTCACTGGCTAACAAGTGAGGCATCGTGATACAAACACTGCCACTACTTCCTTCATCCCTGGCCACCGGTACTAACATCGGAAGTCCTGGTACACATTCACTACTCTAGAATGTACAGCTAAGGGGATATATGGATCTCCCTAACCACATCCCCCCAAAGTGTTAGTAGTACCCTGGTGTGTCCTCTAAAGAGTATGACATGCTCCCGACCTTCATGAAATCCTTCAGGAGACCATCATAAGGATGTATGAGCACGTAGGGTCTCATAGTCAACGACTCAAGTTGTTCCCCCACCCCGAATTTGATGATGAATTGGGGGAGTTAAAGTCATAGACTGTATGTAAGACACTCCATCTTTATCCACGATGGATATTCATAGTGTGACTAGCTTCTATGATGCCTCAATCAGCCTTTGTAGACGGGAGCTCTTATTGGGTGCGTCTGCTACCACGTTCCCCTTCCAAGGAGTATAGAATATATCAATGTCACAGTCTTGGAGAATCTCTGGCCATCATCGTTGTCTCAACTTCTAAAACCTATGATGACACTTCTCCATCCATAGTAAAGGATCCCCTTTATTTTTCAAAGCTGACAAGGGTGTCACTACCCAGGAGAAGTCTAGTCCAAAACTCTGGTATCACCCAACCAAAGAAGAATTCCCTCTTCCTTCGAGGAGGTAACCCAGAAAAAATCTTTAGAAAAGATGTCCACACACTCTACCACTCTTGTTCGGAACAAAAAACCCAAAACTATTGATTCCTTATTGGTAAGTTTGGCCGACTCAAGAGTGATCCGCTGCACCCTACTATGCACAGGTTTATCCTATCTTGCTTGGGTTTCCCTTTTCACCGACCAAGGAAAACCCCATTCCAAGGTTGTAGATAAACCAAAATGTTTTTCCTAATACAATAAATCTGAGTATGAACTTTAGATATCCAGTCCATACCCAATCTAATGTCGTAAGGCCTCTATCCCGCCACCAAGAGGTTCCAACCGAAACTCTCACGTCAAGGGTCAGATCACACCATTGGCATAAGTTTGATTATCGAGTCACCTACCAAATGTATCTCTAGACGTATGGGTCAAGTCAATAATTTAACTGAAAACTATAGGTCTTGAACAAGTTTCTTGGAATGAAGGAAATCTAAGTACCAATGTCTATTAATACAGAAGCTAGTAGTAGACAGGGACCATATGGGTAATCATTCATGGAGCCCTTGGGTCACACTCCTTGACCAACTGCAGCCACTCCCTACCACATTCCTTCAGCTCCCTAAGCTTGGTGGGTACTTCATTGGGGTGGTGGTTGTAACACGTCGAAATATATACCACCTCATGCTACTGTCCTAGCTCTATTTCCTAACCTTCTACCCTAGAAAGTCATCTACCCCTATCACATCCTCTTCCTGAAACATTTTACATGCCCAAGTATCTAAGAATGGTGTCAATTTTGTTCTTTATGACTAGTAACATTCACTGGTAGTATCTTCTCATCCAATGAACATTCTACCAAAACGGTTCTCTCTAGCACCCTTAAAATGTAAGAATTCTTAGAGGAATGGTGCTGGATCAGATGTCCAAAAACACAACATGCTCTAATGATCGAGCCTTGATGCACTGACTGAACTATATTCATTGAGTACCTAGGATGGTCGGCACACCTCAATGAATACTCAGCTACCGACATCTCATTTAACCGAAGTTGTAGAATCTCTTGACAACACTCATCCCTTTGATTTTATGGAATGATACCCCCAAATTTGAGAAAGGTTCTTAAGCTTGTCCACTAAAAGTCACCTCATCTCAAGATTAGGGCAATCTAAACCCATTCATCATCTTGCACAACCACGTAGAAGGATCTCTACCAAGAGAACCATCTGTCTGAATGGTTCCATGGATAGATTGAAACTCGATCACCTCTTCAAGACAGCCCTTAGCCTCCTATGAGTTGGGCTCGCCTAGAAACCTGATGGGTAATCTGATGCTGAAACACATGTAAGGAACTAAGCCTACATGTGTCCTCTACTGGTACCACCTATTGTAACTGCTAACTAATGGGATCATATATAGTTGGGACACTACCCAAAGGTACTAACACCGTAAAAGGGCCCTACATCGAGGCCTCATCACTCGGTGGGCCATCATCGCATACTATCTTAGGAATCCTAGCTGGTTGTCAATGTGAAGACATCCTACTGAGGAACTGGAGCTCCATGGCCATTAAGTTATACCTAGTGAGCTGACTCCAATGAAACTAAGGAAAACAATTCCTAAATCAAACACAATCTGTATTTCCATGAACAGAGTTAGAAAAAAAATTCAGGGTCATGGTGTATTGATATGTAGGCCACCACACTAACACTGGATTCCCCAAACTGAAAACCTCACTCATAACACAAAACACCATTGGCACATAGAAAAGTCCAGAGTCTTAGTTCTTCGGTAGAAATGACTCCTCTGATACCACTTTGTCATGCCTCGTCCCCCAGGGACCGTGCCATGACTACCCCAAGCCCACCTTCCATTGGCTAGGGGCTGACTACTAGAACTAAAAGGTATATCCCTATACCGGGAAGGAATTTCCTTTAAACCTAAAAAAACACACAGTCTAAAATGAAAGAAGAAGTAACCACAAAGTAAACAACTGTAGTAAAAGTGTTCTAAATATAAAGGGACCAGAATACATGCCCAACTGAAAGGTACAATTACAAATAAAAATTAAAAATACAACTGAAAAGTGAAAATAGCTCCTGGATCATCCTCTGAGGGTTCTACCTGAAGGGTAGATACATCTCACGATCAGTAGTCCTTGTGTCACGTCATGCCAAATAGTCCACCTACGAGTACCGTCCAGTCCTGGCACCACCAGCCTCGATCAATGCTGTTCTCCGTCTGCACATGACAAAACATGGTGCAGATGTAGCTCGTATAGGGGTCAGTATTATGATACTCAATTGGGACCCCGAGACCCCTGTAGGTCTCCCAGAGTTCCAAAAAAGGGAATAAAACAAAGGTAACACAATGAAGGTAACACCACGAATGTAAAAGTACCACATAGGTATCACTATGAAGATAATACCCCGAAGGAAAAAGTACAACATAGGTATCACTATAATGATAGTAGAAAAAAGGTAAAAGTACCACACACGTATCACCATGAAGAACATACCATTAGGGTAAAAGTACCACACAGGTATCACCATGAAGATAGTACCATGAAGGTAAAAGTAACAAATAGTTTTCACCATAAACATTATCCCATGCAGGTAAAACTACCACATACGTATCACCAAGAAGATAGTACCATGAAGGTTAAAGTACCACATAGGTATTACGATGAAGATAAAGGACTCAGCTCACACAGGGTATTAATAAAGAATAGAAGTACAGATGATTAGTTGAGAAGCTAGATCATCTTATTCTGCCAAGAGGAACTGATTCTTACCATACTGTGTCTGACCCACACACGATCGATAGGTAACTAACCCCTGTAATGACCCATAGAGGATCTGACCCACACAAGATCAGTATGCGCTGAGCCACACAAGATCACTGATCGCTGACCCACATAGGATCTGATGCCCACATGATCGGTATGCACTGACCCACACAGGATCACTAAGCACTGACCCACACATGAATTGACCCACACAAGATCGTTATGCTCTGCCAACATAGGATCGCTGAGCACTGACCTCCGTATGATCTCTTTCCAACCTCTGCCTTACTACCAGCCACTAAATTCATCACACCCTGTGCACTCGGATTCTGTAGAATCTTCCATCAAGATATCATTTATACCTCAACCGCCACTAATATCCGAAAAGTAGTATCCTGAAAGACCGCTATGTAATAAGGGTTCCAACATGATAGATGGTGCATCAATCCGATGCCCGGTCTGTGAGTTATAAGTGTTTTAGCTACAGGGGCCCAGTTGGATTTTGGTTTGATCTAATCCATATGTACTCCAACTGTCTCTAAAACTCAAATGGAGTATACCAATATGAACGACACAATTCAAGTATCCCAACGCCATGGACAGTTCATCAAATAGACGTATGGTTCTCAGGATATGGCCCTTTAAGCGTTTCTGGTCCCGAGTCCGGTCCGACCCGACCCAACCTGGTCAGGGCTGGGCCGCGGTGGTCTCAGATCTCACCACAAGGGGTGGCCCACAAGGGGTGCCTCACAAGGGTGGCCCCCAAAGGGTGTCAAATAAAGGGCAACCCGCAAAGGGCCGCCCGACCACGTGAGGTGCGACCTGTAAGGGGGGCGTCCTGACCGTGTAGGGCGCTGCCTGCAAGTGGAAGCCTGACTATAGAGGGAATGGACCATAAGGGGCGGCCTAGCCATTGTCCGCCCAAGATAGCGAGGGGGGAGAATTTCCCCCCATATCCCAAACGACTCGGGAGGCCGTTCGGTTTTATGAAACGGTGGATCCGCATAACCCGCACTACATGTTCCTCCATCGTGGCTTCGGTCGTGGCTTCTACTCACCGGTGGCGCACTGGTTGTGCTACCTTTCTGTGCATGGCCTGCCGATGTGCTGACTGCCTCCTCCAATCACCGCGGCTGATGAGCCGCAACCCCCTTGGTCTCAGGCGGTGCGTGATGGCTCGCTGCACCTCCTCTACGACCGGATGGTGCCGCATACTCCGTTGACTATCCCAACCTTGTGATGCACCATCCTCTTGCGGTGTGTGGTGTCAAGCCACTTCATTTGCAGTGGGATGGTGCCACTATGCCGAAAATCATTCAAGGAGGTGCAAGGATAGCAATATAGCGTAGGGTCCAGGCCATGTCTGTTAGTCCCAAACCCTCCATTTTAGCTCGTAACAAGAGGGAGGATAAATGGTTTAATATATGTTACATGAATATATAACTATAATTAGAACCCTACATCAACCTTTGATATTTATTCCCAATCTCACAAGAATAAATAATTTGTAGATCAACTAGTTATTGAGTTCATCGAAATTCTTCTTTTAGAAGATAAGGACATGGGATACAATAATCACACAAATTTAAACCCAAACCTCATTAACTCGTTGGAGAACATACGCACTTGACGGTGGTTCAGTGATATTCGTTCCCGTAATAGCTTCCATCGATGCTGTATGCCCGTCATCCTTCGGCTCGAGGTTTGGTGTCACTCATCACCGCTCGCCAGAAATGGCTTCATTCTCCAAGGGATTGGCATCTCGGTACTCCTTCAGCACTTCTTTACATGGCGAACCTATATCGATACCTCCCCCCCATGCTCCATATAAATAGGAGAGGGGGAGGGTTTGTAACGATATTGGGAATTAACAGGCTCATTAATTATAAATATTTCTAATTTCTCCAATGTTTCTATTACTTTTATTGGAGGGTCATACAATTTCATGTCTTGACACATCACTTCATCCCACACTCCACTTGTCTATTAGAGGATAAGAATGAAAATAAAATAATTAAAAAAATTATTTTATTTCTTTTAAAAAGTCACAAAATATAAATTTATATCCATACCTACTATAGTCAAAGTAGAGTCTCCCTTAAGATAATCATAGTGTTGCAGATTCAATGGTGCCCTCAAGATTATGATCCGGGAAACCGTTTAAGAGTTATTCTACTTTTTTTTCGAAAACTTCTTACATGCGCTAATTAAAGCATAACAAAACTTTGACGGATCAATCTGGGAACTCCAGGCTTCCGAATCACGCGTCGTCAAATTTCGCAGTCTCGAAATAATTCCATATATATATAAGAAATTATACGGAAAATCGGGGAAATTACATATGTTTATATTTTAAATTATATATATGTGTTTGAATTTTATTTTTATACATGTTTATATTTCTATATATTATCTGTTTATAGTAGAAATGGTGATAACCATGGATTAAAACCCATGGTCCTAGAAATTTATTAGAAAAAATAATGTACACAAGTAGGGGTGATGGTGAGAAACATAGACATGTAACGTCAAATGACACAGTAAAGAACAAGATCAAACAATCATCACCATCCTTTATATCTGACACACCTCCCTCGAGATCCACCCCGACCTCTCGAATGTTTTACTCTCTTCTATGACTTAGTATCAAACTGGGTTTCATTATGGGAATCCATATATGATGACACTTCCTTTTCCTGAGAATTATTACCTCTATTGAGATCATTTGTTTGACTCAAGGTGTCATCTTGACCATCCTTCGAATCTAAAATTTTACTTTCCTGAAGGGGCTTCATTATGGAAGGTTGACCTCCAAAAGAATCCTAAATGTTGACAAATTTTTAATAAAATGCATCCATCCTATGAGATATATTAATAATGTCAATAAAACTAAGTGAGTGATCCCTTACCGCTGGTTGACTCTTTACTTGATCAATATCATCACACACTGATTTTCAGTATCTTAATTAGTGACAGTCATTTTGATGGTCCCCATAAGAGAATCCCTAAATGAGACACCTGGGGTACAATCACCCTTAGTGGTAGCACCATTATTCAAATTCTCTATCTCAGAAACATGTCGTTCAAGATGTGTGTCAACACTAACCTGATCATCAGGGGCAGGAGACTAAAACAGTGTATCTCAAGTCACATCCGTGGAGACATTTCCAATAGGGTCTTTTTTCATGTTAGACTCCTTTCACACATTTGAGGTCCCATTATGTTTTCCATGGCTAGGTTGTGAGGAGGTCTGCACCTACTTCAACTGGAATTCACTAGCATTACAACAATTAGAGACATCATGCCCCACCAACCGTCAGTATTTGAAAAAAGATGGGATGGGTTCATATTCATAATTAACCTCAATTCTCTCTCCATTATCCAATAAGGTGTCTCAATCAGGTAGTCTATTCTCCATATCCACATCCACTAATACTCGGGTGAAAAAACTAAATTCCCCTTCAATGGTGTTGTCATCCGTCTTTATAGGTGCTCCAATGTAGGAGACTGAATCATTCAGAATTAAGGGATGCCAAAGAACACAATTAAGACAATATATTCTCAACCATATCAATGATTTAGAGTTCTTTTATGTGTATGATTTGAAATTTAACTCCCATGCTAGAAAAAAGAGAAATGTCTGTATTTAAAGAGAAGAAGCCAACGCTCCAGCCTTTAATAGATTAGAAGCAGATGAAAACAGGAGATGAAAATAGCCATGACCTATGTGTATGTATAAATATATATAATTATAAATATATAATTATATATACATATATATAGTTATCCACTTTTCAAAACACTGTTAAAAATGTTAGTAAAATAGCCACGTTTTCAAAAAAGCTTGATTAAATTTAAAACATATATGTGTTTAGACACACAAACACACACACACATATTTATATATGTGTTTATATATATATACATGTTTATAAATGTGTGTATGTGTTATTATATATATATATATATATATATCTAAATATATGTCTTTGTGTTTATATATGTTTATACAGGTGTGAATATATAAAAAATTAATATATATTTTGTATAATTTTATATATTAATCTACATATGTTAATATATATATATATATATCTATTTGTGCTTATATTTTATATTTTATTTATTTATATATATTTATATTTTATATGTATATGTTTACATATATATAAATTTATATTTTGTATTTTATATGTATATGATTATATGAATATCTTTATATTTTATGTTCATATTTTTGGTTTATATTTTATGTTTATATTTTATGTTTATATATATATTTATATATATGTGTGTGTGTTTAAATATATATATATAAATATATATGTTCATTTGTGTGTGTCTGTATCTATAAATGTATGTGTGTGTGTAAACATATATGTAATTATAATTTTCTACACAGCCACACCCACACATAATTAGTCACATCATCAGTATAAATTTCCCTAAAATAGACACATTCTCATAAAATGTGACTAAATTTAAAATATATGTGTTATATACATATATATATGTGTGTGTGTGTTTGTGTGTGTGCGCATTTATATATATGTATCTATATTTATATAAATTAAAATATATATCTAAATATATATATAAATTAGGGTGGGGAAATGAGAGAGAGATATATATATATATATATATAGTGATGTTTCTTGAAAACGCCACCATTTTGTGATGTATTTCACAGAACATTACTAAATTAATGACGTTTTCAAGAAGTGTTGCTAAATTACTGATGTTTTTCTAAAACTTTTGCTAAATTAACGACATTTTCCGAAACCATCGCTAAAAATGTCATTAAATCATATTTTTTACAGGGTAAGCATTCATTCTAGTTCAGATAAAATAGAATGTGTCACCCCATATAGTCATAAAACTTCACATCTATATATCATAGAGAGTGGATCAAGAGAGAAATCTATTTTTGATGATCACAAATGCACTGAATTTGTAATATGAACAACTATAACCCAAATAACATTATGCCACATAGATGTTTTGGGGGGTACCGTAACAAAATCCAATCAATGTTTTCCCATTTCCATATTGGTATGGGTAATGGATGCAACATATATTTTAAATTTTTTCTTTCAGGATCAATTTACTAGCATACAAAGCATCAAAATGTGTATTCCATGATTTCTTCCTTCATGTTATCCCACCATTTATTAGATCTATATACATCATTGTGATTTTTAAATGAATATAATAGGATGATCTTTGAGTATAATGTAAAAGTTCTTTCTTAAGTACTATTTTCTATGTGACACATATTTGGGTTCTAATCCTTATAACTTATTCTTTATCAAGGATAAACTCTATAACACTCACTACCATTTTCTATTACTACACATAATTTTTTTAATATTATGTGATCTTATAATGTATTGATGGTTAAAAAATAATTTAGGAAAGATATGATTTTTCTCCCACCCTTATGATTTCAATATTCATCTATTATAAATCTAGGAGTATTGATTATTTTTCAATCCTCATTGTAGATAAGATATAACGATTCTTCCTACTCATGGCAACAACCCTCTTGTTTTCCTTCCTAGGATGGTAGTGTATTAATAAGTAATAGTACATGATTAGTTATAACCATATCCTTTGGTACATGTTCAAATTTTTTTTCATGAATATATAATATAGGTTCTTATAGTTAGTATAAATATACCACTTCTCGCCATAGAGATTATGCCACAGAATTTTCAATGTAAAGACTACTAACGCCAGCTCCAGACCATGAATTGGGTAATTTTGATCATGAGTTTTTAATTGTCATGATGCATAAGAAAATACCATATTGTTCTATATAATAACACAACACTATTTATCACAAACCCTTGTCTATATTAGTGTAGTCAAAGAATAGTCATAATTACCAATCTATTCTTAATATCCCTTAATCATTCATCATTTTCCGTCGTCTATATGAAGTTCACTCTCTTTCGCATCAACTAGGTTAGTGTATTTGAAAATCATGATATGTTTCCAACAAAATTCTTGTAGTATCCAAATAATATATGAACACTTTTGATCTCAGTCAGATAGATTGGTCTTATCCATTTTTTAATTATTTCAATATCTGATATGTCTATGGATATACCCTCACTGGATATAATACATCTTAAGAAGGATACTCTTTGCAACAAAACTTCACAAATCCTAAACATAGAATATAATGTATACTTTAATAAGGACCTTATCACAATTACCAAAGGCTCTTCATGTTATTCCTTTCTCCTAAAACACATGATAATGTAATTTATATTCCCAAATGGTGTCATTAATTTTCTATAGGTCTAATAAAAACACATAATTTATAAAACCTAAATTAGTGAAATTAATTAATTAAAACATAGTATATTGCATGTTAAGGTGGAACATATAGAGAGGCTGAAATTAGTTTAATATATTTTTAATAGAAAATGATGTTATTCAATTGTTTTAAGAAAGAGGGAAATGGACATATGTTTCTTTTGATAGAAATTTGAAGAAGGTGAGAGTAGAGTGAAAAATGATTGGTTGTTTTAGAAAATTAATCTTTTGAAAGTGTGTTGGGGTTTTTCAGTTTCAGGGTTTAGGTGAAATTATATTTTAATAATTTAATTTATTAATCCAAGTTTGTAATTAGAGTCAAGGTGAAGTGGATGAAATGGTCACAATATCCTCTCCCAACCCGAAAATCCACCATTTCCCATAGTCAGGTAGTTTAGGACATTGATGCATCATGTTTGTCTTAATGCCATATTTATACTCAGTTTCATTGAATTCCATAATGGTCATGCCTCAATTAATGGTAATAAATTTCAAAATTTAAATGTACTTTCATATTAAAAAATTAATGGTCAATATAATAATTAAATAAAGGGATTGGATGTGAATAAAAAAATTATAGCCATCCAGAACATGAATAAAAACATAAAATAGATCCAACAACACATTCCCCATTCTACTAGATAACCCCAACACACAATTCCTTTTACCCCCTCATCATAGTTATGAGGGTGTAATGGGAAAGGAATAAAATAAAGGAAGGCATAAAGATAACCAGAGAGAAAGTGGTGGAGGACCCTGTAGCAGCACAACTTGTCACCCTAAACATTGGTCTCCCAAATCCCTGCAACATAAAAAACTCAACTCAATGTTTATAGACTTACAATGGGATTATTCACTATTAAATTCTTTCATAATGGGCCAAAAAATTATCCCAGGTGGTATTAAGGTAATAAAATAGGTCTTCATGCCTATTTTCTTTGAATCTGGCCATTTTTGGGTTATCTCGACACTTTCATGTCATGTATGTGTTTCAACACATGTAATGTTTTCACCTTGTATAATGTTCACTTCACTTCCTGTGTTTCTTTCAGATCCTATAATTTTTTCTCATCGTGTAATGTTTAGATTATGCAAATATTCAGTTTCTAACTCTAAAATCCCTATTTTTTTCCGTTTCGTCACTTTTGACCCCTGGAGTGCTCCATAGGAATACTTCATTATAAGAAGCCTTATTTTTTTTATGGATTATTCCACGAAATTAAGTGTCATACTGAAAAATTGAAGTGTCTTTTTGGGACATGAAGATTCATCCCATGACATGAAGTGTCATGCCACAACATGAAGTGTCATAATACGAATTGAAGTGTCGTTCTACGACATGAAGTGTCATGAATGAAAGTGTATTTTCCTCCTATTATTCACACATTTTCTATTCCTTTTCCAATTATTGGTTTTATCCTACCACATGTCACAAAACACGTTTAAAAATATAAAAATTGGAAGGAATGTTATTTATATTAGAGAAATCAATGTATTAAAACAACCAAAAATATATGCCTGAAATACACATATCATTCATCAATAAATAATACCAAAAAATTTTCATGTTAACATATAAATAATATTAATCAAATCCAAAAATATTGACGGGGGAATTTTTAATCCCAAATAGAATCAAAAAAAATTCATTGTGTTTATAACTTATGCAGAAAGATGTCTTGGGTATATATTCTCTCTTTATCCCCAATTGAAGTAATTCAGATCAATGTTCAATCTTTGATAAATATCATGTTCCTCATATTGGATCAAATGAATAATCAATATGAGGAAGATGATATTTTTCCTTGATATTGATATTTTTAAGTTCATGTTAATCAATGCAGAGGCACAATGATCCATACATATTAATCAAATCCACAGTGCTCCCCAAGATGATGCACTCTTGTGTACATAGCCTTATCATGATTCTCTTGTAGTTGATTGTTTAATTATTCCAACTCCACGAGGTCCATTTAGTATGAAATCATTGATATAGGAATTGAGCTAGGTATAACCTCAATTGAAAAACTAAACCTCATGATATAGGGGAAGGCAATGCAGTTTATCTGAAAATAAATCAGTATACTCTTCTAAAATAGGTATGTCATTAATTTTGACTTCATCCCCAATAATTTGAGCCAATTGTCCCCCATTTTTGGGTATTATAATCCATTTTAGATAAATTTATTCCGAAGGGAGAACATAATCATCCTTGCATAGATATTTTATCATTGGATGGTTGGGGATATGAAATGTGATATTCTTATCTTGAAAATTGATATGTGATCTATTTAAGGATAAACAATCCATACCAAAATCACATCAAATTTAACTAGGGGAATTATAAATAGATATTAAGGGAGTATATTCCCACAAAATTCTATCAAAGAAGAGTTATCTATCTTAGATGATATCTTCATGCTATCAGGGGTATTAACATAATGTTTATTATCTATGAATTGAGGTGGTAAATCAAATTTCTTAGAAAAAATGTTCAATGAATAACTCTTAAATGATATACATATCATTACTTATGAACCTATATGATTATATATAAGTTATCCATGGTAATTTCTCTTGTATGTTCTTCAAATAATACATATTCAAATCCATCATCATGGTTCCTAAAGAGAATGTGAATTTATGAAATAAGATCTCCTAGTGTGCCTAGCCCAGTGTGCAATCTTAGGCCCACTCATCCTACATCATGGTGATGAATAATTCAATTCTCAACCACATATTTTTGGGGTGATTACCCCTAGGTGAATTTTTTTCATTGTCTCATCCACTTTCCATTATCTATATTCGGATGTATTTCCAGTAAAACCAAATAATCTCTACTTTACTAGAAAAGTAGGATGTAAACCAACACAAAGAATCATTCATAGATTTATCCATAGAGTTATATAAATAAATCCCCAAAATAACTAAACCATCACTTTGATACCAACTATGTCAATCTAAGATAATCATAAATAAATAATACATTGATTTCATGGTTTAATTAATACATTCCAAAAATAGTCATGCAAACCAAGGAACAAAATGTTTAGTGTCTTCGAGACTAGATACATAAACATCTTATTTTAAAACACTTATAAACATTTCTCTATAACCATTATCCTATAAAACCTCTTCTATACATATCATATGACATAATAATCTCCATAACCTAGTGAATAGAAACATAAGAAAGGGTGATCTCGAATACATATTTAGATAATCATGACAACTAGTCATAATAGTTTGATCTTAAATATAAGGGGAAACATGAGTAAGGGATTAATATTAGATAAAATTATCACAAGATCATAAGTGACAAAAAACATGATTGATTATTAAGGATTAAGACATAGGAATATAACACAAAATAAAGGTCATTAAAATAATGACTTAGAAACATATAATGAACATGAAATCAATACATAATAACAAAAAATCTATTTAGAACCTGAAATATCATAAAAAATAACATTTTTTGAAACTACAACACATTTTAAGGAATTATTGGAACAAACGAAAGCATAAAAAACATTGTGAAGAAATTTATGTATGTATACACTTAAACATTATGAATAAAATTTAAGCATGTCCACCCGTTAATTTTATGAACAAATCCAAGTATGTCCACCCTTTAGTTTTGCAAACAAATCAACTTATGTCCTTGAATAACTATATCATGAGATATAAAACAATAACCAATGGATTGAAGGGTGATATAATACCCCAACCATCATCATTCATACATCCGAGTTTCAAGTAAAATCAAATCATTCATCTTATCATAAATAATCCATGGGAAGAAAAATGGGTTTAATTTTATTTTGAAATGGTATCACATTAAAAAAACATTCAGTTGATACCGAAAACATGATCTACCCAAAATATAGTATACTAGGTGATTTAGGAACCCTTACTTTTATTGGATAATAATCCTGTGAAAATGAAATTGAAATCATGAAAAGTATTTTTCTAATAAAAATGTTCTTAATATCATCATACAAATTTTATTTTATATTTACATTCCAAAAACCTTATTTTAAATATGGAGGAAAAATATTAAAAACATTATTTCTAAAAAATTTCAATAAATAAACCATTAAAATAAATAAATGATATATTAAAATGTGATGATGAAGACAATAATATATTATCATTGAACGAAAAATTAATTTAAATATTTGAAAACACCTTTATTAAAATATCATATCATTAAAAGGACATAGAAAACATGGTTTTAAAATATAGGGATATATAAGGATAATTAGAGATAGAAAAAAATTTATTTTCCACTAGGTAAAGAATAATAGTGGTGGTAAGCAAAAATGTGTATATGGGCGGAAGAATCCATTCAAGTCACACGAATTATTCTTAACAAAATATCATTTTCACAAAAAAAATGATTCATCATGGAAGAATAATTCAGTGTGAGACAGGATTTCCTAAAAAAAGAAGGGGGAAATAAAAAATAAAATTATCATAGGTTAGATATGATCATAATAAAAAAAAAATAGATAAATATAAGTTATTATGACCCAATGGAAGGATTTGAGTCATGAAAACAACTTACCTTTAATCCCACTTAGTCGAATTATCTCTAACCTTCTATATCAAAAAAGTACCATATTAATCAACTATTTTTGTACAATATTAACATATAAATATTTTTATAAAATTATTTTTTAAATATTCAATTCATTTTTATTATTTAGTTGTCATCTATTTTCAAAATTGGTTGTCAGAAAACTTCATCATTTTAAACAAGTTCTATAGTGGAGGTATTGTTATTTATTATTATCCAAAAGTTAATTATTAATATATCGTACATGGTTCTATATAAGTTTTTTAAATTAAATTATAATTTTATAATTTTATTTCTTAAGTGTTTTGGTAAAATTTTGGTGAGAAAAATTTGAAGATGATCTCACTTTTGTAGTTTAATGAATACAATGTGATATATTTATAACATCATTAGGTATTAATATTATGAAACTATAATCATTTGGAAGGATTTAATAAATTATTATTTCACGTTTTTAACATAATATATCATTCATTAATCACAAATTTCATAAAAATTATAACATCAATCATCATATGGAAAAAAGGACCAAAAAGAGAGTGTTATAATGATTAAATGATTAAGGGAACATTATTCCATAACATTAATATAGCATTTACAAAATCGTTACCATGTCATAACTATCATATATATTAATTAAATCCATTATAATAACCATAAAAGATGGTTGGTTATTAAAAATAATATTAATTGTTCGTGTAGGTGGTAGTCCGTACGTACACCAGATTAACGACCCCATTTGTCAATGAATGAACCTGATGATTGAATACGAAAAATGAACATTTAAGAATTTTATTTGTGACATAGAAAAATTATTTATTCATTTTTTAATAATTACATGAATCTTTTCAAGGGTCAATGTATCAAAAGTAGAAAAAGAGGGGGCACATGACATATTAAAGTCGAAACTCCTCGCATCCATTCATTTGGATAGAAGATAAGAGTGATTTTAACCTTTTACCAAAATTAACATTTACATTGGAAAATAGATTTTCAACGATAAAAATTAAAATTACACAAAAATTTAATATCTCATCCTTTTACATAACTTCATCCATAATATTTAAAATTTTAAAATCATTTTGACACATTAAATATCTAAAGGTTTGAAAGGTAAATTTTAAAATAAATATAGTTAACCGCATAAAAACGGTTTTTTAGAAAAATGATATTTTTAATATTTAAATTTATATATAAGATATAACTATCTTGGATATTGATTTTAAGGAAATAAATTCAATTAATATAATAAAATAAAATTTATTATACCTTAAATGGAATCTGAAACCGAATTTTACCACTTAAACACTTAATTAGGGGAAAAGATCAAAAACTGTTTTATTATTAAAGAAAATTTTATATTCAGTTTTAAAAAAATTGACATAAGATTATAAGTTCATAAAAATTATAAAATGCATAAATTTATTCCTTAAATTGAAATTTTATTACTTAAACGGTTTTTAATCTTTTGGGAAAAGCTTACATAATGATAAAATCATAAAAATTACAATTTTGGCAAAAAAACATATTTTTGGACTACAAATATACCTTTTCAGATAAAAAATAAAATATTCATAATAAGTAAAATTTAATGCAATAAATTAAAAAAATAATTTTTTATATAAAATTATAATGCTAAAAAATTTAATTTTTTCTTTCAAAACAAAATACATAATACAATGAATTTTTTTATTGAAAACAACCTTTTCAAATATTCAATCAATTTAATTATTTACCATTTAAATATTTAATGGTTTATTATAATTTTTTATTATAGATTTATTTATAATTTTCTTTTAATATGTTTTGGTTCTTTTCATTAGGTGTACCATGAAATTCTTGCTAGGAACATAACATCAATTTGACAATGTGTAAAATTTCGAGTTGCTACAATTAGCAATTCACATTGAGTACACCACACATTTAAGTGTTTGTATACTCGTGATTCATAGTTTGTACTCCTAAAACACAATAATACATTTAATACACAGTTTGTTATCCTTTATGGTACTTTAACCCTTATTTAATATTCTTATTCTCCATAAACCCTTTTTATATATCTGATGTTTGATTCAACACCAATCAATACCTTGGGTCGATATACACCTATTGAAACCTCTAAAACTTGAGTTGGTCAGTCCTCTTGGTTGTATCATTCATTGATAAAATTGTACTAGTGATTAGATGAGTTTTGTAATGTCTAGCCTACTCCCACCAGTCTCCACTGACTTAGTGTGGCATTAGTTTTCTACCATGACTAATGGTTATTCAACTCACACTAGTCACCATTGACTAAGTATTGAATTAGTTTTATATATTTACTAATGGTTATTATACCCCCACCTCTCTCTATTTTCAATTGATTTATACATTCCATTACTCAAAAATTCAAGTGGATTAAAAACCCACATTTCTATACATTCATGAATCATTCCCATTTTCAAAACCAAGATCATGAAATTATATTCTTAGGGCCTTTTCTATTTTGATTTTCCCCTCTTATAAATAAATAAAATACTTAATTTGTGATTTTCTTTCTAAAAACTCTTATTAAACATAAGCTCCTTGTCACATGACCTTAAATCACATGACATAATTCTCCAAGATTTGTGCTGATAAGCTAAACACCTCCTTTTTTCTAGGTTAGTCAATGATAACATCATGTTCTCATTAATGATTAGATTTTCCTTTTCCTCTCTAAAGATGCATCCCCACTCATTAGGTCAAATATATTATACCTAAATTCCAAACAACTATTAATATGATCACCATGAAATTAAACTATGTGTACTAGTTCATGAGATTTTCTATACTATGATTGATCTCTTAATTAATGATGAGGTTCTCCATTACCTATTATATAGACTATCATAACCACATTTTATATCAATTCTATGTCTCTATAAAGTATAACAGTATATGGTTAATGTTGTTTGAGCTAAGATATCAGAAATGTGGAGTCCATGCATTATGAATTTAAACTAAATACACCACTCTTATATGTTGTCTACAACATGGATGTTGGGCACTCAATTGACGCCGGGTTTGTTCTTCCCATGTCACTTTGCATACCACCCCAATTTTGTTAAAAGATACATGAACTTAAAAATAATTTTTATTGGTCAATCTTGTAAGAACTTAAACTACCAGTAGAAAAAGAGAAAATACTCACTAGGTTTAAAACTGACAAAGGGAACCATGTGAAAAAATTCGAGTCACAACTCTCTCAATATGCACCACATATAGCCTAGCTAAAATATGTGCATTTGAGACAAAATGAAAAGGTATACAACTTGTTATGATAATAACCCATAAAGAAAAATCCAAGTACCTAGCCATTAGACCTCCCATTTAATAGTTTGGAAAATGTTATGGTGGAAATAAAAATATATAAAGCTTATAGAGACCAACATTTGGTCGTAGAAAAAATCAATCTATGATCGCTAAATCCATCGACCTAGAGAAAAAAAAAACATATTTTATTCTCATGAACCATCTGAGGGTACAAAGTCTTAATTTCATAACTAAAAATTTATTGACATATGGTCATCCTTAATGTCCCCAAAAATTCAAAGAGAGGTTTTTGTTATATATTTAGACTTCTTACATGAATTTAGTATTGTTTGGATTCTTATCTATCATCCAACACTAAATAAAAATGTCCCATATCCTATATCTGAACTATATCTATATAGGATCCCACATATTAGAGTTAAAAACCAAAGAAACTATACTAAAAATTAATCCCCTCTATGCAAGATATTTATCTACCTATGGGAAACATTATAAGAACAATGTGTATATTAATACATGTTCTCATGGTATAATTTATGAAACCTAGATCTCCTATCTTGGATCTAACCCCAAATTAAATTTCATTACACTCCCTTTTACATCCTAGAATTTATTCCTTTGCCAATTTTTGATATTAATGACTTAAATCAAGATTATTCATCTTATAAACTTAAATACCTTGAGTCAATATTCTCATATTGGTGAAATTAAATAGCCTTGATTTGATATCCTACTTTGGGAAGCATCCTATCACAAATGGGAAAGCTCAAAATTCCACCATATGATTTAGGAAGGCATCAAAATTCCCTATATTTACCTTAGAATCAAATTCATTTCATTCCAAATTAATAAAATTCTTTGTGGTCATTTTACTGGAATAAAAAATAATTCATTCTATACACTTTTAATATAATTCATTATGGGATCCTCACTCAAACAATAAAATTCATGTTTGAGTAGAAATGTATCTCTTTGTTCGAAGGAGAAAAAATGTGATTTATATGTTCCATAAGTCTACTCACATGCCTAGGTATAGATATTACACAAAAAAAATTTGCCCAATTTGGGGATGTGGTGGTGAGCAACTCCCTCCATGAGTAGGCCATGTATTTTAAAAAATTCTAGAGAAAAGGGTATTAATTCCTTAAAATCAATTTGAAGGGTATTTCAGGCACATTTTGTACTCTAAAAACATATTTTATGTGTGTATAAACCATATATATGCGATTTAGTTTGATTCATGTGCTTTAATTTTACTACTCATAGAGCCCAACTAGACTTATGGATCAAAATTTTTCAATGTTTGATGTTGGGAAGAAATTCAAGTCCCCTTAACATAGGTCTATTCACCCAGGTGTCCCCTAGTTTCTCAGCCTCCTTCTCCAGTCTCTCTTCTGGACACCTAGGATACCTATAAAAGGTAACTCTATGCTTCCACTCTCCTATAATTCTCTTACATATCCAGGTTCTCTCCTTGACCGACTAATAGCCCCCCTCACCTCTATTTTTGGAGGACATACACCTACATTAATGAAATTTTGAGATAAGTGGTAAATTCATTCACCCCTACTATTATAAATCCGCCACCTAGGTGATTCCCCACCTTGGTAACTATTTCAATAGGGACATCACCTAATAAAGTCCCCACCCAATCGACCAATGACTCGATACCTTTCACCAAGATGATCATTCACCCAAGGTCCATTAATTGGGTAACCAGTTTCCTAGGGCCCTTCACCTGGGTCATTGGTCACCAGAGGACCTTTAACTAGTCACTAGTCACCCAGGTTCCCAATTATATGTCAATTTCACCTATCCCTCTAGTAAGGTGAAACACTATGGTGCTTAGCCTCATTTCAAGCCATACCTTCAATCATCCCTCCACTAGGGAGAACTAGCGAGCGTTGATACCCCTTTATATAATCCCTAACTAGCGAAAAATACTTTATTTAAGAGATCACAAGGGATAATAACCTTATATATGACCTAACTATGGATAAGAATCTTTTTTAATAACTTACTATGGATAAAAACCATAACCAATCCCTCATTAGTTATAATAAGTTTAGCTTAGCCCTCACTAGGGATAAGAACCATAGCTAGGCCCTCACTATGGATAAATAACTCTATTAATCCCCTATTAGAGATATGTACCTTTATTAAGATATCACTAGGTCTAATAACTTTCTATAAGACCCCATTAAGGATTAAAAATATTTAATTTGGTCCACATAGGGTAACCAATTCACCAAGATCTGATACTTAGACACCCATCCACGCCATTTACACCAAGAGTTGAGATACTCATCTATGTTTGGGTATCCAATTTTGTGTAAGCCCCAAATTATTCCATATTATAGAGACATAGGCTTAGAACACACAAATATTAAATCATTTTAGAAGAATATTCAGAAAATTAAAAAAATATATGCCCAATGATTGTAATAGTTTAGTGTCCTTTGAATCCTGGAAAGAGAATCTTCTATCCTGGTGAAATATCTTCAAAAAATACCATAAATATATCCACCTTTAGAGTTTATACCTTAAATATTTCTTCATAACCTAGGGAAAGGAAAAATTATTAAGGGGTGATATCATATTCTCAGTAAGGGTATATTAAGTAAATGTGTAAGCACAATATGAACAAAAGGGTATGAAACTTGAGCATAACATTTGAAGATCATAACTTGCATATTAGAGATGACAATGAAGATTGAATGTTCATAAGACCTGAATCTTAAGGAAAAAAAACATCACAAGACATGAAATCATAACTGAGGAATAATACATAGGTATTTTTGGCATATATGTAATAATAGAAAATTTTGTGTCAAGGATACCTACCACAACCTTTATAACATGTTAGGCTTGGGCTATGACACGTGTACCAACATCAGGCTTGGGATAAAAACCTACGTACCCTCTTAATTTTAGTCTTGGAATAAAACCCATGTACCTTATTGTTTTCAGGATTGGGCTACAATCCGTGTACCCTCTTTTTTTAGGACAATGTTACAACCTATGTCCATGCTTATTTTCTGGCTCGAGCTACAACTTGTGTATATTATTACATTTAGGGTTGGGATAAAACCTAGGTACATTCTTGTTTTCGGACTTGGGATAGAAACCGTCTACCCACTGATATCATATACAACATATCATTACCCAATAAATTGGAGGTATATATAGGTCCCACCCGTCTCATAATAAAATCATTCATACACGTTCCACAAGATAATACAACATTCATCATATCGTGGCCCATAAAAAGAGATAGGTTTTATAAACATAAAATCATAACCCATGAAAAGAAATGGGTATCATTAAAATTTCATCACATCATAACCTATGAAAATAGATAGGTTTAGTAATCACTTCATGAAAGCATAACACACGAAAATAATCAGTGTTCAAATGCATAAAACCTGTGGAAGTGATATAGGTTTAATATGAATCATTCCATCAAAACAAAAACCATTCAAGAAAGAATATGAAAGAAGCTTTTGGATTATTTTTTATAATGGATTGATTAACATCAATAGATTTTATATTATATAAAAAAAATTAAGGTTATTTTGAAAACATTTCTTGAGGTAAATATAATTTCTTCTTTGAAATGACTCTTTAAAACATTAAACATTTTGAAAACCATTTTACGTAAAAACTTATAATATAATCATGAAATTTTTTTTATAACAATTTCCTTTAAAATATTTTTTAAATATTTGTTTCTAAAAATTATCCTTTCATACATTAAAATAAATCTTCAAATAATTTATGGTGGGTAAATATGTACATGTCTTATGAGGTAAATAGAACATTCGTTTTGTACGATAAAAATATTAGAAAACATTATCATTAAAAAAAGATACAAGAAGAATATTTTGAAAACATTGGAAAAATAAAAAAGGGTAAAAATTTATTTTAAATATTTTAAGATAATAGTATAATATTCTTGGGAACCCTTTTTTGAAAGCATTGTCTGGAAAGAACACATATTTCTAACTAAAGAGAGGGTAATATCATGATTTCTTAAAAACATATTAGTAACTATATTATGTAACAATGATTGGAAAAATCGTACCAATAAATAAATATATCATGAATTTTCAGAAGAGAATAAAATTCATGACTGTTCTTTATAGATGGATCATAAGATTTCATCAATAGAAGAATAGTCACAAATAATCTCAAAAAGGGATGAGACTGTTTTAATAAACTATTACCACTTGGTAACATTGAACCATACTCCCCATTTAAGAAAATGAAATTACATTATGCTTAAAATATCATGAAAAAAATAATATTTATTTTATAACATTTCAAATAAAGTATATACACCTCATGGAAAAATATATATGCATAACATGTCAAGTGTCTCAAGTAAGGGCATTTGTGAAGAAATTACCCTTCCAATTTGGTATCTTTTGAAACACAAACCCCATGATAGAATAATCCTAAAATGAATATGAAATTCCCATATATGTGTGTGTATTAATCATATAATACATACTTGGGTAGTGTACACACCGCACAAAAGGAATGGGTGGTTAATAAAGTATGTATCCCACGAAAATAAAAAGTGAGATGAAAAATCATTACCTTGTGTCTTGAATCTCTTTGTACTCATAAAAGATTCGTGTATTATAAATCTATGTTTGTTACACATATTTTATATAATAATATTTTTACATCTAGTTCCATACTTGGTTTTATTATTACCTTATATTACCCTCTTGTTAACAATTCTATGTTAATATTTCACTTCGGGTAACAACCACTTTGCCAGTGTATTAATTTGTTATATATTTGATCCTTATACTTATATCATGATTTGTAGAAAATAAAAAATAATATAAAAATAATTTATATTCATTATATTTTAATTATAATAATCTATAGAATATATAAGTATGAAATGGAATACACCGTTCATGGATATGGTAAGCCGAACATATGCATGAACACTATTTCTGTTCTTATTATCTTATTAAAAGAAACAATGAAAATGAAATGTATGTATATATGTACATATATAATTATTATATTAAAATTATTATATCATATATATAATATAATTTCACTAAAACCATCCTAAATACATTCCATGTAGTGTGTGAAGGAATCACATCGCTTTGAGGGGGAAGTAGTCAACACTTCCTCAAACGGAATTATCTTATTTACACTAAATGGAATGTAAAAAAAATATGTGATGTAAAAAAGAATAAAGAATATTATGTAAAAAAATATAATTTGAGAAATATATAAATATACTTTCCATCATAATTTCCACCATTATAGGTGGTGAATGAAAAATGAACACTTATCATTTAGTGACTCTGTAGTTCACCGCACACATAAACAATATGTTTGTAAGCCATTAGATGTAGTCATGTGCCAGTGTAGATAAAAAATATTATCATAAAAATATAATATTATATTTAATAAACTTTTTTTTTAAAAATCTTGGAATAAATATTATGGAGGTGTAGAGAAAGAAAATAAAATAAAAGGGCTTGAAAGAAGATGTCACCTCTTAATCGAGTAACTCCTTTTGGTTTGTACCAAAAGGATTCTTTGGATTGATTTTTGCTCATGTAAAGGATTCTAGAAGAAATATAGGAATTTTGGAAGTGTATTGGGTGGATATTTGATGAATATATGTAGTTAAATTTTTTTTAAGAAGAGGAATAGGTGGTGGCCTTTTATAGGAATGGGAAAGAACACACATGACATTTTTTAAAATAAGTTAGGTGTACCCACGTTTTTACCTAAACTGTGATTAAAAACCTAAAAAATGAAAAATTTAAGGTTATTGAACGAATATTGGAAATAAAAGTTATGATTAAAACTGTATACGTCCTTTTATGTCTTAAATTTAAGGTTTAATACTTTAATAACCTAATTTTTTCTTAACCGTTATAATTAATTTTAACCACTTTCACTAATCATGTTGGCCAAATATAAAGTTGTCATTATTAGAATTTATAAATCATGCTGATTGAAAATATGTAATCCATTTCTCCATATTATAATAATATTAATGGTAGTAATTAATTTAAAATTAATCCTGCAGTCGGATCAACAATGTAGGTTTTTAGAGTAAAAACAGTCAAAAAATTGATTCACTTTTATACCCATGATTAAATAGAAATTGATCATAATGAAATATATTGTATTAATTGATAAAAAAATTACCTAATTAAACTTTTAAAATAAATTAAATTATAATTTATATTTATAAATAAATTTAATGAAAAAAGAGTTTTGAGTTAAAATCTGATATTTTCACTATTCATCCAAAAATGATGTTTCTTAGAAAAATACCAAATATTATCCCAAATATATTTTTTACATTATAGATTAAAATATGATGTTTATTTTATAAAATTATAATTATAAATTTGTATAAAATTATTTTTATTTTTTTAAAAGAAGGACATAATATTTAGTTTATTTGAGAAAATATTATTTTTAAACATATAAAGAGTTTAACAAAAAATTTGTCTTTCATTATCAATATGTATTATTTTTAAAAAAAATATATTTGAAAAGTAGTTATCACTATTCATATTACTAATTTAAATGACTAAATTATAATTATATCATTTAGTTAATTATAACAATAAAATGAAATTTCATAGAAACTTAGTATTGCATGTAACATATGGGAATTTAGATTTTTGTGTTGTGTATGCCATGTATAAAGCTGAACTTGATGTTCCGTATAGAGAATGATAAAATTTATGTTTTCTGTAGTTCATGATTAACTTGGTGTTGTGTATAACTCAATCCAAACATCGTGCTTTAATATAAAATAAACTATTTTCATTGTTTCATTTAATGAAAATTATCAAAATATGAAATTAATTAGAAAAATATTATTCACAAATTCTCAGGGAGTTATATTATACCCCCCTTAAAATGAAATTTTCCCGTCAAATTATTCTCATTTATCAATGTTTTAATACTTTATAGTTTTATTCCTCGAAACACACATCTTAAAAATGGATACTAAAACATCCCTTAAAAACAAGAAAGTTAGAACTATAACATTTACCCAATGTTACATATAACTAGGTTTCCACAAGGGAGAACTTTGGTGGAAATTGAAAACATGGAAATAGAATAGAAATATAACCATTATCTTTTGATAGAGGGTGATAGAGAACAATTTCATGAAAAATTTAACAATCAGAAATCCATATAATCTAAGAAGTACTAAAGGACCATATGATCCATCAGAAATGAAGTTACGAGGATAAATTTTTTGGTTTCAAGATCTTTTTTCATAAAGTTAAATAATTTCCTTGAAAAGATATAGTTTCATGATTTTCGGAAAACCTCACCCTTTGTTGTTCATCTATCCTCTTCACCTCTTTATCCAAAAATAATGTAAAATTTTCATGCTCGAAGACTAATAGATCATGGGATTCATGATATGATGTCATATCAATCATCAGTTATCCCTAAAGACACATTTTTAAAATAAGTTATCCAATATTTTTAAATCTTCATGTGGTAAGATAATACATTCTTCTCACAAACATCATCCAAAATATAAATTAATATTTCCATAAATGATTATCTTTACACACCTTCTAAAAGATGAAAATAAAAAACTTTCAAATGAAGTCACAAAATAATATTAACATTGATCCCCTATATATATATATCAAAAATTAGCTCTTGGTTGTCAAATTCCAAACATTTGAATACCCACATCATATATTCTTTTAAAGTATGATAATAACTTGAATTATGATAAATTCTTTAGGAAATCATGAATACTTCCTTATTTCAAAGGTTGTAGGATATATTCCTTATATAAAATAAGTTATAAACATTATCAATGATGAAAAATAAATTTTTTTCTAGCAATCAATAATCAGATCCATGGTAATGAGTGCAATCTAATTTAATTTATCCAAATCAATCATCTCTTTATCGAAGCAAAACCCAATTTTCTAAACATCTTGAGCACAGTAAGGGTTACCTTCCCTTAAGCAAAATATCACTTCTCTATGTATTCATCACTATTAAACATAATATTTTCAATCCATAATTAAATATTATACTAAAAATATTTATATATTTCATGATTCATATTACATAATCTTTGAATTCCAAAACATAAGTACTAATTTAAACTAACTTTATTCTTAAACCATTACTCATGCTTCATCAATTTATTCCTTAATACTTCTATCCTATAATATGAAATATTAATCATTTCTTAATGTTATTCATCCTTAACCTAATAATTCATCTCGTGATCAATGTAAAAAATACAGAAAGAACATCACATACCTTTCATATATTGTTTCCTATCTCGTTACCTTCAGAAGTATAACCAATACTCATACCACCATTTGGATTCTATTTAAGGGATTTCCACTTGGTAAATATATTTTCATAATGTCCATAATTTCCACATATAAAAAATTTTATGTTAACTATTTTCATTCGAGTTATATCCATTTACTAAAACCTGAAAGCACGAGGTGAGAATCACAAATAATATAAGAAATCCTCATAATCATGAAAAATTACTTAGTGGATCTAAATCATGACACTCACCTTTTAATTTATGACACCTTTGGTTTGTAATATATTATTCATAGTCATATTCTATTAAAATCCTTCATAATTGTTAATGAAGAGTTTTTGAATTACTAATGAATATCCCCCATGAGTGTCATACCAGGTGTGTAATAAGACTCGGTGTTGTGTACCAGAATGCCTTGAAACAAGCCCAAAACATATTGTCGGAGTTGTTACCCATAGAAGAATCTATGTCAGATCCATATACACTTATAGTATCCTGAAAGAGATGTATTTATTGGAAACCACTCAACATATCCTTTAACAAATTTATAGTTCATTTTCCTAAATTTTATCGTATCCTTATACTTATCCTTAGATACATCACTAGACAAATCCTTATAAAAATACCTAGTTATATCACAAAAGTTTTATCATCCTAGTTTTAAAATTTTGAATAAAAATTTCCATTGATAATAACTATAGTGACCCAGGATTAGCATACATAGATATTACATCATTTTATATGAATATTCACTACATGGAAAAAATACATTCATGGGGATCGTAACAATTTAGTGTATTTAAAATCATGGGAAAAAATATTATATCCGGGTGAATGTTCTTCAACAACTCCTATTAATATATCCACCTTTAGTACTTTTACCTATAATCATTCTTCATAACCTGGGTAAAGGAAACATGAGGGGTGAGCTCATTTTCTTAGTAATGGTAAATAATGGAAATGTATAATCTTAACATGAACAAAATGGTATGAAACATGAAAATAACATTTGAAGATCATACCCTGCATATTATAGATCATAATAAAAATTGGAAGTTTAGAAAACATTAATCATAAAGAAATAAACATCACTGGCCATGAAATTGTAACCATGGAATTAGACAAAGGAGTTGTGGAATACATATAATAATAGAAAATTTTATATGAAGGCTACCTACCAAGACCTTTATAACATGTTAGGATAGGGATACGACCCATATAACTTCTTTGGACATCTTATAACCACCCGTGTACCCTATTACATTTAGTATTAGGTTGAAACCCATGTACCTTCTTGTTTTTAGGAATGGGATAAAACTCATGTAACCTATTTCTTTTACGCTTGGGCTATAACACATGTACCTTCTTTTTTTCGGTCTTGGGTAACTACATGTGTACCTTATTACTTTCAAGATTGGGCTACAACCCATGTACCTTTTTATTTGAGGTATTGGGATACAACCCCTGTACCCTTTAAGTTAATATACAACATATCATTACCCAAATTCATTATAGAGAGTTATAGGTCCCACCCAACTCATAATAAAATCAATCATTCATGTTCCACAAGATAATAAATCTTTCATCATATCATGACCCATAACAAGAAATAGGTTTCATAAACATCAAATCAAAACCCATGAAATGAAATGATTATCATTAATATTTCATTTAAAAATATCCTACAAAAATAGATGGGTTACATAATAATTTCATGAAATCATATCATGTGAAAAGAAGTGGGTTTCAAAAGAATAAAACACATGGATGTGGAACGGGTGTTATAAGCACCATTCCATAAAAACATAAACTGTTTAAAAAATAATATGAATGGATCCTTTTCATAATTTCCTATAATGTTGAGATTAAAATCAATGGATGTTATCTTATATTTAAAATAACTTGTAATATTATTTTTAAAACATTTATTGAGGTAAATATCCTTTCTTCATTGAAAAAGTATTTTTGAAAAATAAAACCTTTTGAAAACCATTTTCTTTAAAAACCTATAAAAGAAGATTGAAAACATTTTGAGAAACATTGTCTTGCAAATATATTTTAATTTTTTTTTCGTAAAAATCAACTTTTTCGACATAAAAAGAAATTATCAATGAATTGATGACATTTTAGTCTGTACATGTCGTACGCGGTAAAAAGAACATTCCTTTTTCATGGTAAAAATGATAGAAAAATTACTCATTAAAAATAGGCATGAATATTACTATAGAAACACTGGTAAAATAAAAATGGTAAAAAGTCTTTTAAATTTTTAGTAGAATATTATAATATTCTTGGGAACCCTTTTTTATAAAACATTGTCTTAAAGGAAAATAGATTTCCGAGCGAAGAGAGGGTAACGTCGACCATTCCTAAAAACACATTCTTAATTGTATTATATAAAAAATATTGTAAAAATTGTACCAATACATGACTATATCATGAATAACTATATTTGAAGAAAATTCAAGAGTGTTTTTGAGATATGGATTATAAGATTTCATCAAAGGAAGCATAAACATAAACAATCTCAAAATGTGACGAGATTGTTTCAATAAAACCATATCACATAGTAACATTGAAGCATACTCCCCATTTAAGAAAATGGAATTAAATGAATCTTATAATATCATGAAAATAAGAAAACTCGTGATATATCACTTCAAAGGCTTTATATAAACCTCATGGAAAAATATAGGTTCATAACCAGACATGTGTCTCAAGGAAAGAAATTTGAGATAAAATTACAATACTTATTTCGTAACTTTTGAAACATAAAACCCATTAGATAAAGATCATAAAATGGATACATAAAAACACAAAAAATTTACTATAATAATCTTATAATACATTTATGGAAAGTGTATACACCACACAAAAATAATGGGTGGTGAATAAAGCATGTATCTCATAGAAATAAAAAGTGAGATGAAATTCCTTTATATTGTGCGTTGGCTATCATCATACTCATTCAAGATTCTTGTATAATAAATTTATGTATAATATACGTATTTTATATAAGAATATTCTAATATATTGTTCCATTAAGTGTTTTATTATGACATTATATTACCCTATTATTAACAATTATATGTTAAGGTTTTACTTCGGGTAATATTTGCTTTTCATGGGTCTTAATTTGTTATAACGTTGATTCTTACAGTTATATAATGATTTATAGAATGTAAAACATGAAATAAATATCGTTTATATTAATTATATTTTTCAATATAATATTATATAGAATATATAATTAAGAAATTGAATACACCTTTCATGGAGACGGTAAGTCGTATGTACGTATAAACATTGTTTCCACTTTTTTGTCGTATTGAATGAAAGAAATAAAATATAATGTATGTATATATGTATAAATATAATTATTAATTTATCATTATTATATCATATATTAATTATAATTTAACTAAATATATCCGAAATACATTCCATGTAGTGTGTGAATAAATAACATCATTTTGAGAGGTGGTAGTCCACACTTCCTAAATGAAATTGTCGTATTTAAAACAAATGGAAAGTAAAAGGATATGGGTTGAAAAAATAAATATATAATATTAAAGGAATAATAAATTTAATATATTAAATATATAAATATCTTTTCTATCATAATTTCTACTATTATAGGTGGAAAAGGAAAAAATTAATAATCACCATTTAGTGAGGCGGTAGTTCACCGAACACATAAATAGTATGTTTGTTACCCAATTGATAGAGGTTTGTGTAAGTGTAGGTTTAAACCTTAGAATTAAAAAAAAATTATATATAAAATACTGGTTTTTTTATAAAATCAAGGAACAGATAGATTGGAGGGATGAATAAATATATTAAAATAAAGTAGCCTGAAAGAAGATGTTACCTCTTAATGGAGTAAATCTTTTTGGTTTGTACCAAAATTCTTCATTGGATTGATTTATACCCAAGGGTATTGTAACACCCAAGGATTACACGATACACTTCTCTTTCAATAATGCAATATCTTGCATTGTACGCAAGTTTGAGATTCTAACACACCACGACAAATCAATGTAGCTGTTATGAATTGTAATACCTACTTTTTGAAATTTTATAAATTTTATCTTTCAAAATGGACTTCATTTTTTGATTTGGAATATCGAATTTATCCTAGGGTGAAATTTTGGAACTTTTTTGACAACTTTTATATTTTGAGAATAGTGAAAATTACTAAATTTTAATTAAAAACAACTTTTTTAATCAAAATAATTAATAGTGATAAATTATACTATTGAGGGGTTTTAAAATATAATTAGAATATACTTTTACCATTTTATCCAATGTTGGTCATTATAATTAATTTCACTTTGAAATTGGACATAAACAATTGTCAATATTTTGATTGATATTATTTCTTAAAAACATGCTATTTGTTTTCACAGCTGGAATTAATTATAAAATTAATTAATGCATCTTATATGTTTGGAATTTTGTAAAATAGACACCATTTTTGAATTCATAATATCAATTATATCTTAGGGTGAATTTTTGGTATTTTCCTGAAAAACTTCAATTTTTGATGAATAGTGAAACCACTAAGTGGTAGTTTGAAAAATAATTTTTCGTGTAAATGAAACATTACCACTTCTGTGATTTGATTTTCAAAAATCTGATATACATGGTTGTCATTAGGAAGTAAAATTTTGTTCAATGGGATTAAAATAATTTTTGATGAATAGTAACTTTTAAGTTCTATTAATCGCGATTATAGTTAATTAGTGTAATTTAAGGTAAATATAATGTTATAATAATATGAAATTACCTTTAAACATATACTACACTTATTGGATGAGTCATGGCCGACCACTAAAATCCATGGTTCACATTGGGGACCCCATGGAGCCACTTGGATAAGAAATTGACATTAATAACGTTTTATATAAAGTAAAAATAAAATTGTCACAAACATGTGTTGTTTAACTAAAACAATTATTACATGGAGTTATATAAGTTATATTTCTGACTATAAATATTCATTGGAAATATAAAAAGATTTCCTACCTCATGATATTTTTTTTATATTTTTTAGACATTAAATAAATTATATTTTGTATGACACCATGATGATGCAATAATTACCTCATTATGTAACGATTTAAATAAAATGAAAAGATAATGTAAAATATAAGACTTAAACTTGTCAAAAACCTATTAGATGAGTATATTTCTAACCCTTATCACCATATCCTAGAAATATATAAGTTTGGGACCTTTAAAATCTGAAACTCATTATTTAATAAAGTAACATTTTGTGACTTTCCAAGAGTTCTCCTCATCTCCTCTTATAAAAGGCACCCACCTCTACCACCCTATTCACACCGTCAAGAAATTTGGATTGGCCAACCTCTGCCCAAATACTCTATAATCTTCCCTCCCTTACTCCTATAATCCTCACTTTGTGAATAAGTCTTCCCAAGAAAGCCTTTGGCTCAAATAAAAAAGAGTTACCCGATTTAATTGTAATGTCTTCACTTGTGTTCTTTTGTTTTATTTTGCTTCGCCAACCCCCTAAAATCATTTTATTACTTTATTTTGTAACAAACACAGTATTGTAAATATACTAGTATGTTTTAATGATAATTATTTTATTTAAACTTACACACACCTTCTTCTAATGGTTAATGAACATATTGTTCCTGTGGGTGGCAAAATACTGCCTCACGAAACGATGATTGTTCAATATTCTTTTAACACCTCTAATGGTGGCCATTTTGATGACACCATTTTCATATATGATATATATATTAGTTTTATGTTTTCCTTATGCTTCTTTACTTATCATTTATGGCATACCTTTATGATTTCCATTATGGGTAAATGCGATAAATTTAATTTTTGGAAGTGCGGACTACCACCCCCTCAAAGTGATTTGAATTGTTAATGCCATATGTGGGACGTTTAAAGGATGGAGTAAATGATATTATATATGATATTATAAGTGAATTATAATACACCTTTATATAATTATTATTTCATTCCATTAAATATGAAATAGAAATGAAAGTATCGTTCAAGCGTACGTACGGCTTACCATCTCCATGAATGGTGCATTTCATTTCTTACCTCTAAATGTTACGTAATATTATGAATGAATTTATATACAGGATATATATTATATATATGATATCTACATAATGAATATAATTCTGGATATAATGGATATTTTACCACATAAACAACTTGTAATTATAAGAAGTTTATTTTTGACTCAAGTACCAAAGATCGAAAAAACGACCGTTATTAACATAAATAATTAAATAATGTTCATAACATGGTAATAAGTGATATAAAAGGAATAATAAAATTGAAAAAGGTTCTTAATAAATTATAATTTAACTCTAGTTTATTATTCAGGAGGTTAAATAATGGTCGAGTCAAGACGGACACGATGTAAGGGAACTTCTTAACCCAATTTCCATTCTTTGGGTTAATCTCCTACATTCAAATTATGTTAGGATATTATTATGTCCTATCTTTTATTTGTTGTTTCCTTATGTTTACTTATAGTGAATACACATTATAGATCAATTTTATTTAAAAAATTATCTTTTTAAGGGACTTCGTCTCAATCTCCATACATTGAGGCATATTTTGTTTTATACACAAATTTCGTTTATACGGTGTACAAACCCCTTTGACTTTTACATTTACTCAATAGGAATCTTTTTTATATGAATCGTTTTACTAAATGAAAAAAGGGATTGTTTTTTTGTCGTACGTATGCGGCGATGACGACTTCGCTGCTGCCGTGACCATTATTTTAGTTTCGGCGTCCTCTACAAGCCATAACTTTTTTTAAATGAAAAATAAATACCAAGATTTAATTTTCTTTTATTATGGTATTGAAAATGGTTTTGAAAGTGTTTTTATTATATCAATGTGTTGTATTGATATCTTGTGATTGAAATGTGGAAATGTTATGTTTCCTTGATGCATCTTTTATGTGATACCATTATGTTATGGTTTATGATATGTTTAAACTTGTTCATATGAGGAATGCATTGGACTTAATAAGTGACGAGTAGAGCCTGCTATAGCTCCTCGATGCATCGGTAGGTCTCATGAGACAAAATAGTGTCTTGTCAAGAGGCCTTTACAAAATCTTATTTGTAGTCTTGGCACTAGGCCTTGGCTACATGGTTATGATAGTCTGGAATTATGCATTCAAACATTATGAAAGTGGTTATTGATATTGAATTAGATTATTTGACCAGTAGAATATCCATGAGAAGAAGTAAATGGCATTATCTCATTTTACATTTTCCATATTATGTTGAAGTTCATGTTT
Source organism: Viscum album (assembly GCA_963277665.1). NCBI lineage: Eukaryota > Viridiplantae > Streptophyta > Magnoliopsida > Santalales > Viscaceae > Viscum > Viscum album. Next base: position 1,802,993,098 of record OY728145.1, on the reverse strand, counting down.
AAAATGATTTTTTAGTTATACATTTCCTTAAATGATTATGTTTATTTATAAAATATTCCTCTAAATTGTTATCCTTACTGAGCATCTGAGCTCACCCCTTTCAATGTTTTATTTTTCTCAGAATGTGAAGAAATATTTTATGAATGACCTGGAGGGATTTTCCGAAGGGAATATGGGTGTGGACTATGGAGACTATGTTATTGTATTTTTTTCACTTTATGATGTAAGGTCACATTTATGAATGTATCGAGTGTTTCCAAGGCTACTAAACTAATCGGCCATTCGAGACTTGATCTTTTGTCATCATGCCAATGTTACGCACTAATGCACCGACTTTAGGTAACTTGGGTCGGGGTGTTACAATTGGTATCTAAAGCATTTTAGTACTAACCATGGAAGCTATATTTAGATAAACTCATATTAGAGAACATAGACCTAAGATAGACTTTGAGGATTTGTATAGAAGAACATCGTAAAATTTTGGTATTATAGTGATTTTGTGAGTTTTCCGAGCAATACATCCCTTTCTGGATACGAGCAGGTAGAGGCGGCTCTGGCACAGATGTACCTAGGGGTAATAGCCGAAAACACCTCTTTGAGCTTGACTCGAACGGGAACTGCTGCACGACAATGGGTCTTACTGCACACTTGGTTACGACACTCCCAAAGGATATGATTAGGATAATTCTCATTTTCTTTACAAACCATTATGAATGGTTTATGAGTATATACTTCCTCAAAGAAAACATTTCTTTTTATGATTATAGTTCAATTTATGTTAAGTGTTTTACAAGTATGGAATTATGTTTTTTTATTCGTAAACTAATCTAGTTTATGCCATTGTTTAGAAATGGCGCATAGTGCGAGAAATGGAAACCGTATCAATGCACGCACTCCCTGTAGGGATTGCCCTCCTACTCAAGATATTTATACTGGAGGTGGTGATACAACTAGTGCTAATCAACTTATCACCATACTGGGACAACTCAATTAGGTTATGAATAATAACCTTACTCGTATGGAGCACCCTGATCCGCAATGTGGAGAATCAATGTTAGACCACTTCAAGAGGAAACAACCACCAACATTTAATGGGGGTACAAATCCATTAGTAGCTGAGAAATGGATAAACTCCTTAGAGAAAATATTCCACACCTTGGGGAGTAGCGAAAGGGAGAAGGTTGTCATGGCAGTTTACCGGCTCACTGGAGATGCCAATCAATGGTTGTCGCTGATTCAAAACATGAAAGAAGATGAAGAAGTATCTAATATGGAATGGAGGGAGTTCAAAGAGCTTTTCTTAGAAAAATACTTTTCTCGTGACCATAAAGCGGATATGGAAAGGCAATTTCTGAGTCTGAGGAAGAAGGAGGATGAGAATTTCGCAAAGTATGAGGCTAACATTACAAGGTTAGTGAGGCATGCTCCAGAATATATACATAACCCAAGAAGTAAGATCAATCATTTCATTGATGGGTTAAAACCATTTCTCCATTGAGTATTAGTCTCACAATCATTCTTGTCGTACAAAGATATTGTCTCGTGTGCTATCAAGATAGAAAATGAATTCACTAAGTCTTATGACTTTAAAGTAAAGCAAGAGAAGAAGATATCTTCTAATCAATATAGAAATGGGAATAAGTGGAAGAAAGGAAAAGTTGGATATTAGTCCTGTAGTAAATGTGTGAAGAAACACCCCTATACATTCTTGAAGGGAATGTGAGTCTGTTACTAGTGTGGTGAAAAAGGCCACCATGCTCATGATTTCATGGGAAAGGAAGTTGGTGTCAATGTGGAATGCAATAATTGTAGAGATATGGGAAAATATGGAAATGAATGTCCTTAGCGTCAGGGGAAATTACCTCAAAAGAGGCCAAGGGATCAAGGCCAAACTTATTCTATAACTACTACTGAGGTTGAAGCTCCGAAAGATGTGGTGGAAGGTAATTTAATGGTTTCCTCAAGTTTAGAAAATGCAATATTTTATTTTGGATCATCGCATTGTTTCATATCTTCCCAGTTTTCTAAGAAAATTTGATATTTATTATTTGATTTAACAAGAGAATTTTCAGTCAAAACTCCTAAAGGAAGTATCATTGCAACAATGTTTTTTGAATCAGTCCCCATTAGAGCACATAAATGTTCTTTATCCGCTGATCTCATTGTCATACCTACGATTGAGTTTTATATAATCCTCGGTATGGATTGGCTTTTAGAATATGACGCAAAGATTTATTATAAGAATTAGTGGGTTACGATTTTTGATGATGATGATAAGGAACACTTTATCTTTAGAGCAGAATTGTCACCACCTAATTCTTATTTAGATGCACCCACAGTAGCTCAAATATATTAAATTATTGGGGAGGAATAGAATTAAATGACTAAGGGCGAGGAAAGGAATGTTCAAATAGAGGATGTACCTATTTTGAAAGAATAAGTAGATGTGTTTCCAGAAGATATACCTGGAAATCCCCCAAAATGAGAAGTTGAGTTTACCATTGATTTAATTCCCGGAGAAAGGCCTATATCGAATACCCCTAATATAAAGGCCACCGTGGAATTAATTGAACTAAATAAATAACTAGAGTAATTGAGTAATAAGGCATTTATTCTCCCTAGTGTTTCTCCATGGAGAGCACCTGTCCTTTTTGTGAAGAATAAAGATGGATCTATGAGGTTGTGCGTTGACTACAGGGAGATCAATGCTATAACAATAAAGAACAAGTATCCCCTACCTCGCATTGATGATTTATTTGACCAACTGCATGGAGCTCAATACTTTTCAAATATTGAACTTTGATCTGGATACCATCAGTTGTGTGTGAATAAGGAAGAAATTCTGAAGACAGTATTTTGATCAAGGTACAAGCATTACAGGTTTACAGTAATGCCTTTTGGATTGACTAATGCACCCTCTGTATTCATGGATCTAATGAATAGAGTTTTCAAGCAAAATCTTGATGATTTTGTGGTTGTATTTATTGATGATATCTTGTAATACTCCTAAATCTACGTAGATCATGAAAATAACTTGCACATTATCTTGAAGACTCTTAGAAGGTATGAATTATATGAGATGTTTAACAACAGTGAATTCTGGCTTCAGGAGATTTCCTTTCTTGGATATATTGTCTCTAAGGATGGAATTTCCGTTGATCCTTCTAAGACCAAGGAAATCCAAGAATGGACAGCACCAACGAGTATAACTGAGGTGCGTAGTTTTATTGGTTTGGTAGGTTATTATCGACGTTTTGCCCCGAATGTTTCCCGATTGGCTAACCCATTAACGAAGCTCACACGTAAAGGGGTTACATTTGTCTGGACAAAAGAGTGTGAATAATGTTTTGAAGAACTAAATAGAATATTATTCAATGATCTTATTATGACTCTACCATCGAGGAATGATGGGTTCGTTATTTATAGTGATGCATTAATGAAAGGACTTGGTTGTGTCCTTATGCAAAATGATAGGGTTATTGACTAGGCATCACGACAGCTAAAAATCCATGAGCAGAACTATCCTACTCATGATCTTGAATTAGCTTCTATTATCATTACATTGAGGATATGGAGACATTATCTCTATGGTGAAAAATGTGAGAAATATACCGATCACAAGAGTTTGAAATATATATTATCACAAAAAGAACTTAACATGAGGAAACAAAGATGGCTTGAACTACTCAAGGATTAGGATTGCACGATACACTACCACCCGGGGAAGGCAAATATGGTTGCAGATTCTTTGAGTAGAAAAGATCATGGAGTTTTGAATATGATGAAGGTAATAATATTTTAGTATGTGACAATAAGAGAAACTTTACTTTGTTTGGGAATCTGATGTTACAATTGATTTTGGAAATTAGAGACGTTTTAGAGAAAGTCTGGACAGATGTATTTTAGATAACTATAAATGTTGGAATGGATTAAGTTTAACTTTAGATAGTATTGTTTACGGTTAAAAAAATTATGAAGATTATTTTTGGAATATTATAATACTATAGTTTTAGGAAAAGGAAAACCTGATGGTTGGGGGATAACCCGTCGCGTCTAACAAAGCTGTAGGAATCGAACCCACAACCATAGTGTGACAAGCCTTTATTACCTACCACTAGCCTACAGGAAGTCCCTGGTTATTACAAAATAGTTTTCCTAATCTAAATGGTATGTTTTAATATTTGGAACCATGCATGATTAGGATAAATATAATATTTTTGAGTTCCATTATCTTTTTGGCTGAAAGATGGGTTTGTGGTAAAATTTATTAAAAAATGAATGTCTACATGACAAGTATTCTTAGTAAATCATCCAAATAAATTCCTCAACTTTATAAAAGGTAACATAAAACAAAAAGGTTTTCCGTTAACTTTTCCTATTGGGGAATCAATGATCATTTAACCAATCACGAGTTTGTGACTTTCTTGTAGTTAGCTTTCTCCTAATCCTATTTTCTACAACTCTCCATCATACCTTGATGGTTTGTTTCTCCTCCATATCCATATATTCATAGAATCCTAGTATGGGCTATCTCGGGTGACCTTTGTACTTCTCTTTCTATCTTTTAAGGTTATATTTTTATTAACCTTATTTCCGATGTGGGTTTAACAGAAATGTATTTGCTACTTTCAACCTTTTATTTTCGAAAAACAATTTCAAATTACGAGGACGCAATTTATTGAAGGAGGGTAGAATGTAACACCCCAAGATTCTATGATACACTTCTCTTTCTATAATGCAATAGCTTGCATTGTATGCTAGTTTGAGATTCTAACACACCACGACAAATCAAAGTTGCTGTTATGAATAGTAATAACTACTTTTTGAAATTTTATAAATTTTATCTTTCAAAATTGACTTCATTTTTGGATTCGGAATATCGAATTTATCCTAGGGTGAAATTTTGGAACTTTTTGGATAACTTTTTTATTTTAATGAGTAGTTAAAATTAATAAATTTTAATAAAAAACAAATTTTTTAATCAAAATAATTAATAGAGATAAATTACACTATTGAGTTGTTTTAATGTATAATAATAATATTCTTTTACATTTTATCCAATGGTGGTCATTAGAATTAATTTCACTTTGAAATTGGACATAAACAGTTGTCAATCTTTTGATTGATATTGTTTCATAAAAACACGCAATTTGTTTTCACAACGGGAATTAATTATAAAATTAATTAATGAAACTTATCTTTATGTAATTTTGTAAAATAGGCACCATTTTTGAATTCATGATTCTAATTATAGCTTAGGGTGAATTTTTGGTATTTTCCTGAAAAACTAAAATTTTTGATGAATAGTGAAACCACTAAGTGGTAGTTTAAAAACAATTTTTTCGTGTAAATGAATCATTACCACTTCTGTGATTTGATTATAAAAAATCCGACATACATGGTTGTCATTAGGAAGTAAAATGTGGTTCAATGGGATTAAAATAATTTTTGATGAATAGTAACTTTTAAGTTCTATTAATCACGATTATCGGTAATTAGAGTAATTTAAGGTAAATATAATGTTATAATAATATAAAATTCCCTTTAAACTTGTCCTACACTTATTTAATGAGTCATGGCCGACCAAGAAAATCCATGGGTCAACTTGGGGACCCCATGGAGCCACTTGGGTAAGAAAACGACATTAATTACTTTTTATATAAAGTAAAAATAAAATTGTCACAAACATGTATTGTTTTACTAAAACAATTATTACATGGGGTTATATAAGTTAACATTTTGACTATAAATATTCATTGGAAAGATAAAAAGATTTTCTACATCATGATATTTTTTATTATAATTTTTAGACATTAAATAAATAAAATTTTTTATTACACCATGATGATGGAGTGGTTACCTCATTAATTAACAATTTAAATAAAATGAAAAGATAATGGATAATTTAAGACATACACTTGTCAAAAACTTATTGGATGAGTATAGTTAGAACCCTTATCACCTTAGACTCTAAATATAAAACTGTGGGGCCTTTAAAATCTGAAACTCATTATATAATAATGTAACATTTCATGACTTTCCAAGAGTGCCCCTCCTCTCCTCTTATAAAAGGCCCCCACCTCTACCACCTTATTCACACCATCAAGACATTTGGATAGGAAAAACTCTGCCCAAATACTCTCTGAACATCCCTCTCTTACTCCTAGAAGCCTCACTTTGGGCATAAGTCTTCCCAAGGAAGCCTTTGGCTCAAATAAAAAAGAGTTACCCGATTTAAAGGAAATGTCTTCACTTGTGTTCTTTTGTTTTATTTTGCATCTCCAACACTCTATAATATTTTTATTCCTTTATTTTGTAAAAAAAAGTATATTCAATATACTAGGATGTTTTTATGATATGTATTTTATTTACACTTATACACACCTTTGTCTAATGGTTAAAGAACATATTGTTTCTGTGGGTGGCGAAATACTGCCTCACGAACCGATGATTGTTCAATATTCTTTTAACACCTCTAATGGTGGCCATTTTGATGAAAATATTTTCATATATGATATATATATTATGTTTATGTTTTCCTTATGCTTCTGTATATCTCATTTATGGCATACCTTTATGATTTCCATTATGGGTAAACACGATAAATTCATTTTTGGAAGTGCGGACTACCGCCCCCTCAAAGTGATTTGAATCGTTAACGCCATATGTGGGACGTAAAAAGGATGGAGTAAATGATATTACATATGATATTATACTGGAATTATTATACACCTTTATAAAATTATTATTTCGTTCCATTAAATATGAAATAGAAATGAAAGTAGAGTTCTTGCGCAAGTACGACTTACCGTCTCCATGAACGGTTCATTTCATTTATTACCACTAAATGTTACATAATATTATGAATGATTGTATATACTGGATATATATGATATATATGATATCTACATCATTAATACAATTCTGGATATAATGGATATTTTACCACATGAGCAACTTGTAATTATAAGAAGTTTATTTTTGACTCAAGTACCAAAGATCGACAACACAACCATTATTAACATAAATAATTACATAATGTTCATAAAATGGTAATAAGTGATATAAAAGGAATAATAAACTTGAAAAAGGTTCTGAAGAAATTATAAATTAACTTTAGTTTATTATTCAAGAGGATAAAGAATGGTCGAGTCAACACGGACACAAGGTAAGGGAACTTCTTAACCCATTTTCCGTTCTTTGGGTTAATCTCCTACTTTCAAATTATGTCATGATATTATTTTGTCCTATCTTGTATTTGTACTTTCTTTATGTGAACATATAGTGAATACATGTAATAGATCTATTTTCTTTAAAAAATGATCTTTCTTTGGGACTTCATCTCTATCTCCATTCATTCAGGCATATTTTGTTTTATACACAAATTTCTTTTATACGGTGTTCAAACCCCTTTGGCTTTTACGTTTATTCGAAAGGAATATTTTTTATACAAAGCATTTTACTAAATGACAAAAGGGGATGTTTTTTTGTCGTATGTATGCGAAAAAAATGAATTCTACGCCGTTGTGACCATTATTTGAGTTTCGGCTTCCTCTAAGAGCCATAACTTTTTTTAAATGAAAAATAAATACCAAGATTTAATTTTCATTTATTTTGGTATTGAAAATGATTTTGAAAGTGTATTTATTATATCAATGAGTTGTATTGATATATTGTGATTGAAATGTGGAAATTTTATGTTTCCTTGATGCATCTTTTATGTGATACGATTATGTTATGGTTTATGATATGTTTAAACCTGTTCATATGAGGAATACATTGGACTTAATAAGTGACGGGTGGAGCTCGCTATAGCTACTTGATGTATCGGTAGGACTCATGAGACAAACTAGTGTCTTGGCATGAGGCCTTGAAAAAATATTATTTGTTGTCTTGGAATGAGGCTTGGCTACGTGGTTATGATAGTCTGGTGTTTTGCATTCCATCATTATGAAAGTGGTTATTGATATTTCATGTGATTATTCGACCAATAGAATATCCATGTGAAGAAGTAAATGGAATTATCTCATTTAACTTTTTCCATATTATGTTGAAGTTCAAGATTAAAAGTATTTTTTAGTTATACATTACCTTAATTATTTATGTTTATTTATAGAATCTTCTGCTAAATTTTTATCCTTACTGAGCATCTGAGCTCACCCCTTTCAATGTTTTATTTTTCATAGGATGTGAAGAAATATTTTATAACTGACATGTTGGGATAGTCCGAAGGGGATATGGGTGTTGAATATGGAGACTATGTTATTGTAGTTTTTTACTTTATGTTGTAATGTAACATTTATGAATGTATCTAGTGTTTCCAAGGCTACTAAACTAATCGGTCTTTCGAGACTTGATCTTTTGTGATCATGCTAATGTTACGCAATAATGCACCAACTCTCGGTAACTGGGGTCGGGGCATTATAGGTATGCTTAAATGAGAAATGTAAGTATGTCTTTAATTTAATTGGGAAGATATTTCTTCAACATAAGTGGTTTTATAGGTAGAAAGAAGATGTAGATGTGGTGCTCTTTTATAGGGAAGGGAAAGGAAACACTTCCCATTTTCAAAAACAAGTTAGGTGTACCCATGTTTTTACCTAAAAAAATTCATAAAAACCAACCAAAATCAACAATATAATGTTCATTGAAGAATAATTTCCAGGAATTTGGTTTTTGAAAAGTTTATAGGTCGTTTTAGATCTTAAATGTAAGGTTTATTACTTTATTAACCTAATTTTTCTCTTAACCGTTGCAATTAATTTTAATCATTTTAACTAATATTTTTGGTAAAAAAAAAGTTAGACTTATTAGAAATTATAAATTATTCTTATTCAAAATGTTTAATCTATTTTTCAAAATTCTAATCACATAAGTTGTATAAATTAATTTAAAATTAATAACACAGTTGGGTCTGTAATGCGGGGTTTTAAAGTAAAAACAGTGAAATGTTTGCTATGTTTTTATACCAAAGTTTAAAGAAACATTTATCAAAATGATATACATTGTATAAATTGATAAAAATATTATATAATTAAAATTTTGAACAAATTTAAAATATAATTTATCCTTATAAAAAAATTATGAAAATTTAGTTTTTAATTAAAATCCGGGATTTTTCACTATTCATCCAAAAATGATGTTTCTCAGAAAAATCCCACAAATTACCCCTAAGATAATTTTGACATTATAGATTCTAAAATTAAGTTCATTTTATAAATTTTTATTTCTAAATATGAATAAAATTAATTTTACTATTATTAAAATAATTACACGAAATGTAGTTTATTTGAGAAAGTAATATTTTTAAACAAATACGAACTTTACCGTAAATTATGTCTTTCATTATAAATATTTTATATTTATAAAAAAAAATATTTGAAATGTATATTTACATATTAATATTAATAATTTTAATTTATATATTATAATTATAACATTTAAATAATTATAACAATAAAAATACGTTTCTCAGAAACTCAATGTTGCATGTAATGTATGCCAAGTTTGTGTTGCATATTGCGTATACCAAGTTGAAGGATAACTTTAGTGTTACATATAGATAATGATAAAATTTATGTTGTGTGTAGTGCAAGATTAACTTGGATTTTTATATAATTTATGGAAAACTTCATGCATTAATATAAAATAAACTATTTTTTCTGTTACGTGAAATGTAAAATATCAAAATATTAAATTAATTTTAAAAAAATATTTCAAAAAATCTCATGCTGTTACACATATAATAGGAAAGAATTATCTCATTATTGTGATCTTCTTTCCCTGTCTATCAGTAAATGAGGAATGGGTCTATTCATAGGCATCCTCCTTAGTGTAATCCTTGATCATTCCCTCAAACACCCTATGTCGAGATGCCTCCATTATGTTTTATCATATTTTCTCATGTTGAGATTCATCTTTGTGGATTTCTTATTATATCACCTCATATTGATATATCAACATGTGTATTCTATAAAAACCCTAATGTTGAGATTCCTCCTCTCAGATTCATCATGAATCACATGTACAAACTCAGATTCTCTTCATAGGTTAATCCCAACAATGGGAATCCTTCTGGGAGTAAGCCGTAACCATTACATAATAAACATAGAGATGATATTCCTCACTTGGTTCAAAAATATGGGCATCCTCCTTTATTTAATACCCAAAAAATGACTTCAACATACTCACCAAATGGTTCAAATATCATAGGGAATCACATGTGTAATCCCCACAATATCTCTTGTTGCTTCCAGTTTTACAACACATTAATAACCATAGGGTTGCCTTAGTGTGTAATACCCTTTCAAAACTAATGGTTTACTCTTATAAAATTTGACTGGAATTATGATTTCTTTTATTTCTCACACATAGAATGAATGGAATGGGCTTAAAGACCAGCAATGATCATCACCTCAACATGATGAATGATACTCTATTATGGGCCTCTTCTTTATGTGTAAAAACCAACCATATAATCAAAACATGTGTATCTTATTCCTATTCTGACAAGATATGTAATAAAACTTAGGGAAGTTTAATTGTAACTCCAAAACACCATATATATCCATAGATTATGAAAAACCCCATAGAGACCAAATATTCATCTTTGATCCAATGTATTATAAATTAATAAGAAAAATATGGAAAACCTTTAATACCTAGAGGTGTTAACATATCCATATGGTTTCAATCATATCATTATCATATGGGTAACATACCCCACACTAGGATTTGGAAAGGGTTTATGAACACATCTTAAATCTATAATAAACCAGCAAAGTAAACAATAAACCCTAAAGGGTGTAGTGACCCTGAAATCCCATCCTCTTAATAAATGTAGATTTTAATAAAACACAAGTAAAGTTATAGTGACTTCCTACCTTGGGAAATGAGTGATGTAATTAAATCCATCCAAAACAATACTATCAAAAAAATACCTTAAATATCACTAACAAGTGACATGTCAAAGGATTTACTTTTAAGTTAGCAACCACCATGTAATATCTTTTTAACTTGTTACTGAAAATTTTATCAATGGGAATATTATTAGATCCACTAAGAATTTCCATCAACCTATATTTAAAATCATACAATAGTAGATACTACTATTGTCTTGATATTTTTTTTAAAAATATATGATGATATAAAAATAAAAAAAACTACAACAGTCTTTCACAAACTGATTAAAAATATCCAAATATTTATATATTATAGAAAATTAAAATATCATATAATTTTTTTGAAAATATATAAATAAAAAAAATCAAAAAACTTGGTCATCTATATACATCTACTACCATGTATAAAATAATATATATATATATTTATATATATATATTTTTAATAAATACACTATATATGAAAATGTATATTAATTTATATATGTGTTTTTTTCTTTAAAACCAACAATCAAGTCACACTTAATTAGGATTTCAAATCTTTAACTACAAAGGATGTAGCCTCAAGGGACACACACATAGTACAAATAGAAAAACTATAAGACTACTTGAAACATGAAATGTGGTGAGATACCAAGTTAAAATACCTCTTAAAAAGGTTAAACAATAATGGTTTAATATGAGTAGGTACACCAGATCACATCCACAAGATGCTCCAAATAAGTAGATAAACTAGCTTGAGCATTTTATACACACACACATATTAAAAATATATTATATGAATATATAAATTTACAATGATTTATATAATTTATATAATATTTTTAGAAAGGCTTGGAAAGATCACTAAGGCATTGTCCCATTTATTAAATGAAAAAATGAAAGGTATAAGAGGATTGATAAGGGAGAAGGGGCATGAAATATAGAAGATAATTGAACAAAACAAACAAAAGTAACACAAATTAGAAAACATGGGATGATTGATCATCCTAATATGAGGGGATTAGCCACCCTTACCTTGAGGTTTCTGACCCATTCTCCCAGACTTTACCCAATTCCATGGCCCACCTCAATCATTCAGAGGCTCACCAAAGAGGCCTCACATTACAATTTATACTTTAGGTGAAATATAAATTACATTCCCATCCTCTTTAATACTATTAGAGGTAATCATATCAAAGAATTATGAGTCCTCCCTCTCATTTATAAGGATTATTATTTTCCCATAATTATAATATTTTCAAAAACAAAAGACTTATTCTATACTCAAGTAGTGTTCCCTGAGTCTGAAATATGTATTTGGATAAACAAAGCAAGAGAAGTATACCCAAACATCTTCTTAGGGGTTATATTATATGCTTCAGGTACCCTTAAAATCCTCTGAAGAGAGACATAGGGAGCCTTGGAACGACCACCCACTAGGTTGGGGTCAACCACACTAGATCCAAACTTATCCACTACTACAGACTCTGTATACTTAGAATCATACATTCCAAGTACCATAGCACATTTATTAGAAACCCCTTAATTTATAAAGTTACTATAACTACACTTGAGTCCATCCTGGTTAGTAATTTTAGATTCTATGTAAAGAATAAAATTCCAGTACCCTAGAGTCAGTGGATTACTTTATTACATTAGTACTATAAACAAGTTTTTGCATCCCAAAAGAACATAATAGTTTAATAGAATTGTAAAAACATATACAAACCTAAGTTTTACATTAAAACATTAATGGAAAAAACATATAAACCCCATTAGAAACACCCACAAACTCTTAGATTATACAAGTAAGTCATTAATAATTTACATCATTGCATACTGGGGAAAAATAAAAGATAATAAAGGGGTGACGTCATATGCTCAGTAAAACTAATAAATATAGCATAAGCTATCCAAAATATAAATAAACAATAAAAAATGTTAGTAACTAAAAACACATTCCATTAAAACAAAATCTTGAAAACAATATGGAAGGAATAAAATTAGAAAAAATAATTTCATATAAATAATCACATGAGAATGAAACTTAACCATGAATATTATAGAGCTGAATAATCACATGGATTATCAATTACATATATCATAATGAGAGAATTCATAATAATAGACACATAAAAAATACCATCGAGTCCTCATCCATTACATCAAAACATAAATGGGTATGGCCTCATCCAAATCTATATCTGAAAATAAATTGGAAGGGCCTCGACCAAGTCCAGATCTAGTTTGTATCATGAGACCTACCGATGAATGGATGGGATATTTGGGGCTCCACCCATCACTTACTAAGTATAATGGATTACTTATATTAATGGGGTGAAACAAAAATAATATAAAGATTCATGTTGAAAAACTAGAATAGTAAATGTAAATACATTAACCATACACCATGAATGATATCCAAATAGTACATACGTAGTAAAACTAATCATAAACCATTGAAAAACATATGGTAAATGGTATCATAAGAGATAAACCTCAATGAAGTAAACGATTCAACAAATAATATTTACATATATGATGATACTTTTAAATGAGGCCTTTGAAACATAATTGTGGAAAATAATCTTTAAACATTATAAACTGTCCCATAACACTTTGAATCATTTAAATTATAATTTATATGAAGGAATAACATGAAATGAAACTTATAAAATCATGTGATTATAAAAATCATGATTTGATATATAAATGGGAAGTACATACACCACACACAAGGAATAAGTGGTGAACAGGTCATATATCTCAAAGAAGTACAAGTTAGATGAGAAAAACCATTTATACACTATAAATAAAAGCAATTTTAAAAAATCATTCTTATTTTTTATAAAATAATATTTTTAATAGGTATATACTAGAAAATAAATGTGAAAAAACAATGAAATTATGATTGAGGAAAAATGTGATCCAACAGAAAAAGAGTTTTTATAAAACATTATAATTGTGCCACTTTAGTGTGGTTTAAGAGAAAATATAAAAGAGTATTTAAAGAAATAAGTAATAATTGATTATATAAAACCTGAAATGAACAAAGACAGTTTTTCATGAAAAAATAATAATTTTGGAAAAATTGTGGTGTATAAAAACAGATTGTGGATGGTACATGAAAATGGTTATGAAATTTGGAAGTCCCCTTTAATCGGACTTTCTTAATGGGGTGAATTGGAAAAAGAACCTTATGAAATATGTATTACCCTATAAAAGAAATAATAATTGATCTATATACATGATTTTGGAACATATAAACCAAATTTAGAATAATTATATGTAAATAAAGTATAATTACAATGGGGCAAAGAGAGAGAAGGTGTAACCCAATTGAAAAATGGAGGTTTGGGAAGAAACCCTTTATAATTTGTAATAAATCAACTTGTATTCACCATAAAATTAATAATAATAAAATTAAACCATAAATAACATTAAAAAATTTAACTCACAATATGATACATCAAAGGGAATTATATATTCACCACACACAAGAAATAAATGATGGATAATGCATATCACACTAAAATAAAAGTGGTATGAGAAAACCCTTACCTTTTACCTGAAGCTGTTATGCACATGCACATTATGTAAGGGATATTTAAATTAGACTAATTAATAATTTAATTAATAAACTACAACAAATTTATTTAATTTTGTAGAATTTTATTATGTTCATTTATGGAAATTTTTATGATTTATGGGATTCAATTTCCTCATTCGAGAGTGTTCGTTTCCTTGGTTTTCATGATTGGTTTACTTGTATATAGGTAGGAAATATCTTGTAAAATAGAAACAGTTACTCAAAATTAAAATTTTATTTTATTAATGCACATAAATTATATTAAACATTCTTATATATTATTTTGTTTCATGATATGAATATTATTTATTACATTAAGCTTCAATGATTACCACTTAGATTATTTTGGAAATTTTTCGACCAACAAGATCTAATTTTGAATTATGAATTATTATTATGTATATATACTAGTTAAAGAATATTAAATAAGTTTTATTACAAATATTATATCATATAATAACCATAATTATGGTAATATGACTAGCCTTGTAGGTAGAATTTAAAAAATAAAAACTCATCATCCATTAAGGTGGTAAATCAGCACCTCATAGATGATGTTTTCAATTTTCAAATAAAAACGGGAAGAGAAGAGGATTGGTGGCTGAAAACCCATTAACATAATGAAATTTTAGTATATAAAATATACTAGATTTATCATGTCACTTTTTATAGGGGATATTAGGGAAGGATAAGAAAATAAAAGAAAATTAATTAAAATTAAAAGAACAAAAGGGGATTTTACCTCTTGAATTTCTCTCCACAAGAACCTCCTTAAGTAACATTGAAATGGTGTTTTGGGTAAAACAAGAAGGAATAGAAAATAGGGTGGAGTTTTGGGAGAGATATTGGGTATAAATTGGACAATATTTAGGGATTTAGAGGTCTAAAGAGAAGAGGTGGTGTGGTGTGATATTTATAGTGGAAGAGAGTGGTGTTTTTTGATTATTTTATTCATTAGTTTATTATTTTGGCTCAAGACTATGATTTTTTTTATTTCCATGAATAAATTAATTAAATATAAAATGATAGTTTGATATTATGGTTCTTACATTATAATTGACCTAATAAATTGTTTATTTAACTTATATTGTATATATACAGTTAATTACCGTATTTGACTATAAAAAAAATTCAAATATTTTAGAAAAATTAAAAAAGTATCCCTAACCAATTTTTTGTACATATAATTAATTAAATGATCTCCATTTTATTAAAATAATTTTTCAAATATGAAAAATATAACTTTTTTTAAAATAAAATCATTATTTACTCAAAAAATATGAACTTTAATAATATAACTATTTTATGAAAATTGGAAAAATTAATTAAGGTCTCATAAAAATAGGTTATAATCCTAAGAAAAAACTGTAAATTTATGAATATATTTATCGAAAATAAATTTTCTTTTAAATAATTACTTTGATTATAAAATTGTGAATAAACATTCATGTTTCACAAAAATACCAATACATAGTTAATCATATTTAAAACGTTTATTTACTTATTCCATTATATAAATATATATTATATTTTCATTAATAATATACATAAATAATAAGTATAAATTCACAGGCGAGGTTACTATTAAAATCATAAATATTGTATTAATCTAATGGAAATAATAGTTTTATAAAAATCGGGATTTCCACTATTAACTAGAAAATAAATATTTTCAAAAAAATTGAAAAATTTAACCATAAGATTATTTTGACATTAATATTTTTTAAATGATGTTTATTATGTTCAATATAATCTAAAAAAGTGTCAAAATTTAGTTTTAAAATAAGTTTACCATTAAAAGGTGGTAAAACTACCTTTACAATAAATATAGCCTTTTATTATGTAATATTAGATTCATTCATTTCTTATGACTATAAAAACATATGGAGTAATTAAAAAACATTTGATTAAATATAAAATATATAAATTTCATAATTTTTTTAATACTATTAATTCCTAGTAATTTAATGACTATGTTATGACAATCATTTTAATATAATGATATTTAAATATATATCATTTTTTATTTAAGCTTGGTGTTCTATCAAACCTATATTGTTAAAGAAATTAAATTTATGAAAAACATGACATAAAATTATGGGGTGTTACATTCTCTCATTATACAATAAATTTTTTACTCATAAATTTAAATAATAATATGAAAATCAATGGCCGATACTTCAAAATTAAATTTTGGGAAACCCACATTAAAAATTGTGTTAATAATATATTCTCTTATTGAGAGGGAATGGGAAAAGTGAAGGTCACCATGAAATCTATGATTTTGAGTAGGAAATCATTAGTGGAAATTGAAAACATGGAACTCTTAGAGAAATTTAAATATCAAGTTCTAAATTAGATTGATAGAGAAAATTTTCATTAGAATGTTAACTATCAAAAAAACATAAATCTCGCCATCTATTAAAAGAACATTGATTTATTAGAAAGAAAATTAAATGGATATATTTTTATTCTAAAAATTATTTTCCTATAGTTTATGGAATATTTTAATATTTAGATAAGTAGTTGAGAAAATTAACTTACTCGATTACGTTCCATGTCATAAGCATAATCTCATTGGTTGAGATTCAAAAAATTTTCACTTAATCTGTAATAACTAGAAATTAAATTTTAAAATGAATTTTTCATTCTTAAATCAATTTTATGAACCATAAGATCCACTATTAATTCCTTTAGCTTTTAAATATTTACTAAAACCAAATGTTTTAGAAATAATTTACCATTAAATAAAACTTTAACCTCAAAAAATAATATCCAATGTTAAAATTAATCCATTACTACCTTACAAATCTTTTAAAATAAATATTTTCAAATTTAGATTCTAGAGAGTTATCTAAATTTCCAAGATATTCTAACCATTTCCATAAATAAACTGAATCACCATAAGTCCACAATAAAATCATATTTGACTCCATAATACAATTTAGATTTTATTCATTAAAAGATTAGGTGTCTACCTATACAGTATTAATCACTTAATAAAGAAATTTTTAATGACCATGGCCCTCCTAGTCCATTACATTTCCTAATCCTAGTGTTTGAGGCTTTCTGGGGACCATCGGTGACTCATGGAGGAGTTTTCAAAATTTCAGGTTGGACGAATGGTGGCACCGATCGACATCAAGGGCATAGATGGGAAATGATTCCAGGGTGATGGTTCTAGGGTGACGGTGCCATGGATATAACGACTCACCCATCAGTGAGTCAATTCCAGTTTTTCTGGGACATTCCAGTTTCATCCTAGAAACATATCTTTTAACGTAAATGTTTTTAACACACCATTTAATGCTACTAAAGTCCCATAAAAGATGTTTCAAATCCCTTAGAGTCAGGGGACCCTTGATTTTCTAAAACATGCAGCCTTTTCATATGTGTCACACCATTTATCGTGTTTTCCAACCTCTCATGTTTTCCAATTTCGCCCTTTCGTTGTGTATTTCAACGTTTAAAGGGAGTCTATCAACTCAAAGCCATGGTTTATCTCCACCATCTTGGAAGTGATTTAATAAATCTCAATTAACCCCAATGTGTGAAACAGTCGAGCTGTGTGGTCAAGCAATGATCATAATTTTTAAGGACATCAAAATGGTCTCCCGGATTTTAGGATATGTCTCTTCTTTACACGAGATCCTCTCTTCCTCCGTCATTTTTGTTTCTCTAAGTGCGTCTCTAAACTTCCTCCATAGATGACTCATGCACCTGTGATGAATCTCTTCTATCTCGGACATGGAGTTATTCCAATAAGTTGAACATCCATTGTTATTGGAATAAGAAAGAAACATTGATCCTTCATTATTCTTGTAGATGTTTTTTATTCATCTTTCTTTACTGTACATCATGCGGGGTGGGTGGGATGATGTACCCTTAGGACCTAGATGAAACCAACTTAAACGATGATAATAAACAGACTTCTAAATAATGATGGGTTTGGGATGTTGATAATTTTTTCAAAGTTATACCTTCTTTTTTATTTTTTGAATTATACAAGATTATGTCCACTAAAAACAATGGTCATTGGTAGTCCTTTCTTGTGCACTAATGAAGCTATATTATCTGGAGAAACTTGTGATTGAATGACTGTAACATGGAAACTAAATATTCATATAAACACGGTTTATTAAAGTTATGATCGATGGATAAGAAACCTTGTGTGATCACCCCGGTTATCCAAATGGAAGGAAGTGACTTAATAAATGGTGTTGGATAAATCTAAAAAGGTACTTTCTATATTATGATGATATGCATGGTTATTCTATTTCATATTTGAGGGGTGACATGAATGGGGGATGGAATCTCTAGTTGAGAGGTTGTTGGTCAGTAAATCTGGGGATGTGTAGACCCATAGGTAAATGGTGTGGAGCCAGTATGTTGGGACTTGGTTTTCTTCCAGTACTTCATGGGATCTCATAGATCCCTATTAATGTTATTACATACAAGAGAACCAGGTGTGAATGATTAAAAATTTTCTTGGATGTTTTCTTTTAGTTGCTGTTTTGGCTAGTTGTTATTGCTATTAGTTACCCGGTAGTGAAGGAATATTCAAATTAAATCATTTGAACATGATAACGATAACATTTACAAAGGGGGAACTATTTTCCAGAAATATGTTGTGCTTTGGTTGTGGGTGTTGTATACTTGTGCATGTAGGGATAGTAGCAAGAGTGGTTGTTTGTGGGATGATTATTAGAGTGGGGTCCCTAAGGTTGGTATGAGTGCTTGGTTACCTATATATATAAAATTTAGTTACTGTGTTTCTTATAATCACCCCACCAATGTTGATAAAATTGTTCCGAACACCCTATTTCTTGGGGGAGGGTGTTTTTCTGGACATTTCTATGAGTTTCTAGTTAATAGCTATATTCTGATCCCTCTCCCAGGTATCCCAAGAATCATTGGGTAGGTTGTGGTGACCTAAGGTTCATTATGGCACAAGACAGTTCGGGTAGGGTGTGTTGTAGTGGTTGGCCCAGGTGTGTGCGTGTAGGTTTGTTTCCAAATTGTATTCAATATGAGGCCCATGTTTCTTCTAGCATGGAAGTGGTTGTTGTGGCCCAGGTGTCTACGGGTGTGGTTATGTGTGGTTGTGGTGACACAGGTGTTTGTGGGTGGGATAGAAGTGCAGTTGGGATGGCCAATAGGGATGTGGTTGGGGTGGCAGTGAGACTACAGTGGGATTTATGGGGGAGGTTTGATGTGTATGATGTTTCAAATAACCAGTGGGTAAGATGTGTGGGGTACCCAAATATCGATGTTCTATTACTATTACATTACCTCACTTGTGTTATTTGGGGAGTGTGCCTTGGTGAGGCTGGGTGTATAGTTTCTTTACTAGGTGTTTTGGTTATCTCTATTTCTCACAAGGCATTAGAATGTCTCCCTACTTGTGCATGAGAGCTTTTGGTTTCCCTACTGAGTATACCTGTATACTAACCAAAAATATATAAAACTACTTTCGAGTATCTAGGAGGACATTAAATACTCCCAGACATTAATATCTTGGGCATCGGGGCAATTTTCATTTGTTATTTTCTTTTCTTTTGGTACATCCTTTCAAAGTTTTATTTTACTTTGTATCACATAATTTTGGATATGCATATAGGAATATATTTTGGGATTTCCTTTTATATCACTCTTTGGAGTTTGATGGGATTTACCGTCTTATCTTCTGATCTTGTTCTATAAAAATAGTAATTTCTTCCATGTTATATAATATTATATAAACTTTGTGCTTGTCACCACTCTGGGGCCTATTGAAGGCTGGACTCTGGGGTCATTATATCTCCATCAACTTGAATAAGGAAGGGTCTGGAAAATTTTTGTCCCTTCCCACATTTTGGAGAAGGCAAGTCGTGATATAATGACATTAGATGTGACAGTTGAGGTACAGAATATTGTTTGGGGTTATCCATAGATAGGATTTCATGGGATGGTAGGGAAACAGTGTTAAGAAATCATTGTGTGTGAAGTAGGACATGGAAGATCGGATATGACACAGGATTTTGCCCCCTCCATGATCCGATGCAAGGACTCTGGACCTAATAAATTACCAAGTGATACTATACTAATTTTAGAGTAAATACCCTAAGAAAAGGTACATGCATCATAATTAATTGGGTTCTTTTGTTTCATGGGTGTTTTTAGAATTTAGAATAAATAAAATAGTTTAAATTTTTTTTAAAAGCAATCTTAAGCACTACCCAGACATAAGAATCATTTGTTTATATTTTTCATCTATGGCACCCAGAAGGCATCCATGAGTAGTGCAGGCATTCGTGGTCTAGTAGGTCCACTTGGTAGATCAGTAGAGGATTGTCCGAGTGGAAGAGGATGACAAGTGAGATAATACTCGACGTTTTTTCTAGTGGCAGACCCTTAGGAAGTACAAGGGTAGTGTTTCCAATTTGAAGAGAAAGGGTTTTCCTGAGGAGCTGGCGATCACCTTTACCTTGATCAGTGATCTAAGGGAGTATCGAGTTACATTGGATATTAGTCTAATTAGGGGAGCAACGCATTAGTAGTGGAAAATGTACCTCAAATAGAGAATGGTAACTAAGGTTTTGTAGAATGACATTGAGAGTGAGTTCCGAGAAGAATTCCTTTCTTCTACAATGAAGGTTGAAAAGAGGAAATAATTACACTCCCTACAACAAGGTTGCACGTTGGTAATATATTTTGGGATAAATTTCAATGATGTCCTTCATTTCACTCAAAACCTCTTACCGAATGAGGAGTCACGATTAAGATGCATTGAGGAGGCACTCTGACCTTCTCTCCAGTATGGTATTACACCCTTCACTCTGCCGATGTACATGGAGGTTCATAAGAAGGATTAGGTAGTATAGAGGATTCACATGTTGAGAGGTGTGCCGTGAGAGGGGAACCAGTTAAGATCATTAAAGATGAAGGCTGTTAGTAGCAGGTCTCCAGCATTAGGGCCTTCTAGGTTACTATAACACCCCGATCTTCCATGATACGCTTCTCATTTAATAATGCAATAACTTGCATTGTACAAAACTTCGAGTTCTAACACACCGTGACTAATCAAAGTAGCCGTTATGAATAGTAATAACCACTTTTTAAAATTATAGAAATTTTATATTTCAAAATGGAATTCATTTTTGTATTCGTAATATCGAAATTATCCTAAGTTGAATTTTTTGTAATTTTCTGAGAACTTTCAATTTTTTATGAATAGTGAAAAATACTTAAAAACAACTTTTTTAATAAAAATAATTTATTTTGATAAATTATACTATTTAGTGGTTTTAAAGTATAATTAGAATATATGTTTACCATTTTACCCAATGGTGGTCATTAGAATTAATTTAACATTGAAATTGGACATAAACAATTGCCAATCTTTTGATATATATTGTTTCTTAAAAACACGCTATTTGTTGTGACAGCGGGAATTAATTATATAATTAATTAATGCAACTTATATGTTTGGAATTTATTAAAATAGACATAATTTTTTAATTCAGAATATCAATTATATCTTAGGGTGAAATTTTGGCATTATTCTGAAAAACATCAATTTTTGATGAATAGTGAAACCACTAAGTGGTAGTTAAAAAACTGATTTTTCGTTTAAATGAATTTTTACCACTTCTGTGATTTGAATTTCAAATATCCGACATACATGGTTTTCATTAAGAAGTAAAATGTGGTTCAATGGGATTAGAATAATTTTTTTGGTGAATAGTAACTTTTAAGTTCTTAATCGCGATTTGAGGTAATTAGTGTAGTTTAAGGTAAAAATAATGTCTTAATAATATGAGATGAGCTTTAAACATGTCCTACCCTCATTTGATGATCCATGGCCGACCAAGACAATCCATGGGTCAACTTGGGGACCCCATGGAGCCACTTTAGTTGGAAAATGACATAAATACCTTTTATTTAATGTTAAAGTAAAAAATGACACAAACATGAAATGTTTTACTAAAACAATTTTTGAATGGGGTTATACAAGTCATATTTTTGACTATAAAATGTCATTTTAAATATAAAAAGATTTCCTACATCATAGTATTTTTTTAAAATTTTTAGACATTATATAAATTAAATTATTTATGACATCATGATGATGCAGCGATGACCTCATTATTTAACGATTTAAATAAAATAAAGAGATAATGTAAAATCCAAGGCTTAAACTTGTCAGAAACCTATTGGATGAGTAGATTTCTAACCCTTATCACCTTATCGTCGAATTATATAAGTTTGGGACCTTTGTAATCCGAAAATAATTGTATGATAATGTAACATTTCCTTACTTTCCAAGAGTGCCCCTCCTCTCCACTTATAAAAGGCCCCCACCTCTACCACCTTACTCACACTTTCAAAGCCTTTTGGCTCGGCCAAACTAGGCCCAAATAATCTCCCAACTTCCCTCCCTTACTCCTAGAAGCCTCACTTTGGGCAGAATTCATCCCAAGGAAGCCTTTTGCACAAATCAAAAAGAGTTAACTGTTTTGAAGGTAGTGTTTTCTCTTATGTTCTTTTGTTTTATTTTTCTTATCCAACCCCTTAAACTCCTTTTATTAATTTATTTTGTAACAATAATAGTATCTAAAATATACTAGGATGTTTTTATGATACGTATTTGGTTTAGACTTACACACACCTTTGTCTAATGGTTAAAGAACATACTGTTTCGGTGGGTGGTGAAATACTGCCTCACGAAGCGATGATTGTTCAGATTCTTTTAACACCTATAATGGTGTCCATTTTGATGGCACTATTTTCATATATGATATATATATTATGTTTATGTTTACCTTATCCTTCTGTATTTCTCATTTATTTCATACTTTATGATTTCCATTATGGGTAAACACGATAATTTCATTTTAGGAAGTGCAGACTACCGCCACCTCAAAGTGATTGAATCGTTAATGCCATATGTGGGATGTATAAAGGATGGAGTAAATGATATTGTATATGATATTATACTTTAATTATAATACACCTTTATACTATTATGATTTCATTCCATTAAATATGAAATAGAGATGAAAGTAGCGTTCATGCGTACGTACGGCTTACCGTCTCCATGAACGTTGCATTTCATTTCTTACCTCTAAATGTTACGTAATATTATGAATTAATGTATACACTGGAATGTATATGATATATATGACATCTAAATCATGAATATAATTCTGGAGATAATGGATATTCTACCACATAAACAACTTGTAATTATAAGAAGTTTATTGTTGACTCAAGTACCAAAGATCGACAAAACGACCGTTATTAACTTAAATAATTACATAATGTTCATAACATTGTAATAAGTGATATAAAAGGGATAATGAAATTGAAAATGGTTCTTAATAAAGTAGATATTAACTCCAGTTTATTATTCAGGAGGTTAAAGAATGGTCGAATCAAGTCGGACACAAGGTAAGGGAACTTCTTAACCCAATTTCCATTCTTTGGGTTAATCTCCTACTTTCAAATAATGTCATGATATTATTTTTTCCTATCTTGTATTTGTACTTCATTTATGTGTAATTATATTGAATACACATGATAGATGTACTTTATTTAAAAATGATCTTTTTAAGGACTTCATCTCAATCTCCTTTCATTGAGGCATATTTGGTTTTATACACAATTTTCTTTTATACGGTGTATAAACCCCTTTGACTTTTACGTTTATTCCAAAGGTTTTATTTTATAATTATGTGATTTTTAATTGATTTAAAAAAAGAGATATTTCTCTCAAATATATGAAAATCTAGTGCAAATTTATACGTATTTAACGCAAGCTTAAAAATGTTTTCAGAAAATATGACTCTCGAGTGTGGTAGACAGGAAGGGATTGGGCGTGGACCCATCATGGCCTGTAATTAGTCAAGCAGTCTCAGAATTAGTTATTTTGTTTTTAGAAGCTTGCATAATGTTTTCAGAAAAACACTGGAGTATATTTAAGTAATTTTAAACTTAAGTATCTTCTAAAAAAAATGCATCGGTAGGTCTCATGAGACAAACTAGTGTCTTGGAACGAGGCCTTGACAAAATCTTATTTGTGGGCTTGGCACGAGGCATTGACTACATGGTTATGATAGTCTGGCATTATGCATTCCATCATTATGAAAGTGGTTATTGATATTTCATGTGATTATTCGACCAGTAGAATATCCATGTGAATAAGTAAATGGCATTATCTCATTTTACTTTTTCCATATTATGTTGAAGTTCATGTTTAAAAGGCTTTTCTTTTAGTTATACATTGACTTAAATGTTAATGTTTATTTATGAAAGATTCCGAAATATTATTATCCTTACTGAGCATCTAAGCTCACCCCTTTCAATGTTTTAATATTTTCCTGGATGAGAAGAAGTATTTTATGAATGACCTGCAGGGATTGTTAGAAGAGGATATGAGTGTGGTCTATGGAGACTTTGTTATTGTAGTTTTTCACTTTATGATGTAATGTAACATTTATGAATGAATCTAGTGTTTCCAAAGCTACTAAACTAATCACTCTTTCGAGACTTGATCTTTTGTGACCATGCCAATGTTACGAAGTAATGAATTGACTCTGGGTAGCTGGGGTCGGGGCGTTATAGTTGGTATCAGACGCAGTTTAGTACTAACCTTGGAAGCTAGATTTAGATAAACTCTGATTTGAGCACATAGCCCGAAGATAGACTTTGAGGATTAGTATAGAAGAACTTCCTAGAATTTTGGTATTATAGAGATTTTGTGAGTTTTCCGAGCAATACATCCCTGTCTGGATACGAGCAGGTAGAGGTGGTGCTGGCACAAATGTACCTAGGGGTAAAACCTGAAAACACCGCTTTGAGCTAGGCTCGAACGGGAACTGGTGCACGACAACGGGCCTTGCTGCACTCTAGGTTACGACACTCCTGGGGGATATGCTTAGGATAATTCTCATTTTATTTATAAAACACTATGAAGGGTTATGAGTATATACTTCCTCAAAGAAAACTTTATTTATGATTATGGATTATATCCATAAATAGTTAAATTAGTGTTAAGTGTTTTACAAGTATGGAATTATGTATTTTGATTCATAAACTAATCTAGTTTATGCCATTGTTTAGAAATGGCGCCTAGTGGAAGGAATGGAAACTGTATCAATACACGCACTCCATGTAGGGATTGCCCTCCTGCTCAAGATAATTATTGTGGAGCTAGAGATACAACTGGTGCTGATCAACTTATTACCATACTGGGACAACTCACTCAGGTTATGAATAATAACCTTACTCGTATGGATCACCCTAATCCGCAACATGGAGGATCAATGTTAAACTGCTTCATGAGGCAACAACCACCAACATTTAATGGGGTTACAAATCTGTTAGTAGATGAGCAATGGATAAAATCTTTACAGAAAATATTCCACGCCTTGGAGAGTAGCGAAAGGGAGAAGGTTGTCATGGCAGTTTACCGCCTCACTGGATATGCCAATCAATGGTAGTCATTGATTCAAAATACATAGGAAGATGAAGAAGTATCAAGTATGGAAGGGAGAGTGTTCAATGATCTTTTCTTAGAAAAATACTTTCCACATGACCATCGAGCAGATATTGAAAGGCAATTTCTCATTTTGAGGCAGAAGGAGGATGAGAATGTCGCAAAGTATGAGGCTATTTTTACAAGGTTAGCGAGGCATGCTTCAGATTATATACGTAACCCAAGAAGTAAGATTGATCGTTTCTTTGATGGGTTAAAACCATTTCTTCATCGAGCATTAGTCTCACAAACCTTCTCATCGTATGAAGATATTGTCTCGTGTGCTATCAAGACAGAAAAGGAATTCTCTAAGTCTTATGACAACAAAGTAAAGCAAGAGAAGAATATAATGGTGGAACAAGAAATGGATAAAGGGAAAAACGGAAAGAAGGATTTTCCACTATGCGATAATTGTGGGAAGAATCACGCCGGTGCTTGCCTAAAAGGAATGGGAGTTTGTTATAAATGTGGAGAAAAAGGTCACCAGGCGCGTGATTTCAAGGGAAAGAAAAAGGCTATCAATGTTGAATGCTACAATTGTATGGAAATGGGGCATTATGTAAATGAATGTCCTAAGCGTCAAGAAAAATTACCTCAGAAAAGGCCAAGGGATCAAGGCCAAGCTTATGCTTTTACTACAGATGAAGTTAAATAATTATTGTATTTGTGTTTTTGGACTCAAGAACTAGATTATGGTTATAAGAATAATGTGATATATATAAGGATTGTACTGCAGTACATGTTGATTTAATTAAGGTTTTAATATGATTAAGGTAATCATATTTTTGTATGTGACAATAAGAGAAACTTTACTTTGCTTAGGGAATCTAATGTGACAATTGATTTTGGAATTTAAGGACCCTTTAGAGAAAGTCTGGACGGAGGTATTTTGGATAACTATAAAGGTTGGAATGGATTAAGTTGATCTTTGGATAGTATTGTTTAAGGTTAAAACATTTGTAACGATTATTTTTGGAATATTATAATACTATAGTTTTAGGAAAAGGACAACCTGTAGGGTGGGACATAACCCGTCACGTCGGACAAAGCTGCAGGAATCGAACCCACAACCATAGTGCGAGAGGCCTTTATTTCCTACCACTAGCCTACAGGAAGTCCCTGGTTATTACAAAATAGTTTTACTAATCTAAATGGTATGTGTTAATATTTGGAACCTTATACAATTAGGATAAATAGAATATTTTTGAGTTTTATTACCTTTTGGAGTAAAAGATGGTTTTGTGGTAAAAATTTATTAAAGAATGAAAGTATACATAACAAGTATGTATATTCCCTTACGTTCATAGTAAATCTCCTAAATAAATTCCTCAACATTATAAAAGGTAACTTAAAACAAAAATGTTGTCGGTTAACTTTTCCTACTGCGGAATCAATGATCGTTTAACCAATCACAAGTTTGTGATTTTCTTGTAGTTAAACTTTCTCCTAATCCTGTTTTCTACAACTCTCCATAAGACCTTGATGGTTTGTTTCTCCTCCATATCCATATTTTCATAGAATATTTGTATGGTCTATCTCGGGTGACCTTTGTACTTATCTTTCATTCTTTTAATGTTATATTTTTATTAACCTTATTTCCGATGTGGGTTTTCCCCAAAGGTACTATCTATTTTCAAACTTTTATTTTCAAAGAAAAATTTCAAATTGCGAGGATGCAATTTATTGAAGGAGGGGAGAATGTAACACCCCAAGCTTCCATGATACGCTTCTCATTTAATAATGCAATAGCTTGCATTGTACACAACTTCGAGTTATAACACACCGCGACTAATCAAAGTAGATGTTATGAATAGTAATAACCACTTTTTAAAATTATAGAAATTTTATATTTCAAAATGGACTTCATTTTTGTATTCGTAATATCAAAATTATCCTAAGTTGAATTTTTTGTAATTTTCTGAGAACTTTCAATTTTTTATGAATAGTGAAAAATACTTAAAAACAACTTTTTTAATAAAAATAATTTATTGTGATAAATTATACTATTTATTGGTTTTAAAGTATAATTAGAATATATTTTTACCATTTTATCCAATGGTGGTCATTATAATTAATTTAACATTGAAATTGGAAATAAACAATTGCCAATCTTTTGATATAAATTGTTTCTTAAAAACACGCTATTTGTTGTGACAGCAGGAATTAATTATAAAATTAATTAATGAAACTTATATGTATGGAATTTTTTAAAATAGACATCATTTTGGAATTTGGAATATCAATTATAGCTTAGGGTGAAATTTTGGCATTATTCTGAAAAACTTCAATTTTTGATGAATAGTGAAACCACTAAGTGGTAGTTAAAAAACTGATTTTTCGTTTAAATGAAATTTTACCACTTCTATGTTTTGAATTTCAAAAATCCAACATACATGTTTTTCATTAATAAGTAAAATTTAGTTCAATGGGATTAGAATAATTTTTTGGTGAATAGTAACTTTTAAGTTCTTAATCGCGATTAGAGGTAATTAGTGTAGTTTAAGGTAAAAATAATGTTTTAATAATATGAGATGAGCATGAAACATGTCCTACCCTCATTTTATGTTCCATGGCCGACCAAGACAATCCATGGGTCAACTTGGGGACCCCATGGAGCCACTTTAGTTGGAGAATTACATAAATACCTTTTATTTAATGTTAAAGTAAAAAATGACACAAACATAAAGTGTTTTACTAAAACAATTTTTACATGGGGTTATACAAGTCATATTTTTAACTATAAATAGTCATTGGAATGATAAAACTATTTCATACATCATAGTGTTTTTTTATAATTTTTATACATTAAATAAATTAAATTATTTATGACATCATGATGATGCAGCGATGACCTCATTATTTAACGATTTAAATAAAGTAAAGAGATAATGTAAAATAAAAGGCTTAAACTAGTCAAAAACCTATTGGATGAGTATATTTAGAACCCTTATCACCTTATCCTCGAATTATATAAGTGTGGGACCTTTGGAATCCGAAAATCATTGTATGATAATGTAACATTTCCTTACTTTCCAAGAGTGCCCCTCCTCTCCACTTATAAAGGGCCCCCACCTCTACCACCATACTCACACTTTCAAAGCCTTTTGGCTTGGCTAAACTCTTCCCAAATACTCTCCCAACTTCCCTCCCTTACTCCTAGAAGCCTCACTTTGGGCAGAATGCTTCCCAAGGAAGCCTTTGGCTCAAATCAAAAAGAGTTACCCGTTTTAAAGGTAGTGTTTTCTCTTATGTTCTTTTGTTTTATTTTGCTTCTCCAACCCCTTAAACTTCTTTTATTACTTTCTTTTGTAACAAAACCAGTATCTACAATAATCTAGGATGTTATTATGATAAGGATTTGGTTTACAGTTACACACACCTTTGTCTAATGGTTAAAGAATATACTGTTTCGGTGGGTGGCGAAATACTGCCTCACGAAGCGATGATTGTTCAAATTATTTTAACACCTATAATGGTGGCCATTTTGATGACACTATTTTCATATATGATATATATATTATGTTTATGTTTTCATTATCCTTCTTTATTTCTCATTTATGGCACACTTTATGATTTCCATTATGGGTAAACGCGATAATTTAATTTTAAGAAGTGCGGACTACCGCCCCCTCAAAGTGATTGAATCGTTAATGCCATATGTGGGATGTATAAAGGATGGAGTAAATGATATTGTATATGATATTACACTTTAATTATAACACACCTTTATACTATTATGATTTCATTCCATTAAATACAAAATAGAAATGAATGTAGCGTTCATGCGTACGTATGGCTTACCGTCTCCATGAACAGTGCATTTCATTTCTTACCTCTAAATGATATGTAATATTATGAATGAATGTATATACTGGAATGTATATGATATATATGACATCTAAATCATGAATATAATTCTGGAGATAATGGATATTCTACGACATAAACAACTTGTAATTATAAGAAGTTTATTGTTAACTCAAGTACCAAAGATCGACAAAATGACCGTTATTAACTTAAATAATTACATAATGTTCATAACATTGTAATAAGTGATATAAAAGTGATAGTTAAGTTGAAAATAGTTCTTAATAAATTATATATTAACTCTAGTTTATTATTCAGGAGGTTAAAGAACGGTCGAATCAAGTCGTACACAATGTAAGGGAACTTCTTAACCCAATTTCCATTCTTTGGGTTAATCTCCTACTTTCAAATTATGTCATGATATTATTATTTCCCATCATGTATTTGTACTTTATTTATGTGTAATTATAGTGAATTCACATGATAGATGTACTTTATTTAAAAAATGATCATTTTAAGGACTTCGTCTCAATCTCCTTTCATTGAGGCATATTTGGTTTTATACACAATTTTCTTTTATACGGTGTATAAACCCATTTGACTTTTACGTTTATTCCAAAGGTTTTATTTTATAATTATGTGATTTTTAAATGATTTAATAAAAGAGATATTTCTCTCAAATATATGAAAATCTAGTGCAAATGTATACGTATTTAACGCAAGCTTAAAAATGTTTTCAGAAAATATGACTCTCGAGTGTGGTAGACAGGAAGGGATTGGGCGTGGACCCATCATGGCCTGTAATTAGTCGAGCAGTCTCAGAATTAGTTATTTTGTTTTCAGAATCTTGCATAATGTTTTTAGAAAAACACTGGAGTATATTTAAGCAATTTTAAACGTAAGTATCTTCTAAAAAAATTGCATCGGTAGGTCTCATGAGACAAACTAGTGTCTTGGCACGAGGCTTTGACAAAATCTTATTTGTGGTCTTGGCACGAGGCCTTGACTACGTGGTTATGATAGTCTGGCATTATGGATTCCATCATTATGAAAGTGTTTATTGATATTTCATGTGATTATTCGACTAGTAGAATATCCATGTGAATATGTAAATGGCATTATCTCATTTTACTTTTTCCATATTATGTTGAAGTTAATGTTTAAATGGCTTTTGTTTTAGTTATACATTGCCTTAAATGTTAATGTTTATTTATGAAAGCTTCCGCAATATTGTTATCCTTACTAAGCATCTGAGCTCACCCCTTTCAATGTTTTAATATTTTCTAGGGTGTGAAGAAGTATTTTATGAATGACCTACAAGGATTGTCAGAAGAGGATATGAGTGTGTTCTATGGAGACTTAGTTATTGTAGTTTTTCACTTTATGATGTAATGTAACGTTTATGAATGTATCTAGTGTTTCCAAGGCTACTAAACTAATAGGTCTTTCGAGACTTGATCTTTTGTGATCATGCCAATGTTACGAAGTAATGCACCGACTCCGAGTAGCTGGGTTCGGGGCGTTACAGTTACGGTCGATGGGGAGCTAGCCTCAGTACTTCCAATTTCAATCTCCTAGTCCTAAACCTTTCTCCATAGTCCTAAGACCTATGTGGTTTCCCTATGTTGTTGTTTAGAATCATTGAAATTAGTGCCCTTACCCAGTGTAGTATGGTGGGGGATGGGCTGGTTCAACGCCCACCTCAGCAGCACCAGTTGGTCAGACCGTTCCAATAGTAGCAATAGGTGTAGTGAGCTCTCGATCCACCAATGGAATATGGTACTAGAGGAGGCCGACCCTAGTGTGCTACTTAGGAAACTTGACCATGGCATGGTTGGAGAATTGGCCGACAATCTAGGGGTAGAGGATCTAGGCATGGGCAGTTGTAAACATCTGAGGCAGCAGTTCTAGTAGGGCCAAAGGTCGTTCGAGGTACGATCAGTTTGTTTAGTACTCTTTACTATTCCTTTATTGATTCCAAATCTTCAAACTCCTTTGTTTCACCCAGTCTATCCAATTCCTTGGGTCTATATGTAGTGATACTTTCTATGCCCCTGGTGTTGCACATGCTAGTTGGAGTTCAAAAACATCTTGTTTGATGATTGTCTGGGATACAGACTCATATTGGGGGAACATCAGTCTAGTGGGGATCTCTTTATTCTAAAAATTAAATAGTACAATGTCATCCAAGGCATCAACTAGATGTTTTCTATGAACTCTATTATCGACTGCTTCTGGATAAGTGTTGGGTTCCTAGTTATGGGTGGCCAACGTGTAGATTTTTTTGTTGGGAGGGGTTTCCAGGAGAGAAAACGGTGCTTGGATCCCCTCCTATACTTGTTATATGAGCATCTAGTGGAGTCAATAGACTCAGAGGATGAATTTATGTGTGATTTCATTAGCCATGGTGATTCTCTAAAGGGATGGTTATAGGATGGTCAGAATCAGATGTTATTCCAAGGGAATCTATTTTTCCTGGTGGCAATTCATGAGGGAGTTCATGGTGAGATTCAAAATTCATCATGGGTGGTACATCCAAGAGTCTCTAAGATGTATTGGGGCTTGAGAAGTCAGTTTTGGTGGCTCAAAATGAAGCATGTAATGGTAGAGTTTGTGGAAAAGTGCCTAATGTGTCAACAAGTGAAGGGTGATTACAGTGTTCCCAGAGGTCTACCATATCCCATAAACATTCCTCATTGAAAGTGGGATGAAATATTGATGGATTTATTCATTGTAATACTGAAGTATGAGGGAGGATTTGATTCTACCTGGGTAGAGGTGGACCATTCGATGAAATCGTATCACTTCTTAGCAGTTAAGGAGTTAAGCATAGTGGATTCGTTAGCACCAACGTACATGGGTGAATTGTGTGAATGCATGATTTTTCCAGAACCATAATTTCATATCGGGATACATTATTTACTTCAAGAGTCTATAAGTCATTATAACTCGATTTTGAACTCATATATGTCATAACACTACTTTCCACCCTCAGATAGATGAACCGACATAGAGGACCAGACAGATGTTAGAGTATATGTTACGGGCATGTATTCTTGACTTTGGAGTATTGTGGGTACAACACATGACTTCGGTAGAGTTTTCCCACAACAATAGCTATCACTCGACCGTTGGCTTAGCACCATTTGAAGCATTGTATGGAAGATTGTGTTTTTCACCTGTGTGTCGGACAAATGTTGGGGAGGTAGGTGTTTTGGGTCAGAGGTGGTGAAGAGAAAGACAGAGATGGTTCATCTTGTTCATGATAGGATGAAGGCGGCTCAGGACTGGTAGAATTCATATGTCGGTCATTTGATGAGACCCTTAGAGTCCGATGTTGGAGACCACATGTTCTTAAAAAAGTACCCTTTTCATTGACAACGAATGTTTGGTAGGGTGAGTAAGATTTCTCTTAGGTTCATCATACCCTTTGAGGTGTTGGGACAAGTTGGCGAGGTGGCATATCAGCTAGTTTTACCACTACCACAGGAGAGGATCCAAAACTTCTTCCATGTATCTTAGCTCTGTCTGCATCTACACGATGACTCCCATATCCTTGACCGAGGAGAGTAGGATATCTGGGATAATGTTACTTTCACGGAGTAACCAGTGTGAATTGTGGATATTAATGAGAAGTTGCGTCATGGATAGACCATTCCTTTGGTTTTTTTGTTGTAGAGGCATGATTTCCTCTATATAAGTACCTTGGAACGGAAGGAACATATACATTCCTAGTACCCATATTTGTTATGAGTTTGGATATTGTGTTTTCTTTGTGTTTTGTGTGATGTAATGCTTGATCTGTTTTCTATAAGATGGGATATTTCCATTTTCCTTTGAATGTCTATGATGATTCATGATTAAGAAGAGGGTAGAACTGGATCCCTAATCAAGACGAATTAAGTTGTATGCAATTAAACCCGTGCGAGCAAGTCAGTGCCTCCCAAAGCTGATAATAACTTGACATGGAGAAAGGGACTCCTTAATCCATAAGTTTGGATGGTGTGGCATTTATATGTTTTTGTGGTTACTTGGGAGAGAGGATCCATATTTTTTCTATAGTTTTTAGGAGATACATGTTAGAAAAATGTACTTGGATGTCGAGGTTTTATCACTCATTTCGAACAAATATATGGTGGTTGGTCCTGGAGAGGTATCATATGAGATGGTTTTTGCACCACTCTCTTTTCTTTGGGTTTACTCTTAAATTCTAAAAGGGAAGAATAGTTTGAGAGGTATCTAATGTAATGCTCCAGACCCTCCTAATTCATTACGTTTCTAAATCCTGGTGTTTGAGGCTTTCTGGGGACCATTGGCGACTCATTGAAGAGTTTTCCCAATTTCAAGTTAGACGAATAGTGGAACTGATCAACATCTATTGAACTCATAGGAATCAGTGGAACCAATGTGAATCAGTGGCCCTAATGGGAAACAGTGCTAGGGTGATGGTGTCAGGTTGACGGTGACTCGCCCATCGGTGATTCATTTCCAGTTTTCCTGTACTGTCCAGTTTCACCCCAATAACATATCTTTTAACATATAAGTTTTTTAATACCCCTTTTAAAGATATTTAATGTCTATAAATTATTATTTAACCCAATAGAGTCAGAAGACCCTTGATTTTCCAAAACGTGGGGCCTTTTCATCTATGTCACACCATTTTTTGCATTTTATATCCTCACATGTTTTCCAGTTTCTCCCCTCTTCTTTTTTTTCTCTGATTAAATAGAATCTATCAACTCATAACCTTGGTCTATCTACACTATCTCCAAGGAGAATTGTTAAATCTAAATTAATCCCAATGTGTGAAACCATCGATCTATATGGTCAAGACACAATCCGACTTTTAAGTATTTGAAATGGTCTCCCTAATTTTAGGATCTGGCTCCTTTTAAGCAGAGTTCCTCACTTTATCCTTCCCTATTGTTTCTATGAGTGTTCTTTCAGACATCCTCTAGAGACAAATTGTGCGCCCATGCTGAAGCTCTTCCAACTCGGCCTTAGAGTTATTCCTAAAAGATAAAAATCCCCTATTCTTGTCATAAAAAAGATAATTTTATCCTTGATCATCCAAGTAGGGGGTTTTCCTTCGTCTCTCTTTACTATGCATCATGTAGGATGTGTGTGATGACATTTCATCATGATGTAGATAAAAAAATACTTAAATAAAGATAATAAAAATAATTTTAATGAATGAAGGGGTAGGAAATTCGAGGATGTTTTTTGAGTTATACCTTACTTATTATGATGTGAATTGTATATGATTATGTACACTGAAAATTGTGGCTATTGGTGGTCCTTTGTTGTGAAATAATGAAGCTATGATTTATAGATAATCTTGTGATTGAATGACTATAACATTAAATTGATTAATCATATAAACATGGATGATTAAAGGGATGCATGATAGATAATAACCCTTGTGTGGTCACCCTGGTTAACCCAATGGTGAGAAGGAACATAATGAATAGTGTTGGCTAAATATGAAAACATACTTGCTCTGTTATGATGTTATGCATGGTTACTCTGTTTATTATTTGTGGGGGTGACATAGAGGGGGGATGTAATCTCTGGTTGATAGGTTTTTGGTTTGTGAATCTGGGGCCATGTGAAGCTGGTGGTAAATGTTTTGGAGATACTATGTTGGGGCATGGTTAGGTTCTAGTACTTCGAGGGATCTCATGGACCCCTTTTGATGTTGTTACTTATTAGAGAACATGGTGTGAATGCTTAAATGTTTTCATGGATGTTTTCTTTCAGTTTCTGTTTTGTCTTGTCGTTATTCCTGTTAGTTTACCAGTAGTTAGAGATTATTTAAATGAAATAATTTAAAAAAAATAATGAAAATGGTATAAAGGGGGACTATTTTCCAAAAATAGGTTGTGATCTAGTTGTGGCTGCTGTATTCTTGTGCATGTTGGGATAACATCAAGAGTGGTTGTTTATGGAATTGTAGTTATTTTTGGAACTTTTAGGTTGGGATGAGAGCTTGGTTAACTATATGTATAAAATTTAGTTTTTTTGTTTCTTATATTCACCCTACACATGTTGTGCACATCATCCCGAACACTCCATTTCATGGGGGAGGGTGTTTTTTCCAAAATTCCTTTGAGTGGTGGTTATTAGATCCTTTCTTCCTCCTCTCCCTAGTTTCCCAAGAATCATTGAGCAGGATGTGACTGGATAAGGCCAATTATGTCCTAACACTCTTCGGGAAGGGTGTGTTGTGGTGGTTGGATGAGGTGTGTACGGGAATGTTTGTTTCAAAAGTGTCTTTGGTATTAGGGCTAGTTGACTTCAGGCATGGAAGTTGTTGTTATGGCCCATGTGTCTTCATGAGTGGTAGTGGTTGTTGTGTCTCAGGTGTTTTTGGGCATGATTATATGTGGTTGTGGTGGCCCATGTTTTTGTGGGTGGGATATGCATGCGGTTGGGATGACCCATGGGGTTGTGGTTGGGGCGGCAATGTGACTGCAGTGGGGTTTATGGGGGTGGTCTGATGTATAGGATTTTCCAAATAACAAGTGGGAAAGTGGTGAAGGGTACCTAAATATCGATGTGCTATTAATATTACTTTACTTGACTTGTGTTATTTGGGGAGTGTGCCTTGATGTGGCTAGGTGGATAGTTTCCTTACTAGGTGTTTTGGTTATCGCTATTTCTCATGGGGAATTAGAATGTCTCACCACTTGTGCATGAGAGATTTTCATATCCCTACTGAGTATACCTGTATACTCACCCTATGTATACAAAACTTCTTTTAGGATTCCAGGAGGACTTTGAGGACCATGCTAAATTGTACTAGCTCAGGCATCAGGACAATTGTGGTTTCTGCTTTTCTTTTCTTTTGGTACATTCCTTCAGAGTTCCCATGGACATTGTATAACATTAGACATGAAAATGGGAATGGATTTTTGTATTTACTTTTATTTCAGTCTTTGGAGTTGTTTGGGATTTACCATCTTATCTCCCGATCTTTTTCTATAAAATTGGAAATGCCTTCTATTTTATATAAGATTTTATACCCTTGGTGCTAGTCACCAATCCAAGGAATATTTAAGGTAGGACATGGGGGATATTATCTATCCATTATCTTAATGAGGGACAGGTATGATAGTTTTTTGTCCCTTTTCTCATTTAGGAGAAAACGGGTCATGAAAAAATCATTTTCAAATTCCATGGTTATCTATTTGACACAATAAATGTATATAAAAGAAAAATACCCTTATCCATAAAAAATATTCATGCTAATCAGAACATCATGTAGGATAGTGGTAAGTGTGGAACCATTATCACCCTTCACTTGTGGGTTTTAACCCCAAATCCTTATCGGACGTGGAAGGTTGTCACCTCAACTATGGGTTATCCTTTTTACAAATCTATATTAATATAACATCTGCAGTAGATATAATATACATTATTTTAACATGGTTAATCAATAATGTTATCAATAAAACACCAATAAATTAATATTTCATCAATTTATTTCCATATAGGACTTTCTTTAGGCTATAGATTATCATATGGAAGAGGGAATTGGCTCAGGTAATTCCTAGATTCCCCACATTTAGGCCAATGAACTACAAATGGATTCCTAGGATCAGTTCTATTTCATTCCATCATACTCTTCCTTTTTTACTGGGAAATAATTTATTTTATGTCCTTCCTTCCCATACATAAATCATTTATCCATTCTATTGATACACATTCTTGGGTGTCTCCTTTCACATTTCTTACATGATGTAAATCGAGCCTTATTTTCTCCTTAGTCTCCACTACTTGAGCTATTTGAAAACATCATTTGTGTCTTCCTTGATGAGTTATGGAGTTGGTTAAGACATATGCTGTTAATAATATTTCATGAAAAATGATTAATCATAGACACAACATATTTCAATTCTATATACGTTCTATTTGGTTGCTCATTGACACCACCTTTTCCACCATGTTAAATGTTAATATAACTCCATTGGGTTCCATCCATTGACTAAAACTGAAAGCCTATTGTGAGTAACAATAATCATAGTGAAAAAATGTATAATCATTTATAGAATATCATGATACATTATTCTAATCCTAAAACACCTTAGGTTTAACCAAGGTTATTCATTTCCATTATATATTCAAATATTTATAATGGTTTGTAATGAAAATGTAAATTATCCTATGAATATCCCCTAGAGTGTTAAAACATGTGTACAGTAATGCTCGTTGTTCTGTACCAAGTTATGTTGAGTCAGGCCTGACACACCATGTTGGGGTTGTTACCCATAGGTATATATGTTCTCGAATCACATCCACTTGTAATACACAGATAGAGATGTATTTCTAAGAAGATTCACATAATATCATACCAAAATTATAGAAATTGATTCTATGGTTATCTTCAATGTCTATCTTAGGTTTATGGTCCCTAATAATTGTTTTCTTAATTTAGTTTCTATGTTTTATACTAAACATGCTCTGATACCAATTGTAAAGACAACAACCTTAGTACCCTAGAGTCATACCTTACTTTATTACATTGGTAATATGAACAAGTGTCCGCATACCAAAGGACCAAATAGTTTAGTAGCTTTGGAAAACTAGTTACAAACATAAGTTTTACACTACGACTTGAAATTATAAACAATATAGATACTCCATTGGAAACACCCAAAAACATATAGATTATCCCTGCAAGTCATTAATAAAATTCATCTTCGCATCCAGGGGAAAAAACTTAATATAGGGGTGATATCATATGCTCATTTAGTGTAATAGATATAATAAAATTATATCATGAATAAACATAAACTATAGTGGAATGTGAGTAACTAAAATCGCATGCCATTAAAACATAATCTTGAGAATAATATGGACGGAATAAGATCTTCATAAATAATTCCAAATAAATAATCACCCAGGAATAAAACATAACCATGGATATTATACAAGTTGAATAATCAAATGGATTATAAATTACTAATATCATAATTAGGGGATGAATAGTTATAGACATCTTAAAAATATCGTCGAGGCCATATCCATGACATCTAAAAATAAATGGGTAAGGCCTTGGACAAATCCATATATAAAAATAAATGGGTAAGGCCTCGGC
Organism: Viscum album; assembly: GCA_963277665.1. Taxonomy (NCBI): domain Eukaryota; kingdom Viridiplantae; phylum Streptophyta; class Magnoliopsida; order Santalales; family Viscaceae; genus Viscum; species Viscum album. Next base: position 1,802,954,201 of record OY728145.1, on the reverse strand, counting down.
CAAGTCCAAATATGGTTTGTCTAATGAGACCTACTACTTAATTAGGGGGTTATATAGGTCCCCAAATGTCAGTTACTAAGCCCAATACATTTCTTTATTATTGGGGTGATGTATAAAATCATAAACAATTGTATTGAAAAACTAGCATACAAAATGTTAATACTTTAACCATAAACGTTGAATGGTATCAAAATAGTGCATCCATAGTCAAAATGATCATAAATGATTCAAAAACATATTGTGTATGGTATCATAAGAGATAAACCTAAAAGAAGTAAAATATTCAACAAAATATTTTGACATAGATAAAGATAATTTTAAATGAGGACATTTATAAATTATTATAGACAATAATCTTTAAACATTATAAAGTGTCACATGACACTTTGAAACATTTAAATCAAAATTACAATGAAATAATAACATTAAATTATACTTATTATATCATGCGAATAATAAGACTCAATATTTGATATATCAAAGGGTAGTACATACACCAAACATTTAAAATAGGTGGCAAATGAGGCATGTATCACACAGAAGTAAATGTGAGATGAGAAAAAACATTATTACTTTGGGAAGAAAAGTTCTTTTGAAAAATAATTTTTATTTCTCATAAAATAATATTTTAAAATTTTATATCCTAGAAAATAAATGGGAAGTACAATGAAATTATGTTTGAGGAAAAAATTATTTTAAATATGTAAACATAATTTTTAAGAAACATTATAATCCGGCCACATTAGTGTGGTTTAAGAGAAAATATAAAATTGTGTTTAAAATGGAAAATTCATAATTTTTTTTATAAAAATAGAAATGAAAAAAGATACTTTTCATGACAAAAGGTTGATTTTGGGAAAATAATCAAATCTTATAAAAAATCATAGAAGGTACTTGAAAATATGTAAGGAATTGGGAAATTTTCTTTAGTGAGGATAGCTTAACAAGAAGAATTGAAAAGGGAACCATATAAAATGTGTATTTACCCATAAAATAATATTGAACTGATCTTTCTACATGATTTTTGAAAATATAAATATAATTTTGAAGAATTACATAAAAATAAAGGCGAATTACATTGGGGTGAAGAGAGAGAAAACGTAACCCGAATAAAAAATGGAGGTTTGAGAAAAAACCCTTACCACTTTGTAATCAATAAAATAATTTTACCCATAAAATTAATAACCATAAAATAAGATATTTAATATCGTTTAGATAATTTATTTCATTATATGGTACATCAAATAGAAGTATAATTACACTAGACACAAGATATAATTGGTGAATAAGGCATATATCCCCAAAATAAAAGTGAGATGAGAAAACCCTTACCTTATATTCAGAAGTGTTCTTCACTTTCACTGAATATCCTTTATAATGAAATTATATTCATTAGAAATTTCATTCCATGCCTACTAAACATTTATTTTATTTATTATAATTTTATTAAGTTCGTTTATCCCCATTTTTAGAGTTATGGGATTCAATTTCATTGTTTTACATTGTTTGTTTCCTTAGTTTTCATGATTGGTTTACATGTATACACATACAAAAGATCATGTAAAATGGAAATAGTTATGTAGAATTGAAATAACACGTTATAAATGATAATAAATAAGATTTAATGGTCTTATATATCATTTTTCATATATTATGTTGATTCATTAGAAAAAATGTTAATGATAACCATTTGGGTTTTTTCGGCATTTTTTCAATCAATACAAACTAATTTTTTATTATGAATTAATATTATTTATATATACATGTTTCAGTACAATAAATAAGTTTTAATACATATATTAATAATTTTTAACCAAAAATGGTTTTATGACCAACCATGTAGGCGTAATTGAAAAAAAAAGACTCGTCATCCACAGAGGTGGTAAATCGACACTCACATATGATGTTTTCATTTTTAGAATAAAAAGGGGATGAGGAGAGAATTTATAGTTGATATAAAATTAACATAATTAAATTATATTATATAAAGGATAACAGTGTTATTTATTCACTTTAGATAGGGGAAGTGAATAAAGGATAAGAAAAGAAAATAAAATGAAAGAAAATTAAAAGAATAAATAATTATTTTACCTCTTGATTTCCTCTCCATGAGAACCTCCTTAAGAAACTATAAAAGGGTATTTTTGGTGAGACCAGAAGGACTAGAACGTGGGGGAGAGGTTTGGGAGAGGTATTGGGTAGACATTGGACAAGAGTCAAGGTTTTGGAGGTGTGAGGATAAGAGGTGGAAAGGGGAAATATTTATAGCAGTTGCGAGGGTGTTTTTTGATTATTTTATTCATTAGTTTATTATTTTGGTTCAAGACTATGAATAGTTGTGATTAAAAAGACTAAATATTGTTAATATATAAGGATATTTCATGATTATGGTTCTTACATCCTTAATGACTCATGTCATAGTATATTTAACTTATAATGATTATATACCTTAAATTATCGTATTTCACTAAAAATAAAAATTACACAAATTATATAAAAATCCAAAAAAAATCACAATAACCATTTTTTGAAATGTATAATTGAAACATCAACTCCATTATATGGAAATAATTTTAAAATGATTATAAATTTAATTTATAAATAAAATTATTATTTACTCAAAAAATATCAATTTTAATATTATAACTATTTTTATGATACTTTGTAAAATTAATTATGTTATCATATTAATATATTATAATTATATTAAAAAAAATATTAATTTATTAATATTTATCATAAAAATAAATTTTATTTTAAAAAAAAAATTTATTATGAAATTATCAAAAATAATTCAACTTTAACAAAAATACCAATACATAATTTTTCATTTTTAAAACATTTATTCACTTATTCAATGATATAAATATATTATATTTTCATTCATAATATACCGAAATTTCATGTATAATTTCATAGGTGTGGTTACTATTAAAATCTTAACTATACTATTAATATAATGAAAATGACATTTTTTATAAAAATCAAGATTTTTTACTATTCACTAGAAAAATTAATATTTTTAGAAAAATAATATAATTTCACCCTAATATAATTTTGAAATTATCATTTTAAAAAGGAAAATTATTTTCAATGGAATTTATAAAATTTTCACATTTTGGTTTTAAAATATGTTCTTCTTTAAAAGGTTGTAAAACTACCATTACAAAATATATTGGTTTTTAATGTGTAAAATTAGATTCATTTTTATCTTATGCCTATAAAAGCAATTGGATGAATGTAAACACATTTGATTAAATATTTAATATATAAATTTCAAAATTTGTTTATACTATTCAATCTATTCAATTTAAAAGCTTTGTTATAATAGTTATTTTAAAATAATGATATTTAATTTTATATCATTGTTAGTTAAAGCATGGTTTTGTGTGAAACCTATGCTTTCAATGAAATAAAATTTTAAAAAAATACCATAAAATCTTTGGGTATTATATATTATATCTAGTTCGAGCAATGATGAAGTCAAAGACAATGACTAATACTGACTCAAGTTGGTAATAACAACATAAATAAAACTATGGTGGACACGAACATCCATTTTCCTAATGAAAGGATTCTTAGAGGTATAATACGATGTTTCTACCTTATAAGAAGTTAAAAAAAATCAAAAAATCCTCCAATTTGATTAAGAGTGAAGGATTAGTACTTATTGTCTTTCTTTGAATAAGCAGAAACTCATTTGGATTTCCCCTTACCCTTAGAAGTAACCAATATCTGTTGTTGTCAAAACGTTTTGTCAACATCACCATGTGAAAAAATCTCAATATCATATTATATAATTATATTTTAATAAAAAAATAATAGAAATTTATTTATAAAAAATATATTATATATGTTAATGTATATTGATATACATATGTGTATTTAATGTTTTCATAGATACACACACAAAAAAAATATATTTTAAAAATACATTATATTATTTTATATAAATATATAATCAAATATTATGTTGTATAAATATATGTAAATATCGATACAAGTTAGGGTCCAATACCCTTTATTAATACAATAAAAAATAGAAGAATGAGAATATTGTTTTAGATAAAAAATTCCTTACCTCATTCAAAATCCAAACAAGGAACAACCCATAATAACATAAAAAGGAAGTTAGGATCAAGAACTTCAATCAAGATGAATATTTTCCAAAAACTAAAAATGGGGTCAATGGATCAAGTTTTGTTAACCCTATCTCCCCCCTCAACCATAAGGGTGAAATTCTCATTTACAACTTTTAGACCTTTTCAAATGGATAACTCAATCCTTATCATCCTTCTTAGAATAGGCGTGTGTTAATAAATAGATTCACAAGTTTGAATGATTTTGGGACTTCTACCACTGTATCCTCCTTCATAAATACCTCTACTATAATAGTGATGAAGGATTTAGATGTGATATTTCATTTTATACCTATAGTAAAATAATATTCAATATGCTCATTGGGTTGTTTCCCTATTACATAATAACTTATAGCCTTACTACTCATTGGGGTTACAACCCCTTTAGTGACTGAGGTGACTAGACATTAATTCTTCTAGGATCTAGTTATAGACTATAAAAATCCCTTGTCTCTAGATTATATATAATTCTTAGTTAGAGAAAAACCTCAAACCACATTTCCACTACCTATATATCCTAGAAATATTGCATTCAGGTGAGGTTTATTTGGCTTCACCACCCTTATTGCTAATTTCATTTCCCATATTACTCGGAAAATATAAAATAACATCGTGGATCTTAGAAATTTAAATTATATGGGTATGATAATTCCTTTATGGTCTACTCACACCAATACCATGTTTCATTATGTGTATGAAAAGACATGTATAAACTTCACCATCATTATTGTTAATGCATTTCCATCCCCAACTAGATCTAAGAATTGAATAGTTAAGTCCACAAAATCTGAACAAGTAGTAAAAATTATACTAAATAGACTCACATAGAATATTTATATATGTTTATTTCATTACATTATATAAAAATATTACATAAATTTATTTATAACAAATTCATTATATAAATTTATACACAAAAAATAAATGATATAAATATACATGTAGTGAATATTTTTTTGAAATAGATAAGAATAATAATCCTTGGGAAACCAAATCATTAGTTACAATGGAAATAACCTCACTAGGAATGAACCCAAACCAAATAAATACAATATAAATACTCCAACATCTCACAACATAAAGGGTAACCATATATCCTTTTATTTGCACAAAAGAAAAGTAACAATGAGAGAAGCTTGAAGACCCACAACAAATCTCATCCAAGAGGGGCCCTATTACCCAAGAGATAACTAAATTATCTTCGATTAAAGATATTGGAGGGGTAAAACACAAGTAAAAAAATAATATTTTTCCATATGTGATTCTAAGAAAATATGAGGGCAACAAAAACTACAATAGCTTCACTTACCTACAAGAACCATTCATCCATAATATATTGTTGCAGAGAAGCTAGAACATTACTACAGGAATTACACACAACAACCACAATATAATCACTAAAAACATAAAATATGGAACCATTCACATTGCTATTTACTAAACTCTCTATAGAGGAAAAGTCTATGAATACACATACACCATTTCTTGTCCACACAACTCAGTAGTCCTATAGTTGTTCCAAATATCATGTATACGAAAAGAGTGTTGAATCCAAAAATCATTAATAAATTTACTATGACTATAGAGAAAACAATTTTTATGCATCCAAATAAATCAAGAAATATAATATATCTTTGAGAAACTCATATAATATATGTCATAAAATCACCAGGTAAAATAATTTATAATAGAAGAATACCATTCAATCAGGGTGAAGTTTCTTTCCCCAGGACTCTCAAAGAGGTATAACACTAGGTAAGAAAAATATAACATGAATATGAGTTTTAGGAATCAAAAAACAAAATGGAAACAAATCCATATCAGCAACATGCCTTCTCTAAAACACATCTCTAACCTGAAGTACATTATCGATAAATATCCACCACAAGTCAAAAACCTTATATAAAAATTTTGTAGACTAAATCTTATTCTATACTATATCATCACCTTACCCGTGCCTTCTCATAGAAATCTAGTATTAATATTTAATAGTGTAAGTTACATTTTGAGTGAATCTCCAAAAAATCCTTTAACCACACATTCACCTACAAATAAGGACTTTCAAGAACTTTCTCTTATACCTTTGGTTGAAAAGAAACTATTGATTATCAACACATAAGCTTGAGTAGTAATCGTTAATAATAATATCCTAAATTATTGAAATTTATATAACTATATGAGTAGTTGATAGAATAAACTAATAGTTAGGTAACCAAAGGTATGTGTACTTCCATACACTCATCGATCTACCATAATAAATGATCCAACAAAACCCATCCAAAATAATAATTTTCCCCATATATTCTATTCCAAAGGAAACTCAATGGTGTCCCAAAAAGATCTTGGGGGAAACGAATCCATGGAAAATATTTTTTAGAAATAAATCATAAAAATAAGGAGCTATAGAAAGAAATAGCTTCCAACTCTATTTATAAAGGATAACATTTTTAAGGGATACCATATTAGTAAACCCAAAACCCCCCACATTTAATAAAAAAAGTCTTTACCATTGAACCATGTGAATCTTCCTCATATCATCCATCAAACCCCACTGAAATATGACAACTATGGAGAAAAAATTAGAAATAAGAGATTCCATTATTTTGAAAAGGTATATAATATAAGGTGGAATAATATACATCCTTGATTTGATAAAAATAGTCTTATCAACTTGTAAAACAAACTCCCCCTCCAACTATTAATCTAATTCTAATCCTTTCGACAATAGATTAAAAAACATCCCTTTTAAACCTTATACTAATAGTTGGGATACCTATGTATTTATTGTGATTGGAGACCTATATAACATTAATCATAAAAAACTGTTTATACCATCATTATCAAAGGAACACTTTATTGAAAAAAGCGTCTAATTTAGATAAAGTAATCGTTTGACCTGAAATATTTCAATAGTAGGTAATAAGATGATGTATATGAGATAATTTCGTATGAGAATGTCAAAAGAGAAAGAAATTACAATAAATAATGAATAGATGTGATATTATAGGGCCATTCTTACTCACCTTAATGTCATGAACTATTCCATGAAAAACTTTATTCAGGATCCATTTATAGAACACATCAACAATAATGATAAAGTGATATGGTGAGATGAGATCACCATTCCTTAAACCTCTCATATAGAGGAAATATTAAGAGATATCACCATCAATATTGAATTTATAGGTGGAAAGTAAACACATATCATAATATTTTAGAAACAAATATGATAAAAACCGTATTTAGAGGGAATGAACTCGATGAAACCCCACTCAATACAATCACACACCTTCATCACAACTAGCTTGAAATCCATCGAATCTTTTTGAAACATATTTCCTACATTTATAGAGTGAACCACTTCATGGGAACAAATTTCATTATCAATGATCAAACACTAGGGGATGAACAAAAATTTTGAATCTAGAATAATAGATATTAAAATAAGTCATAATATATTATCCAAAATCATCGAGAAAATTTTATAATCCACATTGTAATGTATGATATATTAGAACACCACCACAATGTGAGACTTTTAAAATTTAGTGACTAAGTCTATTATAGTATCATTAAATTAACCAATCTATATTATAACCATCTATAATTGATTAGAATGATTCAAAAAATTTGACCCAACCACATGAAAAAAATTGTCAAAAAATACTGTGTAATGACCATCAGCCATATAAGCCTTATAATGGAGCATACACCTTAAAACATTGATGAAATAAACCTCTTATATATATCTAAGAAATATATAATTCATCTCTAAAAACATCACATGTTGGATTCAATCATCCATTTCTTCCAAGATGATCATATGCTGAAATACTAATAACAACTCATAAAAACTAGTGACTAACCTTTTAATAACTTTGCTAGAATCAACCCACCTCCCCTTTGAAATTTTTATCTCATGAATAATTTTTTCACTTCATGGGAGATGAATTTTTATGAAGGATCATATTTTTATAATACCTATTCTATATGATCATCACCCTTGATTAAATTATACAGTATCACACCATTCTATGGAGAAATTCATCAAGTTGTTGCCCATGAAAATGAAATCTCATATATGGAAAATATGGGGAAATCTTTACATAATACCTAATCAATTATCTTAAAATTCATGGGATTTCATAGTCAATACTATGATATATTTTATCCCCAAATACTATAAATCTATATAGAAATACTACATCTTACACATAATACTTTCCCCCACTTGGATCTACATCTCTTAGATAAAACGACCGTATTTTTGATATTTCATCCACAAAGTTTAAAATTTTATGCTCTTCCACCATGGATTGGAAATGTTACATATAAATAAATTAACTAAAATTGGATTATAGTATGAGGTATGATGAAGAATATGAGCTACATTGAAGGAGGGTAAAGCCTCCGACCAATCAAATGAAGCCAAACACCTGTACAACATTTCATAAATACAAACATCAAGACTTAGACCCATAGACCATGTGAAAGGGTGCCCATAAAAATCCATGATAGAAAATGAAGTATAATATAAAATAATTAAAAATGATTTTATAAAATAAACATTTATACAAAAACCCCAAACATTCTACTCGTCAAAAACAATATCTTTGACATCCCCCAACAAAAAGATGATCCATTAATTCTAATTTAATCCTCTTGTGAATATACCATGTCCCTCACTTTTCAATCCAAGAAGAAAAAATATAAAAGTAAATTAAAAACAAAACCACTATCATCATCCTAAAGGGTAGACACAATATGATTCTTTGAGTATTCAAAAATAATAACCATGTTCTTTTCATTCTATAGAAGGATGAGACCACCTATAGGTCCAACCTTATTAAGAAAAACCCATTTTGAAAAACAAAATGAAACTTTTGAAGATACATGTAATTACTTGTTAACATAGTTTTAGACACGAAAAACATGTTAACTTTTTTTAAAACTCCATTGATGGTGTATCTGAACTATTCAAGGGTCGCCAATGCCCCGATAGTTCCAACAATGGATTTTCATTACTCTATTTGACTTTGAAAAAAATAAGGGATCTATTAGGAATTCCAAATCAAATAGGAAAAAAACCAACCACACATACAGAATCTGCAACAAATGGACAAGATGATTGAACTATAAGAATTATATAAACACATTTAATCCACAAGATTCCAATATAAATTGGTTTAGATATTGAAGTGGCCAGCCACTATATTCCAATCTACTTGATATTGATAAAAAATGGTGTGCATCCACCAAAACCTGATCCATCAAAATCCAAATCTTTGATGATAAGTTCAAAACACCCTAGGTAGTGACCCATATAAAAGAAAAACCACTAGATTCATGTGTTCAGTAAAGAAAGAACAAAAGAATATATAAAAAAGGTTGAATATATACATAAGGTTAAGTATATTATACAAATGGATAATATATGTATAGATATGTATATATACATATATATGTATTCATGTTTGAAAAAATATATTAATATACATATAATTTATATATATATACACAAGGGAACAGACACGCATATTCAAAATAAATTATATAAATAATTCAAATATATAGATACGTATATAATAATTTATTTATATATATTGACACATATTAATGAATATATAAATTTATATTTATATTTGAAAAACATATATAAATATATAGAGGTAATATAAAATTACATTATTAAAATGTAAACACATAGATTTATATTTTAATATTAAAATATATTAATATTAAGTATAGGTATAGATATTGGATGTTGTGTGTTCGGAAGACACATTAGTGGTCTAAGGAGTTATTGGATATTGGAATCCACACGGGTGGTGGGAAAAAGGGGGAAAATTGGGAAGGGTATGAATACAGTGAAATGGCAAAACTAAGATCATATTAGATGACATAATAAAATAACTATTATTAAATGTAAAGACAACTCATTCCATTAAAAAATATTTCTTGTAGTGAAAACGATGTCATTTTCTAAACCACCACAGAACCATTTTTATGAAAAGATATCAATGACTTAATTACCACTTCTTTCAGTTATATATATTTTTATTTTATTTATTCTGATTCAGTAAAGGTATCTAGTCACTATAAATTTTTTATAATGGTGTTGGTTTCTATTAAATATTATTCTTTAAATTAGAAAAATTATTCGTAAATCATTTTCAAGGGGTTATAACTACCATTAAATGAAGAATAAACCTTTATTTTATAAATGTTTGTTTGTGTATATGTGTTATCCAATGCTTATGTTATTTTCATTATTAAAAGAAATATAGTTTATATGAATTTATTTTATATACTAATTTTTATGATTGTTTTTTTTTAAATATATATGTTATATTTTAATTGAATTAATTATTTAAATTATAAGTGTGGGAAAAACATTATAATATCTTCATAATAATGAAAATCTTCAAAAATAAAACATTCCATGTTTCAAACAGTTTTAAATTTTATAAAAGCTTTTTGTATGAAGAGGAAAGAGTAGGTAACCCATTCCTTCCAAATCATCTCTCATCCCATAATGGTCATATATGTTACAGTTCATATGATCATCCAATCCATATGTGATATCCCTTTCCACCTCCCCAACACATCATATTATTGGATGGTTGTTGCACCCTTCACCGTGTTGGGGGGATTTTACTTTCTATCCCAATCCTTCCATTCCCAACACACAAATGGACACACCTCTCCTCTCCTATTAATACTTTCAAAACACATTGGATTAGTTAGTAACTACCCAAATATATTCATTAATTACCTCTTCTCATCTTATAAGCATTAGTGTTGTCAGAAATCCAACCTAGGAACGCTTTTGGTGCAATCTAAAGGAGGCTACCAGAAGAAGAGATAACATCATTCAACAAGAATTTATATATTATTTCTTCTTCAAAATCCATAAATTATTATTAAACATTGTAGATATAATTTTTTATTATATTTTATATATTTAGATATATTGTTTTTTTGTAATGACCAAAAACCGACCCTACTTCGATAAAATGGTATACAAAATCATCATTTGTGTGTATGAAGGACTACCACCTTGTGAACTGATGTAATTATTTTTACATCAACAACTATCATGGATAAATATAATTATTAATTAAATTTTTATATATGATATTTATATCAATATACTTATAGAATTATTATGTAACATATACCTCCTTACATTCCATTCTATGAGAATATGATAACGCCCCTTGTGTGTACGATAGATTACCACTTCGCAAAGCATTATGATACATTTACATTTTATGTGAAATGTAATAAACATGGGTTTAATGAAAATATATTATACATATTAAATAAAATAAATCTGGAATATAAATATATCATTTACCTTTAATTATTTTAACTTTTCAGAAAATTGAAATAATGTTCATGAATACGTACAACCTACCATCTCCATAGTGTATTTAATTTTCTATGTCAATCTTTTATAGAATATTACAAATACATATATAATGAATATATATTATATTTATATCGTGGTAAACATTATGGATATTATGTAACAACGATAAAATTAATAGGACAAAAATTATAACAAATAAAAAAATACCCAAAAAATAATGTAGTTATTTCTCAAATCGTGACGTTAACATGTAATTGTTAATAAATGAGTAATAAAAGGAAATAAGTATTTAATATTTGTTATGATATATTTAAGAATGGTAATATAGTATAATTATAAAAAAAATTATACATATTATATAGGAGGTTTTAATTTGTATAAACTAATTTGATACTTATGGTAATGGATTTTCATCTCCCTCATATTTTCTATGAGATAAATTCCATTTTCACCCTGAGTTTAATTTATTTTGTGTATATACATCCCATATTTTTTATGATTATATTCATTAAAATTATATATATTTATATAAAAATTTGAGTATATCTATTTCATGGTGTTTACAGTTCAAAATTTACCAGATCATTAATAAATATTTTTCTCTATTTTCCTTTTTTGAGACATATGTTATGTTATGCACCCATATTATCCTATAAAGTTTATATAAATACACATTTACATGTAATATAAAAAATTTCTTCAGTATAATTATATTTTATGTTTTATTTAATGTTATGATTTCATGGGGCTTATGATTCCATATTACCAAATTGCAAAGGGTTTTAGGATACAACCTCATCAATTATCAGGATTGTTTATTATTAGGATTACCGTAATGAAATATTATGATATACCCCCTAATAAACTCATAAATTTTATTCTCCTATTGTTATTTCATGAGAATAAACTTTTTTCACTTCATTTTCCTCTCCTTATGTAATCTTGATTTCAAAATATAGTTTCTAATAAAAATAATCTTTATTTCTCTCTTCAGTAAAAAATACTTTTTCATCCAAAATGATGTTTTATAGAAATGTTATCAAAAAAGTTTTTAACAATATTAAAATTTTTTATTAACTTTTTTTTAATTTTTAAAAAAATTATTTGAAAGTATTCTTCATGTGGTTTTTCATTCAACACCTATTTGAATTTTATTGAAAATTTGAAAGGGGTTTTTTTAATGCATACGACATGAACATAATTTTTCCATCACAAACATTATTTTCATTATATATTCCTTTGTATTTTTTCTTAATTATATTCAAATAAAATTATTTTTAATTATTTTTATCTATAATTGTTTTTACAAATAGGAAATAAAATTTTCCACATAAAAAATTTTATATAATTTCTAAAACATTCTTTATAAAATATCAACGTTTTTTAAAAATAATTTTTTTTTGAAAATTTTTATGTTTTAAAAAATAATTTTTAAAAGTTTGAAGGCCATTTTCCATAAGTAATTTTTCAACTACTAATTTAAAATTATTTTCCATCTAAGATGACATACTTTGATGTTACTTATTCTTTACTAGGGAGACGATTCATGTACAACATTTTTATTATTTGAATAAATGGTTTATGTTTATGATAACCAAATTGTTAGGAAATTTTCTTCTTTTTCATGGATTATTATATGATGAAATAATTGAATGATTATAATACCGATTTCATTTCAATATGTTATTATGTGATGAAATATTTATAAAACACATTTCTTTTCATGAGTTCTGATACGATGAATGTTTTATGATATTATGTAACACGTATGTATTATTTTCATTATATGATGAGTGTGAACTATTTTCTCCTCTAATGATTTGGGTAAAGACTAATATCTCATAAGATAAACATGACTGGAATTTGGAGTGAGGTAAATTCTGTAAGGGAACCTATTCACCAAGATATTCTTGGGAGTGAACCTTGACTAAAATGATAGTTTGAGAATTGAACCCAATACACTATTATAGTATTAGAAATTATCCTTGACTACTAATGAAATGATTTTATATAATTACGTGTATGTCACAATTCCATGTATTATGTCAATTTTATGCTCTCATGGAACTTGTTATTTGATTTCCTTATGACTTATGGCTTAGAAAAAACTAATATTTATTCCATGAATAAAGATTTAGATATTTGATATGCAGGTTATGAATTTCATATGTTATGCTCACATTATCATACCCTTATGACAATGTTATTTTTATGTTTTTTTTTTCATTTTTTACCATTATTGAGAATTTGATCTCACCATTTCTTATGATTCCTTTCCCCAGGTAATGAAAAAGGTTTTTAGTTTGGTAAGTCTATGAAGAGTACTATTTTGGATGATCTTAATGGGAGATGTTGAAAATATTTCAATATATAGGAATATGTTGTGTCTATTCTCCGTAGGAACTAAACCATTAATATCTATAGTAATGTGTTTGTTTAATGTATTGAAAATTAATATAAAATATTTAATATCTATGAATAAAAAGTTTATGACACTACAATTTGATACTAGAGTATCCCTTTTTTGGGTATTATAGCCTATATTATTAAATTTTCATCACATGGGAGCTAATAATCATTATTATAATGATATATAATCATAGGATAGTTGGGGTTATGGAATGAGATCTCCTCATCCCAAAAAGTGATATGTGATCTATATAGGTATAAATAATCCATACTGACAATCAAATGAAAATCAGTTAATTAATGAAGAACTAGTTCTATAGGGAGTACCATCACATAATAGTCGATTGGTTAACAGTTATATGTCATATATTATGTCAGCATTCTATAATCGGATATTCTAAATAGTTCATTATTTTTTTAGGAGATAAATTAACACTCTTAACAAATATGTGTGAAACATAACTCATAAATGATGTATATATCCTAAAATAAGAACCTATATTATTTAATCTATGTTATCCAATGTAATTTACCTTTTATATTATCTATCCTAAACATATTTCAAACCCTCATCAAGGTTCATAAATAGAATGTGAATTAACCAAAACACATCCATAAGGAGTGTCTAACTAGGTTTTAAGTCTTAGGACCACTCATCATGAATCATGGTGATGACCAAATCAATTATGTTTCTACCTTATTTGAATTATTTACATATAGGAACATCCATCCTATAGTTTCATCCTCATACGAGTATCTAGATAGAGAGGTATTTCAAGGATTATAATATAATATCTACTTTTTAAAAATATCATGATTTTATATAATATATAGACTCATCCCTAGAGTTCTCACTAAAGTACTCTAAAATATTCCTCAAAATAAATAATCTTTCCCTTTGATACCATCTTTGGCATCCCATGATAATCATATTTAAATAACAAATTTATTTCATCGTTTAATTAATATGTTCCTCAAATAGTCACATAATCCATGGACCAAAATGTTTTATGTCTTAGAGAAAATATATATAAACATTTTATTTTAAAACAATTATGTACATTTCACTATAAATACTATTCTATATACCTTTTTCTAGAAATCTCATATGACATAATCATCTTCATAACCCTCGGAATGGAAACATAATATGGGGTGAGATTGAGTGCTTAGTAAAGGAAAAATATTATCTAGGCATAATATAGAGATCATAAATATAATGGAAAAAATTAATAAAAGGGAATGGTATTTGGTAAAATAATCATGAGATCATAAGTGATAAAAAATTTATAATAATTAAAAATAATTACATAGTAAAATAAGACTTATGAATGTTTATAAAAAATATAGAATTAAAACATATAACAAATATCAAATTTATAAATATGAATGAATAATATATTTATAACCTAGAATAGGATTAATATATGGAATAATTACAAAATAAGGTATATTTTCGAGAAGTAGTTTCACAAATATAATAATAAGAAATTTTTTTTAACAAATCCGAGAATATAAACCATTTAATTTTGTGAAAAAATCCAATTCTGTCAACCATTTAGTTTTGTAAAAATAATACATGTATGTTTATCCATTATTATCTCATGAGATATAAAACCATAAACAATGAATTGGAGGGTCATATAGCAGCCCACCTATCATCATACATACATATGATTACCACAAAACATCAAACCAGCCATCTTATTATAAATAATCCCTAAGAATAAAAATGGTTTTCATGACTTTTTTAAATGATTTCAAATAAAAAAAATTATCATTTTATTTAAAAAACATGATCACACAAAAAGGACAGATATTGGGTGATTTCTGTGCCATTATGTTGTGGGGGTATGTTACATAGGAAATTAAAGAGAAATCAAAAAGAATATTTTTCTTAAAAATGTTTCATAATATCTTTTTAAAAATATGTGATATTCAAGTCACATTACAAAAACCATTTTTTTAAATTATGTGAAAACATCTTAAAACATTTATTTAAAAAAATTCTATAAGGATACGTTGAAAGATACAAAAGGTTGGAATATATAACCATTAAAAGAAAATGAATTGAGGTATTTGAAAATTCCTATATTGAAAAACAATATTTTTAAAAGAGCCTTGAAACATAGGTTTTACAATAAATAGAAATATAACAGTCATTTTTAAAAAAATTGTGTTTCTACAATGGAAAATAGAAGAGTGATGAGAATTAAAAACATTGATATGAAGAGAAGAATCCATTAAAAGAGATGATAATTGTTCTTAATAGAATTTAATTTTAACAAAACAATAGATTCATTATGGGAGAATAAGTCGGTGTGAAACATAATTTCCCTAAAAAATAAGGATTAAATAAAGTATAACATTATCTTTGGAAAAATATTATTACAATTAAAACAAATTAGACAAAGAAAAGTGATTATGACTTATGGAAAGGATTTGAGTAGTGAAAACAACTTACCTCTACCCCCTCTTCGTTGAATGTGATTTATACTCTTATATTAAAAAAATAAATATATTAATAACCCATTTCAAAACATTATTCATTTTTATAAAAAACATTCATAAAAAATATACAATATATTTTTATTATTGAGTTATCATCTATTTTAAAAATCAGGTGTCAAAAATCTTGATCATTTTGAACTAGTATTATAACGGTGGTGTTGTTTATTATTCGTTTCAAAAATTTCATCATTACCAGATCATATTAAGAAATGGGAATTATGTTATGAAATAATTTTTAAATTTATAATTTCATTTTTTAGGTTTTATGGTAATGGTATGTGATGTAGAAATTGAAGACGAGATCGTTTTGGTGAGTTTAACAAATAAAATTTTATATATTAGTAACATAAATATATATTTATATTATAACTCTAGCATCATTTGGAAATATTGAATAAATTATTATTACATTTCTTAAAATAATTTTACTTTCTATAATCATCCATGAAATAAACATTACAACATCACTCATATAGGTTATAAAAATGGCCTAAACATGAGTGTGTTATAATGACTTAACAAGAAAGATAACATTATAATATAATGTAAATATAAACATTAATATATCTTGAACATTTCATATGTAGCAATTATATCAATTAATCACATTATTGTAACAATCCATAATGGGTGGTTGTGATAAATGAATTGTTTTATTCATTGAGGTGGTAGTCCACACGTATACACGATTATTGATCTCATTTCCCAATGAATGGATGTAATGATGTTATATAAAAACAATCATTTTTGAATTGTATTTGTTACATTAAACACTTACTTTTTTATAAAATCAAACCTTGATACTGTCTATGAGATATGGTGATGAAAAAATTACTATATTACATTGTAGAGGTAGTATGGATGGAAATGTTTGAATATCAATTTTAAAATTAATATAATTACATTTCAATAAAAATAATTACACTCATTTTATTATATTAAAAATATTATAAATGACTTTATGGAGGATTATAATAAAATAAATAATTTAGAGATGGTAATACAAATGTTGAAATATAGGGTTTTATCTGGGAAAACTCCATATAAGTGAGGACATAAGATAAAAATAAGTTGACTAGAAATTGTTTTAGGTGGTACAGGGTCATAAAAAGATAAAAATGATGAGTTTCATGAACTAATTAAAAGGTGAAGTGTAAAATTAAATGGTTGAAATGGAATCATTTTATAAGAGAAGAAAATGGAATTTTTTGAAAGAAACATCATTATTTAATAATTCCATTTCACTAATCAAGGGACAATGGATCCAAAGAAGATAAAGAGGGGGAGTGGGAGAAGCTATGTTTGAATATGATCCTATAACACCATGATATTTAATGATATATTTTTCTATAATTAAATTAAATTTATTCTATAGATTGTGATAAACATAACCACGAGTCTAAATGGTGGGTAATACCATTTACTATTATATCCTAGTTGACAAATTGGATGAATTAACATGAATAAAAAAACTTAAAAAAAATTATGTCAAATATTTTTTGATGAAGAAAATATATTTTCAATAAAGTCATTATATGCTTTAAAAATACATTTTCCCTAAAAAATGGTTTTTGTTTATTTTTCAAATAAAGTAAGAAAATTAATTTTCCAATTATTAGATAAAATATTTTTAAAATTTATCTATATTTTTGAAATCAGTATTTCAATATTAACTTACAGTGATTTATAAAGAATTTTATGAAAATATGGATTTTTCGATGAATAGTGAATGATACAAATTTTTATTGTATAATATAATATCATTTCAAGTTTCTAGAATGTTCCATTTTTGGAAATTAATTTTAAAGTAAAATTAGATTTTTAGTTATACAATTATGGATTTTGGAATTATTATTTTTGGACTTTAGTATTAAAACTTTTTATAATTCAAAAAACAATTCATTGGAAAAATACTTTTCATCATGTTTTGTGGGTTTAATTTAAATATAAATTATATCATTTATGTGAACAGAATCATAAAATTTGGATTAACCATTTGGAATTTAAAGGTTAAAATTCTTAAATTGGTTCCATTTATTTTAGGTCATTATGAAGAGAAACCTTGGTTAATATTTGTCACATCAGTAGGGTTAAAATGGGTAAAACAGGGTGAAGACATTTTGATAAGGATTTAAAATTTCTCTAAAACATTTATTTATCCTATTGGATGAGTATAGTTTAGCCATGTCTATCCGGGATTATAATATATGGTATTTTGGTACCATTATCCCAGGATAATGACATTTATATTATTTTAAGACTGTTCCAAAATATCACTCCCCTTATGTTAATATCTCTAAATATTTTATTGAATATTACAACAATAATATGTTTTTATCATAATTTTGTTTAAATTTTTTATCTTATAATTTCCTTAAATTCATATATAATGCTCACATAGTTCTTGTGAAAGTAGTATAAAAATAATGTAAATGATTTTAAAAACTATAAAAGTAATATTTTTGGGTTATTTTTATTTAATAATGAATTTAATAGATGAATAAAACATACAATCGATATGTGAAAGATTTATATTTGGATTATTTTTATTTAACCTTAGCATTTAATTTTTTATCCACGCGTGTCAATATGTTTATAAAGTGGTGATGCCTAGACAATTGTTATGGATTAAGTGGTGATGCTAGAAGAAATTTTATGGATTCATCTTATATCATTGGATGTCATGCATGAAAAATTATTCTTTATATGGTATTGGATGTCATTTTTGGATAGTTCTTCTTAGTATTATACTTGTAACAATTGATTGCACTGATCTTCAATGTTTAAGACTTGTAAACTAATGAATTTTTTTTTAAAATAAGTATATAAGATTAGAAGTAATATTAATTGGGAATTGATAGTTGCTTGATTTTTTATTTGATATGGTTTTTAATTTTATTGTACATAGAAAGTATGTAATTATTTTTATGTGGCCTTTATTAAAAAATAATCCACCACCAAAAGATACACTATAGACTAGTCCTCCACCATGTTTAGGGGCGTCCATGGGTCAATCACCATGGAAAGTCCAGCCAAAGGCTGTAGGTAGGGTAGTCGGGCTATGTAGGCCCAAGGGGGTAGGACCATGTATTGGTCTTACAGAGGTGCATGCCTAAAGGCACCTGTACGGACTGGGCTAGAAGGCTTCCATGTAGGGTGGTCATAGGAGAGAACGCGCAGAACCAACATGGTGTGGTACCCGGAGAGGGGGAAGATATTTATAAATGGTATATGGTGAGAGTTTTTTGATATATCACTCCCCATAACTAAGATGGTTTTGATGTAGGATGATAGTACAAGGGTATTTTCCATTCATCCCTTATAAACATGGAAATAATGAATGGATTCCAATCAATTTTCCCCATTTAAATGAGGTCTATCTGATCATGTGGATGAAATATTATTCCTCCCATTAGCTTTTTCTTCAAGGACGATCACCCCTCATACAAGGTTTTTAAAAACCAAGAAAATATGAACTCTACTACCATATAGGTTCTTGGAAGATTCATTAGAAGGTCGAAATAGCAGACAAAGTATAATTTCCATGAAGCAATGAAATGATTCACGATTTTCAGTGCTTCATGAAAATGATATTTGTGGATAATAACACCTCACAGTGAATGGAGATTCTACTATGAAGAAATAAAATTCATGTGATTTAAAACACTATGATTATCCACAAATTACATGAATTTTTTATATGACATGGTTCATGATGAAGTTCCTTCGAGGGTTTCCATGCTTCATAGATGATTCCACATGCCATACAATTCATGGCTGAATTAATTTTAAAATGATATTGCATAAAAATAATGGTTCTCAAAAGATGTATAGTTCAGAGATGATGGTTTGTGGATAAGAGGTTCATAGATGAAATAATTCAAGGATGCAATGTGCTTTGTAGAAAAATTTAGTTCACAATGAATATAAATGTAGTGGATAAGTGATATGTTGCCTTTGATAATGCATGCAGTGCATGAAATGAAAATAGAATGATATATGTGAAAATATTGTATGAAGTGGAGGATTTTTATAGGTACTGGTTCACAGATGAGGTGTATCCAGACAATTTTGAAGACTGAAGAACCACTTTTAACAGCTTCCCATGAACACATAATTATCATGCGATAACTGTACAAAATAAGTAGAGATTATTTTATTATAAAAATTAGTTTGACTTTTCATTTAACTAGTGTTTAACATATACATGAAATATTTTTAAAAGAACATATAGTAGTGATATGTGCAATTTAAGTTCAATCTAGAGAATTTTCTGAATATTATTTATCACTCACTTTGTTGAGATGTTTCTCACAATGAAATAAAATTAATTTCAGAAAGTATGTGGGAGTATATTATAATAATGATAACCGTCTATTAAACAGTTTAGTTTTATACAAACATAAATAAATTCTATTCCATGATTACTTCATTCAGATAAAGATAATCTACCATACTATTTTAGCACTATATATTTGAGAAGTTAAGAGACATAATATTTGTGGAAGAATCTATTCAATGGAATTATTTAGATTTTGGCATATAATATTTTATTTATCTTGAAGGTTCAAAAGAATGATCTTTAACAGTTGTTACAGAATTAGTCAATATTTAGAAGTGTTCTTTCGTAGGTTATTGTGTAACCATTTTTTTAACAATGTAGTTCGAAACTATTATTCTAATGGGATTGTTGATATCATAGTGACACTCTATGCTAGTGAACAAATGAATATTGTAACCGCTTGTGATTATAGTGGGGAATCTGTGATTGGGGAGCCAAACCAATCATAATAATATGTAAGCTCATTTTAAGGCCAATATTTGTAAAAATATTTTCTTACAATACCATTAATTTTTATTTAATTCGGTGGAGGTTGTGTTATAATAAGAGTGGATTGATTCCTAATAAGTCAATAATGGTTTATTTCAAAATAAATAAACATTGAAAAATATCACCACTAATTCAACCCCCTTCTCATTGGTGAAACTCTTCCTAGACAATTCAATTGGATTCAAAGAATTAGGTTCCATTTTTCAACATGAACTATATATTTGAGATGGATTATAAAAATTCTATTAATAGTGATCATGTTTTTAATTTTAATGGTAAGAACTATCACAGTTGGAAGAATATGATGCTACCGTATCTTCTATCTCTTGGCCTTGAAGTTGAAGATGAAGTTACTTTTTGGTTCCCCTTATTACTAATGAATCCATTATGAATTTTAATGAGAAGAGAAATATAGATGTTGATGGAGAATCTCAAAATTCCATTTTTATATATCTTTTATATAAATTTTAACAATGTTTTTGAGACTCAAAAATGCCAAATAAATTTGGGATAAATTAGAATGAAATCATAAAGGAAATGTGAAAGTTAAGGATGAAATGTTTAAAATTTATAGATGTAATTTTTATGAAATAAATATTGGTAAATAAGAAAATATTTATGAATATTTTAAAATAGTGAATCAAATTTTCAATAATATAAAGGGTTTTGGTGAAAATATAGAAGATTCAATAATTTTTAAAAAATAAATGAGAAATTTCCCCGACATGTTTGATATGAAAGTATCATCTTTGGAATACAAATAAGATATTACTCTTGATGAATTAAATAACATAATCATGTCATAAGAAATGAAAAATATCACAATATTCAAAAATAAGATCAAAGATGTGATGGATTTTCAAGCCATTAGAAATTACAAAATTAGAGATGATAAATTGTAATAATCAAGTGAATCTAATAATAAAAATGAAGACTAATATTTCAACAGAATCATTTCTCTTCTATCAAAATGATTCTTGAAGGGAATGTTTATGGGTAAAATTAAATTACCACCAAGGTGCTACAACTGTAATTACATTGGACATTTTTTTTTAATTTTCCAAAAAATAAGTCTATGGAATATGATATCGACGGTGAAAAATCATCGAAAAAGAAAAGTGGGAAGAGTTCAAAAGGCACAATTAGATTTGATGGAAAAAATATTATTTTGAAAGAAGAAGTTTATTGATCATCAAAGATGAAGCTAAATCCACTATAATCATCCACTCAGAACATGAAAATAACTTCATGGATCTTGTTTAAAAGGATTATAAAATTTTAAAAAGTGGTGATAATGAAATTAAATGGATA
Source organism: Viscum album (assembly GCA_963277665.1). Lineage (NCBI taxonomy): Eukaryota > Viridiplantae > Streptophyta > Magnoliopsida > Santalales > Viscaceae > Viscum > Viscum album. Next base: position 1,802,931,625 of record OY728145.1, on the reverse strand, counting down.
AATCTAGAGAATAAGTTGAAAAATGATATAGAATATTGTCTTAATAAAATAAAAAATCTCAAAAAAGAGAAAATACTGGTATTAAAAGAAAAAAGAATAGATAATTGAGGATAGGGAAGAGTTTATAAAGAAATAGATTATTTACATTGAAAGAATCAAAATTTACCAATAGAAATTGGATAAAATGGAATAATAAATAAAGTTCCTTGAAGAAAAAATCTCTATCAAATAATATTAATAGCTAAAGACTGAATCTAAATTTAGTAAAGCACATAAAATTGTGAAAAATATCAAATAATATTTCAGTAAAATTTTCAATATCAAAAGAGAATTATAAAAAATTAGTGAAGAGTGGTTTTTAAGAAATAATGTAAATTCAACAATTTATGAATCTCAAAATAAATATATTATCTCTAAAAATTCAGTTCCAAAATTAAAATCTATATAGGTATGGAATATGTAGAGAAGTGAAATATTTTATTCTATTTCTCCAAGAATATTTTTTCCTCCTAAAGAGAGATAATATCAGTTTATGGAAAGATAAAAACATCAATCTCTTAGGTAAGGGTATTATTAGTTTGGAAGATATAGATTTTGAGGAAACTAATGGTGTTGTAGATTTCTTAAGAATAAATATTATTCATGTTGGTATAACTTGTACATACAAAAAATGATACTTGAACCCATGAGGATAAATTATGAGAATATGAAATATAATTTTCAAAGAAAACATGCAATTATCCTAAATTCATTTTATTTGTGAACATAGAAAAAATTTTCTATTTATAAGAAGACTATGGAATATGTAATCCACACATACATATTATAGAAAAGTGCATGAGTATTCTCCCGGAATAAACATCCAAAATTATGAAAGGTAAGGGAGTTCATAAAATGTATGTTGAAAATTCATGTTTTTCTAATGTTTCCTTTACATCCAGTAGAAAAACCATGTCATGGATTCTTAATAGTGGATGTTCACCACAGATGACTGGGGATATAAAAAATCTAAGCAACATTGGGAATCATGAAGGGTAAATAGTGACCTTTGGAAATTATTATTCACTAAAAATCACAAGAGTTGGAAAAATAATGATCAAATCCCAAAATCTGAAGTCCAATAATGTGATAGTTTTTTAAGGGTCGAATCATAATTTTCACAGTGTAGGAAAACTTTGTGATCATAGACATGAGATATTATTTTTAAAGGACTCATGTAAAATCAATAAACAAAAAGGATTGAATAATTATCACTCATGAAAAAAAAGAAATGGTAATATATTTTAAATTAAAAATTCTATCAATTCCTATTATTTGAGTTCCAAGAATGAAAGAAACATATAGAATTTATGTCTTGGATATCTTGGTCAAAGTAGTATTAGTAAAATATTGATGCATGATATTGCGAGAGATTTTCTCAAGCTAAAAAGAGAAAGTGATTAAATATATGAAACCTATCAAAAAAGAAGATTTTTATGAAGTTCACACAAATGGGTGGATATCCTACCTTCCATGACCCTTGAGCTTTTTTATATAGAATTATGTTGTCCAATGAGAAAAAATTATTCAAGTGGTTATCTTTATTTCACAACATTATTAATTATTACACTCAAATAACAAATTTCTTTTTTATGAAGAACAAGTCAGAGGAAACATAAATGTTCAATAATTTTAGAATGAATTCTAAGAATAAAACAAGTCTCTATATCAAGAAGTTATGATCAGATAATTACAAGGTGTTTATTTGTGATTCTCTTGAAATATATCCTCCCAAACATGGAATCATGAATTATTACAACCTGCTATATGCTCAATAGAAAAATGGGGTAGATGAAATAAAGAAAAAATCATAATTGATATGGGAATAACTAGGTTAGTGGAACACAACACCTCAATGTATTTATTGAAAGAAGTTATATATATTACCATACATATAAATATCATATTTCCACTGAGACCATAAACACAAAATATAACTTATTAATTATGGTAAAAATAAAATCCCAATGTTAAATAATTCAATGTTTTTGGAATCCTTTGCATTATAAAAAACAAGAACATAAATCTCGGAAAATTTGATGAAAATGAAGAGGAAGGAGTGCTCATGGGATGCCTATTTTATAGTGAAGGAATAAATGTTGGAATAGATGAATGAAAAAAACTAGTTGAATATAGTGATGCTATCCTGAATGGCCCTAAGGCCATTATTTTTTTTGATAATCAACTTTTCAAGGGGCGAGGTGGAACCCTTACAAGGTCCAAAGGCTTAAGAGATAATTACATGACCTTTTGGTCTTAAGGAATTACCCAGATAAGACATATTGGACCTTCTCCTCCCCATAAAATTTCATTATAATCTTACTCAAACTTCACAAGGCTAGTCATTATACTATCCTCTGTAGAGCTGCACAGATCTAGTACCGATGGTAATTTCATACCCTCTCATTATTCCAATTCCGATTAGCTCTGCTACAGGGAATGTGTCATCTCTAAATCCTTATGTATATTCTCTTCCCTTATAATATGATTTGTACAAATACATATTTCAAGTGACCTGAAGGCTTTGGGGTGGTCTAAAATTCATGGGGCTGCCCAAAGGACTTAAGATACAACTTGCTCGAAGTCCTTGGGTGGCCTAAAAACCTTGCAGGACCCGGTGACCAAACTAGTGGCCCGAATCCCCAGATAGTTAAATAGTTCCAACTTCTACAATACCAAACAATACCTACTACAAACCCTTATATAATACTTCTACAGTACCTGAAAATAGTTCTCAACCCATATTTGATACTTGGTCTCTTGGATTCAATTACCGAGTCCTCATAGTTGATGGAGACTTAGAATACATAGAGGAAAATGGTATGATAATGGAATAGAAGAATATTAAAGGTGTTGATAATGTTCCAAAAAATAATGATATTGATTTTAAAAATACCAATGATGTAGAAAAAGTTTATAAAAATAAGATAATATGGTGAAAAAAATTAAATAAACCTATTGTGACTAAAAATATCATTGTCAACCAATAATATCCACATAAAATATAATAATATTAATAATTGAGGATCAAATTGAACATATTTAATAATTTTAACATCATAATGTGTCATAATAATTAGATCATGAATAACATACACAAGATATGCATAAGGAACTAGATTAGATTGATCATAACTTCACCTGGGGTCTTGTATCGAGACCTAAAATAAAAGTGTTATTGGTGCTATGTGGGTTTTTAGAAATAAACTAAATGATAAAGGTGAAGTATCAAGAAATAAATATAGGATATTTTGTAAAGGATATTCTAAAATGAAATGAATTTAATTTGAAGAAATTTTTTCACCAGTGGAAATATTGGAAACCATTAGAATGTTCTTGGTAGTTGCTGTACACAATCATTATAATGTTTATCAAATGAATGTGAAATATACCTTTCAATGTAGTGTCCTTGAAGAAGAATTATATCTTGAATAACCTGATGGTTTTATTTTAGAAAATTCTGCAATAATGGTTTACTACTTGATATAAGATTTTGGTTTAAAATAAGCCCCTAGAGCCTAGTATTCCAAATTAAATGGTTTTCTAAGGGATATGATGTTTTTAAAAGGAAATGTTGACAGTAAACATTATGTGAGAGTGATGTCGAAAGTTAATCCCATAGTCAATTTATAAGTGGAAGAAATCATATTTTATGGTGACATGAATGGTTTATGTTAAAACCTTTTGGAGAAAATGAAGATAAAATTTGAGATTTCCATGATTGGTCAGATGAAATACATTCTAATATTTTTGGTTCAGTTGAATCCAAATTCTATATTTGTATTATAGGGAAATTTTGCTAGGGATTTGGTGAAAATGTTTGGAATTTAAAATTTAATATATGTTTCAACGCCCAATTTAGATTGAACTAAATTATGCAAGGATGAAACTGGAAACAATGTTAATCAGAAAAAATTCAAAATAATAATCAGAAGTCTACTTTATCTCATTGAATAAAGGCCTTATATAACTTATGAAATGACTCAATGATGTAGATTTCAGATTGATCTTAAATATTATCACTTATTGGAATCTAAAATAATTCTTATATATGTTAAATGAACTATGAAATATGGGATTTTATAAATACATGATGTAGATTTGAATTTTATGGGGTTTATAGATGGTGATTTGGTAGGTAACTGTATTCACATATGACCAAATTGGAACATTCAATTTGGGAGAAGGCTGTGTCGGTTTGTATAAAATGAAGAAAAATTATGTAACTATGAGCTCATCTGAGGATAAATATATTGCATCTACACATGCATGTATACAAATGATATATATGCAAGTACAGTTGGAAGATTTGAAAATTTATACTAAAATAACTCTAAAAATTTCGAGTGAGAATCAAAGTATTGTTGGATTATATTAAAATCCCATACAATATTAACGATACAAGCATATTGATATCATGAATCATTTTTTATAGAGAAAATGTGGCAAGTGGAGACATAAAGCATGATTAGATTTCTACTAATGCTCAGGTTGTGAATATTTTCACCAAATCAATGATAAAGGAGAGGATTATTGTGTTGTGGTTGAAACTTCATGTTAATCCTTATCATATTACATGAAGTCTCTCTAATGGTACCTCCTTATTCCCTATTATTTTATGTGAATTTTTCTATCAAAGAAGATAAATGATATTTTTTCAATCATGGATTTAAATTAATTCCAAGATGATGAATGAGGATTCACCTCTTGATGGGTAGAATTAATAAAGATTGAGTAATCCAATCATAATCCTACCCCATTTGAAATTGTACTTATCTTAAGGGAGTAATTGATTGATGAAAATCATGTAAAAAGAGGAAATTCCTCTTGTGCTCCTAAACTTTCTAATATGTTTTTCATGTGTGTGCATGATATTTTATTTCATTAGAGACTTTATAATATTGATTTCACAAGCCTAAATATCTAAATGACTGCTATGATATCCTTGGTTATATCTCTCTTTTTTTGTACATTGGGTTATCCCACATAGACTAAGAGGTGATTAACTAAAGGATATTTTTTCAAGAATCATGTGAGATAATTTTTTAATGATATTGAGAGAATATGTTTTTAAGAAGATAAATGAGTTAAGAACACCCAACTTACCCTTTTCATTTTATTATCATCTGTGGAGAGTTAGGAAACAAATATATTGACATTTTTCAAGATATAGGTTAATATATATATATGAAGGGATATTAAAAAATTACTAAAGGGGAGAATTATGAACCTTAGTGTCACATTTGTTGTCATAGTGTGTCAATATTTGTATGAAGTGGTGATGCCCAAAGAATTGCTATATATAAAGTGAGGATTCCTGGAGAATTTTTATTGATTAATCTAATAGCATTGGATGTCATTCTTAGATATTTATTCTTTATATTTAATTAGATGTCTTGTTTGGACAGTTCTCTTTGGTATTATACTTGTGATGATTGAATGCATGGATAATCAATGTCAACGAAATGTGTTACTGAGGACACATCATCTAAACCAAGTATTGAATATTTTAAGGAAGTGGAATTAAGAATTGAGATTGGATCGAGTTTTTATTTGAGATGGTTATGAATTTCATTGTAATTAAAAATTATGTAAGTATTTTGAAGTGGCCTTTATTAAAAATTAATCTATCACCTTCAAGCTACACTATGAGACATCCGTCAACCTTATTTAGGGGGACCCATGAATCAAACCCTATGTAAAAGATTGCCTAAGGTGGCAGGTAGCCTAGTAGGATTCTGTAGGCCAAAGGGAGAAGCCCCGTGTATAAGGACCATAGAGTTGCATGTCCAATGGTTCTCGCATCGACTGGGACAAAAGGCCCAAAAGTAGGGTCGGTGCAGGAGTCTACCCTCAGAACCAGTTTGGGGAAGTACTAGGAGAGGTGGAAGATATTTTAGAATGGTATGTGGTAGGAGTTTGTTAATATACCACACTCCCAAACTGAGGGGGTTTCGATGTGGGATGATAGTATATGAGTACTGCTCATCTATCCCTTAAAAACATGGAAATAACATGGGGTGACCATTCAATTCACCCCATTTTAATGAGGATCGTCTGATAATGCGGGATAACTCTACTTTATCTCGCAGGAATTTTCATCATGGTCAAGCTCCCGGTCTATAAGGGTTTTCCTAAATGAGCACCTACGAACTCTACTGCCACATATTTTCATTGAAGATTCTTCATAAGGTCGAAAAAATAAAAAAAAATATGTGATGCAATGAAATGCTATATAATGGTGGGTGCTTTGAGAGAAGGCTGATTTTGGAGAAGAAAACCGCATGGTGGGTGGGGATTATTCCTTACATGGATGGGTTTCTATGATTAAAATTACTATGATCATCAGAAAATTATATGCAGTTCGTGGATGAGATTGTTCATAGTGAATTTCTTCAAGAGTTTCTATTATTCGTGGATGAAGCCACGAGCTAGGCTATTCATGGTTGAAGTATAGTTTACATATGATTGTTGGAGGAAAAGTGGTTCACAGATGATATTTTTGCAATTACAGTGTGCTTTGTGGATAGATTCAGTTCATAGAGAATGTAATCGAAGTGGAGAAGTAGTATATGGCCTTTGAGAATCCATGTAGTGCATGAAATACTTATGGAATTATATATGTAAAAATACTATTAGAAGATGAAGAGTTTTAAAGACACTAGTTTATAGATGAAGTTTATACAGATAAATTTGTAGACCAACAAACTGCTTTTAACATCTAACTATGGTAGAAAAATTATCATGCAATAATTTTTAAAAATAACTAGTTATTGTTTGATTAAAATATCATATTGACTCTCAGTTGAAGTAGTGTTTCACATATGAATGAAATAATTTTAGATGAAAAAATAGTAGTGAGAAGTGGAACTAAATTTTATTATATTGTATTTTATGAAGATTATTTATCACTGACAGAGTTGAGATTTTTTCCACAAATAAATAAAATTAATTACAGATAGTATACAGGACTATAGATGAATGTAGGAAAAAGTTCACGAAGAAGGGAATTTTTTGTGCATATAGAAATGAATGGTATTCGATAATTATTTCATGCACATAAAGATAATTTGGAATACAATTTGACCACCATATAATTTAGAATTTAAGAGGAAGAATTTTTTAGGAAGAATATTTTTAATGGAGTTCTTCATGTTGTGAGTATATAATATTATATCTATCTTGAAGGATTAAAATAAATATATTAATTTTTTGTTTCAAAATCAGTCAACATTCCATATTAGTATTTCTTATAGGGCCATATAATCATTTTTATAATAAGATAATGGAAAACTATTGTTCTAGTGGTACTCTAGAAGGAATAATGGTACACAATACTAGTGATGAAATGTATGTTGTAACCAATTTTTATTATAGTGTAGAATAAGTGATTAAGGATTTTAACCAAGCACAACAAGGGGTATCCTCATTTTACGGCGGAACCTTGAAATTGATTTGTTCCGGTTCCATTTATTTTTACATCATTCAGAATAGGTTGAGTTATAATAAGAGTGAATTAGATACTAATAGGTAAACATAGGTTTATATAAAAATAAAGAAAAATTGAAAAATATCATCACTAATTAGGCCCCCCTTCTAAGTCATTCAAATCCTCACAGGAACATCAATTTTACAATCAAATAATCTTAAATGTCAAATTAAATGAATAGTCTCTAAAAGTGACATCAATTTCTTTTTATAAAATATAATGATTTATTAAACTATTTACAAATCATAAAAATAATTAAATAGAAAAATTATGGAGAAATATTCAAAAACATCATCCCTTTAACATTTATGAATAATTTTTTACATTATAAGTAAAATTATAACCATTTAAGATTCAAAAAACGGCTACTATAGTTAAGGTTAAAATCGGTTAACGAAGGGGTTAAACCAAAAGTCAAGTCATAAAATGACCCCAAAACCTTCCTAAATTGACCTCCATGGTAATATGTTGATTATATCTTATTTTAATTTGAAATAATTTCTATTTTGATGTATTATATATTATAATCACATTAATTTTATTTAAGTCATATAAGTAATTCCAAGTGTGACTCTTCCCACTATTATAAATGGACACCATATCTCTCTTTTATTTAAACCATTTTAGTCTTCTAGATCATTGAAAAACATTAAAATTATCCACTCAAATATATAAAAATTAATTAGAGCCTCTGGTAATCTTAAAATACAATTATCTGTTCCTTAATAAAGTATCTAAGTAAGGCCTACCAAATAATTGACAACTATACTACCCGACCTCTATCTATTTATTCTTTAACCACCTTTAAAAATATAATATTAATTATTAAAAACCATAATTATTATACGAAATATACTTAAATTTAATTTTGATTATGTAAAAAGTTTATTCTTTCTATTTTCTATCAAATGGGAAGTTAAAGTATCACTCAGGTGTACGTGAGGACCACTACCTCCACGTAGCAATACAATTCATTTTCCACCACTATAATTCATGGATGGTTATTATGATGGGTTTAATGTTTATATAATATATTTATGAAATAATTAAACTTTTATAATTTTAATATCATATATAACATCTTACCTTCTTATCTTTTAAGAGATGATAACTTTGCACATACCTATATGCGGACTACCATCTTCATGAAGCAGGATGATTCATTATTCAATTTCAATTTATATGGATGGTAATAAAGATGTAATTAAAGAATATATATGAAATATATGATATAATAATTATTCTATAAAATTTAATTATTATTTACATATCATTCATTCCATATGTCAAAAAGTTAAAACAATGTTCATGCGTACATATGGCATACCGTCTCTATGAATTTTGTATATCATTTTTCTATCATTAAATTTTAAGGATGACTCTAAATATATATAAATTTATATTATATATATATATATATATATATTAAAAGTATATATATAATTTATATCATGATTAACATTCTAGAGATCATGGAACACTGATCATAGTACAAGGACTTGAAGTACTAAATCACAATTTTCTAAAAAAAATAAGTCACTTAACACCTGAAAATAATGATTTTAATAAGAAATTATTAATAAATTGGTTTTAAAATGTTATAAATAGATCATATATGATATAAAAAGTATTTAAATGAATATTTTATAGTATTATAATAAATTTATATTTATTATACCTGAGGCTAGGGATCTTTTGATGAAAGTCAAACTTGAGGTAAGGTATTTATGTTATAACCTCATTGTTTATCAGAATTATTTAAGATTATGTTTCTGATGATGAAATTTTATAACCTATATCTCAAGAATGTAATAAAATTTATTCCCTTATTTTTATTTATATAAATGTAATTTTTTTATTTCCATTTCTCTCTCATTATTTATTGATGAGTTAAAAAATATTTTTAAGGAAAACTTACTTTATAATTCTCATCTGTCAAAAATTATTTTTATTTCATATAAATGTCTTAAACAAATATATTATATAATTTTTGAATGATTTATTATGATTTTATAAATCCATTTTTACAAATTATTTAAATTTGTAAATTTTTTTTAAAATGAATATTTATATAATTTTTTGGATGAGCTACTTATTATTTTTTTCAAAATTTGTTAAAGAAATCATTATTTTGACATACAGGTCATGAACACAAATTTCCACCACATTGACCGTAAAATGATTTGAAATGTCTTTAAAAATTATGCATTATTATTTTCATAGAAAATGTTATACTTATTATTTATGAAATTTTTATATTTTAAATAAGTGGTTTCAATGTCAAAAGTGTATTTTCCCTAAAAATTGTTCTAGTGATATTTTAATGGAATTATTCATCCATGATAACATCTATTGGAGTTACTTATGATTTAATGGGGTGTGGTCAAATGATACCATAATTATTAGTTATTTTTATAATTTATGATTATGATGATGATATTTTTATGAAACCTATTTATTTTCCATTGGTTATGCTATAATGTAATGACAAATTATTTATGAAACTCAATTATTTTCCATGAATTATGACATATGATGAATATATAATGATATTTTAGAACACATATGAATGAATTATTATTATGTGGTTGGAGGGATAGTAATTATATATCCCTTTAATTCATTTGGAAAAATGGGTATATAATGATATAATAAGGTCTATAATGGTGAGGGAACCTAGTTCAGTAAGGGACTCTGTCCACTATGATATTCATGAGATTAAACCATTACTATAGATACCATAGAATGTGGAGATAACCCAATCCACTATTATAGGCTTCAAAGAGGTCCTTGACTACGTAAATTATTTTATATGATTATGAGTATGCCAAAAAAAACTTATTTCACATGCCAATATTAGGCTCTCATGGATCATGTTCTTTGATTTTGATACAATTCATGTCTTATGAACAACCTAGATTTATGTCATGATTCAAGATTTCAATAAATGATATAATTGGTATAGTTTTTATATACATATGTTATGAAGAATTATTTTTAGTTTAATATGTCTAATAAGTGTACTAGTTGTAAAAAACTAAGTGGGATATAATGTAGATCTCATATGTATATGTTTTTTATGCATACATGTTTCCAAAGACACTAGACATATATGATTTTGGTTCTTATTATAGTTTTATCTATTTAATATTAATCTAATAGGATGTTAAATTTTTATACGAAATTTATGGGTCACTAAAGTTGGTTTAATAGTAAATAAAGGGATCAAATCCATGGAAGCTCTCACATGTGAACATTGGGAGAATCATAACACACCACCCAAGGGGTTCACGAGGAAGGAGATGCCACTAGGGATGTCGGTAATATTACCACCATGGAGGTGTTTCTACCTATGGTGTTACCTAATAGGTATCAATTATAGATCACTTGTAATAATTTCATACTATTACAACTGGTATCAGAATGGGGTTCATATATTATTTAGAGATTATGGTTAGAAAACATTGGTAAACCCATGCGGATAAGTCTATTTTTATGATAACATAGTAATGTTTTGGTAATGAACATGAATAACCTATGTTAAAAATGAGGTAACATATATTTACAATATAATTTCATCATTTAGACATACAATGAATAATTCTTAATGATTTATCTCTCTGATTCAATATTCTTGGTTTTTGTGCTATCCATTTGGTCTTAGTATGGGATTGATGAAAAAATGATGAAGTTGAGGATTTAAAAGGTAAGCTCAAATATTGAATTAGCCTATTTGAGATTAGTTATATGAATTTTCATGTATATATAAAACTAAACATGAAATTTAATTCATATCCCCAAGTATTAGATGTTGTGTTAATAGGGGAAAACCTTGATGGTAGGATGATCACCTATAATTCCATTAATTCTTATCTCATAGAAGTTTTTGAGAATGTTTTTTCAGACAAACATCATAATTCTACCTCTATTTTATTTTAATTCTATTTTATACATGAATTTATTTCTTTACATATCTCATATCAATTTTCAAGGATGGGAAATCACATTTGATATTCCAGACCAAAATATGATCATTTATTAGTGAGATAATAAATATGAACTTTTATTAGAAATCACATCCCTTAAACATGTATTGATTCATATTTTAAAGTGGTGTTTATCTATAATGTATGATAATAAACTCATCATCAATGATATTCCAACTTTAAAAGATTTATTTAATGTTTTCCTATAAGAGTTTCCTAGTATGACCGTAAATAATGTATGTATGTTTTCAAGAGAAATCATAATTGGTGCTACTAATATTTCAAAGACTCCCCATATAATGAACCTAAATGAGTTCATGGAATTTAAGAATAAACTCAAATAAAAACATTATAATGGATTCATACACCTAGATCATCACCATAGAGTGCACCTATTATTTTTGTTAATAAGAAAGGTGAAACAATGCATCATCATATTGATTATTAAGAACATATTAAGATAACATTAAAGAAAAATTATTATCTACCCTATATCGATGAATTGTTTTATCAGTTTAGATAAGCTGAATAATTTTATATGATTGACTATCATTGTGGATATCATTAATTGAGGATAAAAAAGGTTTATATTCCCAAGGGATCCTTATTTATGTTGTATGAGCATTATAAATTTATAATTATACTATTTGGACTTTCTAATAGACCTTCTATCTTTATATATTTAATGAATATAGTATTAATATATTACCTTGATCCATTTTTGGTAGTATTTATAGCTGATATTCATATATATATATATTAAATAAGAATGTAATAAAATTGAGATCACTTATTAATTATTCTTAATACCCTAATAAATGATAATATATATGTAAAATTTACCAAGTGATAATTTTGGCTATAAAAATATTTATTTTGGGTCATATAATCTCATGTGAGGGTATATTGGTTGACCTATCAATGATGTATCTTATTGGATGTTTTCATATACCAACCACTATGACTGAGATCTATAATTTTCTTTGTTTAGTTGAATATTATCATTTTTTTGGGACTAACATCTCATTATTGTTTAATCTACTCACTATGTTAACTCAAAAGGGAGACATGTTCCATTGGATATATTAATGTGAAGAAAATTTCCTTGAAATTAAGAGAAGGTTAGTCAATGAACCTATGCATACACTAACCTATAGTGATGAATGGTTAATAATATTTATTGATGCATCAAATAATGGATAAGGATTTAAAATCATGTAGTTTTATATGGTTATAGATTACACATAAAGAAAGTTGATGGTTCATGATCAAAATTACCCAACTCATGATTCTGTGTTAGTTGAGTTGTTTTTTTCATTGAATATATAAAGGCATTATCATTATAGAGATTGGTGTGGAATATTTATTGATCACAAAATTTTAATATATATATTTAATTATAAAGAGTTGAATATTGATTAGATTATATGATTGGAGTTGATTAAATATCATGACTACCCAATACATTCCCACCCCAATAAAGTGAACAATGTGGCCAGTGCATTGGGAAAAAAGAATCAAGCTAGCTTATCTACGATGATGATTATAAAATATCCAATATTTATAAATTTTCAAAAGTATAGATAAGGAAATAATTAATGTATGTGGGAAATATTACCCCACACAATTGAATGTTTTATTATCAATCCACGTGATGATTAAAGAGGAACATATGGAAGATGATAAGTTTCAAAAGAATGTAAGAAATGTTCCAAATTTCAACCATGATTGTGACTGTATTATCAGGTTCATGAACTATTTATGTTTCTCACCTATACCATATTTGAAGAAGGATCTATTGGGTGGAGCTCCTTTTTATCATTCCTTATTCATCATGGAAATTTGGAGATGTATTGAGATTTAATAGAATATTTTACGTTGGAAAATATGAAAAGTGATATAGTAGAATTTATAACTCTATGTTTGGTATGTCAAATTGTTATGGTTGAGATATATATGTTTAATGTTATTTTACAACCACTACCCTTACTAGAGTGGAAATGGAAAAACACTACCATGGATTTTATAGCCATGCACCCAAACAAATAAAAAAGGGTACAATGAAATTTTACTTGCAGTAGATCGACATATAAAATAAAAAAAAATTATTTAATTCTAACAAGACCTCCCTCTTGATCATTATTCCAAGTTATACAGTATGTAGGTGGTAATATTTCATGGATTACCACATTCCATTATATTTTATCAGGAAATTAGGTTTACCTAGAATGTATGGGAAGGTCTTCAGAAATATATGGATACAAAGTTGAGTTTCAATACCACATATCATCATTAGACATATGTCCAGTCTGAGAAGATCATTCATAACATAGAATAAATTTTTAGATAATTCAATATATATTTTTATTCTTTCTGGGATCAACCCATTAATTTTGTTGGATTTTCATATAACAATATCTTTCACTGAAGTGTTCAGATGGATCTATATAAATCCCTCTCTAAAAATAAGTGTACAAATCCAACATGATGTGATGAATTTGAAAAAGTAAAACTGCTGGGACATAATCTATCTGAAGAAATGACCGATATAGTCTTATCCATTTAGTGAAAAATCAAGGCTACTTTGAGTTGACAAAAAATTATTTCTATACAAAATTAGTGTAATTTATAATTTGAAATTTTTAAGAAATTATTTTTGATATTTTCACCATTGAATAGGGTTATGAGATCCATAAAGAAGTGTAATATGAGAACTAGGTATATTTGGAATTTTTATATTCTTGATCAAGTATGGATGGTAGGTTATCACTTGGTGGTTCCACCAAAACTCTCTTATGTTAATGATGTGGTCCATATGTTTCTCATGAAGAAGTACATGTCTAATCTTTCAGGTGTACTAAAACCAAAGGATGTGACAATTTAAATTCATCTTTCTGATGCAGAACAACCATTAGAAATCTTACACCATAGAGATAATGTTCCATTCAACATGTTTACTCAACCAATTAATGTTCTCTAGATGAATCATAAATTAGATGAGGCTAATTATGAACCTATGGATGTATTGAAAAAATCAATCCTCATTTTTTTATATTAGAGTGACATAATGTCATTGGTGAAATTAATTTTATCCAGGTATAATGTAAGACGTTAATATTTTATGATATATTATTCTTTAAATAAATTTAATTTCATCGATAGCTTTTGATACACACAACCCCATGTCTAAAAGAATTATAATATAGTATACTATTATAACCTAGAAATTAAATTTGATTAATGTATAAGAAAAAAAAAATTAATAAAACATATTAAAAGGTTTTTTATGAAGAAAATAATTTTTTATTAAATTTATTATATGCTTTAAAAACATTTTTTGGATAAGAAAGTATTTTGTTTCATTTATTGAGAAAATTATATAATTAATTTTTCCAAATTTTTGATAGGTAATTGAAAAAATTATCTTTATTTTTTTAATAATGATTTAAAAAGTAACATATTATTAATTATCTATAATTTTTTAAAATAATTGATTTTTATAGAATTGTTATAATAATGATTTCTATAGAAAATGGTATTTTCATTTTAATAATTTAAAAACATATATTCTATTATAAAAAAATCAAATTACATATTTTCATTTGAATTTTTAATAATAAAATTAAGGTGTTTTGAATTAATTTAAGGTTGTATTTTAGTATAAAAATATTTTATACTTCAGAAAATAAATTTATGGAAAACTACTTTTCATCTCATTTTCTGAGTTTAATATTAAATTTAATTATGCCTATTATGTAAATTGAATCTTGAAAAATTAAATATATATATAAAATAATTATACTCATAAATTTTTAATATGATCCTTATATTTTTAATCATTATTAATAGTTACTTTGTAAATATGTATCACTTTATTAAGGGTAAAACATGTAAAACATGATAAAAACATTGGGATAGGGCTCTAAAATATCCATAGGTCTTGAATTTTTCCAATTGGGTGAGTGTAGTTTATAAAGTTACGTCCATG
This sequence comes from Viscum album, assembly GCA_963277665.1. Lineage (NCBI taxonomy): Eukaryota > Viridiplantae > Streptophyta > Magnoliopsida > Santalales > Viscaceae > Viscum > Viscum album. The sequence continues at coordinate 1,802,916,123 of OY728145.1, read as the reverse complement.
TTTCTAATATATGTAATTTTTATGATATTAACCATTGATAATGACCTCTATATTATTTTATGAAATGAAAATTATAAAATATCACTCTATGGACATTAATATCTATAAATTTGTTAGATTAGGATAAAAATAAGAAAAATTCAATTACAAATTTTTATTTAAAATATTAAGTAATGATTTTTATTATGGTATTTTTTGTGGTTTTTAGTGACTGAATAATTACCCTAAAATCTTATAGGACTCAGACATAATAGTTTTTTTAGTAGTATAAATGTCAAGTAAATGATTTTAAATATTCTAAATGTAATATTATTTGGGAGAGTTATATTTCCACAAAATTCATATAGATTAATAAAAAATATTACAGATAATTCAATAGTTTATATTATAATTAAATTTTTATTTTTATTAATATAAAATATAATTATGTGAAAAGTGTTAAAAATGACATTAAGATTTTTATTATAAATAACATTTTACTAATTTTTTTCAAAATAAAAAAATAAGAAATAAGGAAATTATGACATGAAATGGTTTTAAATATCCTCTCATGGACCTTATGAACAAATATGTACCTTATAAGTAAAATTATATCCCTTTAATATTGAAAAATTCATTACCATAGATAAGGTTACAATCTCTCAACAAAGGGTTTAAACCAAAAGATAAATTTTAAAACGAAAAAACATATCTAAACTACATTATATGATAATAAATTTACCATATCCACTTTTTATTAGTATTAATTGTTAAACCCTATTATTTTAAAATAATACTATTCTCAATAGTGTACACAACATGTGTCTTTACCCGACCTGGAACATTGTATTTCATTTTTATTTATAACATTTTTTGGCTAATATTATTATCAATATTATTATTATTAGGGTTTCTTATTCTATTTAATTTTTTTCTTTCATTTTTATTTTCAATCTTTTTTCCTTATTCTTCTTTTTTCCCTCCTCCCCAAGCATTTCACCTCTTCCTCACCTTTCTCCTTTTATGAGACAATGCCCTCTCCCTTCCTATTCGTTGTGCAACTCATCACCTCCTAACCTCCCCTCTTTGAGGATGTCACCTCTACCAACTCCCTCTCGAACCCACATGGCTAACCCCCTGAACGAGACCCTTCTGCACATGATCCACCCCCTCCTCTGAGATCCACCTCCTATTTTTCGATCCCACCATGTTTCATCGCTTTTATCCTTCAAATAAACATACTAAGTCTCTCTGTTCCCTCCTATTTTTATTTTTGGCCATGATTTGACCTCCCAACTGGCCTACATTATTCAGAAGAACCTAGGGTTAGGTTCTAACCCAGATTTTTGGTGTTCATCAGGTTCTAGGTTATGCGATGGCTTCCTATGGTGTTGTTGGTGCGTGTTCTAGAAATCGATGCCAAAGGTGAGGCGGTTCAGTGTGTTTCAGTCTGACATCTTTGTTTTTAGGTAATGTTTTCTTTCGTTTCATGGTTTTTCTACAGTTTAATTAGGGGATTTTTGTGTTTATGACTCCCTAGTATTTAATCAGTAAAGAGGTGGTTGGTTTATGGTTGTTCTGATTTGATTTCATTTGTCACCGCCAACCGAGGTATGGTTTTAGACATGTTTTTTTAGTTTCTTCGATGTTATATGATGTTCTTTGGTGTGTTTTAGAGTGATAGTATTTACCTATTTAGATCATCAGTTTTGAGTTGTCAAGTGAAGGGCGACTCACCTGCGTATACATATGTATGCATTTATATATATATATATATATATATATATATATATATATATATTCCCCCATTACAAGTATATTCATTCATGGTAGTGTTTATACATGTATGTGGCTCGATTTTCCTATGTATATACATAAAAGTGCACGCATAGGTTTGTAGAGACAAACATATGCATATAAACATATATGTAAGGATTACCTTGTGCATGCCCATGGCCATGCAGATATGTGCATAGGTCTAGGTGTCCTTGACTGTATGTGAAAGAGCATATGCTTAGTAGGGTAGAAGCTACCTTGAGTTAGAAAGCGCTAAGAGACGATGTCGATGGCTTGATTATACTCTGAGGAAGAATCCATATGCCTGAGTATTTATTTAGAATTTCCCTTATTCGTTAGTGTTATTTTTAAAATGTGTTTTCCATTTTTATATGAAATTCATATTCTATATACATATAATTAATTGGTCATGGACATTGGAAAATTTCCTCACACTTGGTTGTGATATTTTCTTTCAAACCTTTAATATGAATAGTTTGAATTATGTAAGGAAAACATATTTTTTTTAAATGTGGGGTTCTATGGTTGTTCAATGGGTCTTTTAAACAAATTTGAAAATTCTTATTTTGACTTATAATGATATCAAGACATATGTGTGTGTTGAAAAGGTGTTTTTGAATGTTTTTAAGATGTGTATGACTTGAAAGTTGTTTTTCAGAAGTGAAATAGGTTTTTTTCAAGAGATTTTCATTGTTGTTCTTTATAAATTATGAAAGTTTCTTACTAAATTATGCAGGTTGGGTGTAACATGCATGAATTCATATTTGGTGTGCATGTGATAAATTAAAAGGAAATAGAGCACATGGTGAACCCATGGTATCATGGCGGGCAGACTAGTTCTAGCATGCTAGTGATTCAAAGTGGTAAGTCCCTCTGTCACTTAGCATTTTTGATGCTACAACAATAACTAAACAATTATGATGGTGTTGGGGACCACTAGTTTAAGGGTATGTTCCCTAATAGTGAATCATGCATGATAATGGATATTTTTTATGGTTACTCTTATATCTATACATGAGGATCTAAGGACCAACACAAGCTTGATGAACCTTAGAGGATTTGATTATGGTGGTCATTTATGACTTGGTGCTTATGGAGTGATTATTGTTTTCATTTTTTCATGTGTTCTCCCTCTTTTCTGAAAACCATACTTGAATTAAAACTATATTCCATTAATTTTTCAGTGTTAATGTAATATTGGAATCCACTTTGAAATATATTTGAAGTAAAATGTTTTCCATAATTTTGTAACATGTAACTTGAATTTGAAAAGGAAGAAAAATATTACTTTATTATGTATTATTTTCAAACTAGCATAATTGGGTTTCATTTTAAATGTGAGTACATAGGGTTTTGGTATTCCTTTTATATCCTAATGAGAATCTTGGTGCTCCCAACTACTTACATTTCAGTTTTAGGTTCTGGTCTTGGCTCACTCTTAGAGAGAGTGTGGTTCTTTATTCAGTGGTGACCCATGGGGTCACATGGAGGTATGTCTAGCTGGCTATATTTATATTTTTCCCACTCTTAGTGTTTAACTATTTTGTCTAGTTTTTTTATAATTTTATGTCTTTTATATTTCTTTTTGGAAAAATCATTCCCAACTGATTGTTTTGATGCACAACACTAATTTCCAGACCATGAGGATCGAGAACATTGTTTGGGCCATGTCGCGGACCGACATGGGTGACTGGTTCAGGGTCGACCTATATTGGTTCCTAACAAAATGGTATTAGATTAGGTTTATCCCATCTTCTTTGTGGATGTATGATAGTTTGGAGTTAGGAGTGTCAGAATTCAAGTAGTCAATTTCATGTAGGTGCTTGATCACAACCTATTCGGAATGAAACATGAATTTTCAAGGTGGTCTGAGATGGTCCTGACTTGAAGTATGTGATGGCATCATGATTTTTTTAAAGGTCCTATGTTTATTTTGGGTGTCTCTAGTTGGTCTTGAGTTTTAGAGGTGATTTTAGACGGGTGCATGGTTACTATGCATGGCCTATAAATCCACGCGCATACCAGACAATTACCTCTCATGACTTGTTATATGCTCATCTGGTTGGTGCACGATCTTCCAAATTGTGTGACCAATCCATGAATAACTGTTTTTTATTTAAGAATTTGCATCCTTGAATTATTGTGTGAATTGGTTTCTTTTGGATGTTCTTGGTGTTAGTTTGAGTTGGTTTTGGGGTGTTTTCTTGGGGCATAAAATTTGTGATTGGTTTTTTAAAATTTGATTTCCAAAATGAAAATCTTGGTTTGTTTTAAAATGAAATAAGTTATTTTGGAAATGTGTGTTCTTTTTGGAACTGTTTTGGGATCTCTTTAATCTTTTGTAAAACAAAAATCAGAAGTGGATTTGGGAAATTTTTTGGGGATTTTAAAATTCATGTGAAGTGTGGAAATGATGTCTCTTAGAAATGAGAATTTGGAAACAATTTATTTGACCTTTGGTATTATCATGTATTCCCCATGTATTTATTAATGTAATTTGTTGTTGGTACACGTGGATGCGTGCCCGAGTTGGAATGAGAATATATGTATGTGAGGTTTCATGGAATACCAATGGGTTGTGCTTTGTTTTAAAGGTTTTTTTTCAAAATCCTGTTTTGATTATTTATGTACTGGGATGAATTTTGTTTAAGAAATTTTAAAAGTAAATTGGGTTTTAAAAACGTATTTTTAGCATTTGTATGGTTTTGAAATTGGATGTTTTTGAAAATGGCCAATTCTGAAAGAGGGGCTTAGGTTTGGTTAGTGATGTTTCTTTGGTATTATCTTGGTTTATATTTGATTTGGTTATGGTTTGTTTTGTGATTCATTAGTCTATTGGCCTAAATTGTTTTTGAGTTGGCGTTTCAAGGTTGAATTGAAATTTTTAGTTTGAGATAATGATTTCTTTTTGGTTGGTTTTTTGCTTCTTATTTAAATATTCCACCCAAAAATGTTAAAAAGTCCCTAAGGGGTCATTGTATTTCAGATGTTAGTTTTACCTAGACCCCCAGTGGGGTGGTGGGGTTATTTTATTTTCATTGTTTTTTTTCTATGTGGTAGATGTGGTTAGATAGGGGTTGCGGGGTAACATGAGGAAGTCAAGTGTTTCTTTAGGTTCTTAGGAACTCCATATGTTGTGAAGGGAAAGTTGTCCAAGATTGGATTGAAGGGACATATTTGGGCAAGATTTGGGTGATTGGTACCTTCTCCTGGATGGTTGGGGTCGTAGTGAGGGATCTATGAAAATTAGAAATGTTTTTTTAAGGTGATCATGAAGGGTTTCCCATCCGATGCGGAGGGTGAACTGGAGGCATATATTATTGGGATGATTCCTTCGTCCGTTACTGTTTCTCATTCATAAGACCACACACTCGTTTGTTTCCAATGTGGTCAATTTGGTTACTCAAATCCATTTATTGTAAGATTCTGAAGCCTTGTAAACATTGTGGCTATTTAGGTTACTTGTGGGAAGTCTGTAAGCGTTATCTCTAGAAAATAAAGCCTCGATTAGAGGTTTTTAGTTCCTAGCTGTGACGTAGTAGATGATTCAATACATTAAATCACTAGCCATAGGCCTTATAGGGAAACTTCTCATGTAGTCAAGTGGTTTCTAGGTGCAAGGTATGCGTTTCAAACCTATCGTATCAAATGTTGGAAGAGTGACCAGTAAATTTTTTCGCTTCATGTGGTTGTCTTTGGGTTGTTTTTTGAAGGTCTTGGTGGCCTCTTCAATCAGATTTGAATGGTTTTTCCTTGTTAGTGTAATCATTATGTCGTTTTCCTTTCTTTGGATCAATTCCATATTCTTGGTGATGCTCATTGGGAGATGTTTGCAGGTTATGGATCTTTTGAATCATCATTTGTATTGGGTCTATTCGGTGTCCCTATTTCATAGATTCCCCTTGAACTAGGGGTTTCAAGCTGGTCTGTGTTGATATTTCTCCCTATGTTGGGGGTCGGCCTGTGTCCGTAGGTTCATGATGGATTCCATTGTACAAATAAGTTTCTAATATGGTGGGGAGACCCACTATGGGTCTCGGAAATGTCTTCCCTCATGTTGATTAGGTGTGAATCGAGAATTTAAGGGGTCACCCCAACTTCAGGGGTCTTGATTTGTTTTTTTATTTTTATTTTTTTGGATTTGGGAAAGATAGCATTCCTCTAGAGTCCTAATATGTTAAAGAGGCCAACATAGAACAAATTTCAAAGAATATAGTTTTCAAGATGATCTTTTCGGGGAAACACTTTACCTCTACTCCGCCCGACCCCAATAAAAGTAGATGGATAGCCTAGATGATGGGTCATATAGAAAATGATCATTGGATATCATGATCAGATTCTAGTGATTTCTAAGTTAAGGGTGGTTGTGTTTGGAAATGTGAGTCACATTTTTTTGGTTTGTTTGCATTATAGTATAGGTCTCTAGATTTCCTATCTTGGTTGGAATGTGAGTATTCGATTCTCATGTGGTAGGGTTTTTTTAGAGTCATTTCATCCTTGTTTAGAGCATTGAACAGACAATCCTTTTGGGAATTTCTAGGGGAAGAAAGTGTCATGGTGGTGAGAATTATCATGAGCTTACCTAGCACATTATATTTAATTTTTATTTATAACCTTTTTTGGGCTAATAATAATATTATTATTTTTATTATTAGGTTTTATTTTATTTATATTATTTATATATTTTTCTATTTCATATTTTTTATTTTTTATTTGTTTTCTATTTTTTTCCAATCCTTATTTATCCCTTACTCCCCTCTCATCGCACCTATTCCTCCTACCTTATCCTTTGTCACAACATCGCCCTCTCCTTCCTCTTAGATGTGTGACACACCATCACCCACACTCCCCTCTCCATGGAGGCCTCCTCTCCCTGATTCCCCTCAAACCCACAGGGCAAACCCCCTTGACTTAGACCCTACTATGTGCGAGCCACCCCCCTCCTCTGGGATCCAACATTGATTTTCCAATCCCACCATGTTTCAATGATTTTACCCTTCAAATCAACACGGTAAGCCTCACCACTCCCTCCTATTTTGATTTACAACCATGATTTGGTCTCTATGCCATCCTATGTAATTTGGACGATCCTAGGGTTATGTTCCAACCCATATTTTTTGTGTTCTTCATGTTCTAGGTTACTCAAAGGCTTCCTCAGTTCTGTTGGTGCATGTTATTGAAATTGACACCGAAGGCGAGGTAGTTTGGTGTGTTTTAGTCTTCCGAATTTGTTCTGAGGTAATGTTTTCTCATGTTACATTGTTTTCCACCATTTTAATTTGGGGATTTATGTGTTTATGACTCCCTAGAGTTTAATCGATAAGAATTTGGATGGTTTTGGGTGGTTTCGCTTTGATTTTCGTTGTATCCGCCAACCAAGGTTATGTTTCAGAACTATTTTTTGGTTTCACCTATGTTATATGGTGTTCTTTATGTGTTTTTGAGTGCAAGAATTTACCTATGTAGTATGTTGATCCATACTCATCGATTCTGAGTATCCAAGTCAATAGAGACTCACCTGTATATTCTTACTTATGTATTTATACATATAAGTTCCCCTGTAACACCTATATTCATTCATGGAAGTGTTTATAAGTGTATAAGGCTAGGTGTGCCTATGTATATATATAAAATTTCATGCGTATGTTAGTGGAGACAGTCATAGGGATATAATAATATATGTAAGGATCCTCTTGTACATGCCCAAATCCATGAAGATGTTTGCATATGGGATATATGTCCTTGCATGTATGTGATTGTGAATATTCATAGCGGGGGAGGTTTATCCTTGAGTTAGAATGCTCCAAGAGAGGAAGTGGATGGCTTGATTCAACTCTGAGGTAGGTTCCCTATGCCCTGATATTTATTTAGAATTTCCTTTATTTCATATTGTTATTTTTTTAAAAAAAATTACAATTTTTATATGAAATGAATATGTTATATATATATATATGAAATTGGTCATGGAATTTGAAAAATGGACTTGCACTTGGTTGTTAGATTTTATTTTAAAACTATAAAATGAACAGTTTTAATTATATAAGGTTTAAAGCTTTCTTATAAACCTTTGTTTCTAGGATTGTTCAATCGGTCTTTTAAACAATTTTGAAAATGTTTATTTTGACTTCTAAATTTCTCAGGACTTACGAGTGTGTTGAAAAAGGTGTTTTAGAGTTTTTTTAAGACGTGTATATCTTGAAAGAGGCTTTTCCTAAGAGAAATAGGATGTTTTCAAGAGAGTCCATTTTTTGTGCTTTTTAAATTATGAAAGTGGATTAACAAATTATGCAGGCTGTTTGTAACATGTATGAAAGTTGATTTGGTGTGCGTGTGAGAAATAAAATGGAAATGGAGCTTGTGGTGAACCCAAGGTATCTAGGTGGGTAGAATTGTTCTAACGTGCTAGTTATGTGAAGTGGTTCATCCCTTCTCCACATAGAAAGTTTGATGCTACAACACTAACTAAACATTAATAATGATGTTGGGGACCACTAGGTTATGGGTATGTTCTCAACTAGTGTTCAAGAACCCAGTTCATAGTTTTGAGGTACGAGATTCTTCTTTTCTCCTTTTCCAAAAGTATTTTTGAGAAAATATGGAAAATGGGGAAAAATCCTAATTTTTTGAACTACACGTCTTTTACTTTTTCCACACGCCGTGTACTGCTGGATGTGTGGGGATGAGTACACGGGGCGTGTAGCCATGCTGGTGACAATGGGTGCAGGAACCGACTACACGCCGTGTAGTGCTCCTTTACACACTGTGTAGTTAGTTGGCAGACCAAAATAGTAAGGCGGTGGAGCAGCCGCCAGCTGGGCGGCCGTACACGTCGTGTACTTGGGAGTACATACCATGTACTCATGTCGTCGGATAAACAGTGTGGTGGTGCCGCCAAATGAATAGTTAAATGAAATAAGTACAAGATGTTTACTCAGAAGTACACACCATGTAATTTGTTTTTTTCATCTTAAAATAGGTAGTGGCCTCCTTATTCGACATAGGTGACACTTGAGCCCATTTGGAGCCAAATGAGGAGGCCGTACCTTTGAAGATCCACCAGGTGTTCGTCTGGAATGGTTTTCCACCTCGGATGATCCCTTTGGAACTGTACGGGTAAGGGCTTCCACCTCCTAGGCTTGTTCTTTCCAATTATTCTCCTAATAGTATTTATTTACGTTTGAATGGGTGTTGTTCTTCATCAGATCTAAGCCATTCTTGGGCGTTTCTGGAGTCGGCATTCGGGTATACGGTTCGTTGGTGTATATGGTAGGTGGCTTTGTGTTAATTTTTCCAATTGTTGTGTGTTTTGTGCGTAGTTGTGCCACGAACCCATGTTGGGGTGTCGTGTGGATGAGGCCATTGCTATATTAAACCCCTAGAATTGATTAGGTATTTAATTATGATATTACAATGCTGGTTGGGATTGTTGCTTGGATCTGGAACCACCCCAGGGGTGTGTTCCACTATTTAGCCATTTGGCCAGGATACCCGAGGGTATGCCTTTAAAGTAGTAATTGTAGAATTTCCATGAGAGGAATAGAATGTTTACTGCTTATTTCCATGTTGGGAATGGCCCATTTACCTGTTTAGGCTAAGGGAGTTGTTGTGATTATCCTGTGGGAACTGCACTATTTAGCATGTGGGCAGTAGTTATTTCGGCCTGAGGGAAACTTCTTCTATGCCTGTGGGCAGCTGACTCTGTGCCTATGGGTGACACTACCTATGACTGAGGGAAAACATTGTTATGCCTGAGGGCAGATTCTTGTGTTGGATACTCATTACCCGAGGGTACGAGTTTACATGCCTGGGGACACTAGTTGTTTACTTAGAAATTCACTGTGGTTATTTCTTATATAAAATGGATTAAATGAATAATTAAATGGAAATTTAACTGCTAAGTTAGTTACATTGTAGATATTCTTACTTTATAGCATTTACCACTACACACTATTGTTGCATGTTAGCACACAGTTGGGCATGGGCCTTTGGTGGGTGCCTAATGAGATATATTTCTCACACCCTATTTGGGTCACGCTTTTCGGCCCAAACAGATTAAGTTTCTGCAGGTGTAGATAGGGGAAAGAGTCCCTATATAGGTACTTGACTGTTGTTGTGTAGTATGAGGGCATGGGACTAATCCTAGGCTCGTGATGCCGCTGCCAGCTGTTTTGCTTTGTTTTGATGTACTATGCTGTTGTTATACTGTATTGATTTATAACATGTTTTGGCTATTTTCTTCGAACATGAGACATGTAGCATCATTATTTATATATTGTTGGTTATATCCACTGCTGTTGTTTGTTTCAGTTGTGTATGGTTTACTTCTTCCGCTGTTTATTGTATGTTTTATTTTGTATTCCGCTACGCTACACTTTGACAAATGAGAGCATAGTTTCCCCACTATCAGACTTGTGGCCTCACTGCTAGTCGGCAGCCTCTGGCATTTAGGGAAATGCGCTTTAGGTCACGTGGCGAACCGGGTTCGGGGCACCCATTGCGTGGCACCCGGGTCCGGGATGTTACAAAGTGGTATCAAAGGGGTTCTTTTCTTTGACTTACTATTTGGATCCATAATCATGGATATGACGAATGGTAGTTGGTAATACGTTGTGTCCGTGCATAGCTAACCCGTGTATAGGGAAAATCCAGTCTATCTCGTATTTTTCATTCTTTTGATTTTGCAATTTTATGGTTGATATGTTTTCACCGTTGGGTGATACACATTGAGATTGTGCTGTTTATAATTTATCTATGGATTCTCTTTAGTTGAAACCCAATGAGATAAGGGTATTCCATCTCATGCATCATTTAGGAACATTCTAGAATCACATGCCATGCATAGTTTCCATGCCATGTAGGAGCATTAGAAAATTGCATGTTGTTGTGATAGTTTCTGTGCTAGAAAAGCATGTTGTTGTGATAGGTGCACTGATAAAATACCTGCTATTTGATAGGGTAAATTTTGTGCGAGCTTTTCATAGAATAGATGCCAAACATTGGTTTTTGGGGAGTATGGGCCCCCATTTACCAGAATTTGTTGGATCATTGACTATTTTTTATGTTATAACACAGATAAGATGTCGAACATTGATTCGTGGAGAGTGTGGGCCCTCACGGGTTGGAATTTGACACTAAGGTGTTATTTTTCGGTATTTTCTGGGTTCCAGGGATGTTTCTGAGGCATACTATCCAGAAACCCAGTATGCACACCGTGTAGTATTTCTATACATGCAGTGTAGTATATCTATACACGCCATGTATGGCCTTCTGTTCAGGAAGAAAAATGAAATTTTTAACTACACGCCGTGTACTCTGAGTACACGCCGGGTAGTCACTTCCTATGTCACAAACCGTGTGGGCGGCGACACAGGGTAATGAAGATCTTGGAGAAAAAATGTCGTGTACCAGATATACATGTCGTGTAGCGTTGACCCAGAGTCTGGCTGTGTAACTAACAACACGGGTCGGTGAACTCCTGTATAGAACACGCTGTGTCAATGATGAACACGCCGTGTAGTGTGACCTAGGGACTCGACTATGTAGCTAAGAACACGGGTCGATGTCACCCTTCCATGAACACGCCCTGTACCTTTGAGGACACGCTGTGTAGTCTTGTTCGAGGACAGACAGTGTGGACTTAGCCGTGTGGCTGGGAAACGAGGTGATGTACACGCCGTGTGCGGGTGTAACACACAATTTCGTTTCAAGCCGAGTAGTCGGCCGTGTCACAAGCAACAAAGGTAGATGGAAAATAACACCATACATGCCGTGTAGAGTAAGTACACGCCGTGTAGTTTTGTTCAATGGGATCTGTGTCGCTTATTTGTGCAGAAGGACCCGGGTAGGGGAAGGGAAGTCAAGTACACACCGTGTAGTCAGTGTACACGCCGTGTAGTCTTGTTTTTCAGATTTTGAGATACCTTCTTCATCTTTTCCCCTTTGTTGTTTCTCTTTTTCATCCTTAATAGTTTTGAATCTAAGGCGTGATTTTGTCCTTGTAGTGTCATGCCGCCTAGACGACCACGCTTTGTTCTCCCGGAGAGTGGCGACGAATTTACTCTAGAGATGGTGGGCCATGGGCTACCAGTGGATCTTACAGCAGATCCAGATGTTGCAAAAACTGCTATACCAGACACAGACGCAGAGGCGCAGTTCCTTAAAGGCTTTATGCGGTTCATGTAGACCTTTCAGGGAGTACCGCATGCTACCACATCTATGGCTGAGCTGACACGTATCTTCCAGCAGAAGCATCCGCCAACATTCTCAAGGGATGGCGGACCACAGGCTGCGGAGTCTTGGATGGGGTCGATGCAGACTATTTTCGAGCATCTTGAGATTCCTCCAAGGTCGAGGGTCAAGCTCGCGACATACATGCTGCGTGATTCTGCCATGAGGTGGTGGGATGTTACCACCCAGCCAGAGCATCACATGAACATGGTGTGGGAAGACTTTCAGGCAGTCTTCTATTACTTTTTCTTCCTAGAGACGCTGAGGGAAGATAGAGCTCAAGAGTTCATGAATCTGCAGCAGGGCGCTATGTCAGTGATGGACTATTCTTCCTGTTTTACAGAGCTTCATCATTTTTCACCCGTTCTAGTGGGTGATGAGACGTTGAGAGCCAGAAGTTTTGATAATGGTCTTCTGTATAACATCCGAGCACTAGTGAATGTCTTCATGTTTCCTTCTATACACGCCATTGTGAACCAGGCATTGATCACAGAGAGGAAGCTTTGAGAATCTAGTGGTGTGGTCCAGGGCGGTTCAGCACCAGTTACTGGTACTATTTCTGTTGGCAAGAGGAAGAGATTGATGGACTTCTCTCAGGGCGGAAGTACCAGTCAGAAGAATGCTTCAGGTGGCCAGGTTATGTGCTAGAAGTGTGGTAGAGAGGGGAACAAGAGGCCGTAGTGTCCACGAGACCCAGTGGAGTGTCGTGCTTGTGGCAGGATGGGTCATCTGCAGCGCTTTTGTAGGGAGTTTCTACTAGTGGATAGTGAGAGGGGTTCTGTACAGACTCTGCATGCGGGAGCAGGACCAGTGGCTTCTTACCAGTCAGGGAACTGGAACACGTTAGGGCATGCAGGCAGAGATGGTGGTCACGGCCATGGTAGACAGACACTAGGATCTCAGAGGCATCAGGGCAGGATGGATCAGGGTAGCCAAGCTGTGTCGTTGGGCCATGACACTGGATAGGAATATGCAGTGCAACAAACCCAACAAGAGTAGGATCTCGGACCTTCTACAGTCAGAGGTACTATTTGAGTAGTTTTTGTCTTCTCTTCAGTGCTTTTTGATATGGGTGATACACATAGTTTCATATCTGTCCCCGTTGTAGAGAGCCTTGGGCTCTGTGTTTCTACTTCATCCGATATCTTGACGCTAGACACTTTGTTGGGGACTAGGACAGCTGGTGTGCATCAGTGCAAGGAGTTCCCCCTTGAGGTTGGTGGGTGTCACTTCCTTTGGGACCTCTATTTCTTAGAGATAACGAGCTATGACATCATTATCAGGATGGACTGGTTGGTTCCCTTTCGAGCCTTTGTAGACTGCTATCGTCGCAGGGTGCGTTTCACGCCACCAGAGGGCGGAGAGTTTCTATTAAAGGGAGAATGGGATGTTCAGGTGAGTCGAGCTGGACGAGAGCATCAGGGGCGAGGTGGAGTCACAGCCCAGATTGCGAGCTTATATCTGGATGACCAAGGGACTTGTCATGAGGATTTCCCTCCAATGGTTGTTCTTTTCAGGGATGTCTTCCCGGATGAATTTTCAGGTATACCTCCAGTGCGTGAGGTGGATTTCTCTATTGAGCTAGTACCAGGAGCAGCACTAGTGTCCATTCATCCTTATAAGATGGCTACACCTGAGCTGTAGGAGCTCAAGAGGCAGTTGGAGGAGTTATAGGAAAATGGATTTATCTGACCCAGTAATTCTCCTTGGGGTTCGCCGGTCCTTTTTGAAAAGAAGGCGGATGGTACCCTTAGACTTTGTGTGGATAATCAGAACCTGAACCAGTTGACGGTTAAGAACCGATATCCCATACCGAGGATTGATGATATTTTTTATCAGCTTCGTGCAGCACGAGTGTTCTCAAAGAATGATTTGAGGTCAGGATATCATCAGCTGCGCGTTAGACCATCTAATATACCTCTTACAGCATTTCAGAGTAGATATGGTCTGTACAAGTACTTGATTATGCCGTTCGGACTCATGAATGTGCCAGCATTTTTCATGGCTCTGATGAATCATGTGTTCCATCCGTATCATGATTCTTTTTTGGTAGTATTCGTGGACGACATCATGGTGTACTCTCACACTCGACACGACCATGCCACCCATCTTGAGATCGTATTGAGTACACTGAGAGAGAATTGCCTGTATGCTAAGCTCTCTATGTTCCACTTTTGGATGGACTAGATTCACTTCCTGGGTCTTGTCATGTCAGAGGCCAGAGTTGCAGTAGACCCAAAGAAGGTGAGAGAAGTAGTTTCCTGGGAGCAGCATAAGAACGTGTTTGAGATATGGAGTTTCTAAGGGCTAGCTGGTTACTACATACACTTCATATAGGACTTCTCCCGCTTAGTAGCACCATTGACGTGACTGACTAAGAAGGGTGTGAAACTCGTTTGGTCAGAGGCTTGTGACACAGATTTTCAAGACATGAAGGGAAGGTTGACATCAACACCGATCCTGATACTCCCAGAGCAGGGGACGAGCTATACATTTTGTTGTGATGCATTAGGGATTGGGCTGGGAGCCGTTTTGATGCAGGGTGACCGAGTTTTTGCGTACGGGTCTCGGCAGTTGAGGCCACATGAGAGGAATTACCCGACACATGATCTCGAGTTGGCTGTAGTTGTTCATGCGTTGCGCTGTTGGAGACATTATCTCATGGGAGATCATTTTATGGTTTTCATTGACCACAAATTCCTCAAGTGTATCTTTACTCTGCGTGACATGAATATGAGGCATAGAAGGTGGGTTGAGTACCTACAGTCCTTTGATTTTGAGCTTGCCTATACACCTGGTAATGGTAATGCATTAGCTGATGTACTAAGAAGAAATACCCAGATACAAGAAGTGTAGGAGGCCATTGGTGAGTGGCAGCTTATGGGTTTGTTCTATGAGATGCATCTAGAGGTGCATGACAGTCGGGGGGCAGATTTATCATTATTCATTAGCTATGTCTTTATCCCTCCTGGATAAAGTGAGGATGATGCATCTATCTGATTCAGAAAGCCTAGTTCTATGGGAGTCGGTGGCAAGTGAGGATCCTCCTCCTGGTTGGACAGTAGGCGATAATGAGGTTTTGTGTTTCCATGGACGAGTATGTGTTACAGGGGATATACGCGAAGAGCTATTGTAGGAGGTTCATGCTTCGTCTTGGGCAGTTCATCCTGGGGTTACCAAGATGTACTGTGACATGAGACGTCAGTACTGGTGGCCGGGTATGAAGAGAGATGTAGCTGGTTTTGTTTTGAGATGTTTCACTTGTCAGTAGGTAAAGGCAGAGCATCAGAGACCAACTAGGCTGTTACAGCAGTTACCCATTCTAGAGTGGAAATGGGATGATATCTTGAAGGATTTCGTGATGGGGTTGCCCTGGTCACCTCGTGGAAATGACACTGTGTGGGTCGTTGTGGATAGACTCATGAAGGTAGATCACTTCTTGTCGATCAAGGAGACCTTCGGTGTTGACAAGCTCGGAAGTCTGTATATCCGAGAGATCGTACGTCATCATGGGGTCCCTCATTAAATCATTTCAGATAGGGACACCCGCTTTACATCTCGTTTCTGGCAGAGCTTTTAGAGGGCGCTGGGTACACAGGTGCTTCTGAGCACAGCATACCACCCTTAGACAGATGGCCAGTCAGAGCGTACGATACATGTGCATGAGGACATACTGCGTTCATGCATCCTAGACATTGGGGGCTCTTGGTAAAAGCATATACCCTTAGTCGAGTTTTCCTATAACAATAGTTTCTAGGTGACTATTGAAATAACACCATATGAGGAATTATATGGTAGGCCTTTACGATCACTTTTGTGATAGTTAGAGGCTGGTGATGAGGCTTTACTAGGGCCGCAGCTCATGCATGAGACATCTGAGCAGGTCCAGTTGATTCAGAAGTGGATGGCTAATCCACAGACTCGTCAGAAATCTTATGCTGATCACCACAGATGACCCTTGGAGTTCATGGTTGGGGATAAGGTTTTTCTACGTGTTTCACTGATGCTGGGACACAAACGGATCAGGAGATAGGTTAAGCTTTAACCGAGTTATGTGGGCCCATTCTAGATTCTAGAGAGAGTCAGGTTGGTTTCTTATCGGTTGTAGTTACCACATCGATAACGATTCATGAATGATGTCTTCCACGTGTCTTAGTTGCATCGCTATCATTAAGACCCGTATCACACCTTTCAGCTAGAGGAGGTTGAGCTTCATCATGATGTGTCCTTTGAGAAGCATCTGATCTGTATCATTGACAAGAGCATGATGGTTTTCCGAGGTCGGTCAGTTCCTCTCGTACGGTTGCTATGGCAGCATGGCTGAGTGCAGGACGAGACCTAGGAGCGGGAGGCCGACGTATGTGCACAGTGGCCAGAGCGGTTCTGAGCTTTATCTTCATCACCCTTCGAAGGGAAATTCGGGGACGAATTGCTATAAGGGGGGATGTTTTTGAGAACCTGGTTCTTAGTTTTGAGGTACGAGCATCTTCTTTTTACTTTTCCTTAAGTGTTTTTAAGAAAATATGGAATATGGGGATAAATCATAAATTTTTGGAATTACATGCCGTGTAAAGTTTCCACACGCTATGTACTTCTGGCCATGTGGGGTTGATTACACGGGGCGTGTAGCCATGCCATCAAAAAAGGGTGAAAGAACCAACTACATGTTGTATAGTGGTTCTTTACATGCCATGTAGTTAGTTGGCAGACCAAAATAGTAAGGCAGTGGAGCAGCCGCCAGCTGGACGGCAGTACACGCCGTGTACTTGGGAGTACATGTCGTGTACTCTTGTCGTCGGATGAACACTGTGGCGGTGCTGCAAAATGAATAGTTAAATGAAAGAATTACATGCTGTGTACTAAGAAGTACATGCTGTGTACTTTGTTTTTTTAGCTTAAAACAGGTAGTAGCCTCCTCATTTGGCAGAGGAGACACTTGAACCAATTTGGAGCCAAAGGAGGAGGCTGGACCTTTGAACATCCACTGGGTGTTCTTCTGGAATCAGTTTCCACCTTGAATGATCCCGTTAGAACCGCACTAGTAAGGGCTTCCACCTCCTTGAATGGTTCTTCCCAATTATTCTTCTAACAAGAGTTATTTACATTTGAATGGGTTTTGTTCTTCGTTGGATCTACGCCGTTCTTGGGCATTTCTGGAGTCGACATTCGGGTGTAACGTTCGTTGGCGTATAAGGTAGGTGGCTTTGTGTTAATTTTTACAACTGCTATGTGTTTTTTGAATTTTTGTGCCACGAACCCATGTTGGGGTGTCGTGTGGCTGAGTTCGTTGCTATATTTATCACCTAAATTTGATTAGGTATTTAATTATGATATTAAAATGCTGTTTGGGATCATTCCTTGGATCCGGAACCACCCCGGGGGTGTGTTCCACTGTTTAGCCGTTTGGCCAGGATAACCGAGGGTATGCCTTTAAAGTAATAATTGTAGAATTTCCTTGAGATGAATTTCTTGTTTACTGCTTGTTTCCATGTTGGGAATGACCTGTTTAATTGTTTAGCCTGAGGGCATTGTTGTGATTCACCTGTGGGAACTGCACTATTTAGCTTGTGGGAAGTAGTTATTTTGGCCTGAGGGTAACTTCTTCCATGCCTGTGGGTAGCTGACTCTGTGCCTGTGGGAGACACTACCTACGCTTGAGGGAAAACTATGTTATGCCTGAGGGCATATTCTTGTGTTGGATACTCGTTACCCGAGGGTAGGAGATTATGTATCTGTTGACACTAGTTTTTCACTTTGAAATATACTGTGGTGATTTCTTATATAAAATCGATTAAATGAATAATTAAATGGAAATTTATCTGCTATGTTCGTTACTTTATAGAACTTCTTACTTTATAGCATTTACCACTGCACACTATTGTTGCATGTTAGCACGCAGTTGGGCACGCGCCTTTGGTTGGTGCCTACTGAGATATATTTCTCACACCCTGTTTGGATCATGCTTTTTGGCCCAAACAGATTATGTTTCTGTAGGTGTAGATAGGGGAAAGAGTCCCTATACAGGTACTTGAATGTTGCTATAGAGTAAGAGGGAATGAGACCGAGCCTCGGCTTGCGATGTTGCTGCCAGCTATTTTGCTTTGTTTTACTGTACTCATCTCTTGTTGTATTGTATTGATGTATAACATGTTTTGGCTGTTTTCTTAGAAAATGAGACATGTAGCATCATTATTTATATATTATTGGTTATATCCACTGTTGTTGTTTGTTTCAGTTGTGTATGGTTTACTGCTTTCACAATTTGTTATATGTTTTATTTTGTATTCCGCTGTGCTATAGTTTTACAAATGAGGGAATAGTTTCACCACTATCAGACCTGGGCCCTCGCTACTAGTCGGCAGCCTCTGGAATTTGGGAAAATGCGCTTGAGGTCATGCGGCGAACCGGGTTCGGGGCACTCGTTGCGTGGCACCCGGGTCCGGGACGTTACCAGTGGCTCATACACAAAAACAAACATTTTTTATAGTTACTCTTACATCGAGATGTGAGGTTCTAGGGACCCAAAAAATCTATATAAACCTTAGGTGACTTGATCATAGTTCTCATTTATGAATTGGTACTTGTGGAGTGATTTTTGTTTCAGTTTTCCCACGTGTGCTACCTATTTTGTGAAAACAATACTTGAATTCAAACTATTTTCCATTCATTGTGAAGTTTTGATATAGGCCTAGAATCTAATATGAAATATTTATAAAGTGAAATGTCTTCCATAAATGATAAACTTGTTAGTTTAATTTTAAGAGAATGAAAAACATTACTTTATTATGTCTTATTTTCAAACTGGCATAATTGGATTTCTTTTTAAATGTGAGGGCATAGGGTGTTGTTATACCTTGCTTCTCCTAATGAGCATCTGAATGGTCACAACTACTTCAATTTTTTGTTTCAGGTTCTAGTATAAGATCAATATTGAAGTGAGAGTGGTTCTATGTTTTGTGGTGACCCATGGGGTCACTTAGAGGTATGTCTAGCTGGTTATCATTATTTTTTTCAACTCTTAGTGTTTACCTGTTTTGTCCGGTTTATTTCTGTTTTTCTGTCTTTTATTTTTCTGGGATAAATCACTCCTAATTGATTGTTTTGATGCCTGAAACTAGTTTTTATACCAGGGGGATTGGGAATGCTTTTTGGGCCATGCTGCAGACCGGCTCGGGTGACTAGTTTATGTTCGTCCAAGGATAGTTCTTGACAAGATACAAAACCGAGTTCAAGTGAACCATGAAATATTATTATTTAAATATGGTATTGAAAACATATCTATTAAACTGGTGGGTAGGAATAATATTAACTGAATTATTATTATATATATATATATATATATAAAATGTACCTACTCAATAAATATTCATTTATTATTTATTATGAAATAATTAACCAATATTCAGTAAAATTATTTTATGATTTAAAAATATATTTTTTCCAAAGATGATTTTTATTAATTATTGTGATCTAATAATATACTTAATTTATATAACATATATAAATCTTATATTATAAAAAAATATTATTTTTTAAATCATAATATCAAAAAATTTATAGGGTGAAATTTTTAGTTTTTTCTAAAAAGATTTATTTTCCATTGAATTGTAAAAAATCCATATTTTTATTTAAAATTGTACATTGTTTCAAACATGTAGAGAGTTAAATTTTGTTTAAAAATTATTTCAAACTAAAATTAGTTATATAATATTATTAATAATCCAAATAATTTCATTAGAATCAATTTCATGACTAAATTTAGTGTAAAAACATATTTATACATAAAAGTCATTTTTCTAAAAAATTATTTTTCAACACATTATACAGATTTATTTTATTTTTAATTTATACCGTATATAGAAATTGAATTTGAAAAAACGGATTCAACATTTTTAATCAAGTGGTTTTAATTTTATAAGTTGTTTACTTTTATTTTTGTTCAATATGGATAGTGACTATGGTAAAATTTATTACCTCGCTAAAGAGTAAATCAGGATAATATTTTTTAAAATGTTGTGATAAGGTCATAATAATTCATATAAATTATTAATGGATAATATTAATTATAACCATATCAAATTATTCTCTAAATTAATATTTTTAATGGAAAAGTTTCTATGAAAATAATTTATATAATATTTAAATCAAAGAATGTTATAAAATGCCACTCTCTTAGTTTAAAATATCTATTATGTGTCCACACAGAAAAAATAATGTTATGGATGAATATAAATGAAATTTTTTAAATAATTAGATTATATCCATGATTGTAATTCTTTTAGTTTTTATTTATTATATAATTACTTTAAACACTTTCGCAATGGACATAAAATATTTATATAATTAATATAAGAAAATAGATGTTTCTATAAATATTTAAAGCGATTCAATTTGAGTGATTTATTGTATTCCATGAAATTATTAGATGAACAAGACATATTTTTTATTTTTAAATAAATTATATTCAATATAAAACATGGTCTTGATATATTTTAATTTAAAATAGAGAAATAGTATAAAAATTGACATTAATGACAATCTATCAAAATAATATTTTTTTAAATTTTATAAAAATAATTAAAATCATTAAAGATAATTGGGGGTAATATATTGTTTAAAATTTAATCCCTTTTCTATTTATTTATCAATATTTACCTTATATGTAAAATTATAACACTTTAAGAATAATAAATATGTTACAACATTTTATCTTAAAATAAGTTAAATAGGTGGTTATACCAAAAGATAAGGTTTTAAAAACCTCATTAACCAATCAAAATTTCATTTTTTATTATATTTAATCCATATAATACCTTATTTTCGAGTCCCTATACATTTTATTTCATTTTCTTTGATAATGACTTCATAATAATTTAATATTTTTTGAAATTCTAAAAGTTCCTCTCACCTAAATTATAAATTCTACCTCCTTCCCCACTTTGTTACATCACATTGAGCCTTTTATAACAACCAAAACCTACCGAAATAAATTCTAAACATCCTAATTCACATTATTGAGTGATGTTTATCCAAAAATCCAAACCCTTAATCCCTTAATAAATGATTTGAAATAGATCATTCAAAGGAGAGGTAAATTACTTAACTGATCACTTTCTTATTTAGTTATTCTTTACCTCATATAAATATATGGTATATATCATAAAATAAATAATTATGTATCATAAAAATAATAAAATTTTATTATAATTATTAAATCAACGTTATTCCCCATATCCAAACAAATGGGAAGTGAACCTATCACGCATGCATAGGTATGCCTTACCATCTCCACATAATGATACAATTCATCTTCTACCACCATATATAATGGATGGTTGTTAATATGGGTTTAAAAGTTCAACATGATACTAGTGACATAATATAAAATTGAAATTATAATATAACAAATATATTATTGCCTTTATATCCATCAAAATACTTTAACATCGCTCTTACATTTGTGTGGACTACTACCTCCACGAAGCGATACAATTTTTTTTCTTTTAAATTTTACATGGATGGTAATAAGGATATATTTTATGAATATATATGATTTATATTATATAATAATAATACATGAAATTATAATTATTATTTACCTTTTTTCAATCTACCCATCTGAAAATGAAAACAATGTTCATACATACGTAGGACCTACCTTCTCTAGGAATGGTGTAATTAGTTTATCTATCTATAAATTTTATGTATGACTAAAAATATTTATATAATTAATATATATAAAATTTATATAATTATAAACATTTTTTATATGGTTTAACCATGATAAATTTACATGGAACAATACTACCGAACAAAAACATATATGAAAAACGAAGCAGTTATCACATGAAAGTGTTATTTTTATAAATAATTATTACTAAATGGATGATAAAATGTTATAAGTAAATAATTTACTTTATGATATATATATATATATATATATGTTTACAAAATATTTTTTTAATATATCAGTATTAATTATATAGGATTTCAAACACATATAAAAGAATTCAGACCTAAGGTAAAGGTTTATTTCATAATCTAATTATTATTCCTGATTGTAAATGTTTAAGTCTCCATTATGATAATTGTTTGATATTTATATGTTAAATAACTAAATCTTCTTAAAATATATTTATTCATGAAATTTTCAAGTAACAATATCATTCCCTTCTATTTTGTTTGTAAAATGAATGATAAATAGTTTTTTAGA
Source organism: Viscum album (assembly GCA_963277665.1). Classification (NCBI taxonomy): domain Eukaryota; kingdom Viridiplantae; phylum Streptophyta; class Magnoliopsida; order Santalales; family Viscaceae; genus Viscum; species Viscum album. The sequence continues at coordinate 1,802,893,907 of OY728145.1, read as the reverse complement.
AAACCTTACTTCATTTCACTTTTTGGTCGAATATATTTTTTGTTATATATCTATGTTTTATAAAAATATTTTAAATAATTTTTTTAAAACTCTCTAAATTATTTATTAAATTAATTTTTACCCATGATTTATTTTTTACAAAATGGATTTAAAAATAATCTTATTATCATTTTCTGAATGATGTACATTTTATACTTTATACCAAAAATATTAAAAGAATGTTTTCTTTTAACTTACAAGACATGAAGGAAATTTCCCACCCACATGACCACATAATGTTTTGAATATTATTTTAAAATTTTCCTAGTTTATTTTAAAACAAAATGTTTTCAGAAAAATTTGATAAATTTTTTTATTTTTAAAATTTATAAAATGTTTGTCAAATTGAAAATGGTATTTTCTTGAAGAAATGTTTTAGTAATATATTTAAAGTATTTTCTTCCATATTAATATCATTTGTTGAATCTTATTTTGATGGAGTACTAGAATGATAAAATATAACATATTTATTTTTATGGTTTATTTTCATCTTGACTGGGGAAAGTACAGATATTCCATATGTTAGTTCTTCCAATACATGCAATTATTGATTTTTATTGCATATTAATTTAGTTTCTTATTAATATAAGAAATTAATTGTATACAGTATGTGATGGTCGGGTCATAATAAATCCAATTTATTCATAGGTAGGTATCATGAGACAACCTATTTTGGGTTTTGATCGAGGCCTTGCCAATTTATTTTTAGATTTTTTAGCACAATGACTTGTTTATATTTTCAGATGTCATATCTAAAGCCTCAATAGTAAGTTATAGATGTCTAAAATTAAGAATTCTATCATTATAAAATTAGTTATTGATCTAAATAAGATTATTCTATTTATTATAATATCCATAGATATGTTTCTATCTCATGATATTATTTATATGTAATTATTTTATCATCATTTATTCTTCCTATATTATTTTTACCTTATTTGGATTCTATTTTATGAATACCCTTATTAAGAATATGATCTCACCCCTTTCGTATTTTTCATTTACCCATGATACATAGAAGTGTTTTATGATTTATATGTAGGGATATTATAAATGGTACTAGGATGTCTCAATGAAAATACTGTGTTTTATTTTATGTTATCATCTGTAAATGTGAAACTGAAGTATGTATTTTGATATCCAATACTACTAAAATATTCATTCTATTAGGATGAGATTATTTATATCTAGTTATAATGTAATAAATTACCCACTAGATCTAGGATACTAGGGTTGGAGTAATTATAAGTGGTATGAGAGAAAGATTAGTAGAAACATTGGGAACTTGATTTTGGAAAACATAGATTAGAGAATGATACCCTATGATATACATTGAAAATATTACTAATGAAACCAATATTATGACATTAAGATTTTTTTATATATAACTTTTCAATTTATTTTAAGTGTTTTACTAATTTTTAAATTATATATTATTATTCATAATTTTATGAGCTAATAAAGTATATTAAATTATTTTTAAAATTACCCTAATGGTTGGAATATAAACTATTTCAATGCATATAATACATTTAGGTATTTCCCTCATAGAAAATATATTTAAGATGGAGATGGAGATGCAATTGGAGATGAACTAATTATAACTATTTTGGGAATATTGACTCAGTACATGACCAATAACCTTTCCAATATGAATTAGCATACTGATCAACAATTGGGTGTAACAATGATAGATTTCCTTGGGCACCAATGAACTATAATATTTAATGGGGCTAGAAATACATTTCAATATGAGAAACAGATAATTTCCTTAGATAAGATATTTCTTTCATTAGAAAGTAATGTAATGAAGAATTATTTAATGGAAATTCATTTTATATTAGTGGATGTAGATCAATGGTTGTAATTAAATCAAAACACAAAGGATAAAGACTAAATAACAATCCTGGAATGGAAGGATTTTAAATAAATTTTATTGTAAAAACATTTTTTCAAAAAAAACCAATGATATGGAAAGAAAATTCATTATTTTGAGATAAAATTAAAAGGAAAATCATGTTATGCATGAATCAAGTTTTACAATGTTATGAAGGAATTCCATAGAATACATATATTATTTAAAGACAAATATTGATCATTTCATTGATGGGATAAAGTAATTCCTTAAAAAGAAACTAGTCTATCAAGAATTATCATCGCATGGGGATATAATATCATATGATATCAATACAGAGAAAGGATTCTAAATTTCTTCTAGATCTAAAAGAAAGTATGATAAGAATATGAAAAAAGAAAAAAATTGGATATGAGGAAAAAGATAAAGAAGTATTATTAAACATGTGACATTTTTTTAAGGAAACACCATTATAAAATATTGAAGGGAATGATAATTTTATAAAATTGTGCATATAAATAACATTAGAAACACGAATTAAGTTGTAAGATATAATTATCTAATATTTAGTGTTTCAAATGTAAGGTGATAAATCACTATAAAGAAGAATACCCCAAGAATCATGAAAATATTTCTTAGAGGAAGAAAAAGGATCAATGTAAATATTATTTTATTATTACAGCCAAAGTGGAATGGTTAAAATGATTGTGTATTTTAATTCAATAATTATGTCGTAGAGGTATTTTATCAATGAAATTGATGTTATAAGAATCATGAAATGTATAAGGATTATACTGCGCTAGATTAAATTTTAGGTTTTGAAAACATATATTTAATGGTATAGGTATGAAAGAGAATTTATATAGTGGCACAATGATATTTTCAAAGAAGACATGAATAATGGAATGATAACACTAATTTTTAGTTTATAATGTTTTATCAAGATAAATAGAAAATAGGAATTGGAGAAGTAAATGGGCTATTATTGGTGACATTGAAAATAGTCAGTGATTTGATGAATAAGTAATTAAAGATGTATTTTACTATATTTAAAATACTTATTAAGTACATTTTATAATTATTGATTTTATTTAATGGAATAAAAATACATTTATTTATTGTAAGGATAATTTTTTTTATCAAGGATTTATGTTGATTTAATTTATTACCATGTTTTAGTAGAATATTTAATGAAAATATTTACACGTGACATTATGATCTACTATATTGGGGATTAATGATAAGATAATTTTGGAAATTTAGTGACTGTATCTTTGAATTTTTGATGTTTTTATGCTCATATTTGATAATCCTCAATGATAAATACTTCCGTAATGGATTAAGTTGAACAATGTATATTATTTTCAGTAGTTAAAGTATGATTCATAATATTGGATAATCTGTACTAACCATTACTATTTTTTAAATATATAATATATGAATGAATGATTTTTGGATCTTATGTCTGTTTAAATTTTTTTTAGTTAAAAATATCATCTCAAATATGGATTTTCTGGCATAAGAGATGAAGTAGAATAGATTTATTCACAACGAAAGGCTGAAATTTTGATAATGACATGGAAAGAAATCGTGTAAGATTACTTTCTCATTTATTTACTAGGATATTAAAATAATCCATCATATTTAGGAAACATTACTTGAAATAAAATATTTTATTTGTTTATTTTCCTTATTGAGAAATCAATGGCCATTTAATTCATCACTGATTTACAATTTTTTTATGGTTAACCTAATCATGAACATGTTCTATTTCACTATCTATTAATATTGAGTGTCAGTTTTTTATTTCATATCTATATTTTCATTTCCCACTATTTTATCTTATTTTGAAACTTATTTTTGCAGTTACATGATTACTTCCCTTTCCATCTTTATAAGATGAAGTTTTCAAACCCTTTTTATTATGTGGGTTTACCACAATAGAATTTTCTAGTGAAAAAACAATTTATTATCTAGAACATGTTAAATTTATGAAGAAACAATTTATTGATGGGGGAAAATGTAACATCATTATATTTTAATGGAACGCTATGTTTGATAGCGTACGTAACACGAAACACCGAGCATAAAAGAATCATGAAATATTATTAATTAAATTTGAGTGTCATAACCTAGAAAGTTAACTACAATATATGAATAAAATTAAAAAAATTATTATATTTATATTAAGGTCCTACTTAATTTAAACATTTTGATTAATTCATAAAAAACAAGTACACAATTTTCATTAATGTTATTTTATTCTTTAAAAATACAATTTCTTCTAAAATATTTTTTTACCTTCATCGAAAAATATTATAATTAATAATAAAGACATATATATATTTTATTTTATAAAAATAACATCACATTTTAAATCAAAATATCAAAATTATCTAAGGGTGAAATGTTTTGATTTTTACGAAAAGATTGAATTTACAATGAATAATAAAGAATATAGAATTTTGTTGAAACCGTTTATTTTTTCAAACCATTAAGAAGTTACATTTTTTTAAATTAATTTCAAACTATTATTAGTTTTATTAAATAATTAATTATACAATTATGTTTATTATTAACAATTTTTTGATTGGATTTAATATAAATATATTTGTATATCTAAAAATTCATTTTTTTGGAAAAATATTTTTCATCGTGTTTTTCTTGTTTTATTGAATTTTCAATTCCACCACTTATATAAATTCAATTTTATAAAATTTATTCCAACCGTTTAACTAGGATTTTCAAATTTTTTAAATATGGGCCATTTATTTTTGGTAAATATAAATAGTATCTGTGGTAATATTTATTACCTTAATAAATGTTAAATCAGGTTAATCTTGATTAAAACTAAGTGACAAGGAAATAATATTTCATATTAATTGTTATTGGATGAAGGTATTATACCCTTATCACATTAGTCTTCAAATTAATATGTTTAAAAGACTCTTTTCCAAAAAAATAACCAATATAATATTTGAATCTATGAAAGTTACAAAATATCACTCTTTTTTGTTTTAAATATTTATTATATGTCTAAATAGGGACATAATTAATTCATGGATGAAAATAAATATCAATTTTATGAATAATGAAATTATATTCAAGTTGAAATTTTATTTCTAATTTTTAGTGATTATATAATTATTTTAAATTATTTTGGAATATTAATACTGTATTTATTCAATTAATAAAAAATTAAAATAAATGATATTCAAAATATTAAAAGTGATATAATTCGAGTGATTTATAGAGTTAAACAAATTTTTATATACAAATATGAAATATTAGTGATGTATAAATTAAATTTATTTAAAATCCAACACTTTTTGTGATGTATTTGTAGATTAATTTAATAAATAGTGTCAAAAATGGCAGTAATGATAATTTATCAAAATAATATTTTATTAAACTATTTAAAAAATAATGAAAATATTGAAAGAGGAAGAGGGGTAAATATATAGCCTACATTATCATCCATTTTACATTTATTATTACATATTTTCCTTATGTGTAAAATTATATCTATATAAGAGTAAAAATATGTTACCAGTGTTTGTTAAAATAGGATAATTAATGGGTTAAACCAAATGATATGGTTTAAAACACCACATTAACCAGTAATAAGTTTAATGGTTGATGATATTCCAAAAATATACTATCCTAGGTTCGAACAAATATCCATTTGGATTGAGAATGAATTTAATATAATTTTATATTTTAAGAAAATCTAAAACTGCCCCTCACCTCAATTATAAAATGGGACATCCTCCCTCACTTCTTTGCACCACATTTTGACTTATATCTTGACCAACCTTGAAAATTTCCACTCTCATATTACATATCCAAATTATAGAAGTACTTTTTATTTTAAAAATTCCAACCTTATGACCCTTAATAGAATATTCAAATGGGTTTATTAAAAGGATATGTAATCGCCTTAACCGATCATATTCATTTTAATTATTATTAACCTAATATAAATATATTGTATTTATCATAAAATAATAAATTTAGTATTATAAATATATTTAAAATATATTATGATTATGAAATCATCATTATCCACCAACTTTATCATCAAATATAAAACAAATGCATCACACGTGAATACATACAACATACCATATCCATGTGGAGACAAAATTCATTATACCCCTGAAATTATAATATATCATAAAAATTAATACCTTCCAATCTATTGGAATACAATAACGTCACTTGTGCGTGTGTGTGAACTACCACCTCCACGAAGAGATGTGTGTTTTTTAATATTCATTTTAATTGTATTGTAATAAGGATTTCTTTGATGAGTATATATAATATATATGATATAATAATGATTATTTATTTGGTAATTATTATTTAAATTTATTTTCTTCCATCTATCAACAAATAAAAACAACGTTCATGTGTACGTATAGTCTACTTTCTCAATGAACGGTGTAATTCATTTTCTTTATATAACATTTATGGATGACTCTAAATATTTATATAATTTATATATATTATATTTATATCCTGATAAATTTTAGTTAGATTCTGGAACTATTATTTAATTAAATATACCAAAACAACCAAATCAAAATAACCATGAAAAACAAAGCAACTATCTCTTGAAATAGAGTTTTAAATACAGAGTTGTTAATAAATGTGTGATAAAAGGATACATGTAAATAATATATGGTATTATATATATTAATATAGTTTTAGAAAATATATATAATAGATCTATATTTATTATACTAGAGGTTATAACACATTCTATAGAAGATGGACCTAATGTAAATGTTTATTTCTCAATCTAATCATTATTCGATATTGTTTATGTTTAAGTCTCCGTTGGGGGAATTGATTGATATTTATAACATGAACCCAATAAATTTTATTATCCTCTACTTATTGATGAATTTTTCATTTAATATTTCTATTTATTATCTTATTTTTTGTAAAATTACGGAGAAAATGTTTTCTATAAATGATGACATCATTTATCTCTTCGATCAAATATACTTTTTTATTCCATTTTGATGTTTTATTAAAATATTTTGAATAATGTTTAAAAAACGGTAAAAATAATTTATTAAATATATTTTTATCCATTTTTTAATTTTTATAAAATGTTTTTAAATGTAATCATCTTGAAAATTTCCGAATGAGGTTCTTTTTGACTATACAAAAAATGTGAATGAAATGTTTTCTTTTAACTTATACGACATGAATAAAATTTACTGCCATCATGACCGCTCAATGTATTTATGGATAATTTGAAAGTTTTGATGGTTCTTTTAAAATAAAATGGTATCTTTAATATGTGTTAATTCTTTACATTTTAATATTAAAATAATTAATTTTTATGTGAAAAGGGTATTTTCCTCCTGATATATTCCAGTAATCTCTTTAATGATTTTTATCTATGTCAACATAATTTAATAAATATTATATTTAAGATTTTATATAATGATAAAATTAAGTATATTTATATATATGGTTTATTATTATATTCACTAGGGAAATTATTGATAATTCAAATGCTAGTTCTTATAATATAGATAATTATTGATTTTTAAGGAAAATTTATTAAGTTGGTTATTAATATGAGGAATGCATTAGTCAAAGTAAGTGATGGGATAGGCCTGATATATCTCTTCAATGCATAACATGGTCTCATGTGACCAAAAATAATTTGTTTTAGTATAGATATTACCTATTTATTTTTAGATTCCCTGGCTCAAGGCCTTCATGATGTTTTTAGATTTCCTAGCCGAGGCCTCTACGAAATGATTTATATGTCTGACAGTATAAATACCTTCACAATGAAATTTGTTATTGATTTCTTCTGGTTATTTATTTTTTATGATATCCATATATAATTTTATATCTTATGATATTATTTATATGTAATTATTTTATCATATATCAATTCTTTCCATATTATTTATGTATTATTTAGATTTCATTGTATGCATACCATTACTAAGCATCCGAGAAATCCCTATTTTTTTGTTTTATATCGATACTAAATTAGGAATAATTTTATGATTTACATGAAGTGATATTATAAATCGAAATATAGGGTTGTTAATTAAAATTATATGTCGTATTTTATGTTTTCAAATATAAATCTGAAACTCAAGTATGTATCTTGTTTTCAATGACTATTAAACTATTTGGTCCTTTTGAATGCGATCACTTATATCTAGTGCCAATGTAAAAAATTTAGACATTGGATCTAGGATACTAACATTACGTTACATACATAATTTAATATTTTTATGAATTAAAAATTATAATTACATTATTTATATTTAAATCTTTCATTTAATTCCAACTATGTCTTTTTCTTCCCTTATAAAAGGAAACCACTTCTGTAATTACTTTATACCACATTAAAAATTCTAGTTAGACCAAAACCCACCCAATTATCTTCTCTAATTCTGTATCCATTCATTATTTGTGATTTTATTCGAAAAATACCATTATATTATTCCTTATGAAGGGATATAATTGAGGCATATTGAAAAAGAAGAAATCATCCTACTCAGCCCATTTTAATTTATTTCCAATTCTAAATCTTATAAATATATGGTACTCATCATAAAATAACAAATCTAGTAACCCCAATATACTATATTTTTATTATGATTTTTAACCACCTTTATTCACTCTCTTTTCCATTAAATGGGAAGTGGAAGAAAGACGCATGTGTACATGTGGTCTACCGCCTCCACATAGTGATATAATAAAATTTCCATCACCATTATTATGGATGTTTATTGTTATGGGTTTAATATTTATGTATGTTATTTATAATAGTATTATTATTTCTTAAATATAATATCATATATACCTTCTTACTTTATCATTTTTTGAAAGATATAAATTTTTCTCTTGCACACATGTGGACGACCACATCTATGATGTGATGTGATTTGTTATTTCATTATGCATGAAATGTTTGGTTATAAGGAAGTTTTTAATTACAATATATGATATATATGATAAAATAATGATTATAAAGAAGACGAATGATTATTTACTTTACTTTATTTCCTTCCACCAAATAGTGATAATAACTTTGATATGAATGTGTGGCATATCATCTCCATGAATGATGTAGTTTTTTTTTCTATATCAAACTATAATTTAAGAGTATTAATATACATATATATTGAACATAGATGATATTTATATCACTATTGACATTTTTTAATTCATGTAACCATGATAAATGTTTAAATACCAGAACTAACATACCAAAATACTCATGAAAATTAAAATAGTTAACACCAAGATATGGAAATTATAACTGTAATGTTAAATATATTTATGTTGAAATACTATAATTAAATCATATATGATATTAAAAGTAAGTTAATGTATCTAATATTGATGTAAAATAGTTCTCAATATATTATAAAATATGTTACTGTTATTTTGAAGCTAGTCAAACTCATGGTGAGGGATTTATTTTATAATCACATTATGTATCATAATTATTTATGATTAAGATACTGATTATTAAATTTTAAGAACTAACCATAAAAAATTTCATGAATTTTATTATCCTCTATTTATTTCTATTTGTTACATGTTCCAATTTAAATTTTCACTCTTTATGTTTATATGATATTGAAATAATATTTTTAATTAAAATAAACATTATTTCTCTCCCTGACTGAAAATCCTTTTTAAGATATATCCATTCTTTTGAAAAATGTTTTAATAAATTTATTCAATATTATCCAATGATTTTTAATTTCATTTTTACCCATGATTTATTTTTCATAAAATGGTTTAAATGTAACTTTATTATTGTTTTCTGAATGAGGTACTATGGAATATGTTTTGAAAATGTGAAATAAATAATAATTTAGAATATATGACATGAATGAAATTTCCCACTGTTACCAAAACTCAATGATTTTAATCTTAAATTAAATGTTTCTAAGAATATTTTCAAACAAAATATTTTCATTAATATTCAAAAAAATTATATTTTAAACAAGTGATTTCTATGTGAAAAGGGTATTTTTTCCACAAGAATTATTCCATTGATATTTTAATGGAATTTTTATTCTATGACAACATCCTTTGATGTTAGATATGATTTACTGGGAATTAGATCCAATAATACCATACTTATTCTTTTTCTGTTTATTTATCATAATTATGTTGAGATGCTTATCAAACCCATTTATTTTCCCTAGGATATGCTATGATGAAATGTTGAAATTTTTTGGAAACCTGTTTATTTTTTACAGTTATAATAAATGATGAATATTTTATGATTAGATGGCACAAATATGAGTGGATATAATTTTGTGATCGGTGGGACTATAATTATATATCCTTATAATGCATTGGAAAAAATGGATAGCTCACACGATTATAAGGACTAGAATGTGGAGTAAATGAAATTTAGTATGAGACTTTGTACACCATGATAATCATAAGAGTGGACCTTGACTATGGATATATAGGAATGATAATTAAAACCAATAGACTATTATAATTTTTAGTGATTCATAAATATGGAAATGATTCTCTATGCTTATTTTTATACCACAAACCTATTTTTATATCAATGTTATGATCTCATGGATCATGTTATTTTTTTCTCTATGACTCATGTGTTATAAACTGGTAAGACTTATTCCATGATTTAAGATTTTCATTTACGATATATTGGATATTATTTTTAAATTATAAAATAATGTTTTCAAACCCTTATGATAATGCAATTATTACTTGACCATTGATATCTCCCTTGGTTTTCCTTATTGAGCATATGATCTCACACTTTCTTATGTTTTTATTTACCAGTTTATGAAGAATTTTTTTAAGTATGAAATGTCTATAAAAGGTTTTAGTTTATAAAAACTATGTTGGAGATTATATATATTTCTTGAGAACAAGTTGTTAATATTTTCAAGTTTCTAAATAAACTATAAAAATATTATTCTGGTGTGGATCATTATAGTAGGTATTGAATATTCATATAATAAGATACAATACCGAGGTATTAAAAGTATTATTCTCTATACCACCCACATATTCCTCGAGAGACAATGTAAGATTGATTTATGGTGTTTATATTATTTACTTTTAACATTTTACCCCAATTAAGTCTTAACATGGTAATAAATGTTTTACCTTATTAACAAAAATTAATGAAAATAATTACTATTAGCTAATTATACCTAATTTTAAACTTATGATTTCAAATTTTGGAATCAATTTAACATGTAAACTTTTGATATGTTAGATAAGTTATTTTTACAAAAATAAAACATAACCATAGAAACATATATTTCAGAGATATAATGTTTTACCCTTTATAAAAAATTGGTTTGGGGCCAATAGCAATTTCTTAGTCATAAAAAAATAACATCATTTAAAATTGGGAATAGAGGAAACCCAAAACATGTTCCATTGGTCCATAGGCTCATGTTCATGTGAGAAACATGGACCGAATGAACTAACATGGCCCAAAGGACCCAATTACATGAAGTATTAAAATGAATGGTCAAAAGGCCCACTAGTATAGGATTCTATAAGCCTATGCTAAAGGAAGAATAAATTTCACCACCTTATAAATGACCTGAGAATTCAAGTGGTAGGATGTGTCATTCCAAACTCCATTAAAATGTATCTACACCCACTTCATGTCATTACACGTTTTTATATTCAAATATTAGACCATTTTGGTCTGACACGATGTGGAATAGAAACCCTCCACCCCACACTAACATGTGGGGGAGGACCATATTATAGGAGGAGTAACAAATGACATGTCTCACCACACCTATCACTCTTAAATGTTACCCAAATAATAATGACCGCTAGGATTTCATTGAATTATCAACCAAATTATCCACTTAAACTGACTGAAATCAATGTTTGGAAAGGCATATGGAAGGGTTCCCACATATTCCACGAATAATGAAGTTAGATGGATGAGAGATAGGTTTCAGCACACCCATCACAATTTTTTGGCCTCCAACTTAGTGGCACTTGTAATAAATTCATGTTGTAACACATTCTAAATATATAAATTCATTTTATTGGTCCCTTCATGAAAACTAAAATCCATAAAATGAAAATTACCATAGATCCAAGAATAATCTAAGAAGATACCTCTCGAATCAGTATGAGAACCACTAACCTCTGATTGAATTCTCATCACAACCACTGATGATTTCTGACCTAGGGCTTACTCTACACCAAAGCACCTGTGTGATTCCCCCTCAATAACCAGCCAGATCCCTTTACCCCATATCGAACCAAGGACAACATTACATCATTACTATTGAGAAAACTTGTGCCAATAGTGACCACCCATTGTACTTGTCCCCAAGACCTGCAAGAATGGAAGAATGAAAAAATATGGAAGATCTATAATGATATTAGATCTAGAGAGTAGGAGGCATGCTAAAAATCATCACACAACCAGTGATGGAATATCCACCAAAATATTAGTCTGATCAAATAAATGGGACATAACAACTAGTAGAGGAGAGGAAACCATAAGATGCCATTGATGATAATAAATAGACCTCATGTAAGAAATGGGAGCTCTAAGATGCATCAATGAAGATCCATTGATAGAAGCTTCCTCCAAGACTCATCCAACAAATCCCAATTCATCAGTAGATAATGAAATGAGCAGGATAATAATGTTTCTTGTTTCCTTGAGGGACTGAGATGAATACCCTAGAGAAAGTGATAACCATAACGTGAAAATTTTTCACCATTAATTGGATATCAAGGGAGGATTATTTTAGGGAGTAAATTAATCTGACCATATAAATACCTAATTATAATAATATATTTAAATTTTTTTTTATTAATGTACCATTTTAATTTGGTTTTAAAATTATTAAACAAATGCTTATATGTTAATAAAATATATTAATATTTATGTTTTTATTCCTTAAATATATTTATTATTTATGAAATTGGAATTTAATGATATAAGATAAGATTACATAATGATAAAAGCATACAAAACATAATTTTCATAAAAACCGTATTTTTCATATGAAAATCAATATTTTTTAGAAAAAACTAAAAATTTGAACTGATTAAATTTTTAGGAAATAAATGTAATTTTTTTCTTATAATTTTATAAAATAAATATTCTAAAACTTATAAATTTATCTTTTAAAATAAAATTCAAAATACAATGAAAATAACATTTATTGAAAATATCATTTTTAATATTAAATCATATTAATTATTAACCTTCAAAATATTTAACTGTTTTTATTATATCAGCCTTTATTATAGATATGTTAATATCTTTTTGTTAAAATTATTTTTTTATCATTAGGTTTATAATTTAATGATGGTTAATGAACATCACACCTACTTAATGGTTTCTGTTATATCGGGCCATTACACTTTTTCCTATAGACAACCCTACATTGAAATTTACAATAGTATCATTGGTGTCTTCCCTTCTTCATGGATTCATTTGGTGATATTATATAGTGTATATAACAGTTCCCATTTATTAAAAAGGCTATGAACTTTTTACACAACCAAATTTAACATTAGAGATGATAATAAATCATATATTAGTCAATATACCTAGTGTTTCCATGGTGGGGAGCTAGGCCCCAGAAGAGGATCATAGCAATAAGAATAACAACCACCAGATGCAGAGTGAACTAGATTGGAAGAATGACAGAGTATGAAAACTACCATCAGGACTAGACACCATTTATCCTTTTATAGGGAAATGCTAGGCGATCAAAAAATCAAGGTGGGGAGCTTTGGGATCAATGATGCATAAGCTAGGGAGGAACAGTTCTGGATGGTTGTGTCTATGGTTCATGTATTGGGCATGGTATACCTTTGGTCCTTAGGGTCATTAATTTATAATTCAAGTCCGTACTTGACCCTTGGGCCTACAGGTCATGTAAGAGTTTCTGTTCAACCATTAAAAGAGGGATTATCCATAATAAAATAAAAATGAAGGCCTTCGGGCCATTCATGACCAAGAAAAATTATTCACTTTAATTATATGGCTCATAATGGTTGGAATCATGTGTTGTTTCTTGGTTGGTGTGGTGGTATTCCTTTTTATATTTATGTGTACCATGAATTAATAAGTCAAACCACATATATAATATAATTCAATAATTAAAATAAAAATTATATATGGAGAATATGTTATAGTTTGTAGAATTATCACACCACCTTATTGATCCTAATTATTATATTTGGTATTTTTTTTCATTTTTTATCTTAGTTTCAAGTCTTTTTATTTTAAATTTGTAGATAAATGGGGGTTCCATTAATGAATTTTCTCCTCAAAAAATTTATTATAACTTATGTGGATTAATTGTGGAAATCCTGTATTTTAGTTATAGGTGTGTTAATTTTTAGAGAATAGTTATACAATCTACACAACCAAACTTTTAATCAAACCTTATGTTTAGTTATTTCCTTCTATAAGGCTATAGTAGTGTTTGGAACACCATACAGCCACACCATGCATGAAACACTCTTGGATTTTCAAATAATAATTTTGGGTTTGATAGAGTATATGACATGAAATACCATACTTATTTGAGAATGTAACACCCACATAGTTTATGATGTATTTCTTTTTAAATAAATTCAATCTCTTTAATAACTTGCGAAACAAGAAACCTCAAGTCTAAATAAACCATTATATTGAATAAAATTATAAACTATCCATTATTTTATTAGGTATGAATAAAATTAACTATATTATTATCATTGTGACTATTAATGGATTATAAATAAAATAATAATCAATAAAAATAAAAATAAATGTTTTCCCAAAAATTTAATTAATTTAAAAGAATGTTTAATCATGCTTTGCACACATTATGTAAAATTAATTTTTACCACATTTAGAAAATTTATTATAAAAATTAAACTTCATAATTGATATCGACAATTCAAAAATATCTTTGGGTAAATTTTTAATTATTTTCTTAAAATATTATTTTTTCGATAAGTAGTGGGAAATACTAATTTTTATTAAAAACCAACTTTCCTTAAACTAATTATAAAGATATATTATATTTTAAATTTATTTTAGAGTAAAAGTAGTTAAAATATATTAAAATATAACTTATTTAGGTCATTTTAATCAATTTCATATTGAATTCTAATATAAAAACCATTTAATATTTAGAATGTTTTCTATGGTAAAACTATTTTTTGACCACTATATGTGTCTAATTTTAAACTAAATTATAAAACATTAGTGAATTGAATTTGAATAATATGATTCATTATTTGGAATAATAATAATTATATAATATAATATGTTAAACATTATTTTTAACAATAATGAATATAAAAAAAGTAAAAAATAGTTATTTTTGTTAAGGAACAAAAAATTTACTAGGGGTTAGACTAAGAAGGAAGGTGTTAAAAATGACCTAAAAAATAAAAAAAACCATTTTAATCACATATTTGGACCTTATAATATATTAGGTTTGACATTAAGCTATTTTTTATGATTGTGTGAAAATAAAAACATGGGTATCACTTTATCTTTTCAAAATTTCATGCACATCATCACACCCACTTGTTAGAAGACACACACTCTCTTCCATTCTTCACACCTCTCAAGACATTTTTTGGAAAATTACTATATATAAATTAATTAATCATATAAAATATTAATATAGGTAATTTTTTGATAATAAATTCATCCAATGTAAGATTTTGGTACAAACCTGAAAAAGTAGTCCGAAAAAGTGGCATTGTTCATAAACGGGCATTTTTATTTTACTTCTTCATCCACCTCGAAAAAATATTATTATATAATGATATTATAATAGAAATAGTATCTAAAATATACTTATATATTATTATGTTAATATAATAACCAATATCCATCTCTTCTTTCATAAAATAGGAATCAAAATCGCCAATCGTGTGTACAATGAATTACCGCCTCATGAAGCGATTTGATTTGATTTTCACTTATGAATTACATTTAATGTAATAGAGATAAACTTAATGAATATAAATGATATTTATTCTATTATATTTATTCTTTAAAATATTATTATCTACTAATTCTTTACCCTTTCACCCATTAAGGAAATGATAAGGTCGCTCGTGCGTACTTACAACCTACCATCTCTACGAAGTGATGTGATCCATTCTCAGTGATAAAATTTCAATAACGATTATAAAATATTAAATACAAAAAATTATATTTATGAAATTAATATAATTCTATATATTATGTATCAATATAATATATTCATGAACCATAACATTGTGATAAAACTCGTTTGAGAGAACAAGGCAGTTAACACATAAAATAATGAAAATAATAAAATGTTATTAAAAAATGGGTGGTTAATTTTTATAAGAATATAGTATATGATATTATAAATATGATTTGTGTTATGTTATAAATTAATAACATGATTAAAAAAATTACACAATAGTTAAATCTTGGTCAATCTAAAGTAAGCGTTAGGTAAGGGACTTTGTCTCAATTTCAATTCATTGAGATATATTGTAATGTTATACACCCAATTTCACTTATATTGTGTATATATTACCACTTGAAAATGTAATATCATGAATTAATTATACAATAGGGTATTTTATGTTTTAATTTTAATTATTTCATTTAAAGGGATTTGACAGGAAAATTTCCATTTGGTAATGAATTTAATTATAAAATTTATTTTCATTGGGTTATATTACTTATTCATTATCTAGGACAATGTAAGATTATGTGCGTAAATAATTTCTACTATATTATGTTTTATTTATAATTTATATGTGGATTTACATTTGATACACATACTGAATTAATTTTATGACTCTCACTTCAACGTTATGATCTTTGTTAGAGATTATTGTTTTAATGTCATTTTAAAAGGGATTTTTTTATACATGAATTTCAATTATAAAAAACTATTTCATCATTGAATAATAAGAAATTTTTTTTATCCATTGGTTATAAATTATTTTTAAATTAATATTTCCATATTCATATTTTAGTAATTAATAAAACTAAGAATTTGTTTTAATAAAATCCGACTTCATTTCTATCTTCAATAAAAAATTATTATTTTTTAAACCAGTTTTCCAAATAAAATTTCAATTTTTTTCATATTCTCAAAATGATTTATTAACAAAAATTATAAAAGTATGAATTTTTAATTTTTTTAATGAAATATTCATGTGTTCTTCCCAGAATTTCCTGTTTCGATTTTTCTGAAAATCTAAAATGAATTTTGTTTTAATATGTACGATTTATAAAACATTTACACCGTCATGAACAATAAAGGTTTAAAATATTAAATTATATGTTTTAATGGTAATTTTCAAATAAAATGGCTTTCAAAATATTTTCTAAACTATTTATTTAAGAAAAAATTTAAAGTGAAAAGGTTATTTTCCTTAATAATGTTTTGAATGAAATTTTTATGGTATTTATTTTCATCAATGGAAAAAATATTTTATTATACTTATGACCCACTAGGGTTATGTTTTACTGATACCATCCTTATTATTTCTCTAGATTGTTTATGATCTGTTTTACCATGTAAATTATTGACATTCCATTTATTGATTAATTTTTGTACTCATTATATTTCCATTTAAATATTCAATTTATTACAATGGTTATGTTTTAAATTTACCCTAAATATCCATATTATTTATCATGTATTTACATATTTCGTAAAAAGTATAAAATTTAAACATATGGTTTTTCAATATGAAATTTATATGACTGACTATGGAAACTATTTTTAATCCATGCTCATTATGTGATACATAAATTTATTGATAAGTCATTTTGTTCATGAATTAAATAAATAATTTGATATATGAGAAATGAATTGAACATGATGATACATGTGATATATAGTTATAGATATCCCCTTGATGCATCAAAAGGTCTCATGATATAAATCTGTTGTATAAATCAAATGGGGTTTCACCCATAATTTTAAACTGTCTTTTAAAAAGTATTGACAGTATAGAAATCGTGATGCATGTGGTCATGATGTCAAAAAATTATTCATTTCCTTTATTTATAATTCAGTTTTTTTTATAATCCATAATTTATTTCACATTAATATTATCTGTCGATGCTTTTTATTATTAATTTATTGATTAAATGGAACGTGCTTTCAGTTTTTTACCTTGATCTATTGAATATTATTTATTTATTCATGATAGCTTTTACTCTTTGTAAAATTACCATAAATTTTTTATGTCACCCATTTCTTATGTTTTATTTTACCGAGGATAACAGAAAGTGTTTTGTGATTTATATGCAGGGAAAAGCAAAGGAGAAAAATGATGCTCTCAATAAAAATACTATGTATAATATATGTTTTAAAATTTAATGTGAATTTCATGTACATATCTAGTTTTCCAGGATTACTATACTATTTAGTCCCCGAGGATGCGATTCCTTCTATATTATTCCAATGTAACAAAGTAACCAACAACTTCATGATTCTAGGGCTAGGTTTTTATACATGGTGAAAGACCCCATATTTTTTCATGTATATCCTCTTTGAGTTTTTCAATTGATCATTGGTGACTGAGTATCTTTCAGAGATGGAGATACATTATTGGGTAGAATGATCTAAATTTAAGGTATATATGTTTGTTTGAATTAATGTATTATGGATATAAATGTATTGAATGGTTTTATAAGGGCTTTCTATTGTTTGGAAGGCTATAGAGGTGGTTTGGGTCCATATGTGGAATTTGTTCTCCAAACATTATTTTGGGTGTTTATACACTATGAACATGTTACACAACATGTAACTACTACAAAACA
This sequence comes from Viscum album, assembly GCA_963277665.1. Taxonomy (NCBI): domain Eukaryota; kingdom Viridiplantae; phylum Streptophyta; class Magnoliopsida; order Santalales; family Viscaceae; genus Viscum; species Viscum album. The sequence goes on along the minus strand of OY728145.1, from coordinate 1,802,875,194 downwards.
TAGTGTGAACCAGTAAAGGGCATGAACTAGTTACACGCCATGTAATTTGTTCACACCATGTAAAAGTCGACCAGGGTTAAATAATAATACCAGGTGATAAGTTTTTCAGTGTAACCCTTTAAAAAGGAATACCCAATGTGTAAATGGATTACACACCGTGTATTTATCACAAGAAACAATTTTATATTAGTATAATAGATGATTTATTTTTCATTCCTTTCTTTCAGCCCCTACTCTTGAACTAGGATGGATTTCAGGTGATTTTGGATTGTCGTCCTCCCTTTCAAGTTTCCTTTTTGAGAAAATCAATCCCTAATAAGTTGTTTTCTTTAGGTTTCCCCTTATTTCACTTTTTTATTAGGCTATTTCATTATAATATCTTAAAAGTTTTCATTTTTGGTTTTGATATTGATCTATTATGATATAGGATACTTTTTCGATCATTTGTTCCTATATTATTCTTTTTAATTACTGTAGAAAGTATTGGTTGATCTCTAGTTAAAGGTTGAGGGTATAAACCATAAACTTATGGCCTATTTAATTTCAAGGAATGTGACATTTTTCAATTTCTCTAACATATCTTTCCCCTAAATTTATTAAATGATGATTTATATTATTATTTTGAATCCCTTTAGATACAATTAGTAATTGACCTAGCTTATAGATACCATTTGGGTGAGAGAACCCTTGTTTAAAAATGAGTTGACTAATGGATTAATGTTTCTTTAGTAGGAGATGAGATTTGGGTAAATTCTTTATATATATTTCTATTGGGTTGTATTTTTTATATGAAATGACTCGAATGTTATTATGTTATGACCATATGGTAAAAAATATGTGTAATTGAAAGATAAATGGTAATTTTTTTATTTAATCGTTGATCAGAATGATGTGATATTGCGATATCCATTCTAATATGCCTAGTGATACATGTTTAAATGATTATATTGCAAGTTATAAATAATTATTTATTCTATAATGATTCTATACTAGACATAGTCTTGATAATTTCTAAAATGATTATATATCGGGCCAAACCCTTATACATGATGAAATGATTATATATTGGGATTGGTCCTTATACATGCTAAAACACTTATATAATGGGCTTGGCCCTGATACTTGTTGAAATTATAATATACTAGACTCAGCCCTGATTTAGTTCTAAAATTATTATATAGTGGGTTTTGACCTGTTTTTGTGTAATTTATACCATGGTTATACAGTTATGGTTGACATGGTTATGAGATAAGCTCAGAGACTTTTTGGAATGGAGTTGAAGTAGGTTATGTTTTATACTATCGTTATAGGGTAATGGTTGGAATGATCATAAGACATGATTAGAGATATTTCGGCATGTTTTTGAATTAGGTTAATGTGGTATTAATTTAGTTGTTAAATTAATTAATACAATTGTTTATTAAATTACTTCATTCTCTTACTATCAACAAGGTTATGTTAAGAAACTGTGGTGTCGACCTACTGAGTTATACTCACACCCTTTTCGGGCTACCATTTGGTAGCTGAGTATATTACATGGATCATTGTTTAGACAAGTGAAAAGGACCTTGATGTTGATTTTTAGCTGCTGGATGGGATGAAGTTTGGAGATGAGACCGACATGGGTCTCGAAACGTGGGAATTTTGATTTTTTATTTGTGTAGGCTACTAATTTATTTTAATTTATTCAGGTATGAAATTTAGTGACATTATAGTATGAAATTACATTTTTTTTAGTTATTAGATTATTCAGATGGCTTTGATTTTTTGTGTTTCCACTATATTGTACTATTTTTTATTTCAACTACAATGATAATTATTTCTTTATTATTTTCTATTTTCTACTATGTTATAACTCTGACTAGGGAGTATAGTCTCCCTACTATACTTATTACACCCCCAATACTATTCATATGCCTATGGAATATGGGGGGCACATTTGAGGTCTCAAAACCAACTCATTTCGGTCACATGATAGAGCTTCATTCCAAACGATGTTACAAAGTCATATCAATGCCCACAAGGTTTCTTTTTTATTTATTTACAAATTTGGAAAGTTAAAAAGGATAATATGATGTGTTGGGACATGGTAATGATCTTATGCATAGAAGTAGCTAACCCATGTACAAGGGAGAATCTGAGTGACCAAGGATGGGATTGTCAATCCATCTCTTTTTGCGATTAATGATAAACATATGGTTGCTTACTTATGGATTTTTCATCTCATGGTTGATTGTGCGGTCGATCTGAAATGCTCTACAGTATATATAATTATTCTTACAGTCAATTCATTCATTTTTTAATAAAATTCACTTTCACATTAGATATTTATTGTTGTTCCTCAGGAATATATCTTGAGATCACATTAATCCTTGGAAATATATCTTCAATGGATGATATTAAAGTCATACGGTTTATCTTGTACATTATGAAATTTATATTCCATGAATTTATGATTGATTGACTATCTCGATATTCTTCACAATCTATTATTAAATTAGAAAAATTTAAAATATATTCTCAAAAAACACCATACATGTTACTTAAAACATGGAAGAAACAACATAAAGACTATTTATTATTATTATAGTAAGTAATTATTCAACTAAGTCAACTATATCCACCTATTTATCCTAAAAAACATTGCATAAATATCAATATAAAAATTATAATGATAAATAATTAAATAATATAATATAATAAAACATTAAATTATCTATAATGTAATTTTATTATTTTGTTTATAGGCCATATTTTACCCATATTCCATACATTAATCCCCCATTTGGATTATAAAAAATAATATATAAAAGATTATAGATTAAATATTTAATAAAAAGAATATAAAACAAAAAAGTCACACAATGAAGAATAAATAGATATTTTATTAATGAGAAAAAAGAATACATTGACTCATAGAGAATGTAATTTGAATTTAAATAATCAGGATTCAGAAGAGTATAAGGAATAATGACCTCCTTCCCATTACAAGTAGTATAATGAGGTTGAGGTGTAGGCCAAGGAATAGTAGTAATTCTAGGAATTCTATAGGAATTTTAAACTAGTATGGTCTATGTTAGGGTCTAGGAAATAGTGAGTCCAAATAGTCCCGTTAGAGGTATTGTAGTTGAGGCAGATGTTATAGTTGAGTAATCAATAAAAACTGAACTAAATAAGATGCTAAAATAGATAATAAAACACTTGCTAGAGATTGTGAAATGATGGGAACATTAAGAGGGTGAGCTCCCAAAATGGAGTAATTTTTAATGAATATATAAGTCTCTAATATTTTAGTAATATCATCCATTTATCTTGATCCATGTTCCATAATCTTAAGAAACTCATAATTTTCTAACATAAACTGATTTAGCATAGGATTCATGACTAACAACTACTCTATATTTTATATAAGATGTAGTCAGATAAAGAATATTCAGATATTTAACCAATGAATAATACTAGGTTTTGATATCTTCATTTTTTTAAATTCTTCAAAGATAATACTTTATGGAATCAATGATTACACCCTTGTATTTGAAAATATTTATTGATTATACTCTAATTATATTATATTGTTTTTCCTTATGTGCAAAGACATTCAATTTCAATTGATTAAAGGTATCCATCACATTTTCCATGATATTATAAATTTCGTCCTAAATTAAGATTTAATGATATCCTAATCAAGAGAGACTGGGTAAACATGATATAGAAGAGATATTAAAGGTCTTGAATTATTGGAAATGAAATATATGTACCTTTTATCCATTACAATGAACTCATCTATTAAATCTAATTATATGACTCCAATATGACCTCTAAAACTCTCTAGATGTTTTATAAACCTAAAAATATCATTTTTATATGATATATCTTGATAAAAATATTTGGACAGAGTGTGAAAATACAATCTCAATATTGAAGTCAATATCTTCATCTCTATCATGATTATTTTCTCAACTAATGTATAAAAAATTCGTTTAAATCATCAAGAATATTGTTCCTAAATTATATAAATTTTTCAAAATTCATCAAAAATTTATAAGTGAAAATAGGTCCATCTTGATGAGAAAAATCATAACCATATTGTGGTTGATCATGATCTTCATAAGAATAAGAAGAGGAACTACAATCACTAAACATAAGGGTTTTTCTCTAATATTCTTTAATAAGAGAAAAGATACAAGTGGGTCACTTATCTTCCCTAAGAGGGGAATATGATTCTTTATTACTGCATCATATATCAAAAAATTAGGTTATGGGATATGAATCATAATGAGGTTCATGATAACGGATTCTGGGTATATTTGGGAGAGTAAAGAGTAGAAAAATGTTTAAAATATTCATATAAGAATTAGATCTAGTGAGTCCTTTTAGAATAGATATAGAAGAAAACTATGGCACATTATATTATTTCACTCCTTAAATAGTAGGATTGGAAATTCCTTATGGATTTGGTGAATCATCATTATAGTATTCCTTTCCACCCATATCATTGACATCAATAGAAGTAGATACATCCAAATCAAATAACAAATTATCTAGAGGGGCTTCTTAACTATAGGGTGTGGAATAAAATATGGGATCTCTACTATATCACACATGGGAGGACTATCCTTGATCGAATCCATTTAGTTACCACTCTTTGAGTTAGTGAGACCATGTCTATATGGAAAATATCTTGTAATTATCCATACAGAAGATACAACTATTTATCCTACTATTTCTACCATAAAATGGATTTCTGAAAGTTTTTATACTTACATAAAAATTTCAACAATATTTGGAAATTTTTAAGGAGAATATCGATCTATGAAATCTTTGTAAACTCTTCTAGATTCATCATTTACATCCAATATATCCTGAGATTCACCTTTATTGTAGGATTAATTATAATAGAAAATCTCCTTTCATTCTTACCATGGATCAATGATATCCCTTGGTTTAGTAAGATCTGATATTGGATTAAATCTCTCATATAATATTTTCTCATCAGGTATCCACATCCTCTTCTAGGGATTTCTACTTTTCTTCATTCTTATGTAATTGGTCTGATTTAATAAATCACCACTAGTATATAGAGATATCCAAACCCCTTGAAGAATTTATCATTTTGGTTTATGAATTATTGAAATAAACATTGGTAATATAAGTGTACTAAATCTCAATGTATGTTTTATTAACTCTCCCATAATCCTCATCATGAATCCAGGAAAGATTATTTCAACTATGTAAACCATTATGTAGAGAAATAATTGATATTGATTCCAAATTGATCTAATTTATCCTTTTCTTGGGTAGACAGTACATTATATAATTTTCAAAAATAGCCTAAATTCTTTATCGATCTCATTTTCACAGGGTATTTTATAGGTTCAGTCGTCTATATTCTATTTTAATGAATTTCCCAATCTCAAAAATATGTATTGTTCATAAGATAAATACTATAATATTACTGATACTCTCAAACATGTGTCAAAGTTAATCAATCCGACAACAATACTAAGGAGAACCTACACTCCTGAACATCAATAATATTCCTAATTAAATACTTTCATTCTTCACCTTCAAAAACCATATTTAGGTAAAAATATTTCACCCGAAATATATTAAATAGGTGATTTCATTCCAAGAACCAACTCATCCATACTTGATGAAGAACGAATCTCCATACCAAGGAATCAATCGACCAGAACAACTCTGTATCTAATTCCTTTTGTTTGATGACCTCTATAGATAAAATATGCAGATTCATAAGATTTATGGATTTTATAAATCTAGAATTCACTCTTTTAAGAGATTATAGATAATATTATAATATAAATCTCTTTATTTTGAAAACACATTATTGAGATGCATGCTTCCAAAAGCTAAGGATTTTGTGAATAATGGGTTGAAAAAGGGTTTGAATGATGGGTTGGTTTCAATTAGAAATGAATTCAATTATTGTAATTATAATTTGACAAATTTTACCATTTAGGGATTTTAGTACAGTAACACATTGGTAATTAGTAAAAATAAAACAAAATTGATTAAATTATTTTAAAACCAATACATTATATATTAAAATAAAGTAATTAAGAGATAATTTTATATCAACTAGTCATAGACACACACACACACACACATATATTTTAAAAAATATTAAAAATAATATATTATAAAATGTTATTAACATAATCAATCAAACATAATTTTTTAATATATTATTTATACTCTCAATATTAAAAGTTTTTTTAATATGTCATCTAGATAATGTTCTATAAAATGAATTCAAGAATCAGAAATCATTTTTTAGAGATATATCTTAAAAATTAAAGTTTTTTATCAATTTGTTTTGTCCTAGATTGATATATAGGATTTTTGGAAAATTTAATACTAATTTTTCTATCACAAATTTTAGGGACATTTCTGAAATTTTATTTATCATTTTATAGTTTGTGCTTTATCCACATAATATGAGCACAAAAATGCCTGCATATATGTATTTATCTTTAGATGTGTACAATGTAATAGAATCGTATTTCATAATTCCCTATGAAACATAATACATTCTTAACTTGTGACATATTTAAGAGGATTTTTCCCTATTATTTACATCCACTGAAGTAAACCTCTAAATAACTAATAAGATTAAAATAATGTCATCAATAATAGAATAATGATAAATTAGTAGTATTTTATGGTATATAAAATTTATTTGAAAACTAAAAAATGCAATTCCCTATTATTTTCTTGAAATATGGAACACATAAATAAAATAGACATAATATCAGGCCATATATATTTTATGTAATGTAAAATCTCAATCATATATTTATAATTAATTTAATTATATGCTCTCCCAATTTCATAAAGATCCTATTTATATATTGTGCTCATCAAATTATCAATTCCATTTATTTTACACAAGAAATAACGTTTTAAAATATATTTAGTGTACTTTGGTTTAAAATAATTCCTTAATTTTATTGATGTATTTGAAAACCATGAAATTATTTTAGTTTACCCATCAAAATCATTTAAAATTCAATTTCTGTAAGTTATTGAAAATTTTGTACTCATATAATGTAACGCCCCGACCCCAGTTACCCAGAGTTGGTGCATTATTTTAATACATTAGAATGATTACAAGCAATCAATTTTTGAAAGACCGATTAGTTTAGAAGTCTTGGAAAATAGATTATATACATGAATTTTACATTACACTTCATAACATACAAAACAACATAAATAATCCTTTTATGAATGCGATTATTCCCTTGTCTTAACCCTTCTTATCAATCACAATATACTTCTTGGAATCTTGGGAAAAATGAAACATAGAAAGGGGTGAGACAAATGCTCTGTAAGGGTAAGAAATACAGCGGAAACATTCATAAATAAGCATAAACATTTATGGAAATGTATAACTAAAACAAAAGCCTTTTAAACATGAACTTCAACGTAGTATGGAAAAAATAAAATGAAATAATACCATTTACTTATTCACATAGATATTCTAAAAATCGAATAATCACATGAAATATCAATAACCACTTTCATAATGATGGAATTCATAATGCTAGACAATCATAACCACATAGCCAAGGCCTCATGCCAAGACTACAAATAAGATATTTCCAAGGCCTTGTGCCAAGACACTAGTTTGTCTCATGAGACCTACCGATGCATCGAGGAGCTATAAAAGGGCTCCACCCATCACTTACTAAGTCCAATGCATTCCCATATGAAAAGTTTTAAACATAACATAAAAATTCATATTAAAACTAGCATACGAAATGTCAATACATTCTTCATAAACCATCAATGGTATGAAAATAACACATCGACAGTTAAACATATCACAAATCCTTCAAAACAATACAAAAATTTTGTATCATAATAAATAAACTTCAAATAAACATAAAATCCATCAATGGATATAGACATAGATGAAATCAAAACTATTTGAGAGAAATATCTCTTTTTTTGAAATCATTTAAAAGTCACACATTTATTAAGGAAGTAATTTAAAAGATATTTTTGAATCAAAGTGTCCCATACCACTTCGATACTTTTGAAAAGAAATATCACTTCAAAACATTCATTTCCACATAAATAAATCATTAAAATCATTTTGAAAACATGGAAATTAATTAAAATATTTAGAAAGATAAATCTTTAAAACATTGAAATTCTAAATTTGATAAAGAGTACCTTTCGGAAATTCTTAAAATATTCATTTTAAAATGATTTAAAAGTCACATAATTATAAAATAAAACATTTAAATTGAAAAAATCCTTATAATATTTTAAGGGAAGCTTTGAAAATTTTATAACGGAGGAAAATAGCCACACCCGCCGTATAAGTTAAAAACACATTCTTACCTTAATTCGGTCGAAATGGTTAAAAAGGACCTTGTTTGGAAAATGATGAAATATTCATTTATAAACATCTTATAAAAATTCAAAAAAGGTTATAAATGACTTTAACCCATATTCTGTAAAATAGTAAGAATGTTGTGAAATACACTTTCAAGAAACATGGATGTGGATGATAAAGAGATCCCAGTAGATAATTACATATAAACAACCTCGGATAATGAAGAGATTGTGAAATAAACCCTTACCCTGTACTTTTCCTTTGATGTGGTAGTTTAACCTCCTGTATAATGGTGAAATAATTGTTATCAAATTATAAAATATTATGATATCATATATGATCTTTTAACATTTATTTGTTAATAATATCTTATTGTTATCGTCGTTTCGGGTGTTAACTTACTCATTTTCTTTGATACATTTTGTTACGTAAGTCATTTTTGTCATGGATAGGTTGTATATAAATCATATCTACAATTATATCAAGTCCTTAGATACTATTATTAATCATCAAATCAGAATTAGACTTGAATGGATACGATGGAGAATGAATCTCATCGCGTTCGTGGAGACGGTGGTCCGTACGTACACACGAGCGACAATATCATTCTTTTAATATTAAAATAATATATAATTGGATGGTATGTAATATATACAGAATAATTATCTTGTTAAATTTATTATTTTTATGAATTACACATCATTATTATACCAATCCAAAAAATAATTTATTGAATAACAATTACACCACGACGTGGAGACGGTAAGTCGTACGTACACACGTATGGTGACATGTTATTCAAAGGGTGGATTGAATACTGAATATGGTTGTAAAATATTTTCAATAACGTCACAGTATATATAAGATACTGGAGTTATTATTTTATAATAGTAATAACAACGAAAGAATAAGTTGAAGAAGAAATGAATTTGAAAAAAAGGTGGTGAAAACATTACCTCTTCTTCGGGTTCTTCTTTTTGATTTGATCAAAAGGGCTCCTTAAGAAGGATTTATGATCAATCTAAGGCCTCTAAGTTGTATTGAGGGAAGTTGGGAGAGTATTTGGGCAGTTTTTGGCCGACCCAAGAGGCTTTGAAGGTGTGAAGAAATGAGGAGGAGGAGTTCCCTTTTATAAGAGGGGTGAGGGGCACATTTGGAAAAGCTAGAAATATTAATTTATAATAAATTCATATTTGGTTTCTATTGGATCCAATGTTTATTATTTAAAGTTTAAGGAGGGTATGCGTCGAAAAACACTAAAAAAATAGAATTTATACAGGTTTGGGTTACTATATTAACCTTATCTCTAAGTACTAACTCTAAGTTAATTAGTTTCACTTTTACAATGTCTCTTTGTATTTTTATATTATATGGTTAATAAACATACCATATAAATCCAAGAGACCCCCAAGTGATCCCTTAATGATACAAATATCATTATATAAGTCTCTTTGACTAACCTTAGATTTTTAGGAATTTAATATCAATTAATAATATATTATTTGTTTTAAAAACTCTTTTATGTCAATTTTGACACTATTCAATAGTTGATTTTTGTGAAACTTATAACAGAATGATTAGTTCTAAAAAAGATAATTAAATCAAACCTAATTTGTCATATTATCCTAGAAAAGTATTTTAATTCATTAAAAGTGTCAAATTATATTTATTTCCGTATTTATAATATCAATTATTTTAATTTTTCACTATTATTGTAATTAATGCATCATCATTGTGTCATAAATAAATTAAATTATTTAATATGTAAAAATTACAACTAAAATATAATTATGTAGGAAATCATTTTATCTTTCTAATGAATTTTTATAGTCTAAAATCCAACATTTATAACTTTATGTAAAAATTGTTTTTTTCTAAAAGATATATGCTTGTGTAATTTTTGTATTCATTTTAACTTAATTAAAATAAAGTGTCCCTATCACTTACAAGTGGCACCATGGGGTCCCAAAATGGACCCAAAGATGCCCATGGTCTAACATGTATCAACCAATAAGGTTAGTACACGTTTTAGGGTAATTTTGTATTATTATAATATTATTTGTTTAACCCTTATTTACCGGATTTACCCGTTAACCATTGTAAATAAAATATTTATCGAAGTAATTATTCAAAATGTCAAAAAATAAAAGTTACCTATTTACACAATTTGAACATACTAATTCCAAATAAGGAATCCATTTTTCCAAATTCAAAACACATAAGTGGCAGAAATTAATTTAAAATTAATTCTCGCTATCAAAACAAAAAGCGTGTTTTTAAGATATAATAACTATCAAAAGATTGATACTTGTTTATGTTCGGTTTAATTGTAAAATTATGTTCAATGACCAAAATTGTATTAAATGGTAAAAATATATTCTAAATATACTTTAAAACCACTCAAATTAATAATTTATAACTATTAATTATTTCGATTAAAAAAAGTTGTTTTAAATTAAAATTTAGTAATTTTCACTATTCATCAAAATATAAAAGTTATCTGAAAAGTACCAAAATTTCAACCTAGGATAATTTAGTTATTACAAATCCAAAAATGAAGTCTATTTTACCAAATTAAAAACATAAAAGTTGCAATTATTAATTCAAAATTGATTCCCACTTTTGAAACCACAAGGCGTATTTTTAAAAAAACAATAACTATCAAAAGTTTAACACTTGTTTGTGTCCAATTTTAGGGTGAAACTACTCAGAATGACCATAATTGGATTAAATAGTAAAAATATAACCTATTTATAATTCAAAACCATTAAAATGGATAATTTAATAGTATAAATTATTTTGATTAAAAAAGTCATTTTCAATTAAAATATAGTATTTTTCACTATTCACACAAATATGAAAGTTATCAGAAAAAAACCAAAACATTATTGAAAATAAATTATTATGTACTGATTCTAAAAAAGAAGATAATTTTGTCAAATTTAATATATAAAAGTTTCAAATATTGGATTTAAAAAGCTTTCCCATTAAAAGGCGGTAAAATTTCAGTTTTTGAAAAATACTTCTTTTATCCGAAAAAAATGAATTTGTTCATCAATCATGTCATAGAAACTCATAATATGGATTATAAAAAAATATTAAGATTAAATAAAGTTTTAAAATTTTGTTAATACTATTCATAACCTCTTTTGAACGGCTTGTTTGGTAAGTCATGGTGCGCTTGAAATCGGTGTTGCGTGTAGTGTAAGTTATTGAATTATTTTGAAGAAATAACACACTATGAAATCTTGGGGTGTTACATTCTCCCCTCCTTCAATAAATTGCATCCTCGCAATTTGAAATTTTTTCTTCAAAAATAAAAGGTTGAAAATAGAAAATATCTTTGTGGGAAAACCCACATTGGAAATTGGGTTAATAAAATTTAGTTTTAATAAGAGGAAAAAAGAAATAAAAGGGTCACCGCCAAATTATGATCTCTATTCGAAGAACATTGGTGGCAATTAGAGATATATAAGTGGAGGAAAAACATAAATTTTTATAGGTACTGATTGAGGTCATCAATCACAAACAGTTGTAAAATTGAGGTCCTTAAATTCATCAATCTATTATGATTTAAAATACCATCGTTTCAACAAAACATAAGGTATTAAGATAACACATTTTTGACATTTCAAAATATCATAGTTGAAATCCCATATAGAAAAATGAATTAATGAGGCCTCTATTTAACATAAAGTGTGGTAAGTATGAATATTACTGAAAATAACACATACTAGGGTTCCATGTTTGAAAATATGAATATTGAAGAGAAATCTAACCATCAATTATCTGATGGAGAGTGGTAGAGAACATGGCTATGAAATGGTCAACAATCCCAAAGCCATAGATTAGTGATGATCTAAGGTACCATCTAGGACAACATTTTTTTTCTAAGATCCTTTTCTTAATGTTGAGGAATTTATTTATGATATTGGCTAAGATCATAAGGAGATATACGTACATTATAATTAGAGTTTTATACATTAATTAATTTCTACCACAAACTCATATTTCACCCCAAAACATAATACAACTCAAAAATACTCTATTTATCTTAGGCATATATGGTTCCAAATATATTGAATTTATAATTCACATATCAGATCCTTTATGAAAAGAAAGTACATTATACTATCCAAGAACTTCATGTAGCACAATGGTACGTGATAAATCCCAATTGCACTATGGTTTTGGGTTCAATTCCCACAGCTTTGTCTGACACGACAGGTCGTCACAAGGTCTACGTGTTGTAATTTTATAAAAATCCAAAAATAACCTTTCAAACATAATCCATTCCAACCTTTAACTTATCCAAAATACTATAATCCAAACTCATAGTCCAAAATTTACAAGGAAGTTAAACATAATGAAGATCCTTTTTTCCATGTAATAATATGTGAACGCCTTCCTCATATATTCTTTTACAACACCGCAACATCCTGAATTACCAAAATTAACAATCTCTTATTCCAAAATCACTACCTCAGTATCAGAACTATATTATGGTTTATCATTCTCTCAACCATATATTTTCCAAAAATTTAACCTACTATTGAGTCACTTTTCTTTTTTCCACAAAATCTCATGTCCTTAAAGAAATAGTACTGCAGTACAATCCCAATATGCTCTATAATTATTATAAGAAGTACATTATTGATACAACACTCAAATGACATAATCAACACATGAACTCTAATCCTTCCTCTTTATCTGTGGTAGTATCATAACTTGATTATTATCCAAGAGCATCACTTGTGGCATAGTCAGACGACTGGGACATAGGTTCTCGTAGAGTCCAAACTCCTTGCCAATGAAGCATTGTACATTTGAAACCATTTTCTTACCCTTGCAGTCGTGTACTTTGTGCCCTTTTCCTCCACACATATAACAAACTCCCATTACATTCAGGAATGTTCCAGGGTTTTTCTTCCCACAGTATTCACATATGGGAAAATTCTTCTTTTCCCTCTTCCCTTTATCCATCTTTCTCTCTTCCCTCATTTTCTTCTCTTACTTCCCTTAAAATCCATAGGACTCAGTAAACTATTTACTTATCTTATCAACACATGATATTATTTCTTCATAAGATGATAATACATGAGAGACTATTTCTCTTAAAAATTCTGGCTTAAGACCATGAAAGATATGATCCTTCTTTCTCTTTGGATCATGTGCATTGCTGGAGTTCCCATTCATTCTATTGGGAGCTATTTCTAAACAATAGAATAAACTAGGTCAGTTTATGAATTGCAATGAATAATTCAAAACTTGTAAAATACCCAACGCAAATTGAACAGTTTATGGATATGATCCATAATCATAAAAATGTTTTCTTTGAGTAAGTATATACTCATGAGCCCTTCATAATGGTTTGTAAAGAAAATGAGAATTATCCCCAGAATATCCCCCGGGAGTGTTGTAACGAAGAGTACAGGAAGGCCCATTGTCGTGCACCAGTTCCCGTTCGAGTCTAGCTCAAAGAGGTGTTTTCGGGTTTTACCCCTAGGTACATCTGTGCCAGAGCCGCCTCTACCTGCTCGTATCCAGACAGGGATGTATTGCTCAGAAAACTCACAAAATCTCTACAATACCAAAATTCTAGGATGTTCTTCTATACTAATCCTCAATGTCTATATTAGGGCTATGTGATCTAATCAGAGTTTATCTAAATCTAGTTTCTAAGGTTATTACTAAACTTCCTCTGATACCAACTATAACACCCCAACCCCAGTTACACATAGTCGGTGCATTATTTTAAAACATTGGAATAATTACAAGGAATCAAGTCTCGAAAGACCGATTAGTTTAGCAGTTTTGGAAAATAGATTATATACATGAATGTTACATTACACTTCATAACATACAAAACAACATCAATAATCCTTTTATAAATTCCATTATTCCCTTGTCTAAACCCTTCTTATCAATCAAAATATACTTCTTGGAATCCTGGGAAAAATAAAACATAGAAACGGGTGAGCTCAAATGCTCCGTAAAGGTATGCAATACATCGAAAACATTCATAAATAAGCCTAAACATTTAAGGAAATGTATGACTAAATCAAAAGCCTTTTAAACTTGAACTTCAACAAAGTATGGAAAAAATAAAATGGAATAATGCCATTTACTTATTCACATGTATATTCTACTAATCTAATAATCACATGAAATATCAATAACCACTTTCATAATGATGGAATGAATAATGCCAGACTATCATAACCACATAGCCAAGGCCTCATGCCAAAACTACAAATAAGATTTTGTCAAGGCTTTGTGCCAAGACACTAGTTTGTCTCATGAGACCTACCGATGCATCGAGGAGCTATAGGAGGGTCCACCCATCACTTAATAAGCCCAATTCATTCCCATATGAAAAGGCTTAAACATTATATAAACATTCATATTAAAACTAGCATATGAAATGTCAATACATTCTTCATAAATCATAAATGGTATAAAAATAACACATCCACATTTAGACATATCACAAAACCTTAAATACAATACAAAAGATTTGTATCATAATAAATAAACTTCAAATAAGCTTAAAATCCATCAAAGGATGTTGACATAGATGAAATCAAAACTATTTTAGAGAAATATCACTTTTTTTGAAATAATTTAAAGGTCACACATTTAATAAGGAATTAATTTAAAAGAGATGTTTGAATCAAAGTGTCCCATACCACTTCGATACTTTTGAAAAAAATATCATTTCAAAACATTCATGTCCACATAAATTAATCCTTAAAATCATTTTGAAAACATTGACATTAATTAAAAGATTTAGAAAGATAAATCTTTAAAACATTTAAAATTCTGATTTTGATAAAGAGTACCTTTCAAAAATTCTTAAAATATTCATTTTGAAATAATTTAAAAGTCACATAATTATAAAATAAAACATTTAATTTGAAAATATTCTTATAATCATTTAAAGGATGCTTTGAAAATTTTATATCAGCGGAAAATAGCCTCACCCGACGTATAAGTTAAAAAAACATTCTTACCTTTATTCGGTCGAAAAGTTTAAAAAGGACCTTGTTTGGAAAATGATGGAAAGATTCCTTTCTAAAAATATTATAAAAAGTTAAACAATGTTATAAATGATGTTAACCCATATTCTTTAAAATAGTAAGAATGTTTTGAAATACACTTTCAAGAAACTTGTATTTGAATGATAAAGTGATCCCGGTAGATTATTACGTATAAACAACCTCGGATAATGAAGAGATTGTGAAATAAACCCCTACCTTGTACTTTTCCTTGGTTGGGGTAGGTTAACCTACTGTATACTGGTGAAATAATTTTTATTAAATTATACAAGAGTTTTATATCATATATTATCTTTTAACATTGATTTGTTAATAATATCTTAGTATTATCGTCATTTCGGGTGTTAACTTACTCATTTTCTTTGATACGTTTTGTTACGTAAGGCATGTTTGTCATGGATAGGTTGTATCTTAATCATATCCAGAATTATATAAAGTCATTAGATACTATTATTAATCATCAAATGAGAATTAGACTTTAATGGATACGATGGAGAATGAATATCATCGTGTTCGTGGAGACGGTGGTCCGTACGTACGCACGAGCGACAATATCATTCTTTTGATATTAAAATAATATATAATTGGATGGTATATAATATATACAGATTCATTATCATGTTACATTTATTATTTACATTAATTACACATCATTATTATACCCATCGAAAAAATAATTTATTGAATAACAATTACATCACGACGTGGAGACGGTAAGTCGTACGTACACATGTATGGTGACATGTTATTCAAAGGGTGGATATAATACTAAATATTGTTGTACAATTTTTTTAATAACATCACAGTATATATATGATACTGGAGTAATTATTTTATAATAGTAATAACAAAGAAAGAATATGTTGAAGAATAAATGAATTTGAAAAAGTGTGGTGAATACATTACTTCTTCTTCAGGTTCTTCTTTTTGATTTGATCAAAATGGCTCTTTAGGTTGGATTTCTGATCAAAATAAGGCCTCTAGGTTTTATTTAGGGAAGTTGGGAGAGTATTTGGGCAGTGTTTGGCCGAACCAAAAGGCTTTGAAGGTGTGAAGAAATGATAAGGATGAGTGTCCTTTTATAAGAGGGGCGAGGGGCACCTTTGGAAAATCTATATTAATTTATAATAAATTCATATTCGGTTTCTAATGGCTCAAAAGTTGATTATTTAATGGTTATGGTGGGTATGGGTCGAAAAACACTTAACCAATAGAATTTAGACAGGTTTGGGTTACTATATTAACCTTATCCTTAAGTATTAACTCCATGTTAACTAGTTTCACTTTTACAATGTCTCTTTGTATTTTTATATTATATGGTTAATAAACATACCATATACATCCAAGAGACCCCCAAGTGATCCATTAATGATACAAATATAATGATATGAGTCTCTTGGATGAACCTTAGATTTTTAGGAATTTAATATCAATTAATAATATAATATGTTTTTTAAAACTCTTTTATGTCAATTTTGACACTATTCAATAGTTGATTTTTGTGAAACTTATAACAGAATGATTACTTCAAACAAAGTTAATTAAATCAATCCTAATATGTCATATCATCCTAGAAATGTAGTATAATTCATTCAAAGTCTAAAATTATATTTATTTGGGTATTTATAATATCAATTATATTAATTTTTCACTATTATTGTAATTAATGCATCATCATTGTGTCATAAATAAATTAAATTATATAATATGTAAAAATTATAAATAAAATATAATTATGTAGGAAATCATTTTATCTTTTTAATGAATATTTATAGTCGAAAATCCAACATTTATTACCCTATGTAAAAATTGTTTCTCTAAAAGATATATGCTTGTGTCATTTTTGTATTCATTTTAACTTAATTATAATAAAGTGTCCCTATCACTTACAAGTGGCACCTTGGGGTCCCAAAATCGACCCAAAGATGCCCATGGGAGAACATGTATCAACCAATAAGGTTAAGACACGTTTTAGGGAAATTTTTATTATTATAATATTATTTTTTAACCCTTATTTACCGGATTTGCCTTTTAACCATGGTAAATAAAATATTTACCGAAATAATTATTCAAAATGTCTAAAAATAGAAGTTACCTATTTACACAATTTGAAAATCCTGATTAAAAGTATGGAATCCATTTTTCCAAATTCAAAACATAGAAGTGGCAGAAATTAATTTAAAATTAATTCCTGCTGTCAAAACAAAAAGCGTGTTTTTAAGATATAATAACTATCAAAAGATTGACACTTGTTTATGTTCGGTTTAATTGTAAAATTATTTACAATGAACAACATTGTATTAAATGGTAAAAATATTTTATAAATATACTTTAAAACCACTCAAATTAATAATTTTACACTATTAGTTATTTCGATAAAAAAAGTTGTTTTAAATTAAAATTTAGTAATTTTCACTATTCATCAAAATATAAAACTTATCTGAAAAGTACCAAAATTTCAACCTAGGCTAATTTCATTATTCCAAATCAAAAAATGAAGTATATTTTACCAAATTCAAAACATAAAAGTTGCAATTATTAATTTAAAATTGATTCCCACTTTCAAAACCAAAAGGCGTATTTTTAAAAAAAAATTAACTATCAAAAGATTAACACTTGTTTATGTCCAATTTCAAGGTGAAATTGCTCAAAATGTCCATCATTGGATTAAATAGTAAAAAATATAACCTATTTATAATTCCAAAACATTAAAATGTATAATTTAATAATATAAATTATTTTGATTAAAAAGGTCATTTTCAGTTAAAATATAGTATTTTTCACTATTCACACAAATACGAAAGTTATCAGAAAAACACCAAAACATTATTGAAAATAAATTATTATGTCCTGATTCTAAAAAAGAAGATCATTTTGTCAAATTGAATATATAAAAGTGTCAAATATTGGATTTAAAAAGGCTTCGCCATTAAAAGGCGGTAAAATTCTAGTTTTTGAAAAATACTACTTTTAACCGAAAAAAATGAATTTTTTCATCCATCATGTCATAGAAAGTCATAATATGGATTATAAAAAAATATTAAGATGATATAATGTTTTAGAATTTTGTTAATACTATTCATAACCTCTTTTTAACGGCTTGTTCGGTGAGTCATGGGGCGCTTGAACTCGATGTTGCGTGTAGTGTAAGTTATTGAATTATTTTGAAGAAATAACACACTATGAAATCTTGGGGTGTTACATTCTCCCCTCCTTCAATAAATTTCATCCCCACAATTTGAAATTTTTCTTCAAAAATAAAAGGTTGAAAATAGAAAATATCTTTGTGGGAAAACCCAAATCGGAAATTGGGTTACTAAAATTTAGTCTTAATAAGAGGAAAAAAGAAATAAAAGGGTCACCACCAAATTATGATCTCTATTAGAAGAACATTGGTGGCAATAACAGACATATAAGTGGGGGAAAACGTAAATATTTATAGGTAGTGATTGAGGTCATCAATCACAAACAACTGTAAAATTGAGGTCCTTAAATCCATCAATCTATGATGATATAAAATACCATCGGTTCAACAAAACATAAGGTATTAAGATAACACATTTCTGACGTTTCAAAATATCATAGTTGAAATCCCACATCGAAAAATGAATTAATGAGACCTCTCTTTAACATAAACAGTGGTAAGTATGAAGATTACTGAAAAAAACACATACTAGGGTTCCATGTAGGAAAATATTGATATTGAAGAGAAATCTAACCATCAATTATCTAATGGAGAGTGGTAGAGAACATGGCAATGAAAAAGGTCAACAATCCCAAAGACATAAATTAGTGATGATATAAGGTACCATCTAGGACAACATTTTTGTTCAAAGTTCCTTTTCTTAATGTTGAGGTTTTTATTTATTTATGATATTGGCTAAGATCAAAAGGAGATATACTTACTTTATAATTAGAGTTTTATCCATTAATAAATTTCTACCACAAACTCATATTTCACCCCAAAACATAATACAACTCAAAAATACTCTATTTATCCTAAGCATATAGGGTTCCAAATATATTGAATTTATTATTCACATATCAGATCATTTATGAAAAGAAAGTACATTATACCATCCAAGAACTTCATGTAGCACAATGGTATGTGATAAATCCCAATTGCACTATGGTTTTGGGTTCGATTCTCACAGCTTTGTCTGACACGACAGGTCGTCACACGGTCTGCGTGTTGTACTTTTATAAAAATCCAAAAATAACCTTTCAAACTTAATCCATTCCAACCTTTATACTTATCCAAAATACTATTATCCAAACTCATAGTCCAAAATTTACAAGGAAGTTAATCATAATGAGGATCCTTTTTGCCAGGTAATAATATGTGAACGCCTTCCTCATATATTCTTTTACAACACCACAACATCATGAATTACCAAAATTAACCATCTCTTATTCCAAAATCACTACCTCAGAATCAGAACTATATTATGGTTTATCATTCTCTCAACCATATATTTTACAAAAATTTAACCTGCTATTGAGTCAGTTTTCTTTGTTCCACAAAATCTCAAGTCCTTAAAGAAATAGTACTGCAGTACAATCCCTATATGCTCTATAATTATTATAATAAGTACATTGTTGATACAACACTCAAATGACATAATCAACATATGAACTCTAATCATTCCTCTTTATCTGTGGTAGTATCATAACTTGATTATTATCCAATAGCATCACTTGCGGCATAGTCTGACGACAGGGACATAGGTTCGCGTAGTGTCCAAACTCCTTGCAAATGAAGCATTGTACATTTGAAACCATTTTCTTACCCTTGAAGTCATGTACTTTGTGCCCTTTTCCTCCACACTTATAACAAACTCCCATTACTTTCAGGAAACTTCCAGGGTGTTTCCTCCCATAGTATTCACATATGGGAAAATTCTTCTTTTCCATCTTCCCTTTATCCATCTTTCTCTCTTCCCTCATTTTCTTCTCTTGCTTCCCTTCAAAGCCATAGGACTCAGTAAACTCTTTACTTATCTTGTCAACACATGATATTATATCTTCATAAGATGATAATACATGAGAGACTATTTCTCTTATAAATTCTGGCTTAAGACCATGAAAGATATGATCCTTCTTTCTCTTTAGATCAAGTGCATTGCTGGAGTTCCCATTCCTTCTACTGGGCTCTATCTCTAAAAAAAAGCATAAAATAGGTCAGTTTATGAATTGGAATGAATAATTCCAAACTCGTTACATACCTAACGCAAATTGAACAGTTTATGGATATAATCCATAATCATAAAAATGTTTTCTTTGAGTAAGTATATACTCATGAGCCTTTCATAATGGTTTGTAAAGAAAATGAGAATTATCCTAAGAATATCCCCCGGGAGTGTCGTAACCAAGAGTGCAGCAAGGCCCATTGCCGTGCACCAGTTCCCATTCGAGTCTAGCTCTAAGAGGTGTTTTCGGGTTTTACCCCTAGGTACATCTATGCCAGAGCCGCCTCTACCTGCTTGTATCCAGACAGGGATGTAGTTCTCAGAAAATTCACAAAATCTCTACAATACCAAAATTCTATTATGTTCTTCTATACTAATCCTCAATGTCTATATTAGGGCTATGTGCTCTAATCAGAGTTTATCTAAATCTAGTTTCTAAGATTATTACTAAACTTCCTCTGATACCAACTGTGACGCCCTGATTCCAGTTACCCAGAGTCGGTGGATTATTTTAATACATTGGCATGATTACAAGGAAACAAGTCTCGAAAGACCGATTAGTTTAGAAGTCTTGGAAAATATATTATATATATGAATGTTACATTACACTTCATAACATACAAAACAACATAAATAATCCTTTTATGAATGCCATTATTCCCTTTTCTTAACCCTTCTTATCAATCACAATATACTTCTTGGAATCCTGGGAAAAATAAAACCTAGAAAGGGGTGAGCTAAAATGCTCTATAAAGGTATGCAATACAGAAGACACAATCATAAATAAGCATAAACATTTAAGGAAATGTATAACTAAAACAAAAGACTTTTAAACATGAACTTCAACAAAGTATGGAAAAAATAAAATGAAATAATGCCATTTACTTTTTCACATGGATATTCTACTAATCGAATAATCACATGAAATATCAATAACCACTTTCATAATGATGGAATACAGAATTCCAGACTATCATAACCACATAGCCAAGGCCTCGTGCCAAGACTACAAATAAGATTTTGCCAAGGCCTTATGCCAAGACACTAGTTTGTCTCATGAGATCTACCGATGCATCGAGGAGCTATAGGAGGCTCCACCCGCCACTTACTAAGTCCAATGCATTTACATATTAAAAGGTTTAAATATAACATAAACATTCATATTAAAACTAGAATACGAAATGTCAATACTTTCTTCATAAACCATGAATAGTATAAAAATAACACATCCACAGTTAAACATATCACAAAACCTTCAATACAATACAAAAGTTTTGTATCATAATAAATCAACTTCAAATAAACTTAAAATCCATTAAAAGATGTTGACATAGATGAAATCAAAACTATTTTAGCGAAATATCACTTTTTTTGAAATCATTTAAAAGTCACACATTTATTAAGGAAGTAATATAAAAGTGATTTTTGAATCAAAGTGTCCCATACCACTTCGATACTTTTGAAATGAAATATCATTTCAAAACCTTCATGTCCCCATAAATTAATCCTTAAAATCATTTTGAAAACATGGACATTAATTAAAAGATTCAGAAAGATAAATCTTTAAAACATTTAAAATTCTGATTTTGATAAAGAGTACTTTTCAAAAATTCTTAAAATATTCATTTTGAAATAATTTAAAAGTCACATAATTATAAAATAAAACATTTAATTTGAAAATATCCTTATAATCTTGTAAGGTTTGCTTTGAAAATTTTATAACGGCGGAAAATAGCCGCACCTGCCGTATAAGTTAAAAAACATTCTAACCTTAATTCGGTCGAAAAGGTTAAAAAGGACCTTGTTTGGAAAACGACGGAAAGATTCCATTATAAACATCTTATAAAAAGTAAAACAAGGTTATAAATGACGTTAACCCATATTCTGTAAAATAGTATGAATGTTTTGAAATACACTTTCAAGAAACTTGTATGTGGATGATAAAGAGATCCCAGTAGATTATTACGTATAAACAACCTCAGATAATGAAGGGATTGTAAAATAAACCCTTCCTTGTACTTTTCCTTGGTTGGGGAAGTTTAAACTCCTGTATAATGGTGAAATAATTTTTATTAAATTATACAAGAATTTGATATCATATATGATCTTTTAACATTGATTTGTTAATAATATCTTAGTATTATCGTCATTTCGGGTGTTAACTTACTCATTTTATTTGATACATTTTGTTACGTAAGTAATGTTTGTCATGGATAGGTTGTATATTAATCATATCCAGAATTATATAATGTCATTATATATATTATTATTAATCATCAAATGAGAATTATACTTGAATGGATACGATGGAGAATGAATATCATCGCGTTCGTGGAGACGGTGGTCCGTACGTACGCACGAGCGACAATATCATTCTATTGATATTAAAATAATGTATAATTGGATGGTATATAATATATAAAGAATAATTATCATGTTAAATTTATTATTTACATTAATTACACATCATTATTATACCAATCGAAAAAATAATTTATTGAATAACAGTTACACCACGACGTGGAGACGGTAAGCCGTTCGTACACACATATGGTGACATGTTATTCAAAGGGTGGATAGAATTCTGAATATGGTTGTACAATATTTTTAATAACATCACAGTATATATAAGATACTGGAGTAATTATTTTAGAATAGTAATAACAAATAAAGAATAAGTTGAAGAAGAAATTAATTTAGAAAAGGGTGGTGAAAACATTACCTCTTCTTCGGGTTCTTCTTTCTGATTTGATCAAAAGGGCTCTTTAGGTTGACTTTCAAATCAAACTAAGGCCTCTACGTTTTATTGAGGGATGTTCGGAGAGTATTTGGGTAGTGTTTGGGCGAACCAAAAGGCTTTGAAGGTGTGAAGAAATGAGAAGGATGAGTGCCCTTTTATAAGAGAGGTGAGGGGCACCATTGGAAAAGCTAGAAATATTAATTTATAATAAATTCATATTCGGTTTCTAATGGCTCAAAAGTTGATTATGTGAAGGTTATGGTGGGGATGGGTCGAAAACCACTTAACCAATATAATTTAGACAGGTTTGTGTTACTATATTAACCTTATCTTTAAGTATTAACTCTAAGTTAATTAGTTTCACTTTTACAATGTCTCTTTGTATTTTTATAAAATATTTTTAATAAACTTACCATATACATCCAAGTGATCACCAAGAGGTACATTAGTGATACAAATATCATGATATAAGTCTCTTGGACGAACCATAGAATTTTGGGAATTTAATATCAATTAATAATATAATATTTGTTTTAAAAATTCTTTTAGGTCAATTTTGACACTATTCAATAGTTGATTTTTGTTAAACTTATAACAGAATTATTACTTCTCAAAAAGTTAATTAACTCAATCCTAATATGTAATATAATCATATAAAATTAGTTTAATTCATTAAAAGTCTCCAATAATATTTATTTGGGTATTTATAATATCAATTAGTTTAATTTTTCACTATTATGGTAATTACTGCATCAACAATGTGTCATAAATAAATTAAATTATGTAATATGTAAAAATTATAAATAAATTATCAGTATGTAGGAAATATTTTTAGCTTTCTAATGAATATTTATAGTCGAAAATCCAACATTTATAACCCTATGTAAAAAGTGTTTCTCTAAAAGTTATATGCTTGTGTCATTTTTGTATTCATTTTAACTTAATTAAAATAATGTGTCTCTATCACTTACAAGTGGCACCATGGGGTCCCAAAATAGACCCAAAGATTCCCATGGTCTAACATGTATCAAAAAATAAGATTAGGACACGTATTAGGGTAATTTTGTATTATTAAAATTTTATTGTTTAACACTTATTTACCGGATTTACCCTTTTACCATGTTAAATAAAATATTTACCGAAGTAATTTTTCAAAATGTATAAAAATAAAAGTTACCTATTTACACAATTTGAAAATTCTTATTCCAAATATTTTATCCATTTTCCTAAATTCAAACCACAGAAGTTGCAGAAATTAATTTAAAATTAATTCCCGCTGTCAAAACAAAAATGGTGTTTTTAAGATATAATAACTATCAGAAGAATGATACTTGTTTATGTTCGGTTTAATTGTAAAATTATGTCCAATGACCAAAATTGTATTAAATGGTTAAAATATATTCTAAATATACTTTAAAACCACTCAAATTAATAATTTATCACTATTAATTTTTTCCATTAAAAAAGTTGTTTTTAATTAAAATTTAGTAATTTTCACTATTCATGAAAATATAAAAGTTATCCGAAAAGTACCAAAATTTCACCCTAGGATAATTTATTTATTCCGAATCCAAAAATGAATTCTATTTTACAAAATTAAAATCATAAAAGTTTCATTTATTAATTTAAAATTGATTCCCACTTTCGAAACCAAAAGGCGTATTTCTTAAAAAATAATAACTATCAAAAGTTTAACACTTGTTTATGTCCAATTTCAAGGGGAAATTACTCAAAATGACCATCATTGGATTAAATAGTAAAAATATAACCTATTTATAATTCCAAACCCTTAAAATTTATAATTTAACAATATAAATTATTTTGATTAAAAAAGTCATTTTCAGTTAAAATATAGTATTTTTTACTATTCACACAAATATGAAATTTATTAGAAAAACACCAAAACATTATTGAAAATAAATTCTTATGTCCCGATTCTAAAGAAGAAGTTAATTTTTTCAAATTGAATATACAAAAGTTCCAAATATTGGATTTAAAAAGGCTTCTCCATTAAAAGGCGGTAAAATTTCAGTTTTTGAAAAATACTTCTTTTATCCGAAAAAATTGAATTTGTTCATCAATTGTGTCTTAGAAAATCATAATATGGATTCTAAAAAAATATATAGATTATATAAAGTTTTAAAATTTATTTAATACTATTCATAACCTCTTTTGAACGGCTTGTTTGGTAAGTCATGGTGCGCTTGAACTCGGTGTTGCGTGTAGTGTAAGTTATTGAATTATTTTGAAGAAATAACATACTATAAAATCTTGGGGTGTTACATATAATTTAAAGAAGATTCAAAAATACTATCTTCAAAATTAATTTGTAAAAATATAATATCTTTTGACGTTATTTTAGTAAAT
Source organism: Viscum album (assembly GCA_963277665.1). Taxonomy (NCBI): domain Eukaryota; kingdom Viridiplantae; phylum Streptophyta; class Magnoliopsida; order Santalales; family Viscaceae; genus Viscum; species Viscum album. The sequence continues at coordinate 1,802,849,475 of OY728145.1, read as the reverse complement.
AAATTATTATTAACAATACATTTTATAAAACCATTTCATATTAGAAAATTTAATAACTTATCATAATAATATCTAGGATCTTTTTTTAAACAATAATGTTCCTTTGTTAATTTAGTAATTTTCTTTGGAAAATTAAAGTTTTGAAAGATAAGGTGTTTTTCAATAAAATAATCTTAAATAATATTATAAATTAAAAAATAACTCTTGAAATTCATTTGATATAATTTGAAATTTAGATTTTTTTCATAAGTAAGAAGTATTTTAATGGATTCGAGTATAATTACTGGTGAAAATGATTCTTCATAGTCAATTCCTTCTTCTTGGTGGCTCCAATGTACAACTAGTCTATATTTTATTATAATTATATTTCATGAATCACGAACCTTGTTCCTAAAAACTCATTTAGTTCTAATGATCAATAATTATTTTGGTTTCCCACTAGTTCCCAGACATTTTATTTTTCAAACAGATTAAAATATAATTTCATTTTCATTACATAGATTTCACCATATTTTACTCAGGTGTTGTTTTTAGGTTCCAACTGCGATATGAAATATTTATATTTATGCTTTTTTCTTTGATTATCTCTAGTATTATTTCCTCTATCTAGATCAATATCTATATCATCTAAAGGATGGTATCTACGAGTCTTAATGGATTTTGTGACAGAATAACATGGTACTTAATTTTATAATTAAAGTTAAAGCTAAAACAATCCCTCAAAACATTGTGATTTCCTTATATTTGGTTTTAAAGAACCTCACTAGGCTTTGTCTAGGTATTGGTACTCATGTTTTTAATATCATAATCATGAATTTCTAAAGTAATTTTGGCTCACGTGGATCCATTTTAACAAATTTTATTTCTAAATATTCCTCCAACATTTGTGTTCATTTATTGAACAACCCATTTGATTTACTGGTGGTTGAATAACAAATATCCATTCCTTTATTAGATTTGTATGAAAACATATCTAAATTCATATTTGTGTATTTTCAAAATGACCTTACATTCAAAACCACTAATTTAATTAACATTTGGTTTTTTTCTATTTCATATGAAATATGAATTATTCATTAATAGAGGTATAATAATAACCATAATGATAATATAGAAAGATACATTGACATCTTCTACAAATAATTAAATAGGTGGGTCATACTCATTTATCATAGTATGGGGAGTACCTTAAAGATTACTATTACTTATTTATATAATACCATTTTATTGTAGAGTCCTAGGAGAATTAAATGTTTTGATTATAACCACGTTATGATCATAAATATTAATGTTCATGATTTTCAAAATCACGAAAATGACCAGTAATTAATGTCTTAATAGTTTTTCCACTAAGATTCTCTATAGAATTTTCAGAATTTTCCAATTAGTAATGATCTTTAATTTTGTTAGGTAGAAGGAATACCCAGGTTGTATCTATAATTGTAATTTACAATAACAAAGTCCTAATTCTACCCACTTAATTTTGAAAATATGAAATTTCCAAATAATACTCCCTATGATCGAAATAAAGGGTTTAAGAAGTTGAAACTTATTTCTCTAGTTTGAAGTGGATATTTTGTTGTTTCCCTTTTTGATAGTGGTTATAGAACTTTTATTTATGGAATTCTAGTTTATGAAAACCCTTAATCAAATCATTATAATTTTTTTTATAAAATTTAAGTTTTTAGTGGAATATATACCATAATCATGATTTTTAATGAAATTTTAGTGATAAATGTATTTAGAAAATAAATAATCTAAAAAAATGTGTACAAATTATCCTTACATAATGAAGTGAAAACTAAAACATGTTTAGAATAAAAAACTTTACAAGAATTATTTTCAAACTGGACATGATAAATATCACCACACAGTTGTGAGATTCTATGAATATTATACTTTAAGCCAAAAAAATAAGACATTAGAAATTATAATATAGTTTGAGTTACAAAATTGACGAAGTATAATTATTATTACTTTTTCATTATCACCAAAAGTTACATGTCAACTATCCACCAAGATATATATTTTAAATCATGAGTAGTATTTATTCTTATATCAGAAACAACGACTATCCATACACATTGCGTGTTTATTGGTACTCTTAATTATTTTTTACTATACATATTTAGATATGAAATGAATTTGGTTCACATGATTTACAGATTCTATTAATGATAGAAATAATATATTTTGGAATTAAAAGTTGTCTAACAGTTTTACAATAAAAATTTAATATCTTTTTAAATGAAAACATTTATTATTCCACATGAATATGAAATGTATCATGATTATAAAAGCATGATATATGGACAAACTTATTCTTATAAAATATCCTTTGGATGGGTTGATATTAAATCCAAATTTAATACATTGGTGTGGTCTTTTTACCAAGAATCCTAGTAAAATTTTCACCACCATTCTTAAACATTTAAAGATATTTTTTTGTTTTCTATTTTTAAATTTTAGGTAAATTATTTTCTTTTAATAAAATATCATTTCTATAATTTTCAACAATAAGTTCAGTTTTTTCATGAATAGGAAAATTATTTTAATTCCCTATAAATTTTTACTTATCCTTTCGTTCATATAAATTTTCATCCAGCATGTTATTGTATTCAAATAAATATATATTTTATGTATATTAATCATTATTTTCAATTTCAGATAGATATAATATATCAAAAGGAGATACAAAGATAGTATTTGGATCCTTATATGTTCTTGTCATAAAACACATATTTTCTTTGTCATTGATGTCTTCTAGACTAAAGTTATACTCATTAGAATTATCCTCAGAGGTGCTACAAGTTTATTTCATAGATTTCTTAGGTATTTTTCGTTTATCTGCATATCATTTCTTATAATTTAATTTTGGATATTCTTATTTTCATTGTAATTCCATTTTTTCATTCATAACTAATCACTTTACTTGATTGATTATATTTTTTCCAAATTATCTCTTACGTTTTAATTTCCTACATAGTTTGATTTTTTAAATAAGTTAATATTATCAAAGAGCTTTATAAATCACATGGAAAAGTGATCCATTTTCTCATCACTTTTTGATGGCGATTCATCCTCACTAGAACTATTTTCATTGAGTTTCTATATCCTTTTCGAGTCAGAATTATTTAAATAAAATAATATTATTTTTTGGATTATTATCCTATTTATTTACTTATAGTTATTCCTCAAAACTCATGATATTATAAATGAGATCCTTATGTTGTATTTTACTTAGGTCACATAATTATCTAATGGAGATGGTGGATCCCCACTGTCTATCTAGTAAGCATCACAAGAGTCACATCTGTTTATATTTATCATCAATTTTTATCCTAAGTGCTTACATCATGTTTACAATATCATTATACATAACATACATGTTAGAAATGGATTCTTTAGGTTTCATCTTAAATGTGTCATGTTTGATATTATATTCACTTAGACACATATTTATATCATTTCAAGTTCCATTATCATAAAACAAATAAGTGTATTCCATATTTCATAAGTCGTAGAGAAATTAAGAATTATATTAATCTCATCTTTCCATAATAAATAATAAAAGTTATTTATAGATTTATAATTATTATCATAAAAGGCCTTATTGGAATAACCTTAATCATATCTAGAATATTTTTTATATTTCCTCTATTACATTCCAAATAAAAAATCACATGCTTTCAATATTCATTTTCATATTTATTTTCCACATAACATAACAACAACAATTAAAATAAGTATCCCTTTTTATAGCATCACCTAGATGACTATTATTATCGATAAATATATACATTTATAAATAATAGGAATTTTAATATCTTGGTCTAAACAATATCATTGTTTAAAGGATAAATAAATAAATAAAACACCTCTGATAGAAAATGTTGATCAAATTGATCAAATCAAGAGGGGGTGACTTGAGATTAAAAATAAAATATATGCTAAAAGGATTTAAAAATAAATCCACCAATTTATAAAATATAACCCACTTAACTGAAAAATTAAATGAATTAAATTTTATATTTCAATAATATTATAATATGTTCAATAAGAACATTATTAAAAACATGTTTAAAACTCCTTTCAAATTTTACATAGATTTAAATGTATCAAAAGTTAAATAAAAATTAATTATTTTTACCATGAAATACCAATTTCACAAAAAATATATTTTAAAAATGGTTTCAAACATTGAGTATAAATACATTAAAACACAATGAAATAAAAAAGGTTTAATCTAAAGCCAAAACCTAATCATCTCTACTTAGAAATCACCTAATTCCATGGGAAATGTTAATATAAAAAACTTATCATTTACCAGTATCGGGTTTTACAAAAAGAAATACATAGACAGTCCAAGACAGATGGACTATTCCATAGCTCAACACTGGATAATAAAAGAGTAGTAATTGATTTTAGGTAGTCTATGCTGCACAACCTCTTCCAAAGTTCATCATGGGAGATAAATTTTTGAAAAATGTCGGTATAGTGTTAGAATACTCTCTAATATTTTACATGAGTTTATTCATGAAAAATAAAATAGTTACAATAATCATAACTGGAAATGTAAAAAATAGAGTAAGATAATTTAATAAATTAGATGCAACATAAAATTGCAATCAATTGTTTTTCAGGTTAATATTATCTTTTAAATGCGATATTTTGATTTAGAAATTATCATGGAAGATGATAAAATGTTATATGATGTTTCATTGTTGTTTTTGTGAGAATAGAGTGACATAGATATTATAAATATAGAATACGTTTGTATTTTATGTTTTTAAAAAATATATGTGTCCATCTATATCTGCCACACTTTTTTTCTCCCATCTGATTTATATAAATGAATATGATCTATCTAAAAATTTCTATTTAAATAATCATGGGATATCCTAAAACATTGGAATAAAATATGGTCTCATTTAATTATTCTAAACAGTATTTAATATTACATAGGAAAGTATTTTAATAAATTTACTTTAAAATAAAATATTTAATTTTAGATATGGTCTCTTTATGTTTTGCGAGTTAGCATTCAAGGTCAATTCAATAAATTGTGGTAATTATTTTTAGATTCCTTGGTAGACTGTATGGTAGTTATTACTTAATATTATTGTCGATCATATTAAAAATATGGTCAAACATTTTAGAATTATTATTGATCATCTTATACTTATAGTTTATTTCTATTTTTAAATTTTATAACAACTGATCACAATAGCTTCATATAGTCATGCGGTTGATTATTTACTTTTTCAAAAATACACATTTTACATACAATTTCATTCTTCAATGGAAGGTTTATTATAAATCAACATTATTTCGATCCATCACTTTGAGTTATTTATAAAAAACATGTAGTTGATTCCATTTGGTTGTTCGCTCATGAGGTTACTTGTGTGGTTAATCAAACATTCTTATATTTGATCTCATTATCCTTCTAATCAATTCATCCAACTTTTAGAATTAACGTTGAATTCACTTTAGTTATTTCTTGTAGTAACTTAGACTTATATATCATTGTCAATTGAGCCCTTTTCCAAATATCTTTCATGGTTGTTCTGATGGTATTTTGGTGGATCTGGTAATTTTTTATATTTAAATTCTTCATATTTATAGTCGATGGACTATCTTGATAAGCTTCACAGTTGATTCAATAATTAGGAATCATTCTAATATTTTCTAAGAAATAAATTTTCTTATATAAAACATAATATAGGTCCAAAATAACATAAAATTATATGTGATTATTAAAAAATTATAATAAGAAATCAAAATACATTAAATAGGATAATGTTTATTGTTTTCTAGAGTTCTGGTTCATTATATGGAGGAAAACACAAATTTCAAAATTATGAATTTCAGAAAAGTAATGCTCTATGAAATATTTGTAGTTTTTAAAAAGTAGAATCCATCTAATATCACTATTTTTATGTAGAATGTATGTAAGTATGATGAGTTTACTCTATTTCCTAGTAAGTCATTTCAATTCATGAATAGTGATGGAAGGCACACACATTCGGTAGAAAACATCTTGTAATCCAAAAATGTCATGAATGATGTGAATGAACAGTGAAATATAATTTTTAAAAACCATATTGAAAAAATGTATTTTTTGTTTATAAGATATGATCAATCAGGTCATATAATTGATGGGTGTCTCAAGATCATAATATCTTAATAGATATGATAATATACACTAACATTAGTATAGGAAATGTATACGATAATATATGTTTAAAAAAGATTATTCCACAAAATAAGAATAAGAAACATGTTTAGAAGCAATTGGAGATTGATCACTTTAAAAAGGTAGGAAAAAGTTAAAAAAAGATGCCTAAAAAGTGACCTCAAGAAGTAGAAATCCATGATTTATAGAAGAATTTTTTATATAATATCATGACATCAATGTTAGTGTTCCAAAAAAAGGTTGAAGTAAAGAGAAAGATAAATAATAGTATTTGTCATGTAATATTACTGAAATAAAGAAGAATAAGAGTTCTCAAAATATAGAATGGGATTTAAATAATAGTTCAGCATAAAAAGTTTATTTTAGTTAAATATGAAGTTTGATAACAATCCGCAAAGGTTGAGGAAGATATAAAAACATTCACATATCAAAAGATAAGGTATGATGAAAATATATAGTCTCTCAATTTTTTAGATATTTATTATCTATGGTCGAGAAATACAATACATGTCCCTTCTTTATCATAACATAATGTATTTATAATGTAAGAGAAGAACAATATATATGGAGATTACAAATATATGTTTCAAACTTAATGGGAGAGGGATCTCTTATTTAAGGAAAGAATATATATATATAATAATTTTCTAAAGGTGGTAATCTATAAAGTTATAATGTTTTCAGTGGATTATTATTATAACACGTTTTTTGGGAATTAATATATAGCCCTATAATATAAAAATTCAACGATTAGTTTTTTTATGTTCCTGAGAAGTTATTTAATGAAGTTGAACTTAGTTGGTTTCAAGTGCTGTGAAAATTAGGTTGTACTTTTTAATATAGGTTTAAATATAAATTTTGGGAAGTGTATTAAATGTTAATTCAAAGTGTTTATAATAATTTGTTTTAACTATTATGTAGAAGGTATATATTTCACTTTAATGGATAAAATAATAATATTATTCATTGCCCTTATTTATTACACTGAGTTCACTTATAGAAGATTATAATTTTCCAGTGATGATTCATTATAATGTGTTTTGAAGTTGAGAAGTAATTTATGTTTAATGATTGAAAAAAATAAAAAATGAGGGGACTATCATGACCAAGATCTAGCTAAGGATGATGTTGATATAGTGAATTTTTTTTACCATTGGGAGATTTTTGTGGCCTAAAATAGATTTTTTTGGGATTATTAGTACAATAACAATCTCATTAATTTGTAGTTTTTGTCAAAGGGGAGAAAATATGTGAAAATAATGTATTAGATATGTATTTTTTGGAATTTATTTCAAATAAATAACTATCATTTTAACCCTCATAAGATTATTTTTATCATGACAAATGATGAATTTATGGAAGTGTAATGGTGTTTGAAATAAATATAGGCTTTTTTGGAAGATGTCTATAATATACTTATTTTGATGAAGTCTAAATCTAAATATTCAGTGTACTCATTTATAAATAGGTTTTACTTAGGGGTGATAAGTTAGGGTAAACAGAAGTCTTATTAGGATACCCATATAACACTCCATGATAGAGTGATTTATAAGGGTTATTTATATTTAGAGAATAAGGATTTACCTATGAGGATGGTAATCTTATTGTAATTATTTCCATTGAGAAATCAAGACTTACTATAAAATCTTTGAATTTTGATACATTTGAAAAATATTCAGAATGCCAGACTGATGAATAAAAATAATTGAGGCATGAAACATAATGTTTCACCGTAATGAGAAGTCATGATAGTTTTTCTTTGTATTATATTTTAGGTGGAAATATGAATTTCATCATTTATTATTTTGTCAAACTTCAAAGGGAGATGTAGTTTAAGAAGTATTTGGAAAAAATTGGATGATCATGCAATTATTTATAAATTTAATCTTTGATTTATATATGTTTATAGCAACATGGATCTAAATGAGGAAGATCATTTGGTACTACATGTGATAATCTAATGTAAATCATAAATTATTATTATATCTAATTATGGTTAGAATACTTGGATAGATAGAATGAACAATGTTTTGGAAGAAGTTAAATATTAGTTATAATATTTTTTTCTTTGGATTTGAATTTTACAATGACATTTTAACTTCAATAATATAATCTTATTGTGTACAATATATGTGATCAATGGAATTATATGAATGAATAAATATATATACATATAAGATACAAAGAAGAAGATGTTTGAAAGGAAGGAGTGTATGTAGAAACGTGTACATAGAAAAATATAAAATAATAATAATAATAGAAACTTGATTTGTGTCTAATACTAACACATCTTTGTTTTTTGAGGAACTAAAAATGTCTCACCAGTTCTACAATGTGAATGAGTGAGAGATATCAGCAAATTATCAATAAATAATGGAATAATTGGATGAAGCATAATCCATTCCTCATTAAATAAAAAGTTAGTAGTGTAACATATTGGGAAACTTTTTAGGGGATAACATTGTTGGCTTTATTTTATTAAAATTAAATGATATTCCCTTTTCATTTTATCTATAATTGTGATTCTAGTGGACTTTTTTATCTTTTGTTTTAATGGATCATACCAAAGAGTCGATTCTAATTTTTTTTGTTAACCGTTTAAATTTTGTATTCTTCATTTGATTCCATTCATTATTGTGTGAGAGTTTATCAGTGATATCCTTAACAGCTGCATGTGATGGAGGTTGATTTTTAAAAAATAGTAAATGTGAAAATTGAATATTTTTTTATTTATTAACCCTTGCTCAAAATGAACCAACACTGTGCCTAGGTCCATCAAACTGTGAAACACACACACACATATATTTATATCTATATTTTATTATGAATAATTTTATAATTTTATGAATAATTTTTATTTTTTAAAATATTTTAATAAACCATGGAATTAATTTTCTCTTCCATAAAGAATTTAGTAGTCATAATCCACAATTCAAGTGAGGATGTGTCTGCAAATTTATATTCTCTTATTTTATCCAATTATTTTTTGTTGTTATATTTTTATTGGATAATAATGTAATGATGAAGATATTCTTTCTATTCAGTTATGGTTATTGTGTAATATTTATATAATGAGGTCACATATAATAAATAGTAATTTATAAATGTTTTTATATTGGTGTATTCACATGTATGAACATACAAAAACTATTATAGTATAATTTTCAAATAGTGGGTGATGTTTGATTATATGTGAATTGTATTTTACATTTGTTTAGTTATATATACAAATATAAATTAGTTTAAATTAATTATATCATTTATATAAGGTTTATTTTTTATTCTGGTTGTGTTTTGATGATATTAACCATTTTTAGTGATGATTTATTAGTCATGATGTATTTATTACAATAGTTAGTTTTCGATATCTCAAAATGGAAGAGAATCCAGGTAAGACACACGTGACATAAAAGAAAATCTAAATCATATTCTAAAAAACGAATAGTGTGTATTGATAGTATAACAAACATTACTATTTTTTACTATATATGGTATACATGAAATAGAAATAGGCATTTCATAAAAAGTGAAATTATATATGGTTAAAAAAATATATCAATGTTGTAAATTGTTTCAATATTTTCAAGGATTTTCTACCTGTGTAATAGAAAATTGGTGAACATGGTTATAAAAAAGTATAAAACACATGATACATATATTTAATTAAGGATATAATACTTTCTATATTTGATGATTCATTCCACATGAATCTATAACTACCAATAGATTTTAGTGACGATGAACCCAATAGTTGGTCAAATTATCATCATCATAGTGGATTAATGAAATTTATTTGTTTTATTTTGGAAAAAAAGAAGGAGGTTTGGAAAAAATGTCATTAATGGTATGTTTTAGGGGTATGAGTTTGGTGTTGAAAAATATGTAGTGAGATCCCAGTTTTTTCTGGAAAAAATAAAGGCAGCAGTGGATGATATTGCTAAACACGTAATCAGTTGAGAAACACTGGGTATCTGGTTGAGGTATATAGTCCGGGTTTCCCATGGATAAGGAATATAGTGGATAGTTATGAATACTAGGTACCCAATGCAGAGACCAAGTACTCAATGATGAAAATCCAAGTACATAATGGGGTTTTCTCAGTTTTATGTGAATAAAATCATTATCTAAAAGGAATTTTCTGATTCATTTTTATGTTTTAGATATCATTGGAGTATTTTTTTTTGTTTTCAAAATCCCCTATCCCCATATATTTTACAATTTATTCCTCCTTATATAAGGTTTGTTCTGGGGTGATTCATTACATGGATATGAGTTAATAATTTCCATGTTTCATTGTTGGATCCTTTTCCTTGTTACCCTTTAATACTATTGTGTCCTAGGTATGTATTTGTATGAAAAATACACTAATTTATGGTGTAATAGACTGTATTTATAGGAATTTCCTTTTTATCTTGTAGAGGGTGTCCATGGGGGAGTTATTCGTGGAATTTGTTGCTATTTGTCGTGATATATGTTCATTCGTGGTTTTAATTTTAGATATTTTTTTTATTTTCGGGAAAAACTAGATATTGATTTGGAATTTTCATTTGGGGGTTTCATTAGTTATATAATTGAGTGTTTGTTGACAGTGGAAGATACCATATTAATTATGGTTGCTCATTCATGGATCAACCTAGTGAGTTTGAAATTGATCATACCAATGTGAGTGTTTGATAAAAAATTTATTTTAAATAATTTCCTTATGTTTATGGATGAGATATATAATCATGGTCTTAGTGGAGGCATAAAAGATATTGAGTTATCTTATGGATTATTTGGTGTCTATTACATTAATAATTCTCATAATTTATTATATAATATTATGATACATTTTATAACACTTTAGATACTGTATAGATTTATACATGATCTTTTATGATCTTACCCCTAATTTGGGATTGGATCATGTACACATTGTTTTTTTAAAGGGAATCATAGATTTTTAAATTATGTATCAATACATTCTTTGACAAATAGGTGCAGGTGAACCATTTTATAGTAGTTTTGGTGGAATGAGTTCGTTTTAGAAACTAAACTGGCCTAACTTAATGAAATATGTATTAAAAGGGTTTTTATTTAATGTTAAATTTCAAGAGAAATGGAAATTTTAATGAAATGGATTTGTAACGATATTTTAAAAAATAAAAGGTTTCTGTAGAGATTTTTCACATAAATTTTATATAATTTATTATAATTACTAATGATTCATGTGTTTCCATTTCTGAATTAATTTTTAAAGGGTTTTTTATTTTTATTATAGGAATGTGAGAAGAGGTTGGAATGATATTTTTTTTGGATTGTTTACATTTTTTTAAAAATTTACATGTTTTATAAAATATTGACCCTAAAATTTATGTGTTTTGTTAGTATTTTCATAATATAATGTATTGGGATTTAGGATTATTCATGATACATTATGAAATATTTGACAAACCGCCCCTTAGGTGAAGGTAATTTTAACATCCCGGCTCCAGAAGCCACCTAGAGGCGCCCCGTACCTGGTTGGTCACATGGCCTCAAGTGCATTTTCCTGAATGCCAGAGGCATCCGACTTCCGGTGAGAGCCATTGGTGTGACTGTTTGAAAACTATGCCCTCATTGGTAGAGTAACACAGTGGAAGAGAAAAAATATACAATAGTGGAAGTAATAAATATCCAACAACAGTAAAAAATGGAAGTCTAAGATAATAAACAACTAGAGAAAATATATATATAATGATACCTGGTATATATATCTAAAAAAACCAAACAAGTCACAACGCTGAATAAAACTATTACTAAACCAAAGTACAAATGAAATAGATAAACAACTCCTCAACATCGCAAGCCTAAACTTGGTCCCATGCTCTTCAGCTCCACAGTAAGTCATGTACCTGAAGTGGAATGGTGCTTTCCATTGTCAATACCTGCAATAATATAATCTATTTTGGCCCAAACTCCTGGCCCAAACATGGTGTGAGACGTATCATAGTAGGAAACCACTACAAGATATGTGCCTAATAGTTAGTGAATATATGGTAAGTAAAAGTGCAGAATGTGGCAAACAAGGAAGTACTCAACAGTAACCAATTAATAGTATCAATATCAAGAAACAACGAAGAATGAAGATAAACCCAACAGGTAAACCTCAGGGAAGCACACATAGTCTAACATTTCTGGTCCAACCAAACATGTACAAAAAAAACCTTGGGCAGAACACACAGTCTCAACCCTCTGGTTCAGCTAAAGTATAGACTCTATGAGGAAGCACTCACTGTTAATTCCCCCTATAGTCTCGTATCAGTACTAAAGAAACTCTAGGGAAGTAGTTACGTCACATTTCCTCTGTGTCCCATGTCAAGAAACTACAAAATCTCTGAGGAAGAACTCAACATTAATTCTCCCTATGGTATCACATCGTAATATTATAAACGACACTTTGGAGAATCCCTTACGTCCATTCTCCCTATGGTGTACTACAGTAGGTTTTTATGGCCCTGTGTAATTAAGAAAGTATAGAAGCACGTATCAGCCAAATTAATCCTCAATAACTATGTGGATAGGATTCTACAACATAACAACATTTCAGAACAACAATCACACCATCCTACAATACTAGACATGGAAAATTATACAGCAGCCTAACAGGCAACTAGACCCAATGGTCAAAATAGACAAACATGCATGGGAAACACATACAAAGCACAAAAATTTAGCCTATTCACAAAAAATATCATATAATCATGCATAAAATTATATCAGAAAAACAATAGGGCTAAAACTATAAATGCGCAATACCCCACTCATGGGTATTGGGAAAATCTGCACATAAAAATCAAATACTTTCATCAGAAAGGTACAAACCACCAACATCGGTGTTGGGAGATCAAGATACATGAACCACAAGGCATGAATCACCTATGAACTCCATATATCTATGAAAACATATAAAACGGTCAACCCCTGATAACTCACGAAAGAGGAGAAATCAATGGATGGTGCTCTAAGAGAAGAGATAACTCATCGATTCGGTTACAACACAACCATTAGTGTTTGATTCATTGGGAATATGCCCGTCTAGGATCTTTTCAAGGATCTGTGGCTTCTCTGTGCTCTCGGATGAACTAGGTTGATGAGGATACGGTTCTGTCCGTCAGACGCGACGCCAATGCGTTTAATGGAAAAAAACAAAATATACATCATATAATTTTGAAGTACACAACATGTACTCTCTGTTTCCATAATCTTCTTTAGGAGGCTTCTAGGTCATCACACATGGCTGTGTGTAAGGCCGCTACTCATCCAACACATGACTACCTGTAGTAACTAAGTACACGACATGTACTCATAAAGTACATGGTCTGTACAACAAATTTTTTTAGAAACTCATATTTTCCAAAAACTCCAAGAAAAGGAAAAACATACATAAATCGAAGATGGGTTCTTACAAACATTCCCCCTTGAAGATATTATTCCCCAAATTTCCTTTGTGTGTCATAGAAAAAGAAACCCTGAACAGCTCCGACCACTGTGATCGCACGTCTGCCTCCCTCTCCCAAGTCTCGTCTTGTAATCGCCCATGCTGCTAAAGCATCCATACCAAAGGAACAGGCCGCCATAGAGACCCTTTATACTACGATCGACAATCCGGATAATAAGCTCCTCCAAGGATGCATCCAATTCCAACTCAACCTCCTCGGGTTGAAATACATGATATGGGTCTGAGAAGTAATGTCCAAGATGAGAAACGTGGAAGATGTTGTGCATAGCTTGGTACCTCTATGGTAACTATAACCGATAGAAAACTGGCCCAAGTCTCTTAAACAACTCAAATATCCCAATATACCTTGGAAAAATCATTCCATGTCTCTGAATCGTCATTTGTCCCAACCTCGGTGTTCCATGTAGAAAAACTTGATCCCCATCATCGATGTCTAGAGGTCGTCTCCACTGATCAGCATAAGGATTTTTAAAAGACTGTGTAGTATCCATCCTCTTATGAATCAACCATATCTTCTATATGGTATCCTAAACAAGATGAGGTCCCAACAAAACTGCATCACCTGCCTGCAGCCAATATAAGGGTGACCAGCATGGCCTATCGTACAAAGCCTCATAAGGTGCCATCTAAAAATTTTCATGAAAACTATTGTTGTAGGAAAACTCCACAATATGTATATGATTCTCCTAAGAATCTCCAAATTCCAGGATGCATGCTTGAAACATGTTCTCAAGAACCTGAATCGTATGCTCGGACTGGCCATCTGTCAAGGGGTGGAAAGCTGTACTCAAAAGTACCTGTGTACCCAAAGCCTTCTGGAGCCCCTGCCAAACCTTAGAATTAAAATGAGAATCTATGTCTGAAAAAATGGAGTGTGAAACTCCATGTAAGCACACTATATCTAGGATGTACAACTATCCCATATCATCTACAATAATGGTCTCTTTGATCATAAAAAGTGAGCTTCCATCATTAGTCTGTCAATGACTACCCAAACTGCATCATTCCCCTGAGGTGACCTCAGAAAACCAGTCACGAAGTCCATTGTGATTTCATTTCACTTTTACTCCAGAATGGGTTACTACTGTAGAAGCCCTTCTAGTATCTGGTGCTTTGCCTTCACCTGCTGACATGTGGAACACCTCTTAACAAAACCAGAAACATTCCTCTTCATAGCAGGCCACTAATATTGATGGTGTAGATCATGATAAATCATGATGACACCTGGATGAACTTCCAAAACTAAGGAATGAAAATTCCGCATTAGCACCTTGTGTATATCTGATAGAACACATTTTAGTCCCTGTAGATGCAAGATCTCATCCTCGCCTATGGTCCATCAATGAATATGGTCCTCTCTGGACACACTATCCCGTAGTACTAGGCCTTCAGAATCTGATATCTTCCTCATTCGTACTCGATCAAGAAGGGAAGAGGTAACAACTAGAGAAGAAAGAATGGTATGGCCCTGTCTATCATGCACCTCCAAATGCATCTTTGAGAATAGGGACATAATATTCCACTCACAACTGGCCTCCTAAACTTCCAGTATATGAATTCTCCAACTCAACGCACCAACCACTACATTTTCTTTCCCAGGAATGTAGGCAAGGTCAAAGTCAAAAGACTGAGGGTACTCAACCCACCTTCACTATCTCAAATTCAAATCATGCTGAGTGAAGATGTAATTGAGACTCTTGAGGTTGGTGAAAACCACAAAATGATCTCCCCGAAGATAATTTATCCAACAGTTTAAGGCATGAACAATAGCTGCCAACTCCAGATCATGTGTTGGGTAATTCCTCTCGTGTGGCCTCAACTGTCGAGACCCATACACAATGACTTCATCACCCTGCATAAGAACATATCCCAGCCTGATACCTAAAGCATCACAAAAAATAGTGTAGTTATTTCCTAGATCTGTAAACACTAGTATTGGTGCTGAAGTTAACCTCCCTTTCAGCTCTTGAAAAGCAGACTCATAATAATATGACCATAAGAACTTCGCACCCTTCTTAGTCAAAATCGTCAACAATGCTGATAAGGGTGAAAGGTCATGTATAAAACATTAGTAGTATCCAGCCAGCCCAAGAAATATCTGCACCTCAATGATGTTCTTTAGATGCTCCTAGGAAACTACTGCTCTCACTTTCTCTAGGTCTACTGACACTCCTGTCTCTGAGATAACATGACCCATGAAGTGAATCACATACATCCAAAAGTGACATTATGAGAGCTTAGCATATAACTAATGCTCTCTCGTGTACTCAAAACAATCTCTAGATGGGTATAATGGTCATGTTGAGTGAGAGAGTACACCAAGATGTCATCCACAAAGACCACCATGAAAAATCCTTGTATGGATGGAACAACCAGTTCATTAGTGCCATGAAAACTGCTGGCATGTTTTTGAGACTGACTTGTATAACCATATACTCGTATAGACTATACCTACTCCAAAAGGCTGTAAGAGGTATATATGATGATCTAACATGAAATTTATGGTAAGCAGACCTTATATCAATCTTCAAGAACACCTAGATCCTCGAAGATGATCAATGAGATCATCAATCCTCGGCAAGTGGTATTGGCTCTTGACCATCAACTAATTCAACTTCCGATAATCCACACAAAGCTTGAGAGTGTCATCTTCCTACTTCATAAACAGTACATGCGAACCCCAAGGATATGTGATGGGTCGAATGAAACCCTTTTCCTGAAACTCCTCCAACTGCTTCTTGAGCTCCTAAAACTCGGGTGTTTCCATCCTATAATGAGGAATGGAGACCGTTGTTGCTCCTGGCACAAGATCAATGGAAAATTCCACCTCTCACTCTATAGGAAAACATGGAATTTCTTATGGAAAGAAATCTCTGAAATGATCCACGACTGGAGTAAATTCTATTTGTAAAGTCCATTGATCATCCAGATATAGAATAGCAATATGGTCTTTAACTTCTCCCAACCCATGCTGCTCTAGACCCGATCTTCTTTCCTCGACATCCCACTAACCATTATTAAGAAAATATACGCCCTCCGGTGATGTGAAACTCACCCTGCGACGATAACAGTCGATGACTGCTTAGAAAGGAAGTAACCAGTCCATTCTAAGAATGACATCATAGCATGTCATCTCTAGGAAATAGAGGTCCCATAGAAAGTGACACCCACCAACCTCTAGAGGAAACTCCCTGCACTAACGTACACTATCCATTCTAGTCCCCAACAGAGTTTCTAATGTCAAAATATTAGTAGAGGAAAAGATACAATGCCTGAGGCTATTCATAATAGAAACATATATAGAGATATGGGAATCCCCTGTATCGAAAAGAGCTGAAGATAAAACTGAGGCAACTAGGATCGTACCTCGAACTATAGAAGGTATGCAATCCTACTCATGCTGGGTCTACTCCACTACAAAGGTCTGGCCTACTCCGTGGCCCTTTGACCCTTCCTGTCCACTCTGAGTTGACTCACACTACTGTCGCTGAAAGACTAGAAATAGACCACCACAACCATGGCCCCACCTCGGCTTGAACATCCAGGAGAACTCTAGTTCCCTGACTGGTGAGAAACTAGTGGTTCTTCTCCCGAATGGGGATTCATAAAAGTACACATGTCACTATCTCAAGGTGAGTAGATCTGACAGAAGCACTGAAGTTTACCAATCTTATCGCAAGATCGGAACTCCACTGGGTCTCTCTGGAACTGCGACCTCATATGTCCAGCCCTTCCACACTGGTATCATACAACTTGGCTACCTGAAGGTGTCACTCGCCTCCTTGGATCAATGCGGAAAGACTCCCTACGGTTCTTCCTACTGTCAGTTGGAGTAAAGATAACTCTAGATACTGTGCCGCCCTGGCTCACAACTCCAGAATCCCTCAAATTGTGATCTGTGATCAGCACCTGGTTGAAGATATAAGTGATTGAAGTCAAACTGAATATGTTCACCTATGATCAGATGTCGTTCCTTAGAGCATCCTCAAACATCCTTTCCATGAATACCTGATCCCCTCCTAAAATAGGCGTGAAGCACTACTGTTCTGTAAAGTGAGAGGAATATTCCATAACAGAAAGAGTACCTTTCTCCAGAATCATAAAATCATGGCCTCGATCGACCCTCAAGGTATCTGGTTACAATTATTAATAGAAGAGGCACTGAAACTCCTCCTATACCATAACCTGCTGGCGTCCCGCCTGTGAGATCACATCCCACCACTTCTTAGAAGATTCCCAAAGCGTATAAGTATCTAGCTTGACCATCCTCTCTAGAGGCATCTCCAAATGCTCAATGATCATCAGTATGGCTTCTGCCCATGACCCTGCAGCCTAGGGTCATCCATCCCCTGAGAATGTAAGAGGATGCTGTTGCTGGAACACCCGTGTCAAATCAGCCATCGACAGGGCTGGAGGCGGTGCCCCTGAAAGGACTACATCACCTCATAAAGCCTTACCTGAACTATTCATCAGCGCCGTTATCAGGTATAACTTCTAGTTCCGCGACTGGGATAAAAGGTGGTTCTACGGGAAGTCCATGATCGGCCTTGTCCAGTGTTTGATCACTGCCTGGAAACTAGTGTACAACCGGAGGTCGTCTTAGTGGCATGAATATGCAATGTCTAGTGCACACCTTATATAAATATCATTAGGGACTGAAAACTAGAAGCATAAGAAGGGAAAACGAGAAAGAAAGTATTCATGTTTTATAAAACATGACTACATGGTGTGTACATTTACCACGCTGTGTGTCCCGTAAGTCATTAACATGGGCTTGTACTCCTGCCTAAACTAGTCATGTAACACCCCATACGCACTGATTATTGTCTTCACACAGGGCATGTAATTGAATCCTCTTACCCTACCTAAGTCCTTCTACATGGTTAATCCACATTGCTCCCTTAAGATAAGACAACATGACATGTTCAAGGTAGACACGACCTGTACTATACAAGCTTTAACAGGCCCATGTTGTTAGTGGCACGTCCTGACACACGTCTCACACTACACGGTGTGTTCCAAACGGACATGGAATGTTCGTTAAGGGATAAAACCGACCCGTGTTGTTTGTGACATGGTTGGGTACCTTGGTCAGACTACACGACATGTTCAGCGCGGACACGGTGTGTATAGATTAAGGTATTATCTAACCCTTTTGTTGGTTACATGGGAAGAGAAAGGTTCGACACTACATTGCATGTTTTTCTGGTACACTGCATATTCCCACCGGTCCTTCCCCATCCCGTGTCTCTGCCCACACGGCCTACGACACGGTCCGCAACTACACGACGCATACATAAAGAACACGACGTGTACTTAATAAAAACAGTTTTTCCCGAACAGAAGAACACATGGCATGTACTTAACACTATACAGTGTGTATTCTAAATTTTTCTGGGTAGTAAGACACAAAACTACACCGGAACCCGAAAAACACTGAAACAAACACTGAATGTGCAAAATTCCAATCCATGAGGGCCCATACTCCCCGCGAATCAAATTTTGGCATCTTCTTCATGATATAACAAATCATACAAGGAAATGATCCACCAAATTCTAGTCCCTGAGGGCCCATAACACCTTAATAACAAATGTTTAGCTTCGATTCATGAAAAACCTTCCACAAAACAATACCATATCAAACATAAATTATTTTTATCATGGAATATATCAAAACAACATGCATATTCTATAAAATATCTATCATAACGACAAGCAATTTCTAATGAATCCTAGATGTCATGGAAACAATGCATGAAATGTGAATTCTAGCAAGTTCTTATATGATGCATCAGATATAGTACCCTCGTCTAATTAGGTTGTGACCGAATATAACCTTAATAATATAATGATAACATAACAATATATGTGAGTCACCAAACGGGGAAAATCAAATCAACTGTAAATCAGAAACCATAAAAATTGAAATAAATGCGGTAGAATGGCTTTTCCCTATACACAAGTTAGCTACTCCTGGGCATAGATTCTTACCAAGTACCTATTCCATCCTATCCCTAATTATAGTCTCCAAATAGTAGTTCAAGAGAAAATAATTCCTCTGACACAACTTTGTTACGTCTCGGCTCTAAAAGCCACCAAGAGGCACCCCGTACCTAGTTGGTCACATGGCCCTCAAGAGCATTTCCCCGAATGCCAGAGGCTGCCAATTAGTAGTGGGGGAATTTGGTGTGACAGTAAGAAAACTATGTCTTCATTGGCAGAGTAACATAGTGGAAGAGAAACAAATATACGATAGAGGAAGAAATAAATATCCAACAACAATAAACATTGGAAGACTGAGATAATAAACAAATGGAGCACATATATATAAAATGATGCATGGTACATATGTCTTGTAAAATAGCCAAACAAGTCCCAATAATGAATATAACCTGTACTAAACCAATGTTAAAAAGAAATAGATAAAGAGCTCTTCAGTATGGAAAGCCTATGCTTGGTCCCATTCTCTCCTTCTCCATAGAAAGTAATGTACCTAAAATAGAAGGGCGCTTGCCCTTGTCTATACCTGCAACAATATAATCTGTTTGGGCCCAAAAGCATGGCCCAAACAGCGTGTGAGAAAAATTCTAGTAGGCAACCACCACAAGATGTTTCTATAAATCTTAGTGAATATATGGTAGGTAAAAGATCAGAAAGTGGTAAACAAAGAAGTACTCAACAATAACCAATCTATAGTCTCAATATCAAGAAACAACGAAGAAAGCAGATAATCTCAACAGGTAACCCTCTAGGAAGCACACTTAGTCTATCCCCTCTGATCCTACCTAACAAGTACAAGCAAACCACTAGGCAACACACACAGTCTCACCCCTCTGGTTTAGCTAATGTATAGACTCTCTTATGAAGCACTCATCGTAAATTCCCCCTATAGTCTCTTATCTGTACTAAAGGTGATCTAGGGAACCATTTACGTCACATTCCTTATATGGCCCATGTCGAGGAACTACAGACTCTCTAAGGAAGCACTCAACGTCAATTCCCCCTATGGTATCGAATTGTAATATTATAAAAGACTCTTTGGGAAGCCCTTAAGTCCATTCACCCTAAGGTCTACTACACTAGGTTCTCACGAACCTGTGTAAATCAGCAAGTATAGCTTCACGTATCGTAAAATGTAATCCTCAAGAACTACTTGTCTATAATTATACATCATAAAAACATGTCAGAACAATAGTCACACCATCCTATAATACTAGGCATGGAAAAGTAAACTGCATCCTAACAGGTGACTAGGCCCAACGGTCAAAATAGGAAAACAAGCATGGGAAACAAATCCAATGCACAAAAAATCACCCATTTCACAAAAATTTTCATCTAATTAAGTATACAAGCATAATAGACAATAAATTGGGCTAAAAGGGTAAACGCGCAATACCCCTTTAATGGGTATTTTTCAAATTTGCAAATAAAACTCAAATACATTCAACAGAAAGGCACAAACCACCTACCTAGGTGTTGGGAGATCAAGATACTTGAACCAGGAGGCTTGAATCGCCTTAGAATTCCTTAGATCGATGAAAATTTATAAAATGTTCAACCTACGATAACTCACTAAAGAGGAGAAATCAATGGTTGATGCTCTAATAGAATATATAACTTACCGATGCGATTCCAACACAACTGTCGGAGATTGATTCCGTGGACGGACACTCGGCCAGGAGCTCATCAAAGATTAGTGGCTCCTCAGTACTATCAGAAGAACTAGTTTGAGAAGGAGGATGTTTTTTCAATCAGACGCGACCCCAATGTGTTTAATTAAAAAAACAAAATACACAGCATGTACTTTTAAAGTATATGGTGTGTACTCTCCATTCATGTACTTCGCATTAGGCGGCCTTTTGGTCATCACACATGGTTGTGTGCAAGGATACTATATGGCCAACACACGTCTACCTGCGGTAACCGAGTACACGGAGTGTACTCATAAAGTACACAACATGTACTTAAAAAATTTATAGAAACTCCACCTTTTTTAAAAAAACTCCTAGAAAAGGAAAAACATACCTAAAAATAAGATCTAGATTCTTACAGTAATTTCAACTGATTGAGATATTAGATATGATTCCTTTTAGAATAGAATTATAAGATCATTTGGATCACCTTGGTATGGGTAAATGTATTTGATAATGAATTTGAGATGCATGAGAGAGTGACTATTGTAATTGAAATAGTTTTCATGTTTCTTTGTTTTTGATAGCATCTTTATTTCATTGGATTGGTTCCTTGAGGATTCCTCGGATAGTTTATGTGATAGTTAGTCCTTAAATTATTGATTGATGGATTAGAACCACTTCACAAGTTGTAACCTATGTAGAATAAAAAAAATCTTATTATGGATCCTCATAGAGAATATGAGTTGATAGTTTTGACCATTTTATTATAGGATGAAAAAGAGTTCTATCCTAGTTGATGATGTCTTATGCCTTTAGCGATATGGACTAACTGGAAATGTTCAATGAGGATCTTTGTTATAATGTGATGAACCCATAGATATAGAATCAATACCAAAGTAACGTGAAATAAATTTTTACACCCATGGTTTGATTTATTTACATATTAAATATTCAATTTTAATGTTATGAAATGGTTTGTGTTGATTACAAAGTGTTTTGGAGATTTTTTATAATGTTTTATAGGGATCATGGTTGGATCTTGGTGAGGAAAAAACCACAAACAACACCATAGTAACCATTTTGGAGTGAATGATGGTGTCTAGGTAAGAATGATATTTAAATAAACCTTGTGGTAACCATATATATTTTATGAAATTTCATTTTCTGTCAAATCACATGATTGAAGAACGATATGAAAAACTGTGTTGAAAACCTGTGTCTCCCTGGGTGTCAACTAGTAAAACCTGAATAGTTGGTGAAACCATTTCAATATCATATGTCTATATTATCAATTAATTTTATGGATTTTTAAAACCATATATTGAACTTTATTCCCCATTTAAAATACTAATTTTTTCTCCTATGGTTGGGGATCTCAATCCTTTGTAATATTTTCAGAGATTTGGGAAATTCATTTCAGTGAGTAACTCAACCTCTTCGAATCTATGAGCATTTTCCTTTGGAATCAATGGTATTTTTTCATTTATACATCTACAACATTTACTTTCCATCCCTCTTGGGAGAATCCCAAAATCTATACTACCATTATTATATAATTTGTTTTGTGTGTTATATAATGAGTATTTCATGTTGACTTATCATATGAAGGTAATGTGTGATATAATCAACAATATCACAGTACCATTCATTTGGATAATAACACTTGTGAATGTTTCCTTCTATCTCACACTAATATTATATTTATATGGAATAATTTGATTTCAAATAAAATATTAGTCCCACATATCAAGGATATAAATCCTTGAAAACCTTATTTTATAGGATCCCTTCATTATTATATTATTGGAACCAAGGGTTAGGGGTGACCCCTAAGACATGTTTGAAAAAATTAGTTAATGATTTTTTCATTAAAAAAAATTGGATGGGAATTGAAATGGGAGGTGTGTCTTCATAAAACATATTTTTGGGTCTACTTTGTTCGAACATGGTTTTTTATGTATTGGGGATATATTTTACTGTATTGAATTAAAATGAATTGGGTATGGAGGAATATGTTTTTTCTCATGATGTAGAGTTTAAGAATAAATATTGGATGATTGATGCAATGGTTGGGTAACATGGAACTCAAATGGTAGGGTTTGTGTTTTCATTGGGGTGTGTATTCATGTTATGGGTGTGCACTATGGGGGTGGGATTACCTTCCATAATGTTCATATGTATACTTTATTCACTAATTTTTAATTTCACTTTTTTATAAATAAAAATGTTTGAGCTAACTTGATCATGTTCTCGAATTTGGGAGTCAAAAGGTTATTGAATTATGGTTTTCAAACTCTCCCATACAAATTCATATTTACGTGTCTAGAGAAGATATTCATCATGATATAGTTAAGAGAAATATTTTAAATATCTCTAATGGTGTATCATTATTCTAAAATTGTATTTGATTGGAGGTTGATCTTTGAATTGGTAAATGGGTGGATCTTGGGGATATTCCATTTTACCAACATAGTCTCTTCTTAGAGATAATAGGTTTTGTATTCTTATATTCTTTTTTTTTGTAGTTGTAGCTCCAATCCTTGTTTTGTTATATTCACTAGTTTTGGGTTATTTTTATATCAAAAATCATATTTTTATATTATGGTTATTCAGTTGTAGGCTATATTGAAAATAAGGATAAATCACCCCAAACAATATTTTATACCCTTGGAATTGTTTTTCTTTTTCTATACAAGGAATTCAAAGAAGTTTTAAATAATTTTTTTCCATAATAATATAGTGGTTTCAAGAATGGATGTTATTAATGGTATAGGTTTGGATTGGATCCTTTCAGGATGGTAAGCATGGAGATAGGATCAATTGGACAAGAAATGTATAGTATTGAATTTAATATCCAACCTCTATATAATGAACTTTAAGTTACATGTGTACTCTAGGTATAAAAAATGTTGTTAGAAGCATTTATGTGTATAGTTATATCATCATAATGGGTTTAAATGAGGAGAGATTATAATCACGAATTAATAAATATAAATCCATCCAAGAAATTATAATTTATCTTACATTTTATTATATATCTTATTATGATTTGATATATGTTAAAAATATGTGAATGATATATTATTTTTTGAAAAAATATGTGGTTTTTATGGGGAAATTGAAAAATTAAACCAGTTAGGAGACCAAAAACTCGCAAGTGGGTTCTACATAGAAAGTAGTTCCACAAGGACCATATATAAACTAGTAGTTTATTAGAAGTATTTCTGAATATTAACCGAATATTTTAGTGGGAAATAATCCAAACAAAACTAAAATTTAATAGAAAAACTCCCCAATCATTCAAGGTTACTAGGGACCCAAGAAAACAGAAGCATGGATTCGTAGAATTAATATAATATTTAGTTATTGGAATCTACAAATTAAATTAATATGATTAAATAAGTGTATATTCTCAAGGATATGGTATTAATATGGAACAATTTAGTTTTCTAATATATTTTGGTCAATGAATTTTCCATGATGGTTTATAAAAATTATTTCTATTATTTTATTTTGTTTCGAAATGGTTTTTGATTGTTCTATAAGGTTCAAGAGTTTATTCATAAGTTCTTAATGGATTTTTTTGGTTATACAGGTATGGGTAAATCATTAGTAATACATATGTTACTATGTGTGACTAAATGTGTGTGTCAAATTAGCCACATTATGGGAACACAATTTTGAAATCCCATATTGTAACCATGAGGTATTAAGGAATTTTATAAAATCAAAAATTCACTTAATTGGAACATGTTTCTAAAAACCATTAAGAAAAAACAAAAATCCGTTATAACAATCCTATAATTAATTTTAAAATAATAATATTATTGATATATTTCTTAACACACAACACTATGTTTCAAGTCAATAATGATAAACAATAAAAATATTATTTAAATGTGACCATTATAACCTAGCCATTAAATTTGTGGTATGAAAAAGAATAAAAAATTTCTAAATATATAAAAATAAATGATTTAAATGATGAAAATTTATTAATTAATTTATATTAAATAAACACTCAATTTTCAATAATGTCATGTTATGAATTAAAAATATGTTTTCTAAAAAATGGTTTTTATTGTATTTTTTGCATGAACATTATAATTTATTTATAAAAAATTTATAAAATTAAATTGTGGTAATGAATATAATTTTTGAATTCTTATTTTCAATATTCATTTAGGGTGATTTTTTAGGATTTCTCTAATAACATTCATTTTTCCATGAAAAGTGGAAATTACCAATTTTGGTAAAACTGTCAATTCATTCCATTAAATTCAGAAATTTAAAATAACCAGTATTTTTATAATTTTATATTAAATTATAATATTTATAATATATTTATAAATTATCTCTTTATTTACATATGAATCAATATTATACTTGATTTTGGTATAAGTTCAATTTTCAGCTTCAAAAAATATTTTTCTAAAAGTATTTTATACAAGATTTTGTTTTACATTATATAATAAATTAATATCTATTTATTAATATTTTAAAGAAATTTATATATTTTATATATAATAAAATTTTTAAACATCCATTTTATGGCTTTTACAAGGCATAGAATGGATATTTGTTTTGTTTTTTTCTTAAAAACACATTTTTCTAAAAAGAACTATCTTTGAGTTTTATGCACTTATTTAAAAATAAATTATGAAACATAAAGGAATTTAATTTTTTAAAATATATTAATGTTTTATATTTTAGTTATTATTATAATTTAATATGTTAAAATTAATATTTGGTTATAATTAAAAGTAAAAATAGTAACCTTTTTTGTAGTGGTTAAAGTCAAAATTGGTTTACTTGTGACATAAACTAAGAGATTATGATATTAATTCAATGTAAAAATGTATAATTATTATTCTTGATATTATTTAAACCTTCTATTTTCCTATTATATGTTTATTTTACATTTTAAAAACTTTAACATGAAATTGACCACATATTATTGAAATCATTTATGTAATTCCTTATATGTCTTTTACCTCGTTTATAAAAGGGATCCTATTATCCTACATTATTAAGAAAATTATATAATTATATATCTTCCAATAATCACTAAAAATTTGTCCTATATTATATACCTTAACCATTGATCCCTTAGTCTTTTCATAAGACCTATATCTCAAGGACTAAGGTGTAATTAATAGAAGATCTCTCAAATAAGAGGTATAAATCTTAACCAAGATCTTTCAATCTTATTTACTATTCCATATTCTATAATCCTATTGTATCGATCATAAGATGATTAATAGGGTGACATAAATATACTAATATATTATTATGATTATTTTACAACCATTTAACATGTCTTTTAAATAAAAAAGGATGTCAAATTATTGCTTGTGTGTACATGTTAACCACCGCCTCCCTGTAGCGATATGATTTTTTTTCATTAAAATCACTAATAGATTATTAGTATGATAAAATTAATTTATAAATATGATATTAAATAAATAACTATTATTCCGATATTATATTATCTTTTTTCATATCCTTTGGAAAATGATAATGTTGCTCGTGTTTATGTGTGGACTACCCTCCCAATGAATCGATGAGATTAATGTTTCATTTCCACTTTACATAGATGTGAATAAAGATAGATTTAATGTATATAAAAATTATATTTATGAAACTATAATTAGTATATAATGTTTTATTAATATATACATTTATTTTATTCCATCTATTGAAGCATGGAAGCACCACACATGTAAATGTTAGGTTAACAATCAACACGAAGCCATGTAGTGAATTTTTCATCATCTCATTATATTAATGGCTATTTAATGGTGTATACTGGTGAAATATTACACATGTTAGATGATTACTATATTTGATATTATAGAACCTTTATTAATATTTAATCACCATAACTGATGAACCAAAACATATATGAAAAATGAAATAGTTGACACCCAGAAATAACAATTTTAAGAAAAATTTATAAATAAATTGGTGATAACATATTATAAGTGGAACATTGATGATTTTTTATGTATGAATATTATTTTTATATAATTATAATAAATTTAAATTTATTATGCATGTGGATAGTTTTCTTAAAAAGAAATATGAACTTAAGGTAAGGGTTCTTCGTTTCAATATTGTTTCTTTGAGACATGTTTGATGTTATAACCATATTTATTGATATAAGAAGTATATAATGACACATTCACATGTGATATAATTTATAATTCGTAACAAATTGTATTTACATTAAATATTAAAAGTATTTAATCAATGGGGATTTTTTTTAATGTTTTGAAAGTGGTAATGGTCTATTATCTTGAATTTTTTTCTCTAGGACATCTGTTATCTTATACACCAATCATATTCTATAAGGTGTATCTAAAAACCTTTATATTTTTATCATGAATAATATTTTTCCATTTTATTTAAATTTTCTTTTTATTGTATTGAATTTATGGTAATTATGAATGAAAATTTACCAAATGAGTAAGGGTTTTACATTACAATACTATTTTTACTTTGATTGTTTATGCTAAAATTTCTGATGATAAAATTTTATGATGTATCTATCAAAAATATTATCACATTTCACATATTATAGTTATTTATATAAATTAAAAGTTTTAATAATGTTTCATCTCTTTATATACTCAAAATTATGAAATATTATTCACAAAGAAAAAAGATTTTACTTCTCTCATCACTTAGAAATATATATTTTTTCATATCTATAATTTATTTAAAATATTTCTAAAAATGCTTTTACTATTTCCTAGTATTTTTGTAAAGTAATTTTACCCATGTTTTACTTCATATAAAAAATGATAAAAAATAATATTTCTGTCAATTCCTATAGAATGCAATTTTTACTTTTTACTAAAAATGTGAAATGAATCATTATTTAAAATACACCACCTGAAACAATTTCCACCGATCATGAGTTCTATTATCATTGACGAATACTTTAAATATTTCATGGTTCCTTAAAAAAATTTCTGAAATATTTTTGAATTTTTAATATCTTAAATATTTAATTTTAAATTGAAATTATTATTTTTATCATTAAAATGATCCAGTGATCTTTTATGGGATTTTCTTCTTTGAAAACATACATTAATGTTAGTTATGATTAATTGGGAATATGATCTGATGATAAAATATTTATTCATAATCTAGGTGGTTTATGATTATAATGATGAATAATTAATGAAACCCAAATTATTTTCAATGGTATATGTTATTATTAAATGATAAATATTTTCTTGAGATTATAGAATAAATACGAATGGATTATGATTATGTGATAGGTAGGTCCATTAAATATATCCAATTAA
Organism: Viscum album; assembly: GCA_963277665.1. Taxonomy (NCBI): domain Eukaryota; kingdom Viridiplantae; phylum Streptophyta; class Magnoliopsida; order Santalales; family Viscaceae; genus Viscum; species Viscum album. Next base: position 1,802,820,846 of record OY728145.1, on the reverse strand, counting down.
TTGGGAAAATAATAATTTTATATGATTTGAAGGGGTCCATGGGAGGTTCTTTAAAGCCCAAAATATGGTACACAGGCCGTTGTCCTAATCTTATAAAGAGAACACATTATGTTATCCCTATCCCAATAAAGGTACAAAGGTGGTGAAAAAAAATCTAAAATTTGGATTAATGTCTTGGTGGCCAGCATTATCATAATATTTTTATGATTACAAAACACATTTTGACACTCTTTTATGACATTATCTTATTCCACTGTAATTATCTCATGGCTCGTGTACTTTTATTTCATTATAATTCATATCTTATGAACATCCATGTTTTCTGTTACAACTCATGATTATGATATATGAATTTATGTGTATGATTTTCAAATGTTAATAACAAATTATCATACCCTTATGCTCATGATATTCCTACATATGATCATTGACTAATATATCTCATGTTTACTCATATTAATAATTTTGGATCACCTTTTATTATATTTAATTTCCAAAAGTATATGAAGAAAGGATTTATATAATATATATTAATGAAGGGTTATAAATTTCAAGAACATAGTTAGATGTGATATAATTATTTTATTCACTAATATTTCATGTATTTATGTTACCAAAGTAACAAAACCTATATAGTTCTCAGAAATTTATATTTTCTATATGTATTCAATATTTATAAAAAAGGTATTTAATATTTATATACCTAAAATTGGTTTCATTATAGTTTATTTGAGAGGATGAATTAGTTACTCAGGAAATCTTGTATGAGAAAACATTAGTCACATCCCTAAGGATAATCCTTCAAAATAATTGAAAATACAATGTTTTGGTAAATAATAAAATTTTATTTACCTAGAAAATACATCCCTATTTGGATACTGACAAGTGGGTGCTATAGAGAACAATAATTTTTATACAATATATTGAATCTTAATATATGAATATTTATTTATTTTTCCAAAAACACACTAGATGACCATAAAATTTTAGTGTATTTTGATACTTATATACATAAAAACAACTTCACAATTAAACTAAATTATATCTCATTATGTTCGTCACAACTATAACCCTTCTAAAATATATCATATATAATACATTTATACATAATATAGGGAAATGAAACATAGGAAAGGGTGATCTCCGATGTGTAGTAAGGCTTAACAAGGGATATATTAATGATCTCATAATCATAACATGATAATTAGGGTACGTGAAAATTAGATTAACATTTAAAAAAATATTATTTTCGTATCAAATATCATAATCATGAGAAATGGAATATAAATTTTTTGTTTATAATACAGAAATAATAAATTAATCAAAGAACATGATCCATGAGAGAATAACATATACATAAAACATAAATTTATGGAATATATATATGCATATAAAAAAATTTCTATAGTAGTTAAGGTTCATTTTCATGGTTATCAAAGTGTATTGGGCTGACTCCCTAAACTATCATAAAATTCACGGTTAACACCCAAGATATCACTGTGGATTGGGTTCACTCCTTAAACTATCTTACTAGTCAATTATCACTACTAATATGAGCATCGAAGATATAGTCCCTTACTAAACTCGGAGTAATCCCCATTACATTATTGTTTATTTCATGAGTTATCTAACATTACTCAATGAATTGGAGGGATATGTATTTTTGGTTCCACATATATCATAATTAAAATCATAATTATTTTTTTGAGAAGATCATAAATCATTCATTATAACATAACCAATTAAAATATTTTTTTTCATCAATATTTCATCATCGCATAACCCATAGAAAAGAAATGTGATTCATAAACACTTAATCAATTAATTAGAGCACAACCCATAGAAAATGAAAGAGTTTCATAATTATTATTACATCATAATCATACAAAATCTATATAATGAACAAGGATAATATCATTGTATTATATCACTATTATGACTTATGTAAAATCAAAGGTTGTCATCCTAGAGGAAAAATTCATTTAAAAGATCACTAGAATATTTTATTCAGAAAATTCCATTTATCTTAGAAATCACTTAAATAAAATATATTTTTTGTAAATATTAAAGAGAAAACATTCATTGAATATATCCTTGAATATTTTTAGAGTATTTTATAATTAATTGACTTGTCATGGTTGTGGAAAATTATATATATTCCATGTATATTAAAAAAAATACTCCTTTCAAATTTTTTGTAAAAAATGTATAAAATAAACAATATAGAGAATGAATATAATATTAATTTTAATACATTTTTTAAATTAAATCATGGATAAAAATGACTTTGAACAATTATATAATATTATAAATACAATTTTTATTTTTTTTAGAAAACATGTATATAGAAGAATGTTAGATGAGAATCTCTTACCTCATGTATTGAATTAATTCATACAATCAGAACATCTCATATAATAAATAAAATATATATATATATATATTAAAGAACCATACTCATATAAATTTTACTATATATGATATTTTTATGACCATTTGTCACCCATTAATAAGAAATTCTTTGTTAAAATCACCATTTTTCATAATAACTTCTTGTTTTCCATGCATTTTTTGGTTTGGTAGTTTTATTTTTTTTACTTTGATCAGGGTGAAATAATATAATTTTTTTTAATAATTTTATAGTTATCATATTTATTTATTATATTCATATATAGAGTCATCTATAAATGATAGAGATAAACAAATGAATTACACCATTTATGGAGATAGAAAGTTGTACGTAGGTGTGAATTTTGATTCCATTTTTTATATAGATGAAATAAAATAATTTTAAATAATATTTAATTTTAAAAAATAATTTTTATAATATATATATATCATATATATTCATTAAATATATCCCTATTACCATTAAATTTAAAATAAAATGGAAAATGAATCATATCTCTTCATGGAGGCCGTAGTCCAAAACGATTTGAAGGTTAAAGGTATATGTGATATTAAATTTATTGATGTATAATTACTGTATATATATAATATATATAAATTAAACCTATACTTATCTTTATCTATGAGATTCGATGATGGAAAATGAATTACATTGATTCATGAGGCGACATTCTTCAATACAAATGATTAACAATTTCGTTTCATACTGGATGGAACAAAAGATGGGTATAGGTAATGACATTTACATAATGAAATATAATTACATGGAAGAATTATTTTTAAATTTATTAATTATCCTTAAATAATATTATATGTATGTAGAAGAAAAAATAAAATGAAAACATACGGTTAAGAACTATACCCCTTCTTCAGACAACCTCTTTAGGGTTATACCTAAATCATTCCTAGGATATATTTTGAATAAAAATAAAAACTACTGGTCTTATGTATGGATATAAATAAGGTTTTTTGAAATTATATTTTTGAATTAAAATTCTATTGAAATGTGGAGAGAATAGGATTGGAGGTTTTCTTTTATAAGTGCGAAAGAAGATCCACTTGAAAATTTCATAAAAGAATAAAAAATGATAAAGTAATTCATAATAAAAAAGCTTCAAAAAAGCTATATATTAATTTTTTTGATAGTATAAGACTGGAATATTTCCACCCAATAGTATTAGGGAAATTTTAATTTTTATACATAGCCTTATCTTTTGGTTTAACCCCTAGTAAAATCGTTTTAACCTTACCAATGATAATTAGTCTTCATTTTTTTAAGACTAAAAATTAATCATGAATTATAAAATAATAGTACTTATAATAATTAAAAATATAGATAAAGTTGTTCCATATTCAATTCACTGATGTCGAATAATTTAATTTAGAATTAAACCCTCAAGTGTGAAAAAAATTCAGTTTTCCAAAGAAATTTTTTTGGTAAAACAAATTTATAACAAGATTCCAAATAAAATTGGTTACAATGTCATAAGATGGATTAATAATTATATAGTTGACATAATTTTACATTTAAATCAAACTAAAACAAATTAGGTCTTTTTAAATTCTTTTAAAAAAAATTATTAATAAAAAATGAATTGTTACGATTCATATAAAAATTAATATTTCCATAAAAAAATTATAAAACTTCACACCAAGTTAACTATTTATTTATTTTTCAAAAAATAATATATTATTTCAAATAAATTTTATAAAAGTGTAAAAAAATAATATTAAAATAAGTGTGTAAAACATGAAGAAACTGTTTTTTTTTTGAAAAATGCAGTATTGAGCATTAGAGTGGGTTTATTCTTATCTCATACCAAAACTAATTGAGATGAATAATAAAACAATTTATATAATATTTAATATAGAAAATTAATTACAATAAATCAATAATAGTGATTAATTTAATTAAAAAATAACACATTTCACACATAATAATTGTTTCTTTAGATAAATATTTATTTTACTTTAAAATTATTTTTATTTTAATATCTAATAAATAAATAACAAAAGAATTTATTTTATTCATGAATGAAACATTTAAATTAAATAATTTTGGTACTTATGTTCATACCATAAAATTTATCATATAGGCTATAATTTTCATATTAAATAATAATATTTTTATATTATATCATTGTTCATTTAAATTTGTGTTCTGTGTAACATATGATTTCCACTAAATTTAATCTATTTGAAAAAAAAATCAAAAAATTTTAGGGTTTTATATTATAACACCATTAAAAATAATTTCTCTATCACAGTTTTGTAATTCTAATATAAAATAATAAATATATTTATGCCTCATCATATCCTCATGTTCCCATATAGATTCCACAACATGGTGGTTTCGTGATAGGACTTGGAATATTTCATTGGTATTGCATCATAACACTTTATCTATATGATCATAAATCTTTATTAGTTGTTCTTAATAATAAATATCTTTCTCAAGTTGTATTACCTATGAGTTTTGTAAATTTTAATGTTCTTTCATTTACTTATTCAAGAGGGATACGTTGAACACATCATGGATATAAGCGAGGTTCAATGGAAGTGTCCAGACATAAACTACCATCCCTACTCGATCAAGATACTAGAATGGAATAGTATAAAAATTAATAAAATTCCCGTCAATTCAAAATATTATAACCTTATACCATTGATAAATTCTTATAAAACCTTCACAGAAACATCAAATTAAAGATTACACTGATTATTGTTATCATAACATTTATATAGACTCCAAGATGACATGATGTGTTGTTTAAAGGATTTGAATTTATCTTGTATTTACTCATATATCATAGGTCCAAATTACTTTACTTCTCTAACTCGATTCCAAAACATTGGATTTATGCACTTTTTTCCTTAGTGGTATTCATGAGGATCCATTTAAATTATATATTGAATGCTATTTTTGTAAGAAAAATTATTTAGATGAAGTTGTTGATCACACCCAGATTTTAAATACATTGAACAGGATCTCTTAGAATATACTATAGGATTTGATTGTTTATATTATACTTACCATATGACTCAAGATGATATGTAGTGCTAAAACTAATCTATACCTCCAAATCCTACTGAAACTTCACCATAACATCAAGGTAATCCTCTAATACTGATTAGATACAATATAATGTGGTACACCATGAAAAAATTCCACATCCTTAATATGTATCTTAAAATTATGATCTATAGAGAAATATTTTTTTATATTAAGGATCTTTCTAACTTTTTAAGGTGATCTAATTAAATCCAAATAGAATTATTAAATTTATAAAATATCGGAAGCCTCATGACAAAATACCTCGTGATATTTTCTCATTTCAATTCTGGTATGGGTAATGGTTATAACATACCATTATAGTTTTGTCTATCATAATTAACATGATGACATACCAGGAACCAAGATATGTTTTTTTCAATATCTCTATTCATTTAATAAAAACAAAAATTCTCTTTCGGATCTATATGCATATTGATAATTATATGGGGAATAAAGAATGAAGTATTATGTTCTTTCCCTAACAGCTCCTTTATGTTTGTAATGGATGGAACACACACACACTTACTGAACCTTATAATTCCCTCATAATCAATTTTGTACTTAAGAAATTTTTTGGCCATATTTTGTAGTTTTAAATATTCCTTATATTCCTCTTTAATCATTATTTGGATATATATATGAACACACATTTGAGAAAGATTATATTTCCCCAATTCATTCAAAATTTCAAGATCCATCCATTGAGAATCCATAAATATTGGATCTTTTATGATCCTCATCATAGATAAAAAGGAATGATCCTTTGAACTCGAAGAATCAACCACCTTGTTCTTTTTCCCAAGGTGGTAATGTTTTTAGAAGTCATAATATTAAATTCATTCCAATCATCTATTTTGTGTGCAGATTCAACTATTTTTATGTAAATATATACTTTAAACTTTTATGACTATTAAATGTATCAAAACATTCTATTTAAAGACAATGAATCAATATAATTAATGAAAAAATTATTGAATCTATGTCCAAATACTAATTAGGTTAAATATTCTCATGAACCATAAATTTATGTGAGGTATAGGCTATCACTATATCATTCTACATGAGACAAAATCCAAATTCCTTCTTCAATGCATCTGTATTGATTAAAAAACATTCTCCACTACAGGTTATTATAAGCACAAGTGCACTAAATATCCTTGTCTAAGGTATATTGAAATTTAATTTACATTCATATATACAAAGAAACATGACTCCCAAAAATTTTAATAATGTAACACCTTGATATTTTTATGAAATACTTATCCTTTAATTATTTAATTTCTTGGGTTTCTTGTGTTGTATGCAACAAAGAGTTTAATCGAAAAGTGGTGTACTATTATAATATTATTATTTTAAAATTACTGTTCAAACATAGCCATTGAGTTAGAGGTTATGAATATGAATAACCATATTATGAAATATATTAATTCTTTTGAAATAAACACTTGATTTTTATTAGTCATGTTATTATTTAAAAATATATTTTCTTTAAAAAAGATAATATTTATTTCTATTATAAAATAAATATAATTAATTTAAACAATTTAATATAATTTATTTTTAGAAATAAAATTTATTTTTTAATTCATGATGTCAAAATTATCCTATGATGATTTTTTGGGAATTTTATAAATGTTTTAAATTTAGTGGATAATGAAAAATAAAGATTTGTATTGAAAAGCATGTATTCTTTTAAAAAATTTAAAATTTAAAATTAAATTTTTGGATTATTTTTAAATTGTTTTTAGTTTCTTTTTATTATAAACAATCTAATTTTTTTATTTTAAATTAATTATTTACATGAATTTATTATAAATACAGTTTATACTTAGATCAGAATTGTTTTAGTAATATTTTTCTTTGATGTGTCTGGATAGTTTTATTTAAATTAAAATTATATCAATTTTGTGTTTTTAATTTGGAAAAATGGATTCCATATTTTTAATCATGTGTTGAAAATTTAGTTAAAAGTCTCCTTTTATTTTTTGTCAATATGAATAGTAACTGTATTTAATTTATCACATCAGTAAAGTATAAATCTAGTAAATCTGGGTAAAAAATATGTGATAAGGTCATAAGTGTTTATTAAAATTCTTAATAGATCAATTAAAATACACTATAAAATTAATTTTCAAAATTGAGTTTGACATGAAAAGGACTTAAGAATTATTGAAATCAATTAAAGGGAAACAACATCACTCTAATTTTTAATAAGTATAATTTTTTAATATTGGTTTAAACAGAATATATACTAGTCTATAAATATTTTATATAAATATAAAATATCTATCTTTCTATAGATAATTTATTTATAATTTTTAGGAATTAAATATTTATTGTAAAATCTTATTCAATGATGATGCAGTAATTATTTAATTAATAGAAGAATAAAATAAATGATAATAAAAATAATAAAATTTATATATTTTGAAATATTTAAGGCGATTAATTATTTCTATAAATTAACATGAAATGTCTAGGATATAATAATATATATTTTTTTCTAATTTTTCTCTTTTTCATGATATTTTAATAAATTATTTAAAAATGATTATTATTATTTAAAAAATAAAAAATGATAATTATATGATCAAGAATGTCATAAATTTTAAATTTATGGTAAAATTGACACCATAAAATTAAAAAGTATAACCCTTTAATATGGAAAAAGTTAGTGTAGTGAAAAATTAAACAAGTTAACTAAGTGTTAATCAAAATGATAATATTTGTAATACAATGAAAACATGTGTAAATTTTATTAGTTTAAGATGTTACAAAATTATATTATCTTATATTTGAATACATGTCCATTTGGTGGTATTTTTTAGAAAATAAATTTATTATAATTTAATTTTTTGAGAAATTTTAAAAACACCCCTCTCCTCCCTTATAAATACCACTTAATAACCCATTATACTCATACCTTCTATGCATTGAATATTTCCAAATATTTGAAAAATAATATACTCCCCACTCTAACCATTTTCAATTCCTAATGGTCTAACAAAAATACCAATCCCATGTTCCAAAAGGGGTCCTTCAAGTAGGAGGTATTCAAGAGGTAACTTTCTTTTACCACCATGCTTAATTTATTTTCTTCATCTACTTTCTCCTCAACTAATTCATCCAAAAAAGAATAATTAATCTTGTATCATATATATAATGATATTTTATATTAATAACATAATATTTTACATCCATCCCTTTATTATCATATCAACTTATTCAATGAAATGAGACCATTTTCGAAATTATGGCAATTAACCGTCTCAAGGGATAATGAGTTTTTGTTTTTCATTACCACCTTCATGGATGGTTTAAATTTTTTATTATGGATAAATCAGATTATAATAAGTATATTATAACTTATTGAATATTTTGGAACTAATATATATACATAATATTAAATAAAAAAACTATTACGTGATGGATAATGAAGCCACCAAAATAAAATGAATATTTATCAATAAATTTTTATCAAATGAGTCATCCTCATGTTATAAAATAAAATGGTATAGGAGAATATTTAACTTATGTAAGTGCTTGAATAAATATTCATTTCAAATGTTGTAATATTATTCCCTTTTGAAAATAACTTCCATAATTACATACAAGTGAAACAAACACGAAACCATGAAATGAATACTCTTAGAATGATAAAATTGATCCTTATAACTCATCCAAAAGCCATAAATGAACTTATAAAAAAAATATTCATGTGAATTTGTTTTTAGATTAATTAATCAATGTATTTTATTTTATTTTCTAATAAATTAATCGCAAGTGCAGAATGGATTCAAACATAAGGTATGGGATCTCTCAGAACACCCATATTTCCTTTGGGTTACGATTTCACCCACATTTCCAAAATTTATCTTTTAATTATTCTTATAAACTTATTATATTATTTGATTATATTTAAAAAACATATTTATTTATCTCAATTTGTTTTTCTATTATGGGAAATTACATGTTTTATATGGTTCACTTTTCAATTCCTCTTGATAAGAAAAAATGATTGAATGGAATTTTTCTTTTTGTTAACAAAATTCAAGTACACTTTATTAACTATTTAAATATAAAATACTTTTACAAAACCAATAAATTTATCATTAAAAACAAATTTAGTTTATTTATGATTTTATTCAGACAATTATGTATTTTTTCTCTTTAATGACTCTATTTTTTCCTAAAACCACACTTAAGTGGAACATTTCTAATGTTAACTAACCACTCATTTTCATCTTTTCAAATATGTTTTCCATAATTATTCATGATATATTATTATTTTTTGTTTATATATTCCCAATAATTATTTAAATCCCTTTTTCAACGATACCGTTATGATATGACATTTGGTTATGCCTTATGACATGATTATAGAACCCATTTCCTTCAATGGATAACTCTTATGTTAATTTATTATGTTTGATTTTTTATATGGAACAAATATGCCTGAACATGTTATAATGGGTCCTCCCAGCTATAACTCCAATGCATTGGGTAATTTGTTAGTCTCATGAGACATTATTTATGAGATTAAGAAGTAAGACTAATCCATTACGAGACTTTTTCCACTCTATGATATAGTATTGGTTGTTAATATTAACTCATGTTTATGTCATTTTATATGTAACTCCTATATTCCTTTGCTTCCATGATCATATAATTCCATATTATATATTTTATCATTCCATTTGTTTATTCATGATCAATTATTTTTATGTTATCATGTTATTCCTTCTAACTAATGTGTTATATTTATTATCTTAATGGGATTCTTAGAGCATCACTTTTTTCTATGTATTTTACCCGGTTATTCAATGTTGTTGTAGGATATCAAAGGGAGTTAGGTTCTTATTATGATTATTAATTAAAATGTCGTTTTAGTATATACCCAGTCTTTCAAATATACTAGACATTTCCTTCCCTAGTTTGTGTTTAATGGATAATTATGCTTAAAATAATATAATAATATATTAAAAAGGATTGGGCCAATATAGTTTTTAAGAGAGCATAGTCTTATTATTTTTTTCAATTAAGACTAGAAAAATTTAGTAATAAACCTAGGTATAATTCTATCACTATGTATAAGCAAGATTGAAACATAGGGAATCAAAAGTTAGTATATACTTTTAATTTATAATTTTATCCATATAAGTTAAAAGTATCATTTTTATTGGATTATTATATCAGTATTCAAGCCCCATAATTTATTTTTATTTTACAGTTAATTGATATAAATATTAGAACCTATGATAAAAATAATGTGAGAGGAAATATAATGATTTTCATAATGAGATTCAAAAAGATGATGGGAACAGGAACTCATAAATTCATGGTATTACTAGATCAACTAGATCATGTTATGAATAATAACATAAATCATGTGGATTTAACTGCTTATCTTATGAATGATATATTTGTAGTTAAATTCTTTATGAAACAAGGGTCTCTTATCTTTAGTGCATCTTCTGATCCTCTCACCATAGAATAATTGATTAACTCTATTGTAATGAAAATATATTTCATCTAATTATTGAATGAATAGAATGTTGTGATTATAGTATGTCATTTTTATATGGAATCTTATCAGTGGTGGAAACTGATAAAAAACAAAAAGTATAAGGAGGAAATTGATTCCATGGAATGTGAGGCATTCCTAAAGATATTTTTCAAAAAATATATTCCCAGAACACTCCATCATAAGATGGAGAGGGTGTTCATATGTTTAAAAAAATGAAGAAAATTCTTTTAGATCATATTAAGAAAAATTCACAAGGCTTTCAGTGTATGCTTCTATCATTATAATTAGTACTAAAAGTATGTTAGAATGATTATTTTATTGGTTGAAAAAAAATCTATTAAAATCCTTAGCAATTTGGGACATTGATAGTTATGTATAGATTGTTAGTTATGAAATTAATGTTGATATGGGGATTGGTTATCCTCGGTGTTCGCATAGGACTAGATATATGTAATGTAATATAGATTTATCTTCAGGATGAAAAATTGAAAATAACATATTGGTGAGAAAACCATGCATCCCACTTTTAAAAATCATGGTAAGAAGCATCCTGGAAACTTCCTATGGAGAACCAAAAGGATCATCATTTTTGAAAAAAGAGGGGCATTAAGATAATCAATGCCAAAGTAAAATAAACACACCCACTAATAAAGAAGTGACAAAAGGTCCATATGAACATTATACCTATGTTGCAATTCTTTAACTGCAGGGAATACTATCACTATGTGAAAAAAATACCTAATACAGGGGTTGTCAATCAAAATCAACTAAAATAACCACTATGTTAGAAAATAAGGGAAGATTTTATCACTACTATTAAGGTGGATACCCATAATTATTTGGTGATAGGTACACTATTTCATCATTTAAGAATAGTTAACATAATTTTTTATTCAACTTCTATAAATTCTTTCATATCTTGAATGTTTATTGGAACAATTGAAACACCCCCTCAAAATATATGAGATTAATTATTTGTGTGAATATAACATGGGGAGTTTATTGTGCTTAATGTATATAACTCCTCCCTAGTCAATGTTTGTGGATTAAACCTCCTTGAAGATATTTTCTTACTTACTTTGGTGGAGTTTGATGCTATAATAGGGTTTTATTAGCAATTTTTTACCAATACAATTTAAAATATCCAGAGAGGGATATCACCCTTCAAACCTAAGGCATTATCCAATTCCTTAAATGTGTTAGGAAGAGGATGAATATCCTTTACAATCATCAAATCGAGTGTGGATATTATTGTATTATGAGAATGTTTGTCAAACTCAAATGATTATGATAAAGGGTAGGATCATGCTTAAAGACATTTACATTGTGAGGGACTATACTGATGTGTTCCCTGGAGAGTTTTCTAGTCATCCTCCTGATTGAGAGGCTGAGTTCTATGTTTAACTGGTACTTGGTTCTCTGCCCATATCAATGAAACATTAAATAATGGCCACCATTGAGTTGGAAGAACCAATGATGTGGTTTTAATAGAATCTAGACAAGGGTTTTTTATGATCTAGTGCTTCACCATGGGGTACAATAGACCTTTTCATCAAGAAGAAGTATTGTTCAATATTCTTATTCATTGATTATCATGATTTAAAAAAATCAGCATAAAGAGGAATTATAACCTTTGAAAGATGGATGGCTTTTTTGATATATTGCATGGGGAGAATTTTTTTTCTAAGGTGTACCTTCCACCATGATATCACCATTTAATGTTTTAGAAGAAAGATTTTATAAATAACTCATTTAAAATGAGGTATGGACACTGAATTGAAATTGATTCTATTTGGATTCACCAATGTTCTGACAATATTTATAGACATAATGAATATATTCTTTAGAGACCACCACGACCAAATTTTTTTAGTTTTTATAAATGATATTTTGATAAACTATATGAGAATGTATGATCATGATGAGAATTTTAATATTATCATAAATACGTTGTGAAGGGATAATCTTTATTAAATGTATAATAAATGTGTGTTCTGGTTGGAGGAAGTATCATTCTTGGGACAAGTTATCACCATCAAAAGAATTTATGTGGACCCTTCTAAGACAAATGCAATGAAATAGTGGACCTGACCAACATCTGTAATAGAGATTCATTGTATCCATTGATTAGCTAGGGATTTTTGATGATTTTTGAAGACATTAACACGATTGTAAATCCAACTAACCGTGATGACTAATAAGAGAGTTGAAGATCCTTTGTGATATTTTGTGGGTAACATTTTTTTTTATTTTTTAAAAACTAACAATTTGACAAAGTATGGTTTTTTATTTTTAGGATCAGAATAAATTCATCAGTAAGAGTTTAAATAAGAAATTAAAAAGATGATGAATGTTTAAACACAACAATGGGGGACAAAAGTATTGAATGTTTTTTATTTTCGGACATTGGTTATCAAACATAGTTGAACTGGATGATGATGTTGTTAGAAATATAAGTATTAAAAGTTTTGAAAAGTTTTTAATTAGAAACACCATCCGTCTCAGATTTACTAACATAAAGTTCTAGATCAATCATACCATATGTTTGTTAGAAAGTTAGAATAATTTATGAATGAAAGTCAGAGTGGTGATGAATACTGGATATTATGTTTCAAGGGAATCATGTATAATAATATTCTTTTATGTCTAACATTAATGAATATGGTGATTTGTTGGTCTGAATATTTTAAAATTACATATGTTGTCTATAACACTGATAATACAAGACTTATTTAGAAAATAGAGAGAATATGTGATTCTATTTATATTGAGTTTTGGTTGGAATGAATAGAGGTGCTAATACGCAGGAAAGTCATAATACATTCCTATGTTAATTATAAAATTATTTTATAAACATTATGTTCTCATAAATCATTATAATTTATTATGATAAAATATTCTTAATAATGGAGTATCTTTAAGGTCTCTAAATCATTTTTATCGGTTTCAGAAACCCATACATAAACGATCAGATCAAGAATTACAAAATACAAAATTGTTCAAGAGTCTATTTGAGTAAAGATAATAAATTTGGAGGAGTATCTAAGTGATGTAACCATCAGATGTAAAATATATTAGTAACTAGAGTTTGTGAAACCAATACATCAGATAGAGATGACTTATGAAATAATTAATATTTTAAGTAAATGACGCTTACTTGAGAAAAGGATAAAAACTGAGTTTAATTTTGATACCAATCTACCGGACCAGAAACAAACATTGATTTATTTAATGAATGTTTCACACCGATAAATATTTTCATGTAATGGTTTGAGAAATATAATCGATCTAAGAAATTTTATGAAGGATGCTATTGTAATTCACTATGGGAGTTCCTTCATAATGAGATGAGGATGTTCTATCATTCTAAGCTAAGTGAGTTTCATCACAATAAGTTGAGAAGGTTCCATCATACAGAAGAAATAATAGATATATTAGAGTGTTTATTATAGGGTAGACTCAATAATATTATATTATATTTTTTAAGAGTTAAAGTGTTCAAACTTGATATACAAATATTCAGAGATCTCAGAGTTTTTGAATATGATATTTTGGGGAAATATTTCATGTATGGAGAATTTTCACTTTCGAGATTCCTATAAATAGAAGCACAATAAATTCAAACATTGAAACCTATCACATGAGAAGAAAAATAAGAGTGTTGTCGAATTCATGTCAAAGATATATTTTTAGATCGAGATCTCATTAGAAGGCCATGTGTATAAATGTATTGTTTACTGAACATAAGAATACTAGACTGAGTATTTAAGTATAATTTGAGTAATGCGTATTGATAATGGATTTATCATACTGAGTACATTAAACTAAATTCATTATACTAAGTCAATCAGACCAATCCATATCAAACTGATAGAATAGAAACTAGCCACATAAGACTGATGATTTGGATATAGCATTTGTGGAGTAGTTTGAACAAAGTCTTTATTATTATTTTTGGGATCAATTTTTGTATGAAAAATATTTAAATTGGTGGGAGTTAGTATAAGTATTCCTACCAAGGGATAGAAGGTGTCTAATGGGAGTTTACATAAGTTTTATTCACTTATTAATAATAGTAAAATTCTATAGACCTAAGGGAGTGAAAATTGAAAGGATGTAGGTTCTCACAATGAGTCCAAAACATATAAATATAGTGTTCTTTACTTTCTTTAAAACTTTTTCATGAATGAGAATTTATCTATTGATGATTAGGTAATGAACCTTATTAGGTGGTGGGGGTTATGTTTAGAAACTATTGAAACTTATAAAAAGTATTCAATTGATTTTACCCCCTTCTCAGTTGTTATTCGATCTATTAGAAATTCAGTTTGTATTAGAGCCAAGTGTCCCTTATTGAACCTTACAATGGATAATATCATTTATTTCAACAGTATATTTGTTGAAAAAAAATATTATGTTTAGAATAAGAACAATATTCCATATCTCTTATCTCTTGGTATGGAATGTGTTAACACTATAATAATTGGGTTTTAACCTATTTATAAAGATTATCCAAGGAATTTTGTAGAAATGATAAATATTGAAGTTGATGATCGTGATAGAAATTATTTCCTTATATCCTTATCTATAATTTTTTATATGAAGGTGATGGGTCTCATAAATATATAGAGTATATGGGAAAAGCGGGAAAGTATTTTTGAAGTGAATACAAAAGTGAAGGAATAAAATATACAAATATTACATTGTAAGTATGGAGATATATGAATAAGAGATAAAGAAACTATTGATGAATACTTCACTTGAATAAATGAAATTATTTATAACATTAGTGGAGTTAGCGATTTCATAGATGATTCTAGAATTATGAGTAATGTTATGTGATACTTTTCGGGTAGGTTGTATTCTAAAATTTCAACTTTTGAAGATAATTATTATCTATCTCTTGAAAATTTCATAACATTATTGTTTCTTATGAAATAAGAAAAGATGCAATGTTCAAATAAAATATTAAAGATAAAATGGATTTTGAATCAATGAGAAAAATTAAAATTCAAGATGTTGAAGATGTTGATCCTTGAGACTTCAAAGATAAAGAAGATGATTAGCTTAATGAAGAAAATAATGTCTCTTATATCTAAGAACCATAAAATAGGAAGAGGAATGTACAAAGGTAAAATTGTTCTCAAATTTTTTGAGTGTGGTTGAATCAGAATCATTTATATGAATTTCCCCATGAAGAAATTTAGAGAATATTGATATGATCATGATGGAAAGACGTGATGAAAGAAGTAAAAAATTGTTCTAAACAAGAAAATTCATCCAAAATTATAAGAATACATTCACTGGAGAAAAAGGATTTTAATGAGTAAGAAACCTGAATATGACTCAAACACAACAATTTATCAGAGGATTAATGTTCATAAAATGTCAGAACATTAATTGAAAAAGTTAAGAAAGCTGAAGTCTTGTCAAATAATGAATAATAAGGTGGTGGTGATTCTTATAGAGTGTATCATATTAAAATATAAATTGTTGCATGTATTGAGGAAAAAAATATATCAATAAATAAATCAAAATCATAAATAAAGATAGTTTAAATGTTATTTAAGGTGAAAAATATTTTTCATGAATTAAAAAGAATACATCTAGTAGATATTATGTTACAAACATAGAATTGATGAATATGGTAATATGGTTGAATATCTCATCAAGAATATGGAATCTAAGGAACATGAAGTTATCAAATTTCAATCAAAACTTATTACATCCAAAATTACCTTGAAAAATATCAATTAAATCATTAACAAATCCTTAAAAGTAAAATATTAGTCTTCTTTAACGTTGATGATAATGTTCAAAACAATATTCAGGTAAAATCCTCCCCTCCGATTATAATGTTTAATTTGTTTTTTCTAAAACATTTGGCGAGGAGAGAAGTGTTTATAATGAATGGGGTGAGAAGGGATGTGAGAAACCTATCACATATAAAAAAGTTGAAAACTACTTATATATTCAATATAGTTCACATCCATAGTATTTTATTGTACAATAAATTTATCATCCTCAACAATTTATCTATAGAAAAATATTTTACTTCAATATAAAATTTAATATTTGATGGTTATTGTTTCGACTATGAAATATATGGGAACATGGAATATAATATATAGAATAATATATAGAATAATATATATATTCTTGTAATAATGTTTGAAAACAGGGTAAGAAATAGTTTAAGTAGAATGAGTAACTACCCTAACCTACATAAAGTTGAAAAAGTGAAATGTCAAGATGATTGAAACATTCTAATGAAAGATCATTTTTATTTTTTTGAATGAATTTTTTAGAAGATGTGATCAAATGAGTCATTTTTATAAATAATTAATGACTAATCTTTTAGCAATGGTCTTTTATGGATGAAATGGAAAAAAATAGAAAAGAAGAATGTTGAAGAAAGAGCCTTTGTTGTTGAGACTACCTTTACAGAAATTAAAAAGAAAAAATTATGGATACATGATAGTGATTGTTCTTCACACATGACATGTGATTTAAATGGCTTTAAGCATATTGAAAATTATGATAGTGGGTTTCTTACCTTTGGTAATGATAGTTCTATAAAAATCATAGAATTAGAATTGATAAGATTAAAGTTGAAAATTTGAAATCTAAGGATTATTTGTTTGTCGATGGAATAACAGATAACTTACTTAGTGTAAGTAAAATTTTTGATGATGTAAAATAAGTGATCTTCAAAAAATAATCATGTGTTATAAAAAGTGTGAAATAGAGAAAACTTACTACCAAAGGAGAAAGAACCAGTTGGAATCTCTTTCAAGTAATAGAATTTAACAACTCATATTACTTAAGTGACGGAGATGAAGATAAGTTGTGGCACAAAAGACTTGGAAAACCTTTTTAGAAAAATATAAAAATAATTTATAAGTATGATTTTGTAATATGTTTTATTGAATTTAAAATAAGGTAAAAATATGTTGGGGTAACTTTTCCGAAAGGGAATATGTCTAATAAAAGACAAAAGAAAGTTGAGATTCAATCTCCTAGACTTTGTGAAATAATTCATTCCAACTTATGTGAGCTGATGATACATCAATAAAAATGGTGATTTGAAATTTATCACTTTTATTCATGATTTAACTTAGACAAGAAACATTATGTTTATGAGACACGATTTTGAGGTTGTAGAAATGTATAGAGTTTTCAAAAGATAAGTTGAGAAATAATTGTTGGTTTACATAAATATATGGAGAATCTGTCATGATACTGGATTAAAAATTAATTCTTTTGAAACATACATGATAAAATAAGGAATAAAAATCAATAAATTTATTAATATACCTCACAAAAAAAATGGAGTAACAAAGCGGAAGATTAGAAGTTTGGTAGAAATGGGAAAAATCATGTTAGCAGAATACAGTCATCAAAAGTTCTATTAGAGAGATGTTGTTAGTACTGCTATACATGTTCAAAACATATGCTTGATTGGTCTATAATACAACATGACTTCTTATGATATGTGGTATAATATATAAACATCATTGAAAACATTAATGTTCTTGTAGGTCTATGTTTACTTAAAATAAAACATCTAGATATTGGAATGTTTGATGAGAAAGATAAAGAAGGTGCTTTTATTTGTTTTTCATCCAATGGAGGAAGTTACAAGTGTTGGAACTATTTTTTATAAAATATGTTTGACTCATATGATGTGAAATTTATTGAATACATAAACTCCTTAACAAAAGTTGTTGAGAATTTTGTGGAAAAAAAGATAACGAATTCCAAAAATATATAATATTGAATCAGTTGTGACTTATCAAGATTCTGGTGAATTATGTGATGGGGAATGCGATGATTGAAGTGGAACTCTAAAATTTCCTAAATTAGAAAATCAGGTCAGACCAATTTTTTTGGGAATCACAAGGACCTAATTCAAACTAGAATAAAGCTGATATTAGAAATTTAGAATTCACATATTTCAAAAGTTGATCTAAAATCAGTTTTAGAAGCTATTCAACCTAAATAATGGATGGATTCAATGAATTAATTGTTGAATAAAATTGAGAAAAATAAAATATGGGAACATGTACCATATAAGAAAGGTAAAAATGTTATTATAAAAGTGGGTTTATATAAATAAGTTGAATTAATAGAGAATAGTTCCAAGAAACAAGGAAATGCTTGTTTTTAAAGGCCATGAATAGGTATAAGGTGTAGATTTTGATGATATGTTTTCCCCCATTGCAATGTTAGAAACAATTATAATATTACTATTAGTGTATTCTCATCAAAAATAAAAATTACTTTAGATGTATGTTAAGGAATCATTTTTAAATGGTGATATTGCAAAAAAAATGTTTACATTAAGTAACCGTGTGAATTTCTAATGGATTCATATGAAAACAAAGTTTAGAAATTGATGAAATATTTTTATAGACTGAATCACGATCCACATTACTAGTATTTAAAACTTTATAGTGGTTTATGAATTTTTAATTTGTCTATAAGAAATGTTTACATTGAATTATATGTTAAAGAAGTTAACAACAAAACACAATTTTTTATAGTGTATGTGGATAAAATTATTTTTTATAGGGACGAGGGAAAAATTTCTAAATATTGTCCTATGGAAATAGAGAAGAATATTGTATTTTAATTATTGGAAGAATTAACATTATTCCTTGGATTATAGGTTCAACAAAAGAAAAAGTACATTTTCTTATCTCAATAAATGTATGCCATGGAATTATTACAAAAGTTTGATATGGAATATTCGAAAGAATTTTATATTCCTATTTCAATTGGGATGAAGATAAGTAAAGATGAATCCAATGAAAGTGTAAAACAGAAATATTTTTTAATGCTGATAGGACGTTTTCGTTATCTCATAACATTAATACATAATATTGTTTATTCAGTAAATTTTGTGCCAAGTATCAAAGTAATATAAAATAATAAAATATTTTGGAAGAAAATAGTTTTTTAGATATGTAAAAGGTACAAATTCATATGGTATTTTATACAAAATATTTTTTGGATTAAATTATCATTGTTATACTAATGGTGATAGTAATGGATATTGTAATGATATATAATGAAATTATAGAGGAACATTCTTCTTGGGAGAATTATGTGTGATTTGGGAATGTTAGGAAAAAAGTAAAATATCTTTTAGAATAGTAGAATCAAAATATATTGCAGCTACTAAAACTTGTACATAAAATTTTGGGGATGAATTTTCAGCTGGAAGACATGAAAGTGGGAGTTTCTAAACATTTGAAGATTAAATATGATAGCATATTGTATTTGATATTTCTAAAAATAATATTCAACACTAAATATCAAAAAACATTGATATAATGTTTCAATTTATAAAATTGAATTTTTTTCTGGGGGTTTTCTTGGAATATATCTCATAAAATGTATCAAATTGATATATCATCACAAAAGCTATAATGAAAGAGATATTTGTGGAATTAGGCTGAAAGTTCATGTTCACTCTCACATAATGACTTCCTAAAACTAAGAAGTAAGTACCCCCACCACGCTTCGTATTATGTTGAAAAAGGGGAAGAATATGTACAACATTATTCTTCAATGAATATGGAAGTATTTTTCTTTATTAATATAATATAGAGTTGAGGTTTTCAAAAAATGGGGGAGTGAAAAATTTAAGTGAGTGGAAAATATAAAATAAAGGGTGAATTTCATAAAATGGCCAATATATTTTCATATCACCAAGGGAGTGAATTCCGTGAAATACATTTCATTTTTATGTAGTTTTGTTCTGGGACACTCTCTATTGAGAATGGCTTGCTTTGGTAAAACTCAAAAAACATGTTTTGTTAAAAAATATGAGAGGATGAAAATTTGGGACTGTAGAAAGTTATTAACAAGGGTTGTCAACAAATCCGAAGTGGGAGATTGAAGATACTTTGTGATGTTTTGTTGGTAGCTTGTTCTATCTAATTTTATAACTATCCTTTTGTGAAATTTTGCTTTTTTTTTCATGATCAGACTCAATTCATAGGTATAATTTTATATAAGAATGTTAAATGATTCTGAATGATTAAATCCAAACAAAAACGAAGAGAAATGTATTGAATGTTGTTTTTCAGACCTGAGTTATCAGACGTAGCTAAACCAGATATTGATGTTGTTTGAAAGATAAGTGATGATAGTTTTGTAAATTCTTTGATGACACACACTATCAGAATTTGATCTATCAACATGAATTTAAATATCAATCAGAGGTGATATTTGTTGGAAAGTCATTAGAATCCATGAAATAAATTTATATTGCTGCTAAATCCTTGAAATTAATTTCAAGGGAATCAAGAATTAGAAAGTTATTTACTTTCTAACCTTAACATAGATTTTTCATTGCTAGTTTTCAATTATCAAATTTCACAAGTTTTCTGTAACACTTTTAATACAATACTTATAAATAGAAGGGAGAGAATAGGTTCTTCTAAACATATTGAGTTTTGGTTGGAATGAAAGGATGTGTTGAAAGTAAGGGAAGTCATAATACTTTCTTATGATAATCATATGATGCCTAACTAGTAATTGAGTTATCATAAATCATGATAAAGAATAATGATAAAAGATTTTGAATAATGAATACTTTTGAAGGAATCTAAATACTTTTTATAATTTCCAGAAACCCATACATAAAATACCATGTCGATAAGTACCATTGAAAAACTTCCCAGAAGTATATTTGAGTGAAGCTAATAAATATTGGAGAGTATCTGAATGAAGTCACCATTGGATACATAACATCAGAGTAACCATATTTTTTGACACCAATCCATCATACATAAATGAGTTATGAATGTATGAACATTATAAATGACATATTAATATTTGAGAAATGTAAAAAATGAGTGATTTCAATTTTAATACCGATCCACCAGACTATGAACAAACAACAGTCCATCAGATGATTGTTTCACACCAATTTTTTTGATGTATTGGATCAAAAAATATGATCAACCAAAGAAGTTTTATTAAGGATGCTATCGTAATTAACTAAATAAGTTCCTTCACAATTATTTGAGGAAGTTCCATTATACTGAGCTAAGTAAGTTTCATAAAAATGAAATGAAAAGGTTCCATTAGACTAAAGAAAGGTTAGTATGTCTAAAAATGATGATTACAAATAAGAATAAAGAAGATTCTATAAAGATCAGGGTGAGTTTAAGTGGTCAAAATTGAAATTAAAATATCTTCAGATATCAAAGATTTATAAATTGTGATAGAATACAATTTTTTCATGTTTCCCTTTTTTTCCATTATGATATTCCTGTAAATAGAATCACAATAAATTAATACTTTATTATCCTTTAAAGTGAGTGTACATGGATGATCATTGAATAATTCATGTAAAACTTATCTTTTCGGATTGAAACATCATTTAAATTTTGGAAATATGATTTTTTTTCACCGAATTGATGAAGATGAGAATGGGGATTTGATTAATGTTTTAGTGTTGCAGATTGAGAATGGGTACATAGAATTAAGTCCATAAGACTGAAATCATTGGAATGAGTACATAAAGAAGAATCTATTAGACATAGATAATCAAACCCATCCACATCATACTGATGATCGAGATAGAGAATTTCTGGATCAATTTTAAAAAAGTATTTTTTTGGATCAAATGTTTGTAAGAAAACATTTAAAATAGATGGGAGTACATATAATAATTCCTACAAGGAGATGTGATATTTATAGCTACATTTATCACAAGGTTTATTCACTTATTCAAAAAAATGAATGTCTATATACCCATGAGAGTGGATATGGAAAGGATGTAGGTTCTAAAACTGAGGCCAAACCTCGTAAATATCATGTGGTATACATTCTTTCATACTTTTTCATGCAAGAGTATTTACTAAAAAATTATAAGGTAATGAACTTTAAGGGATTAAAACAGTTATGTTTCTAAATGTGTTGAAACTTATAAAAATTACAAAATTGATTCAACCCCACCTTCTTAGTTTTTATTTTATCCTTTGGGTCATCAGGAGTAATGTTTTTCTAGATCATTTATTGTGAATACCTCTTTCAAGAGTTGAAAAAGAGGCTTCTCATCACACCGGTACTTGCACTACCCAAAGGTCGATAACTCTTCATGGTATATAGAGATGCATAAAATAAGATAATTGGGTGTTTAATAATGAAAAATGATAAATAAATAGCCTACACATTTAGAATGTTGAAATTTCAAGAGTAAAAGTGTCCCACACAAAGCCTGGATTTGGCAGGTGTGATCTTGATATTGAAAAGATGGCTACATTATCTCTATTGGTAGAAGTGAGAGATATATAATAATATAAAGAGAAAAAAATATATATTCAAAAAAATTAAAATGTGTAAATGAATATGGTCATATATCATTAAGGATTATGAATACTCAATCAACTACCATTCTAGTAATGCAAATAATGTGGAAGATTTTATAAGTATAAAGGATACTACAACATTATTAATGATGATAATTAAGAAAGATACTATAATGAACTGGCCTAGATATCCTATTACCCTGATACATAATCGAATCATGATATGGCCTAAATAGAATTACTGATCCCCATGGATTTTTTTTAGCACCTGCATCATACAAGAAAAAACTGGGAATGATTTTTCCACAAAAAAACAATGGAATAAATAGACACAAATTAGCTTGTTCGACGACAATTCCCAATATAAATTGTACCATTATTAAAAATGGTATATCAAAATAGAAAAATTACATCACCAATGTACCAAAAGAATAAGATAAAAAACCTAAGTCACAATGGATATTGAAATTTATACCCAACAATCAACAACAACCACCACCAAGTGGAACATTCTAATTTGTTGAACCTGGAAGAATGAAGTATACAAATTCCCAATGTAAAAGGTAGGGTGTGACATAAAAACCCAATAGGGTCTCACCAAGATGTCTATAATAATATTTCACAATGAATAATCCAAATCATGATTTTTAATTTCAATCAATATAGACATGTCATTAAAATTTCATATTTAATTCAAAACATTATTTTCATTTCAAAAGATGGAACATTCCAATAATTTACAGAAAACACAATATATAAATCACTAGGCATGAGTGAAATATTTTCTCAAAAAATGGAATATATATAAAGTTCTCACAGAAAACAACATGGTCATCTGCCCTGAGGTATGATAGTTCCATGAAATGGGATCCTCCCATATCTCATATTTGTGATTATGATAATATGTGTGCATGTGTCCCTTAGCCACTATCTTAAGAGGACTCATCAACATCCCATTAGGGATATGATCAGTCGAACTTGGTTTTTGTTTGAGTTGTAAATCATCAATTCATTACTAGGGAATTGCCATACTAGTTCCTTTTTCCCAAATAACCCACTAAATACTTAGTCTTGCATGTACTCAATCAATCTATCAATAATGGGAAATTATTTTAAAAAATCATAAAATACAATGACCTAATTTCCACTTTCAATATTATAATTTTAATTTAAAAACCAAAAAATGGGTTTTTAATAAATTCATTCCTTTTTCAAGATAAAAGCAGCCCTATTTTCTTATAAAATAAATTTAATCCTTTTTTCTCAAAATTAAATTCCATAATTAAATTTCACAATTTACATCAAATTCAAAATCACACTCCAATTTCTATTTCCATTGGAATTGGTGGATTTTCCCAAAAATTCATGCCAATCCGATTTTGAATTTCAATTTTCAACAAATTGGGTTAAACTAATTTAATTTATTTTAATCTAAATCAATAAATAAATTCAAGGTTTTATTATTTAGAAATCTCAATAGAACCAGCTACCTTTAATCATTATAACACGAAACATAATGGAAACAATGAGACATTCTAGTGAATAATGATGGTAATGGAGATCAAGGAATCAAAAATAGATTCAAGATAAAAAATGAATGAGTTTAGATCCATAAAAAAATATGATATAACAATATCTATGAAGAAAATAAGAACAGAACGAGATACACGTAATGATATAAGATCTCTTCCCAGAGAGGGATTGAATGGTGTTTTCCAAGATTTGATCCACCTAGGAAGGAGTTTGGAAGTAAAAAAAGATTGTTTCGTGAGATCCCCCAAGACCTAGTCTTGTATAATACAACATTTTATTGTCTATATATTAGTTATATGATGGTTTATGAATATTTAAAATAATTTTTGAAATAATAAAAACTCGCATGCATGTTTATCTATGCAGGGTTGCAGAGTTTGTCAAACTGTGCACCCTAACTCTATGCCCCTTTTACAGGGTGCATGGTTTCTACTAGGTTGGTGTATATGTTTTTAAACCATATTATAACCATGAAAATTCCATATTTTTGGGCCATCAAGGTTTTCCATGGGTGGGTGCATGGTTTGGGAAAACCATTCAAAAACCATAAAATTACAGAATTTTCCACTTTCTTCCAGAGATGGCACAATTAAATCCCCAACCACATAATAACTAAGGATGATTTTTGAGTAACTGAAAATATAAATATGAAGTTATAAACTCACCACCATTGATAATTTATATCCCTAGAAAGCATGTGGTGAATTCTCCATGCCAAAAAGATAATTCCACTGCTCTCTTATGATTTCCTCCCTCTCAAAATCTTATGAGTATCAGAATTGTGATGCCATATAACTAGAAAAACCAATCATCATTTCAAGAAGTTACTTGGTTTTAGAATCAAATTTCCTGACTAGATTCTCAGCCATAGAAAAATTAGTCTGAATATCACGATCACTCAATCTCAGAACAAGATATTTATTAGAAAGATTATTTCATAGTAGGGATATATAGAACATGTTTTGTAATGATGTCATCTATGAAAGAAGTACAAAATGGTAAGATGCATTCCCCACCAACTCAAAAACACAAAAAGGTAACAAAAAATGAGGATATATCTTCCCTGAATTCCTGAGACACCAACGACCCAAATGAGGTGAAAATTTCAAGAACTTCTTACCACAAACTAAAAATTAAAATGGTCCACAACAATAATAAACATAATATTTATACCATATTTGTGCCGTCAAAATCTTCAGAAAAATAAACAAAATATTTTTTATAATCCTCTGAATTAAGGTTTTTCCAAAAAAGAAACATGTAACAATATCTAACCAACACAACAAAGATTTACAAAGATACTATACAATGCGTCAAAAGGAGCCATTTTGATCGCATACTAGTAAATATTTTTATAGAGAAACTCAAGCAGTACAAAAAGGTAATCCCAAGATCCCATAAAGATAAGAAGGTAGACGTGAATTATATCCTCCAGAATCTATATAGCTCTCCCTATTTGGATATCCATCTATGGATGGTATGCCATACCCAAATGAACCTAAGATCTTAGTGCCTATTGAAGGTCTCTCCAAAAGAAAGAATTAAAATGGTGGTCCCAATCAGAGAGTATAGTAGATGGAACTCCGTAAAAACAATCAATATATTTCACATATTTTTTCCCAAAATCATTAATTTTTTTCGTATCATGAATGGTTATGAAGTGAACCGATTTAGTTTCTTGGCCAGTCATAACCCATATCAAATTATTCTTTCATTGGGTACTTGGAAAGACACCCAAAAATTCCATATATATATCATCCTACATCTATGTTTGCAATGGATGTGGCTGATACAAACTCAAAGGTCTCTGATGCTCATCCTTGAATTTTTGGAATGTATAATATTGAGAGAAAAAATCAGCAATGCACCATCTCAGTCCATGCCACCAAAATCGACACTTCATGTCATAAATCTTATTTTTGAATCATAGATCACTTCCAACTATGAATTATGGAGATCCCCAACATATATTTTGTCACTGGAAATGGTACAAATTACCAAATCTAGAAAAAATGGACACACTCTATAGAGAATTACCACTCAACAATGGTCTCCCCTCCATAAAGAGAGTTCCTAATACCATATAATTCATCATCAATATGTTTTTCATGAAGATTCTTCTTGAGAAGCGTAAAGGGAAATTGAACACTATCCATGATAACCCAGGTCCCTATTTATTGAACTCTGGTATACAAATTTTCAAAAATATCCATTAAGTTCCACTATTCTGATGATTGTTTCACTTCTTGGGTATGGTGTTTCATACCCAACATGTTAGAAATGACATTCCCTTTCCTTGGGGTATATGAGACGGTCAGTTTAAAGTATTTAAGGTACTTCACCCAATTCCTCTGGTGTATATTCAAATATTTTATAGATAAGATATAACCCATGATATTATAGTTTGAATACATAGTCAGCATTTCTACGAAAAGTTAATGCCACAAACTTTTATGTTCATGCATCACAAATACAAGTTCATGTTAATGGGTTAGATAATTCATCTCGAATTGCTAATGTTGTTGAGTTGATAATGTTTTTTATGACTTTCCCATTCCTATATCTTTTGAAAAACACAAACACTTTATCTTATGGAAAATTATCTTTATCTAAGGTTTATTTTCTAATGAAAATTTTCCCTTATCTAAGGATATTTTTATCCTTTTCTTGGTTTTTATTACATCATTTTATAACCTCTCAAAACCAAACACATTTTATTACTGTGTCGAAAACTCAGATTCTTATCTAGAACCCCGGAATCTTATAGTTCCTTAGTTATTGAGTCTTCTATTTTCAAACAGAAAATTCTCTAAAATTTAGACTCTGAAATCATTGATATTCATTCTCTGAATTTCATGAAATTCATACTCTGAATTCTCTGAAATTCAAACTCTAAATTCTCTGAAATTAAGACTCTAAAATCATTGATATTCAGACTCTGAATTCTCTGAAATTAAAACTCTGAATTCTATGAAATTCAGACTCCAAATTCCTTAAAATTCAATATCCAAATTCCTCAGAATTTATACTTCTAATTCCTCAGAATTCAGACTCTGAATTCCTCTAAATTCAAACTTCAAATTCTTTATATATTATATGCTGAATTTCTCTTAATTTAGACTCTAAATTCATCTGAATTTAGATTCTGAATTCCTAAAAATTCCAATGTAGAATTCCTCAAAATTAAGTCTCTAAATTCCTCAAAAATTGGACTTTGAAATACTTATAATTCATACTCCAATTTATTTGTAAAATAAAATCCAAATTACCATGTTTTCTAGAATTCAATTATTTATATGTTTAGACTCCAAATTCAATCTTTTACTTGGACTTAGAATATTGGAATTTTGTTAATCTATTTCATTCTCATTACACATACTTTTTTTAGTATAAAATGATGTCCTAAATTATTATTCTAACTACCTATTGGTTAAGTGACACATGTATCGATCCCTCCAAAATTCAAGGAAAAATATGACCGTTCGAGGAGGGAGTTGACAATTGATGTTTTTCTTATAAATAAGTTCTCATTTGAATGATCTTATTATCATTCCAAGATCCAAGAGAATACATGATGTGATGTTGTAAAGTGATTTATAGGGAGAGAAATACTCTCGTTACTTGTTCATTTCATGAACATCTTGTTCAGACATAGACATCTTATCCAGCTGACTTCATGCGACTCCGATTGTTTATGAGTACAATTGAGGGCTTCTGGGGATAGGAATATTGAGGTTCCCACTACCTTAACGTTCGAGGGATTTTGGGGATAGTGAGATAGATTCCGGTATTTCTAAATTGGGCTTACCCAGGTGTAGGTAAGTCATAATTTCATTAATGTATAAAAAAATGACATTTATCCAAGGTTATTGGATACCCTAATCTTTGGGATAAAACATTTCTTACTTTTTACTTGTCTTTCTTTCATGTTTTATTTTCACTTTATTTTTCTAATGAAATAAGGTATAACTTTCTTATAAAATCTTGAACAATAATTAATCTTATAAATAATATTCTATATGCTTTAAAGTAGAATATTTACCTAAAAAATAATTCTTAGGTGTCTTTTTTTGGATTTATATTTTCGAACCCTATGAAAATTGTTTTCAATGTCATGAACATAAAGAGTCTTAGTGAATTTATATCGTATAAATTCGTTAAACATAGTTTTAATTAAGGTTAAATATGAGAGTTTTTAAACATAAAATTCTCCCCCTCTTCTAATTGAGCAACTAAATACACTATTTCAATCCTATAATTGGTATTAGAGGAGCTTAATTTGAAATACTGATACTTTTCTCCGGATTAGTATCTTGCTCAGATTTACTTGTTCAGTTTTACTTGTATAAGATTCCTTACACAAGATTCCTTTCTCAATTTTTTTTACTCAAGATTATCTTTCTTAGAATATCTTGCTCATATTATCTTACTTAGATAACCTTTCCAAGTTTACTTTGCTTTATTTTTCTTTATGTTTTTCATATATATACATACTACACTAAACTGTTTAGTGGAATTAAATTTTTTTCTTGATAAAAATTGTATGTATAAATTTTGGTTCATTAGGCAATATAAATGCTAATATACCACCTATATTTGATGTAAATGATTATAAATAATTGAGAGATATGATGAAGACTTTTATTATCAACACTAGAGTGCATAATTGTTTTATTTTTAATAGTGAATATGATATTCCTGATAAAAAATAATGACATTCATAAATGAGGAAAAGAATGAATATCAACATAACTTCAAGGTATGGAATACTTTTCCATGTTCTATGACTATGAATATATATATTCAAATATCTACATGTTAAGATTCCAACTATATATGGAAGAAACTTGATGTTACTCACTTTGGCACTTCAAAAGTGATAGAGACTAGAAGAGAAATGTTAAGAGTAGAATACAATGGAATTATTTTTTCCTATGGATAACCAATTTTCAATGTGAAACACAAATTTATAACTATTTTAAATAGTCTTAAATATATGAGAGAAATAGTTTTGTATGATGAAATTTTTGTGGGAAAGGATATAGATATTATGTCCAATGATTGGGAATCCATAATAAAATCCATTGATGATAATTGAAAATTTACAATGTTAATGTTGATGAACTTTTTGGAACCCTTCTTCATCATGAGAAAAGAATGAAAAGATTTTATAACATAATTAAGAAGAAGAATGAAAATAGAAGATTATCCTTTTCTACTACTAAAGTCAAGACCCTGTAAAGGGTTACAAGATCTAATTCTATAAAAGTCATTATTCTAACCGAGTCTAGTGAAATTGAACATTCTGAAAATGAGTTATCTAATATTTCTCGAATGATGAACAAGATAGGGGGAAAGAAATACTTTCATTATAGATATAATAACAAAGAATTAAAATTCAAGAACACTTGGAAGTGACTTTCTATTAATGCCAAAGTGCCTGACAAATCAATCCAGATTGTCCCTTTCTTAAAAGAAAAGAAAGAAAATAAAAAAATTCTGAGAGAAATAAAAAAAAATTATTATAAATACAAAGGAAAGAATGTTATAAATGCTAAGGAAACTTGTAGTTCCAGTGTTGATGACTCATCTAATGAATCCTAAAAGTATGAATCTTATATTCAGAAGAATCTTGGACTTCTATCCTAACTACCCATAGAAAATCAATATTTACTGTCCAAGGTACACAATACCGAATTTATCCCAAATTTATGTTTGAATACATATTATACTGATGATAAACATCATAATTCTTCCTTTTAATAATCTATTTATAACTAAGATAACCCTTTACCATCTTATTAAGAAGCTAATAGGTCTTCCAAACTACATGAAAATGAGAATTCTAAACAAAATAAAAATATTGGGATGGAAAATTAAAAAATTTCTATACATACAAAATAAGTATCATATATTTAAAAGATATTGATACGAAAATTAATAACATAGAATATTTTTCTGATAATCTTAAGAAAGTAAATTCTAAGAAGGATAAACATTCTAAGAATTTTTAAATACTTACCACTGAGAAAAACCTTCTTATAAATGTTAATATTAAGGATAAGAACATGGTTATTAAACTAAAGTGAGAAATATTTTCTTTCAGGAAATTCTTGTTAAGATTTACCTCTGGTAAGTAAATATTTGGAAAGCTATATTCCCAAATTCTTCCTTTAAGAAATAGTATAGGAATTAGTTATTCTCACCAGAAACCTGTGTTTAGAAATAACGTTTTTATTCCAAAGGGTGATCATTTTTTCACCAATTGTCAATGTTATGGATACTGGTAAATGAATTTTTCATTGAATAAAAGACAATCATTAGGTTTCCATAAATACAACTTTTATAAGAACATTTGGGTGCCCAAAATTTTACTTTTTAAAATTTTCAGATCCCTGAACTTTTGGATTATGAAATTCTAACTCTCTTATTTTCAATAAAATAAAAAAAGTACCAACTACAATATATGGTACATGGATAATAGATTTTCCAGGAATATGAGTGGAAAAAAAATTCTTTGAAAAGATTCTCATGATGAATGTAGGAAGAGTATCTTATGGAGATAATTGTTAGGGAAAAATTATTCGTATAGGTAACATTGGTCTTCTTAGAAAAACATAAATTTAAAATGTTATATTTGGTAAGGGTATTAAGCACAGACTCATTAGAATAATTCTATATTGTGATGAAGGTTTCCTTGTAATTTTTAGGAATGATAAATGCTTAGTAAAAAATTATAAGGAAGGGTTCATTCTTTCTACCCATAGGCATGATAATGTGTACACACTAAATATTGAAGACCTAAACAGCCAATATATAACTTGTCTTAGTGCAATGGAAGATCAATCGTGGTTATGGCATAGAAGGTTAGGACACTGTAACCTTAGTAACCTATGAAAAATCTCAATGAAATTACTTTTTAAGGATCTACCAGATCTCATATTTGATTCTTAAAAAGTATTTGATCCTTGTAAGTATGGAAAGAAACAAAAATTGAGTTTTAAATTAGTCAGTGAAGTCCCATCATCTAATGCATTACAGTTAGTGCATATGGATATTTTTTGTCTAACTCTAACAGAACATATTGGAGGAAAATATTATTTATTTGTTTTAGTTGATGATTACAATAGATTTACACTGGTCTACTTTCTAGCAATGAAAGATGAAGCCTTTTCTTATTTCAAAACATTTAGAATCCAAATTTAAAATTGATAAAATCCTTTCCATTTAAAATTATTTATAGTTATCATGGATGAGAATTTAAAAATTATTATTTTGAAACTTTTGGTAATATGAATGGAATTACTCATAACTTCTGAACTCCAAGAACTCCCCAATAAATATTTTTATTGAATGAAGAAGTCAAATTATTCAATAGATAAATAGATCCATGTTAATTGAATATTCTATTTCTAATCAATTTCAGTATGAATCTATTTGTAATTATTTTAATAATATAAATCAAGTATTTATCAGACCTTTTCTTAACAAAACACCTTATGATTTGTGGACTGGTCCAAAATCTATACTTTCATACATCAATGTATTTGGTTTCAAAGTATTTCTCAAGAATACTAAAGATAACTTACTTATATTTTCACCAAAACATAATGAAAGAATTTTCCTAGGATACTCCACTACTTCTAAGGATTATAAATTTTTTAATAAAAAATATTTGTACTATTAAAGAAACAATGCTTATTAAATTCCATGAAATTGATTATTTTGTTTTTAAATAACCCCAAAATACATCCTCGTATATATTTTCAATAACTGATTTTCATATTTTGATAGAAGAATATTATAATAAGGATATTTTTCAAGAAAATATTTTTGAAGCATTTACCCCCAGAACATTTTCTATCATATAATGATGAACTGGTTTTACAAAACCCAAATAAGTTTTTCTTAAAAATCATCCCGGTGCTAGTGTTATTGGTGATGTAAATAGATCTGTAAGGACTAGAAGTTCCATAATAAATGAAGTAAAACATCCAGTATTCATTTCCATTTTATAAAAAAAATAACTGATGAATATTTAAGTGATGATGATTGGATTAAATCCATATAAGATGATAATCTATTCATATTTTACATTCTTTTGCAGCATTCATTAATTTTAAAAATTTTAAAATGGGTGTGAAGTGTGATTTCCTTAATCAACACCTACCATAAGAAGTTTATGTTGAATATCCTCTTAGTTCTGAAGACACAAAACATCCTCAACATGTTTTCAAACATACCAATGCTTTATATTGAATTAAATAAGCCCCTAAATCCTATTAGGATAGACTTATTAGATTTTTGTTACTAAAAATTTATGTTAATGAAACTGCAAATCCAAATATTTTTATGAAGAAAGATACTAAAAATGTTTCGATTGTTCAAATATATGTTGATGAAATTATATTGGGACCAACTCATCAATCATTAACTAATTTGTTTGCGAATATAAAGAAATCTGAGTTTGAAATGAGTATGATATGTGAGTTAACATTTTTTATAGGTTTTCAAATTTCTCAAAAAACCAATAGGATCATATATATCACAATATAAGTATATTAATTATTTTCTTAAAAATTATAGATATGACAACACTAGAATTATAATCACTCTAATCAGTAACGCAAATTCTCTTGATCTTGATGAAGCTGAGAAACCAGTAGATCAAACATAATTTAGAGGTATGAAAGAAAGATTACTATACTTGAAATCTATTAATATAGACATAATGTTTTCAGTATTCTTATATTCAAGATATCAATCTAATTTAATGATATCTAATTTAAAAGCAGCAAAAATAATTTATCACTATTTAAAAGAAACCATGGATTTCGGACTTTTCTATACATCTAGAAATGAATTTTTTTAAATTATTTTTGGATGATGATTTTATTGGATTTAGAATGGATAGAAAATGTACATCTGGAACTTTTAATTTCTTATAATATTCGTTAGTTTCTTGGTCATGTAGGAAGAAACACTCAGTAGCACTTTCCACTACTAAAGCTGAATATGTAGCAACTAGAAGTTGTTGTGACCAAGTGTGGTGGATGAAACACACTCTCACAGACTGTTTCATGATTTTTACCAATACAAAGAAATTTTTTGATAACACTAGAGACATTTCCCTAAGAAAAAACCCTTCAAATTACTCCTGTGAAAAACATATAGTTATTCAGCACCACTTTCTTAGGGATCACACAGTTAAAATAGATATGATTATTTAATTTATTATAACGGAAGATCGACTTCCTGATATTTTTACAAAATATTTATCCTTTGATAGATTTGAATAAATTAAACCGAATTTAAGAATGATAAATTCATGGTAATCTTCCATATTATCTTTTGTTGAAATATATCTCTTTACATTAAGTAACTCCCTCTCATATAGGGTGTACATTTTCTTGTTTTCCATTTTTTTTCTTTATCCAATGTTTCATTAATAATTTTTTTCCTTAATCAAAATTTTCATAAACAAATTTTTTCCCTTATTCAAAATTTTCATATTTAGTTTTTTTATTCATTTTTATCAGAACACAAAATTCTGGAACACAAATAATCTTTACCTAATTTATTTTTTCGAAAAATAAATTTTGTAAAGAAGAATAATATTCATTATTAATAATTTTCCAAGCAATCCAGTAGGTATGTTTTCATACACAATGTTTTTTAATTGGATTATTTTATTTTTTTCTAATTAGGAAAAATTTATCAGATTCAGTTTCCATAAATCTTATTTTCCATTAAAACCTAAAAACATAGTAACCCACCAATCCCTTATTAAGCTTTCATGTCAATCATAAGATCATATTGTACTTATTTAAACCGTTTGATAAAATTAAAAATTTCAACCGTCACTTAAACTCCAATATAATTCCCCCCATATTAGTTGTCCGACATTAGTTTTCAAATATTTTTGTGTTGACTCCTGCATCTCTTCAAAAATATCATTCCATTTTTTCATGTTTTCTTAGACTCTGGATATCACTGGATGCCTACCCGCAAAAACATTTGTCTTCAGATAAGGAAATAAAGGAGTGGAAAATATATAGGGAATGGTTGGTTTACCCACTGTTCTTTTTCTATAATAATTCCTTTATTATGAGAAATATTAATATCAGTGGATGAGGGAGTTTTTTTGAAGCTAATCCAAAGAGTCAGGATCTGGTTTACCCACTCTTGATTATAAAATTCAATGATACAGTATGTTTCTATAACATTGATGGTAGAGAAAAATTTTCAATCAAGAGATATGGGAAAAAAATATTTCCTATCTTTTAATATGGAAACAAATATTCATAGAGTTATGTATGAATGTAATGAAATTTTATGCTCTCAAAAGTTTATATATCGTTCAAGAAGTATTGAGAGGGAAAAGGTAATTAAGTGACTTGGATTGAAAGTAATAAAGTCAAAAATGGTCAACCATATATGAACTAATCTATGGATGTTAGCCTTGTGGGTACAAGGATTAATTATTAAAATAAAATATGACAATTAATCCTTAATGAAAAGTGACATCTTTATTTTAGATTTTCTATCTAACCTGAAGAAGATAAATCTTGAGATGAATATCCTTCTAACAATAACCAACATCAAGAATTGAACTCTAAAATCCCAAATCATAATGTATCCAGCCATTTTTTCTAAGATCATACTACTTTTATAAGAATCTTTCAAAATTAACTATAGCTCTAAACCATATTATTTCAAGATCTTACTACTAACTGAAGATACCTTAAAGAGAATGAAAGTTGGTTTCAATACCAAGTCCAGAGATTTTTATGATCTTTCTAAAAGTGATGTTGAAACTTTAGATAAAAATTTCGAAGTAGGAGAGACTTACAAGAATACTCAGAAGAAGATAAAGAAAAAATAACTAGAAGCCAATGAGAATCCTGTTGTTCCTAAAACCCAGTCAGATCCACCAAAGGCAATGAAGAAAAAGACTTTCCCTAACGAAGTTTTTGGAATGTAGAGGGAACAAAATAAGAATAATAAAAAACGTGATTCATGTTTTGGCCTAGATACTGGTTAGGAAAATTCCTTGAAAATTTATGCTACTGAAGAACATAAAAGGAAACAAAATTAAAAGTATCTCAAAAAGAAAATTTAGGGAGGGGAGTTAATTCAACCACTTATCAAGGATACTGACAATTCCTCTGAATAGTTGCAGGTAATAGATACATTTCTCTAATGACCAGTACCTATAGATACT
This sequence comes from Viscum album, assembly GCA_963277665.1. Classification (NCBI taxonomy): domain Eukaryota; kingdom Viridiplantae; phylum Streptophyta; class Magnoliopsida; order Santalales; family Viscaceae; genus Viscum; species Viscum album. Next base: position 1,802,784,769 of record OY728145.1, on the reverse strand, counting down.
ATGGAAAAGAAATATACAATTTTGGAACATGATATATAAGAAGAAATATTTAATGAATAATAAATACAAGAACAAGAAGTGGATGAAGAATATGAGAGTGATGATATTATAATGAAACTAGAAGAATACCTTGAGGAGGAAAGTACTTATGAGAAGCTTTCAATCCAGACATCCCAGGCCAAGTCAACCAAGATTAGTTCTCAAGGAAAATTGGATGAGAGATAGGTAGAGGTTGAAAAACCTATAGATGATGAAAGTAGAAATCATGAATTCATCCAAAATAATGATATTAAGGGATATTCTAAGAAAAAATATGTTGATGAAGATTAAATTGTTCAACCTTCAGATAGTGAGCATGAATCTACGAAGGCTTAGAGGAATATTTCAAAAGTAGAAAAATGAAAATAGGTGGTTGATGATACATCTAAGAAGGTTATGGTGGTTAAAAAGGATTTCGGTGGTTCATCCAGGAGGAAAACTGAAGATCTGGACAAAGAATCTTCTCCATCATAGGAATCAGATTCTGAATCATCTTCGTTGGGTCAGGATTTTTTTGTTCAGCCTTTGAGGAAGTTAATGAAGGACATACCTTTTTTTTAGTGTTGATTTAAAACTCCAATTGTGTCAACACTCTTTTAAATAGTAGAAAAATCATGTGAGCATGCTGGGGAGAATTCATCATGCTTGAATTTAATTCAACCTTAATCCATCATGCTTCTCCCCCATCACTATCATGTCCCCATATCTCTCTCTAGGTCTTTTCATCATAAAGGTGGCCCATTTCACCTTGATTGAATGAGGAGTCTACATGAACTCGAACAAAAGATCAATATCTCTCAACCAATACATAGCCCCATGAGGATAATTTGAGCCTTGGAACACTGGGGGTTTTTTGAAAAGTAACTCATGATAATGGGTTAGTGACTCTTCCATTTGAGTTTACATAGATAGAGCTTGAATTGGAATGTGTGTCGGTGCTGGTTCGAGATCCTGGACTGCACAAATAATAGCCTCAACCAATTTCTAGTCCATGGGATAATTTTATCCTAGTGGTTCATCAAAAAATTACTCTTAGATCCTATTCCCATATCTTCTTAGAGGTTTAATTCCATATAACATCAATAAACAACAAATAAGACATTAGAATATTACTCAGATCAACACTCAAACAGGTTCAATAAAGTAAATTAATACCATTAAATATTAAAATAGGATTTGGATTTCAAATAACCAAATTAAAAGTTGGGAAAATACTAGAACCAATCTTAACGACATCCTTCGAAAACCACCCATGGGGACTTATGTCTCATTACGATGAGTGCTGATTTGAAAATCAATCACTACTACCTCTTAAGTTTCTATATGATTTAAAACTGCATACTAGCATCATAGAAAGATGTAAAATCAATACCTTTTATACAACATTATCACAAACTATCCTAGATACCCTGGTACCATGATACCTGATCCAATACTGACATGGTATGAAGGGAATTCCCAATCCCCATGGGTAGGCTACTAGCACCTAGAATCATTAAGGATAAATATGGGAACAATTTTTTTACATACAAAATAGAATAAACAAACACAAAATAGTATAAACATATAAAAATCCCAAAGGGTACAATACTATAAATCAAATAGGTATATCAAAACCAAATTGTATATCACCAATATAATATAAGAACAGTATATAAAACCCAATTTCCAACAGATACAACACACCAAGACTAAGAATCAATAATAATCCCCTTATCCAACTTGAGCTCTCCCCTTGATCAAACCTAGAAGAAGAAAGTATATAAACATCTGAAGGAAAAGGTAGGGTGTGATCTAAAATCCCAGTATGGTATCACCAAGTGTTCCATAATAAGATTACATAATAAATAAACCAAATTGTGATTTCAATTTCAAATAATGTTTTCATGGAATTAGAATTGAATACTTAAATCATACAAAATATTTTTATTTAAAAACATGGAATCAATTAAAAAATGAATTGGGAAATAATTTTTTATAATTCACTAGGAATGAATAAATTTTTTTATTAATCAATGGAAGATATATCATGTAATTACTGCCAAAAACATAGTTATCTTCCTTGAGGTATAATAGTTCTAAGCTATGAGATACTCACACATATCATATTGTTTATCATGAAAATATGTGTAAACACGTCCCTCGTACACTATCCAAAGAGGACTCATCACCGTCCCATCAAATATAAGATCTATTGAACAAGGTTTTTTTATATTTGTAAAGAGTCAATACCTTTCAAGGGCATTACCATCTAGCATGTTTGTCTCAAATAACCCACTAACTGTCTAGGTTTGCATGTGCAGAACCAATCAATTAATAATAGGAAAATTATTTAAAAATGGTTTAAAATAAAATCACCCCATTTTCAGTTTCAATATGCGAATTTCACTTTAAAACCCAAAAAAGGGTTTTAATCAATTGATGCATTTTTTAAGATAAAACCAACCATAGGTTCTTATAAAAATAGTTTAGGCCATCTTACTCAAAATTAAATTTCATAAATAAATTTCACAATTTAGATGAAATTAAATTTCACACCCCAATATCTAATTCCATAGGAATTGAGGGGATTCTATAAAAATTAATGTCAATCCAATTAAAATTTCCAATTTACAACAAATTGGGTGTTCATAATTTAATTTAATGTAATCTAAAGTAATTAATAAATTCAATGGTTTATTAAATGGAAGTATTGGTAGAACCTCATACCTTTAATCATGGTATCATAAAATACAATGCCCATAATGGGATTATCAAATGTAAAATTATGGAAATAGATTTCATGGAATTAAACATAGATTCAGGATCCAAAATGAAGGAGGTTAGATCCATAGAAAACAAGATGAGTTAAAAAACCTATTTATGAAATAATAAGATAGTTAAATAGATGGAATGATAGAATATCTCTTATTAGAGAGGGATCAAATGATGTTCGCCAGGATTCTATCTTCCTAGGAAGGGGTAAAAAAGAGAACAAATGGGTCTTTAGATCGATCGAGACCTATGATTTGATAATACCACGAGTTAGGGTTAAGAGAAATGTTATATGAGGGTTTTGGAATCTTTAATATAATTTTCTAAATAATAATAACCTACATGCATAGTTTGCTGTCCAGGGCCATTTGATTATTCAAACAGTGAACCTTAACTATTTGACCCTCAGATGGGGTGCATGGTTTCTACAAGGTGGGAATATGGGTTTTTCAAACCATGTTCCAACAATGAAAGCTACCACTATCTAGGTTTGCACATTTTTTCCGGGGTGGGTGCATGGTTTGGGAAAAACATTCACCAACTGTGTAAAACCTAAAAAATTACAAAATTTTCAACTTAATTTCCAAGATGATCCCAGAAAAATTCCAACCAATGAATAAACAAAAAATAGTGTTTATGAGAACCTAAAATTGTAACATGATGTTATTATACATCCTTTTTAGACTTATATATTGTGTACATGGGGATAATAAGGGAAGGAACATCATCATCTCTTTCTCCAAAGATTGTTCAACCATCAATTATAGAGAAGATAAAGGGATCTCAAAGAAATCAAGTGGAAATTCAGAAGAAGGTAGAAGATATCAAAAAAGGGAAATCCTTAGAGCTTAAAATTTATGAGGAAGGATTTATAATATTTGTGTCATGACTATGTACACCATCAGACCCCATGATAAAAAGGGAGATTTGGAATGAGGATCATAGCTTAACCTTCTCCATTCACCTAGGGAGAACAAAGATGTATCAAAATTTCAGAGAGCACTATGGGTTGGAAAAAATAAAGAAGGATATCACTGAATATACATCAATGTTTCTAGTATTTCATCAAGTGAAAGATTAGAAAAAATCATAAGGGGAAGATTCCACTATTACTTATACCTATATGATAATGGGTAAACATCACCATGGACTTTTTCACTAAAATTTTGATGTAATAAAGAGGAAATAATTCTATACGGGTTTTTGTGGACCGTCTAAAAATATATATCACTTTATTATAATTCAAGAGGACATGTAAATCGATCATATTTCCGGGATTTACATATAATTAGTAGTGAGGCTTCATAAAGTATAATTATTTATTTTATGAAATTGAGATCCAATATTTACATCCATGTTTTTAAAAATTATCCAAAATGACCTAAAAATTGAACTGAGCTTTTGTATAAATTATCACCCTCAAAATGAAGTAAATTCTGAGTGAAGAATTATGACAATATAACACATTTTGGGATAATTTTAAATGGACTTAAAATGATGATTAGATAAAAATTCTCTACTAGTTGAGTTTTCATATAATAATAGTATCCACTCAAGCATCCAAATAGCTGCATATGAAGACAATTAATTGAAGATAAGTTTAAAACCCGCATTCTAGAATGAAGTAAGTGAAGTTTTTCTACTATGAATTGAAATGGTAAAGTAAATGGTAGAAAAGGTGAAGACCATTCAGAAACGCATCAGGGATTAAAAAATTTGATAGAAGAGTTAAGAATACAATCATCAATGAGACTTAGAGTTTGAGGTAAGATACAAGTTATTCCTTTGCATATCTTCATGTAAGAGTGTAATGATATTTTGGAAGTAGGGACAGCTATGTCCTATGTATATCGGCCCATTTGATATTCTTGATCAAATTGGAGTTGTGGCATGTGGACTTGCACTTCCACTAACCATGTCTAAAATACATGATGTATACCACATATCCCAACTAAGGAAATACATACCAGATCTCTAACATATACTAAATTCAATGGTGGAATAAATGGAAAATTATCTCTCTTTTGAGGAGTATACAATTATGATCTTGGACTATAGAGAAAAATTTCTACACAACAAGACCCCTCACCTAGTTAAAGTATTGTGGAGGAACGACAAATTTGAAGAGGTGACATAGGAATCAGTGGAAGTGATGAATGAGAATCACCATCACATGTTTTTACCATAGAATGTAAAATGAAATATCATGGATGAAGTTTCCTAAGTTGGTAAGAATGTAACACCCTTATAGTTTTATGAAATATTTTTCTATAAATAATTTAATTTCATTGATAGCTTGTGTTGCATGCAACATTGAGTTTAAATGAACTATGATGTGAAATTAAGATATTTTTATTATAACACTACCATTATATCCAAAATTTTGAGTTTGTGGGAATGAATATTAATAATCATATTATGAGATATATTAATTCTTAAGAAATAAATAAATATTTTTTAATAAATTTGTTTTATTCATCAAAATGTTATCTTCTTCAAAAAAATTATTTTATTACATTCAGTGAGAACATATATATAATTTATTTTGAAAAATTATGAAAATTTAATTGAAAAAATAATTTTTATTTTTGAATTCATCATGTCAAAATTATCTTAGGATTAATTCTATGGAATTTTATAAAAAGTTTGAAATTTTGATAAATTGTGAAAAATACTGATTAGATTGAAAATTTTTTAAATTTTAAAACATTTTAAAATTAAACTCCAATTTTTTATTAGTTTTAATCTATAATTAGTTTATTTTTATTATAAAAATATAATATTTATCAATTAAATTTAGTTTAAAAGTTAATTTAGTATAAAAACATTTTATACTTAAAAGTGATTTTTGATGGATTTTTTTCATTGTGCTTTTCTAATTTTAATTTTAATTAAATCATACAACTTATGTTTTTTGAATTTCCAAAAATGAATTACGTATTTGATATTAGGTGGTAAAAATTTAGCAAATATACAACTTTAATTTTTTGTCAATATTAATAGTAAATGTCGTAAAATTATCTTCTACGTAAAGGGTAAATATGTATAATATGGATTAAAAATAAGTAAAAAGGAAATAATGTTTCATCAAAATCATTACTCGATGAATTAAGTTAGACTCGTACCACTTCAAATTATGAATTGTGTTATTTAATTGACAATTTTCCATGAAAATGACATATACTTTATTAAAATCAATGAAAGTGACAAAGGTCACACTATTTTTTTTTAAATAAGTACAATATTATTAATATAGGGTTAAAAAGAATATATATTGGACTATAAATATTATTTTTAAAGATAATATATTTATACTCATCATGATAAATTAATTAAAAAATTTATGAATTAACATTTTACACTAACTACTTATAAAACAATGATGGAGTAATTATTCAATTAACTGAAATATCAAATAAATGATTATAAAAATATAAAAACTAATATAATCTAATATATTTAAGGTGACACATGAATTATTTATATTAAAATTCATTTCATATCATATAATAATTTTGTTTTCTTTAATTTTACCACTTTTATTTATGTTTCTAAATATCAAAGTAGTGAATTGTGTCAAAATTGATAATATTGATATTTTATGGGACTAATATTTTATTAAATTATTTTAAAAACATAAAAATATTTTAAAATTACAAAGTGATTATGATGTGATATAAAACTTCATAAATTGTCTATTTATGGAGAAATTTAATCAATATAATTAACAATTATAACTATTCAGTATTGAAAATGTTTTTACCGCAGTTAAAATTACAATAGGTAAACTAAGGGTTAATCAAAATCACAAGGATTAAAATAAAACAAATACTCATATAATTTCTATTGGTTGATGATATTACAACATTATCTAATATTCAAATCCATATCCATTTGGTGTAATTGTTATAGAAAAGGAATTTATTATAATTTATTCTTTTACAAAATTTCAAAAACACGCCTCTCCTCCCTCATAAATAAAACTCCTCACAATCCCTTCTCCTCACACCATCCAAGCCTTGAAGATTTCCAAATATTAAAAAAAATCTCCTACATATAATTACCACGTTCAAGAACCATTGTTCTCAAAAAAATACCAATTTCATTTTTCTAAAGGGATCCTTCAAATAGGTGATATTCAAGGGGTAACTTTCTTTATCCACCTCTCTTATTTATTTTTTCTGCTTATACTTTATCCTCACCTCATTCATCCATAAAATCATAATAAATATAGTATCATGTTTATTTTGGGATTCTATATTTTTAATGTGATTTTTTTAAACATTACCTTATTCTCATCTTATATTATTCAATGAAAGGAAACCATTATCCAAATTGAGGTGATTAAAATTCTCCATGGATAATGAGTTTTCAATTTTCATTACTACCATCATGGTTGGTCGTTACATTATAATTATTGTTAAATAAGATTATAATACATATTATAAAAAAATAAATATTTTTTATCTATATAAAGGTATAATATTTGATAAAATAAAATTTCTTCCTGATGGATGAACAAACCCCCAAAATAAACTAAACATTAATCATTAATGTTTTAGCAAATAAATCATCACCATGTAAGAAATGAAAAGGGTATTTCGGAGAATTTCAAGTTATGGAATTGTATGGATACCATTTAATTTAACTTATTTAATTTTATTTCTATTTAATAATAACTTCTATAATTATTCTCAAGTTAAATGACCATGAAACCATGAAACAAACACTTCCAGAAAGACAAAATTGGGCCTTATTACTCATAAAAATAGAAATTAATGAACTTAATAAAATTATAATAAAAAATATAAGATTAATTGGTTATGAATTAAGAAATTAAAGAATCTAATTTGATTATCTAGGATGTTATGTTCATGTGTACAATGCATTCAAACATAAAGTAAGGGATCACTATGAACCTCTATATTTCTATTGGGTTACACATTATCTCACATTACCTCTACTTATACCGTAAGTATTATTATATACTTATCATGGGTTGACACGTACTCACATCCAATTGATATAGAGAAGGATTAAATAGAAGTGCATCAATACATCAAATAAACAATCCCTTTGATAGATTCCATTATTATCATTCCATTTAAATCTAGTCTAATGTATGATCCCTAGGTCCCGATCCATAGGCAGTCATGACATTCAGGACATGGATAATATCTTAGGGTCTGACCCTTAGGAGATTTATAAGGTGAAATCACTAGTGAGATAAAATGACCACCACTGTAGTGTCTAATAAGGGAGATAATAATCATATATATCATTCAGAAGAGCATAATAATTTTGGGTATCTAACTATGTGAATTGACTTGTCTAACACCATGGTCAACTGATATATCTGAGAGAGAATAATCATCCCTATCCCTCTCAAGTGCATAATTTTCTATGAGTATAATGAGATTGAGGAGATCATAATAATTTTCACCACATATCAATAGAGGAGAGAGAGATTGTCTTTATCACTATGGGGAGAGAAATCATCCACGAGTATCACTACGAGTGACTCCAGGCCCATATATCATAATCTTAGTTCCTATAGTAGGATACTAGGAAACTTCTCTAGACATCAAAATAATATAATAATTTAATATATAGGTTCAACAACAATATCATAGATAGTACCTCTATGTATAAAAATAACTTATGAAATTTATATGCCTTATAAGCTAGATCACAGGAAAGAATGTCTAGGCATTCCAATGAGAAAAGAAAATGCCTCATGCTAGACTCATCTGCCACAAACCAGAAAGAACCTATGGATAACATCATTACATCAACACTAACCAGTTGAGAGTATAAAAATGAATGAGGGTGTTTGATGCTTATGCCCACCACTACTTGTATAGCCCCATAGCCTACCAATTTGACACGGGTTATAAGTTGAACCCTACTACCATCTCAACCCAAACCTAACATACTTGCTGAAGACCAGTCACACATTGGGGAACCTTCTTTCTCTCTCAAGTCATACTCAAGAGTGGCATCCTACTTGGGATCATCATGGACTACGCAAAAATGAAGGAATCCTACATGGGGTCCGTAACTGAATATTTAAGCGGAGGAATCCGACAAGGGATCCTCTAATGGTATGAAAATGGTGGAATCCTACATGGGAGCCTCAAAAAATCATACAGGAATGGGGTTACTATAAGGAATTATCTAGGAAAGTTTGTATGAAAAGGAATCCCTTAGGGGATCCTTGTTATAGAAACAAGATAGATGGATCCAATGTAGAACCCATGAGGTCGAAACATAAGTATACTAATCCTTTAAGGGATTATCTAGGACAGTTTAACACGAGTCTTACCATCATGATCTAAACAAAAAGATACTCAAAATGAACTACTCAAATATCTAATGACTACTAATGGGTGAATACATATGAGGAACCTTTATAGTGTATCAAAGAAGGAATACATGACAACTTACCCTGGTACACGATGTATACCCTCAAGTCCCCTTCTAGGTGTGTAATTCGATAAGTATTTGGCATGTAAAATCCCAATTACATGGAATGTAGATTAGGAACAAAATACATTTCCCAAAAAAAATCTATACCCTTATACCACACATATCATGGGGATGTATGACATGTGGCCACGTACATCCACATTGCATGTGACCCAAATGGGGTCTGACTATGTACTCCACATAGAATTTTCCATTTTACATTGGAATCATGGTTGGGTATTTGGCTACACGGCGGAGACACTGTACCTGGCAAGTATTAACTATAAAAAAAATTTAATTAAAAAAAATTTCTTCCCAAAAAAGGAAGAACACACTGAGAGGGTTCATCAAACCATAGGTTATCTAGTAAGGTTTTTTCGAATAAATAACCTCTGAATTTCCCCGAAACCCCCGTTTTCACCCCAAAAGTATTAGATCGACAATCACGGGGTCCTAAGAAAAAATATAAGGGGATTACAACTTTAATGAAAAAAATATATGAGAATATTTGTTGAAAACATAAAAATACTTATATTTGAGTGGAATTCTTTGAATCATCACCTATTTCTATGCTCTTGGAAACAGAAAGATTATTCCCTTCTCTCTTTCTCCCTTTCCCTCTCTATATCTATATCTCCAACCCTCCCTACCTATCCATATTTTCTTACTATCATGTTATGGAGGAATCTTTATGGAGTTATTAGTCAGAATAAAGCATGAGTAAATAAATTAAATAAATAAATAATAATAAAAAGAAAAGAAAAATAAAAAATAAAAAATATAAAAAATGCCTAATTGGACCCAACACCAAACATATGTTTATACCCCACCTGTGAAAAACTACCCATTCCAAAATCAATGGAGTCGATGGGATTTCATTCAAATTATCCTTTCAAAAGTTATTTCTAAATGAACCTATGTGAGTAATTTCATATTTACTTTATTAAATATTTAATATGAATTATTCTTCTAAAATTTTAATGGCTTGGATTTACACCATACTCCTATCCTTGAGAAAATACTCTATTTCATGACTAAATTAGTTGTTAGGAGAATTATCTGAGATCATATACTAGGGTAAAAGACCATTTTACTCCTTATAATTATTCAATGGAAAAAATTAAAAATCTATCTAAAAATTCTCTTCTGACAAAATATGAGGCCTCACAATCTCTCAACTATAAAACTTCTCCTCCCCGAGAATCCTGTTGGTATGACTAGAAGTCATGATATTGAACCGAGCATCTTCAAAAACTAGTTATCTTGACCATCCAATGACCAGTATTATATCACAAATAATTGGCTCCTACATGAGATACCCTTAATTACAACTGATCGATTACTCCCCACCATAGAATTACCATCATCATCGTCATGATAAAACCAAACCCTGAGCTAAATGGATCATGGAAATTTTCATATTTAAATTTAAAATGATGGTTACCACCATCAAATGGGAAATGGTTCACTCCCCAACATGTGGATTACATTACACCACTCATCGAGTGCAACCTCAACAGGTTTCCGTCATTAAACCAGGAAATACATTTGAAAAGAAAAGAATCTCGACATAGGGATGAGAATATATTGCATAATCAAGATGATTTCAAGATAGAGAATAATAATTTATAACCACAATTGCACTAAGATTCTTTAAAAGGCATGTATAACTCTTTCGATTCACACTCACAACCAATAGGCTACACATGAATTTATCCAACACCTAGAACCACATATCCTAACAAAGCATGTTTAAGTCCAGCCATAGGTCAACATTATCATGAAATATGATTGATTTTTTATGAAACCTCTACAACCAACAAAAATTTCCATTTAAACAAAAATTCTAGGAATCCAAGCCCAAATTAATTATTGAAACATCAGTACTCATCTCGCACATGACCACTCATCGATTTATGATTCAAACTGTTCCATGCACAACTAGAGTATAACTTTATTAGCCAAATTTTACTCCTATGACTTGTACATAACAAAGATAAGATGACCATTCTACACAGAACATTAGTATCGTTAATACAGAATCTCCCTTGGAATTCAACTTCAAAATCAAATGCCTCAAATGTGACACAATTTCTTCCATGCTTGTACGTCCCATAGAGCATTCCATTCACAAGAATCTACCCAGTCTATGACTACATTAGGGATAGTGGAAACACTAGTCAACTAATCCATGCACCAGAATAGTCATCACTGTGAAAGCCATTATTGATACCAAATCACCCTAGGTTCTTATCAAAAGTTCACGGAATAAATATTACTACTTTGAAAAAAATGAGCAACTACCTACCTCGATCTGAAAAAATGTGTACAACAAATGTCACTTCTTAAAAATAAATATGAAAACATGGTCCAACATCTCTCATGCAAGATACCCATTATCAAAATACACGTCAAACTACAAGTTCTTGGTCAAAAACAAGGTCCAATACATCTCCCACCTTTCCCTACAGATAAATTCTCCCAACTCAATCATGTGTTCTTACCAACTATCCCAAAATATCAACCTATCTAAACAAGGTGTTGAAAAAACTGACCTACAATGGTAAAAACTAAAAAATGTCCAGAAGGAACTGATACTCACTAAGAATCCTCAAAAGGAGTTGATACTTGGAGGTTATGATACAAACAAATAAGAGAGATTGAACTGACACACACCCGGCCTCCATATATGATATTACCCCTAGAGTTCTAGCTCACTAGAAATGTCCTTATACCTGTATACACCATACTCAGTGATCCAACAAGATAACCACGACTTGAGAAAAAACACATTAAGATCGGTAAAACAGAATGGCATCACATTCCATATAGATGTACTATGGTAAATTCAAATCCCATGCATGAGGACGGAGTCATCAACCTCACCATTAAATGCTTCAACATAGATCAAAATAACCTATATTTATAAAGAATATATATATATATATATATATATATATATATAATTAGGACAAAGTGAATAGACCTCATTTTCAATATAAATACACACCATCATGTCTATATGATGTGAATCCTATTGCCGAATATGATGAATGAGATGAATCCTAAAATTTTCTATCCAATATTTAAAATACACAATAAATCATTACATTCACAAAAAAGTCACATCTATAAGGAAAAAATCATATAAAAATGTATGATCTTAGATCAACTCAATAATCCCATATTCTGGAAACATATATTTATTACCCGAATAAGTGTTCATGATGTACCAGCCCGATATCCATCAAAGGTTCTAACACATTTCTAATAATAATATCCACCATATCCCAAATAGTAAATACTAAGAAAAGAACACCTCTGATACCACATTGTAATGTCTCGACCCAGATGCAACTAAACTAGTACTTCGAGACCATTCATTATGTGGTCTCAAGTGCACCTCCACATATGCTAAAGGATATTGATTATCAGTGAGGGGATATGTGTTATAGTGGGGAGAATATCGAATCATATCACAGTAAGAAAACAATGAAAATAGATAAGTATCATACAAAATAGTAAATAAATAGTGTGGAAGTAGTAAATGAACTGAAATAGAACATTTTGTAATAATCGATGAAAATTCTATAAAATCCTGAATAGTTTTCCTATATACCACATTGGTTAGCCACATGGACGACCATATATATACTAGAATACAAAGAAACTAAAATAAAATAATAGAGATTTAATACTTACTACTATCCATACCACATAATCAATATAAAGACACTATCAAACTATACTTGCCCGATCCGAAGAACACACTCAAGCATCTCTTCTCGATCACGAAACTGTAAGACTCATATCAATCCACCATAAAACCATGACCAAACTTAAAAGAAGGCATAAGGTCTATACAAACATCTAGGTTCATGTTCATGGTAGAGAAGTAATCTCTTAAGATGACCCCAGTGACGAACCTATAAAATATGCTTCCATAAGTTCATGAAAATAAATATTCATATCCTAGTCAGGACACAATAGTATGTATATGTAAGGCCAAAAAACATGAAACCACAATTGAGCCATGGGTATGTAATCCCGGTTAACTTGTAAGTGACACCATTGATGTCCATATCTATATACATATAAATATATAGTCCCATATAATTACATACATACATAAATATGAATAATCATGGCGGAGGTTAATGGAATAACAAAAATCCAAAAAAATCAATCCCTGGGCCAGTAATCCTAATCTCTTTGTCATCCTATGCAGGGTAATTGATCTGGATAGTGTTCCACTTAATCAATGTATCATTTAGTCAATATCTATGTTTGTAATCCCAATGGGGATATACCTTATTCATCCAATGCTGAAAGTGTCTAAAAATAAGCTACGCCACTACGTGGGGATACTCTTCCTAACTCCAGGTTCACCCATACTCGCCCCTAATCACTATAAATAAGGATTACATGGAAGTACATATAGAAATCCCATAAATGGTTACTGTGATATAAAAAATTCTTCTCATGCCATGTAACTTTAGTCTTATGTCAAATCCCTAGGACTCGGTTTGTGGGTGGTCCTGAAATTCGAAAAATAGATAATACTAAAGGCCCTGACCCTTCAGTGATCTTTAAGGAGAAAACACTAGTGATGCTCTATGCCCACCCCTTTATTATCTATTAAGGGTGAGAAGAATCATCCATCTCATCTATAGGATAATAATCATTTTGGGTATGAAATGATGTGAAACTCCATGTCCAACAACACGGTCATGTATCTGACCAGGGTGAACATAATCACCCATATCCATTGAAAGAGTGTAATCATCCATGAGTATAATCATATTAAGGAGAGATTAATCATCCTCAAAACATATCAATATAGGTGAGAGGATTCATCCTCATTATAACGACCCATATTTACATACATTGTTATTACATTAAAATTGAAGCACACTTATTACAACATATAAAAAAACCATGAAAGGACCGTATAGGTATAGTGTCTTTAGAAACTGGAAAGCATAAACAACTGGTTCATAAAGCATCTACTTTGCCTCCCATTTCTTTCATCATATCTAGAGTCCCTTTATGGCATATTCTACTTAATAACCTTCTTCCTGACCTGGGGAAATAAAACATACAAAAGGGTGAGCTCAAATGCTCAGTAAGAGTAAACAAAATAAATATCAATCACATCATATACATAAGCACATAACTTTTGGAAATCTTAACCTGCAAAAGAGATCATAATTTCATAACATTGGATAAATCATAGTATTGAAATATAATCCCAACAATCATAACTTAAAACATGAAAATTTGTGGCATACACACATAATCATTGAGAATCATTTCTTGTTAGTCAAGACTCATTTCCAAGACTATCTTAGTTGAAAAAGTCCACTTCTGAACCGAGTTCACTCCTTGTTTCAGTCCTATTTCACTGAACCGGTTTAACCTGCCGTTCCAGCCATGTCTGTCTCATGAGATATTAAATCTTTACCCAATGCATTGGAGGGAGATATAGGTCCCACCCATCTCATAATGATACCATTCTTATGTGTGCCACAAAATCAGAAAACCATACATGATAGCATAACCCATGCAATAAAAATGGGAATCGTAAACATTGTGACATCATAAAACAATTTATATAAGATAAAGGAATTCATAAAAATATAATTCCATTACAACATAATCAAATAAATGTAATAATAGGGATAAAAACAGAACCCTTTATTTTCTTAGATGGAAAATAATTTTGATAAAACACTTGAACTCCATTCTTGAGGAAAATATCCTTTCTCCTTCAAAAAAACATTTCATTTCTTAACATGTCGTACAATTAGAAACTAAAAAAAGTTGATTAAAAATTAACTTGAAAACCTGTAAAGGAAGCTTCTTGGAAATAATGTTTTAAAAATCCATTCATGCCGTATAAGTTAAAAAAACATTCTTCGTACTTTTTTCGGAAAAGTCAAAAAGTACCTCGTACGAAAAAAGACAAAAGATTCCTTTCATATCCTTTACTAAAAACTCACCTAAGGGTAAAATTGGATTTAAAAAGTTGTAGGTGGATGGAAATAATATTAAATATTGAGGAAACATGGATGTGGATGATAAAATACACCCTAGTAAATGCCAAAGTATAAACAATCTCGGATAAAAATGAGATTTTGATATTTCCCTTACCTTAGGTCTGATTTGCCTTGTAAGTGTCTGATCCTCCTGTATAATAACTTAAATAATGTTATTGACTTATTCCAGAATCATAATTATTTTTATGATATCATATATGGTCATATTCATAGCTGCTTATTAGTAATATTTTATTACAACTCGTTATTCGGGTGTTTATTAAATTTTGTTCTTTTGCGTGTTTTGTCGAATAAATTCTTATTATTCTCTTTAGGATATAGATACCTCATTTCCAGAATGTTATTAGTGTAATATATATCATATTCATTCATTAAATTCATTTATATAATCATTATTAAATGAAGATCATGTAGAACAAGTCGCATCACATCATGGAGACGGTATTCCGTACGTACGCACGAGCGATGTTATCATTCCCATGATCATGGAATTGTATTGGAGTGTATGTAAACTATTTAAGAATAAATATCAATTTAAAATAATAATATATAGTCATTATTTACACCATTATACCCATCTAAGTAAGGTGGTGGTGGAAAGTAGATTACACCACGGCGTGGAGACGGTATTCCGTACGTACGCACGCGCAGTGATTTCATTTTCCGTATGATGGATAGATGGTGAAATAAGGTTGTTTCATACTTATAATAACATATCAGTATATGAGTGATACTGATGTTATTACTTCATAATGAAACAAATAAAGAAGAATAAGTGGAAGAAGAAATAAAGATGAAAGAATCGGTAATGGACATTACCTCTTCTTTGAAGTCCTTCTTTGAGACCTCCTTTTATGGCACTAAAATTGGTCTTTGAAGAAGACCAGGACCTCTAGGATGTCTCTAGAGAAGTGTAGAGGAGAAATTTTCAGGGGTTGGCCGAGCATGAAGGCTCAAAGTGGTGTGAGGAATAGAGGGAGGAGGTGCCCTTTTATAAGGGAGGAGAGAGGCACCTTTGGAATAACTAAAAATATTATTTTATTATAAAGCCAAATTCGGTTTTAAATAGCTCCAAATTGATTTATTTCGATTCTAAGGCGGGGATGGGTTTAAATCCTCTCATACAATAGAATTTAGTCAAGTTTAGGTTCCTATTTTGACCTTATCATTTAGATTTAACATTAAGTTAAATAATTTTACTTTTACCGTGTCTTCTTGTGTTCTTAAACTATAAGGTTAATAAACTTACTATAACAATCCAAAAGAACCCCAAGTTGTTTATTATTAATATATATAACCGTATCTAAGTCATTTGTCCGAACCTTATATTTTTAAGAATAAAATAACAATTAATAATATAATATTTTTTTTAAAAACTATTTTATGTCAATTTTGACACTATTTAGTAATTGATTTTTGTGAAACTCATAACAGAATGATTAGTTAGAAAAAAGTTAATTAAATCAATAAAAAAATGTCATATTAACCTATAAAATTTGTGGAATTCATAAAAAGTCTCAAATTTCATTTATTTGTCTATTTATAACATCAATTATGTCAATATTTCATTAATAAGATAATTACTACATCATCTTTGTGTCATAAATAAATAAAATTATTTAATGTCTAAAAATTACAAATAAAACACCATTATTTAGGAAATCTTTTTAGATTTCTAATGAATATTTATAGTCGAATTTATCTTATATATAACCTTATATTAAAAATTATTTACTTATTAAACATTGATTTTAACTATTTTAACCCTTCTTTAAATAAATTAATAATAAATGTCCTAATCTAATCCAAGTGGGCCTAAATGGTCATATTTTATTCCTAAGTTTGTTTTGGGTCGAATTACACTTATCCATTAGAATTAGGACATGTGTTAGGGTAATAATAATATCATTTTTACCCTTAATTACCCTATTTACTTTTAACCGTGGTAAATAAAAGTAAAAAAGTTACTATTCACCAAAAATTAGTTTCATCTCATTGAACCACATTTTACTTACTGACATCAACTGTGTCTCTCGGATTTTTGAAATTCCACTCACAGAAGCGGTAAAATTATGTTTTATGAAAATAATCAATTTTTTAACTACCACTTAGTGGTTTCACTATTCATCAAAAATTGAAAGTTTTCAGAAAAATACCAAAATTTCACCCTAGGATAATTTTGATTTTCCGAATCCAAAAATGAAGTTCATTTTGAAAAATAAAATTTATAAAATTTTAAAAAGTGGTTATTACTCTTCATAACGGCTAGTTTTAATAATATTTTATTAGCATATCATTGTTTAGTGAAACTCAGTATTGCGTACGATGCAAGCTATCGAGGAAGGTCGCGATTTCGTGTAAAGCAATCCAGGAAAGTGTTGTGTGTAGAAAAATATTCCTTTGATGATTTATATAACATAAAAGTCTCGGGTGTTACATTCTACCCCCCTTAAAATGAATTTCGCCCTCAAAATTTGTCACTTTGTAACAAACAGATGAGGATACCTCTCCCTCATCATATCCTCAAGCTCCCATGTCGCTTCTTCTAATTGGTGTTTCCTCCATAAAACTTTCACCAATCGAGTGGTCTTGTTTTGTAGGACTTTTTCTCTATGATCCATAATCTCTATCGGCTGTTCTTCATAAGAAAGATCCTGCTCTAGCGGTACAACTTCTGAGCTGAGTACACGTGAAGGATCAGGTATGTACTTTCTCAGGAGAGATACATGGAACAAATTGTGAACTTGAGAGAGATTCGGTGGAAGCGCCAATCGGTAATCTACCTTCCCAACACGATCCAATATTTCGAAAGGACCGATAAATCTAGGGCTCAACTTCTCCTTCTTACCAAATCTCATGACCCTCTTCCAGGGAGATATTCGTAAGAACTCTTTATCACCTACTTAAAACTCTAGGTCTTTTCTTCGGTTGTCGGCATAACTTTTCTGTCGACTCTGAGTTTCTCTTATGTGTTGTTTAATAGATCTAACCTTTTCTACCATTTCATCAATGAGATCGGGTTCTAATAGCTTTCTTTCCCCAACTTCATCCCAGCAAGTTGGAGTCGTGCATTTCATTCCGTAGAGAGCTTCATAAGGGGCCATCTGAATACTGGAGTGAAAGATATTATTATAAGAAAATTCCACCAAAGGTAGGTGTTGATCCCAACCACCTTTGAAATCCATAGAGCAAGCTCTCAACATATCTTCTAGAGTTTGAATTTTTCTCTCAGACTGACCGTCTGTCTGAGGATGATAAGCAGTGATGAAACTCAACTCTGTAACCAGAGTATGCTGAAGACTTCGCCAGAACATCAAGGTAAATCTTGGATCCCAATCAGATATAATAGATAGTGGTACTCCATGCAATTTTACCACTTCCTTTATATATATCCTGGCAAGCGGATCCAGAGAGAAATCCTCTCTAATAGCAATGAAGTGTGCAGACTTTGTAAGACGATCCACTATGACCCAGATAGCATTATTGCCTTTGGATGTTTTTGGAAGTCCTGTGACAAAGTACATATTGATGTTTTCCCATTTCCATTCGGGTATGGGTAATGGTTGTAGCATCCCCTTAGACTTCTGTCTCTCAGCTTTAACTTGTTGACAAACCAAGCATCGAGAGACATATTTAGCAACATCTCTTTTCATGCCATCCCACCATAAGTACTCTTTCAGGTCCCTATACATCTTCATGCTTCCAGGATGAATATAGAATGAAGAACAATGAGCCTCATCCAGTAGCTCCTTCTTTAATTCTGGGATGGGAGGAACACAAACCCGATTCCTGAACTTTATTATCCCATCACAATCAAGTTTGAATTCAGGAACATTTCTCACCTTCTTTTGAAACTCGACATCTTCTTTCTGTGTCTCTTTATTCATCACATGTATAGATGGTTGAACATTCATTTGAGAAAGATATGATTTTCCATTTTCATTATAATTCCAAGATCCATCCTTTGTAAATCCATAAATATTGTATCTTTTTTGATCCTCCTCATAGATAAACTAGCATGGTCATGTCGACTTAATGCATCTACCACCTTATTTTATTTCCCAGGGTGGTAATGAATTGAGCAGTCGTAAGCCTTAATCAGCTCCAACCATCTTATTTGGTGCATATTCAGCTCCTTTTGTGTGAAAATATACTTTAAACTTTTATGACCAGTATAAATATCACACCTCTCACCATAAAGGTAATTCCTCCAAATCTTTAATGCAAATATTACCATAGCTAACTCCAAATCATTAGTTGGGTAATTTTTCTCATGTATTTTCAACTGTCGTGAGGAATAAGTTATCACCATACCATTTTGCATAAGAACACACCCCAAACCCTTCTTGGATGCATCGCTATAGATCACAAACCTTTCTCCACTACAAGGCAGTGTGAGCACATGTTCACTAGATAACCTTCTTTTCAACTCCTTGAAATTCTCTTCAAATTCCTTCATCCAAACAAGCTTAACTCCTTTCCGAGTCTACATGGTGAGTGGATTAGATAATCGTGAAAAATCTTTCACAAAATGTCGATAATATCCAGCCAAACTAAGAAAACTTTGGATCTCAGTTACTATTGTTGGTCTCGACCATCTTTCGATAACCTCTGTTTTTGCTGGATCCACAGACCTCCACTCTTTTGTGATTATGTGACCCAAAAATGAAACTTTTTGAAGCCAAAATTCACACTTGGTAAATTTGGCATAAAGCTTCTCCTTTCTCAGGGTCTTCAATATAATTCTCAAGTGAACTTCATGTTCTTCCTTTCTCTTTGAATAGACAAGAATATCGTCTATAATGACTACCACAAATTGATCAAGATAGTCTCTAAAGACTCTATTCATTAGATCCATGAAGATAGTAGGGGCATTAGTAAGACCAAATGGCATCACTATAAATTCATAGTGTCCATACCTTGTACGGAAAGCCGTCTTTGGTATATACTCCCTTTTGACCCTTAATTGATGATACCCTGAACGAAGATCAATCTTGGAAAAGTATTGAGCTCCGCGTAGTTGGTCAAATATGTCATCAATTATCATGAGAAGATATTTTTTCTTGATAGAGATCTTGTTAAGTTCTCGATAATCAATGCAGAGTCTCATTGATCCAAATTTCTTCATAACAAACAGAATAGGTGCTCCCCAAGGTGACGCACTAGGGCGTATGAACCCCTTATCAAGATTCTCTTGGAGTTGCTTCTTCAATTCCTGAAACTCAATTGGGGCCATTCTATATGGTTTCTATGAAATAGGCAAAGCATCCAGTACGAGTTCTATTGAATGATCAACTTCACGATTCGGTGGAAGACCCGGTAATTCCTCTAGAAAGACATCATCAAACTCCCGTACAATGGGAATATTCTTACTCTTGATTTTCTCACCAACCATTTGGGATAAATAACCTTAATTTAGTGGAATCAATACCCATAAAATGGAATAAATTTCCACTAGAAGGTTATGTTCATCCTTTCATTGATAGATGATCATAGATTGATCTGGAATATGAAATGTGACTTCCCTTCTTTGGAAATTGGTATGGGCTCCATGAAGAGAAAGCCAATCCATGCCAAGAATCACATCAAATTCCACTATAGGAAGGATCACAAGATTTGCAGGAAGCACTTTCCCTCAAACTTCAATCGGAGAAGAATTATAAACTTTTGATGCGATTGTTGTGCCATTTGGGGTTGTCACAGCTAACTCAACATCTGACTGTTGAAGTAATATGGTGATATCCTTAATAAATTCTTCAGAAATAAAGGAGTGGGTGGATCCAGAATCAAATAAAACATTTGCTACTTTAGAATGGATGATAAGTGTACCTCTCACCACATCGTTATCGTACTCCACATCGCTGATAGAAATTGCATGTGACTTTCCTTTGTCTATAGCCTTAAGAGTTTGTTGACATCGACCATCATCATCAACCCTTGGATTTGGGCATTGATTGGCATAATTCCCCATCTCCTTGCACTTGAAACATTGAAGTGTAGTAGGGTCATTCTGTGTATCCCTTCCTTTGTTTTCATCAGTAGACATCTTCTTCCCATCATTGCGGCATTCAAATGCCCGATGACCTTCCTTTCCACATTTGAAACATTTACTTGTCCCTTTAAGACAACTCCCTTCATGTTTCCTTCCACACTTTGAGCATAAGGTAAAGCTCATCTTCATTTCAGTGTGCTCTTTAGATTATCCTTTGAATTCCATTTTCCTCTTCTTATCAAACCCATATGACTGATTGGTTACTCCAATCTCTATCTCTACTTTGAGAGCACATCGAACGATTTCCTAGTAGCTATTGAAGTCTTTTATGGCTAACGCCCTTCAAAGGCTTGGTTTTAAGCCACTAAAGAATCGATTGATCTTACTCTCAGGTTTGATAATAATACCAGAAGCGTACCTTTCAAGTCTTGTAAAATTTTCTTCATAAGTACCAACAGATTCATCATCCTTTTACTTCAGTTCAAGAAACTCTTTCTCCATATTTTTTCGGAGAATACGAGGGAAGTACTTATTGAAAAATAACTTCTTGGACTCGTCCCATTCCATGGACTCAATTTAATCCCTTTGCCTCATATTCTTAATAAGATTCCACCATTGATCAGCATATCCTTACAAATGATACACTAATAGGATGACTTTATCATGTTCAGAACATTGAAGAACTGAAAATATCTTTTCAGTAGTACTAATACATTGTTCAGCAACTAATGGATCAGTAGACCCGTTGAAATAAGGTGGACGCCGCCTCATGAAAGATTCAATAGAATTTTGCTCCTTACTTTTCTCTTTTGGAAGTCCTGCATGATTCATACCTTGAGAAAGTTGAGTGAGCATGGCTACAAGATTTTGCATTCTGGCTCCCATAACGTTTGGTTGCTCCGGGGGACGATCATTGCATTGCCCGTCGCATTCTGCATTAACACGGTTCCTTCGGGTTCCAGCAATTGACCGAAACCAAGAAGAATAGTGTGAGCAACATTATTATAATAGGAAAACCACATAATTAAGAATAAAATTTCACAATTAAAGTCTTATCCTAGGTTATTCATGGACATTTCGAAAACACTAAGATTGTTTTCTATGCTTAGAATTATCCTTAGGGTTCTTACTAAGGCTTTCACATCCTAGTTTCCAAAGGTTGACTATACCTTTCCTCTAATACCAACTATAACGACCCATACTTTACATACATTGTTATTACTTCAAAATTGAAGCACACTTATTACATCATATAACAAAACCATGAAAGGACCGTATAGGTATAGTGTCTTTAGAAACTGGAAAGCATAAACAACTGGTTCATAAAACATCTACTTTGCCTCCCATTTATTTCATCATATCTAGAGTTCCTTTTTGGCATATTCTACTTAATAACCCTCTTCCTGACCTAGGGAAATAAATCATACAAAAGGGTGAGCTCAAATGCTCAGTAACAGTAAAAAAAGAAATATCAATCACATCATATACATAATCACATAAATTTTGGAAATCTTAACCTGCAAAAGAGATCATAATTTCATAACATGGGATAAATCATAGTACTAAAATGTAATCCCAATAATCATAACATAAAACATGAAACTTTGTGGAATACACACATAATAATTGAGAATCATTTCTTGTTAGTCAAGACTCATTTCCAAGACTATCTTAGTGGACAAAGTCCACTTCTGAACCGAGTTCACTTCTCGTTTCAGTCCTGTTTCACTGAACCAGTTTAACCTACCGTTCCAGCCATGTCTATCTCATGAGATATAAAATATTTACCCAATTCATTGGAGGGATATATAGGTCCCACCCATCTCATAATGATACCATTCTTATGTGTTCCACAAAATCAGAAAACCATACATCATAGCATAACCCATGTAATAAAAATGGGAATCTTAAACATCATGACATCATAAAATAATTCATATAAGATAAAGGAATTCATAAAAATATAATTCAATCACAAAATAATCAAATAAATGTAATAATAGGGATAAAAATAGAACCCTTTATTATCTTAGATGGAAAATAATTTTGATAAACCACTTGAACTCCATTCTTGAGGAAAATATCATTTCTGCTTCAAAAAAACTTTTCCTTTCTTAACATGTCGTACAATTAGAAACAAAAAGATGTTGATTAAAAATAAACTTGAAAACTTGTGAAGTAAGCTTCTTGGAAATAATGTTTTAAAAATCCATTCATGCCATATAAGTTAAAAAATCATTCTTCGTACTTTTTTCGGGAAAGTCAAAAAGTACCTCGTACGAAAAACGACAAAAGATTCCTTTCATATCCTTTATTAAAAACTCACCGAAGGGTAAAATTGGATTTAAACAATTGTATGTGGATGGAAATAATATTACATATTGAGGAAACATGGATGTGGATGATAAAATACACCCCAGTAAATGCCAAAGTATAAACAATCTCGGATAAAAATGAGATTGTGATATTTCCCTTACCTTAGGTCCGATTTGCCTCGTAAGTGTCCAAACCTCCTGTATAATGATTTAAATAATGTTATTGACTTATTAAAGAATCATAATTATTTTTATGATATCATATATGGTCATATTCTTAGCTTCTTATTAGTAATATTTCATTATAACTTGTTATTCGGGTGTTTATTACTTTTTGTTCTTTTGCGTTTTTTGTCGAATAAATTATTATTATTATCTTTAGGTTATAGAAACCTCATTTACAGAATTTTATTAGTGTAATATATATAATATTCATTAATTCGATTCATTTATATAATCATTATGCAATGATGATCATGTAGAACGAGTCGCATCACATCGTGGAGACGGTATTCCGTACGTACGCACGAGCGATGATATCGTTCCCATGATCATGGAATTGTATTGGAGTGTATGTATACTATTTCAGAATAAATATCACTTTAAAATAATTATATATAGTCATTATTTACACCATTATACCCATCCAAGTAAGTTGGTGGTGGAAAGTAGATTACACCATGGCGTGGATACAGTATTCCGTATGTACGCACGCGCGATGATTTCATTTTCCGTAGGATGGATAGATGGTGAAATAGGGTTGTTTCCTACTTATAATAACATATTAGTATATTATTGATACTGATGTTATTACTTCATAATGAAACAACTAAAGAAGAAGAAGTGGAAGAAGAAATAAAGATGAAAGAATCGGTAACAGACATTACCTCTTCTTTGAAGTGCTTCTTTGAGACCTCCTTTTAGGGCACTAAAATTGGTCTTTGAAAAAGACCAGGACCTCTAGGATGTATCTAAGGAAGCGTAGAGGATAACTTGGTAGGGTTTGGCTGAGATTGAAGGCTCAATGTGGTGTGAGGAAGAGAGGGAGGAGGTGCCCTTTTATAAGGGAGGAGAGGGGCACCTTTCGAATAACTAAAAATATTATTTTATTATAAAGCCAAATTCGGTTTTAAATAACTCCAAATTGATTTATTTCTAAGATATGGTAGGTATGGGTCGAAATCATCTCATCCAATAGAATTTAGACAAATTTAGGTTCCTATTTTGACATTATCATTTAGATTTAACATTAAGTTAAATAATTTTACTTTTATCGTGTCTTCTTGTGTTCTTACACTATAAGGTTAATAAACTTACTATAACAATCTAAACGAACCCAAAGTTGTTTACTATTAATATATATAACCTTATCTAAGTAATTTGGCCGAACATAATATTTTTAGGAATAAAATATCAATTAATAATATAA
This sequence comes from Viscum album, assembly GCA_963277665.1. NCBI lineage: Eukaryota > Viridiplantae > Streptophyta > Magnoliopsida > Santalales > Viscaceae > Viscum > Viscum album. The sequence continues at coordinate 1,802,759,713 of OY728145.1, read as the reverse complement.
TATTTGTTTTAAAAACTATTTTATGTCAATTTTGACACAATTTTGTAATTGATTTTTGTGAAAATCATAACAGATTTATTAGTTCGAAAAAAGTTAATTAAATCAATAATAACATGTCATATTAACCTATAAAATTAGTGGAATTCATAAAAAAATCTCACATTACATTTATTTGGGTATTTATAACATAAATTATGTCAATATTTCATTAATAAGATAATTACTGGATCATCTTTGTGTCATAAATAAATTAAATTATTTAAGGGATAAAACTTACAAATAAAATACCATTATGTAGGAAATATTTTTAGATTTTTAATGAATATTTATAGTCTAATTTATCTTATATATAACCTTATATTAAAAATTATTTACTTATTAATCTTTGATTTTAACTATTTTAACCATTCTTTAAATAAATTAATAACAAATGTCCTAATCTAATCCAAGTGTGCCTAAATGGTCATATTTTATTCCTAAGTTTGTTTTTGGTTGAATTACCCTTATCCAATAGAATTAGGACATGTGTTAGGGTAATAATAATATCATTTGTACCCTTAATTACCCTATTTACTCTTAACCGTGGTAAATAAAAGTAAAATGTTACTATTCACCAAAAATTATTTTCATCTCATTGAACCACATTTTACTTACGGACAACAACTGTGTCTCTCGGATTTTTTAAATTCCACTCACATAAGCGGTAAAATTATGTTTTATGAAAATAATCAGTTTTTTAACTACCACTTAGTGGTTTCACTATTCATCAAAAATTGAAAGTTTTCAGAAAAATACCAAAATTTCACCCTAGGATAATTTTGATATTCCGAATCCAAAAATGAAGTTCATTTTGGAAAATAAAATTTATAAAATTTTAAAAAGTGGTTATTACTATTCATAATGGCTAGTTTTAACAATATTTTATTAGCATATCATTGTTTAGTGAAACTCAGTATTGCGTACGATGCAAGCTATTGAGGAAGATCACGATTTCGTGTAAAGCAAGCCAAGCAAGTGTTGTGTGTAGAAAAAGATTCCTTTGATGATTTATATAAGATAAAAGTCTCGGGTGATACATTCTACCCCCCTTAAAATGAATTTCGCCCTCAAAATTTGTCACTTTGTAACAAACAGATGAGGATACCTCTCCCTCATCATATCCTCAAGCTCCCATGTAGCTTCCTCTAATTGGTGTTTCCTCCATAAAACAGTCACCAATCGATTGGTCGTGTATCGTAGGAATTTTTCGCTATGATCCAAAATCTCTATCGGCTGTTCTTTATAAGAAAGATCCTGCTCCAGCGGAACAACTTCTGAGCTAAGTACATGTGAAGGATCAGGTATGTACTTTCTCAGGAGAGATACATGGAACACATCGTGAACTTGAGAGAGATTCGGTGGAAGCACCAATCGGTAAGCTACCATCCCAACACGATCAAGTATTTCGAAAGGACCGATAAATATAGGGCTTAACTTCCCCTTCTTTCCAAATCTCATGACCCTCTTCCAAGGAGATATTCATAAGAACACTTTATCACCTACTTCAAACTCTAGGTCTTTTCTTCGGTTGTCGGCATAACTTTTCTGTCGACTCTGAGTTTCTCTTATGTGTTGTTTAATAGATCTAACCTTTTCTACCATTTCATCAACGAGATCGGGTTCTAATAGCTTTCTTTCCCGAACTTCATCCCAACAAGTTGGAGTCGTGCATTTCATTCCATAGAGAGCTTCATAAGGGGCCATCTGAATACTGGAGTGAAAGATATTATTAAAAGAAAATTCCAACAAATGTAGGTGTTGAACCCAACCACCTTTGAAATCCATAGAGAAAGCTCTCAACATATCTTCTAGAGTTTGAATTGTTCTCTCAGACTAACCGTCTGTCTGAGGATGATAAGCAGTGCTGAAACTCAACTCTGTATCCAGAGTATGCTGAAGACTTCGCCAGAACATCTAGGTAAATCTTGGATCCCAATCAGATATAATAGATAGTGGTACTCAATGCAATTCTACCACTTCCTTTACATATATCCTGGAAAGCGGATCCAGAGAGAAATCCTCTCTAATAGCAATGAAGTGTGCAGACTTTATAAGACGATCCACTATGACCCAGATAGCATTATTGCCTTTGGATGTTTTTGGAAGTCCTGTGACAAAGTCCATATTGATGTTTTCCCATTTCCATTCGGGTATGGGTAATGGTTGTAACATCCCCTTAGACTTCTGTCTCTTAGCTTTAACTTGTTGACAAACCAAGCATCGAGAGACATATTCAGCAACATCTTGTTTCATGCCATCCCACCAGAAGTACTCTTTCAGGTCCCTATACATCTTCATGATTCCAGGATGAATAGAGAATTAAGAACTATGACCCTCATCCAGAAGCTCCTTCTTTAATTCCGGGATGGTAGGAACACAAACCCGATTGCTGAACATTATTATCCCATCACAATCATGTTTGAATTCAGGACCATTTCTCACCTTCTTTTGTAACTCGACATCTTCTTTTTGTGCCTCTTTAATCATCACATTTATAGATGGTTGAACATTCATTTGAGAAAGATACGATTTTCCATTTTCATTATAATTCCAAGATCCATCCTTTGTAAATCCATAAATATTGGATCTTTTGTGATCCTCATCATTGATAAACTAGCATGGTCTTTTCGACTTAATGCATCTTCCACCTTCTTTTCTTTCCCAGGGTGGTAATGAATTGAGCAGTTGTAAGCCTTAATCAGCTCCAACCATATTCTTTGGTGCATATTCAGCTCCTTTTGTGTGAAAATATACTTTAAACTTTTATGACCAGTATAAATATCACACCTCTCACCATAAAGGTAATGCCTCCAAATCGTTAATGCAAAGATTACCGCAGCTAACTCCAAATCATGAGTTGGGTAATTTTGCTCATGTATTTTCAACTATCGTGAGGCATAAGTTATCACCATATCATTTTGCATAAGAACACACCCCAAAACCTTCTTGGATGCATCACTTTAGATCACAAACCATTCTCCACTACAAGGCAGTGTGAGCACAGGAGCACTAGATAACCTTCCTTTCAACTCCTTGAAATTATCTTCACATTCCTTCATCCAAACAAACTTAACTCCTTTCCAAGTCAACGTGGTGAGTGGATTAGATAATCGTGAAAAATCTTTCACAAAATGTCGATAATATCCAGCCAAACTAAGAAAAATTTGGATCTCAGTTACTGTTGTTGGTCTCGACCATCTTTCGATAACCTCTATTTTTGCTGGATCCACAGACCTCCACTCTTTTGAGATTATGTGACCCAAAAATGATACTTTTTGAAGCCAAAAATCACACTTGGTAAATTCGGGATAAAGCTTCTCCTTTCTCAGGGTCTTCAATATAATTCTCAAGTGATCTTCATGTTCTTCCTTGCTCTTTGAATAGACAATAATATCGTCTATAAAGACTACCACAAATTGATCAAGATAGTCTCTAAAGACTCTATTCATTAGATCCATGAAGATAGTAGTGGAATTAGTAAGACCAAATGGCATCACTATAAATTCATAGTGTCCATACATTGTACGGAAAGCCATCTTTGGTATATCCTCCCTTTTGACCCTTAATTGATGATACCCTAAACGAAGATCAATCTTGGAAAAGTATTGAGCTCCGCGTAGTTGGTCAAATAGGTCATCAATGCTCAGGATAGGATATTTTTTCTTGATAGTGATCTTGTTAAGTTCTCGATAATCAATGCAGATTCTCATTGATCCATCTTTCTTCTTAAAAAAAAGAATAGGTGCTCCCCAAGGTGACGCACTAGGGCGTATGAACCCCTTATGAAGATTCTCTTGGAGTTGCTTCTTCAATTCCTGCAACTCAATTGGGGCCATTCTATAAGGTTTCTTTGAAATAGGCAAAGCATCCGGTACGAGTTCTATTGAAAAATCAACTTCACGATTCGGTCGAAGACCCGGTAATTCCTCCAGAAAGACATCATCAAACTCACATACAATGGGCATATTCTTAATCGTGATTTTCTCACCAAGAATTTGAGATAAATAACCTTAATTTAGTGGAATCAATACCCATAAAATGGAAGAAATTTCCACTAGAAGGTTATGTTCATCCTTGCATCGATAGAAGATCATAGATTGATCTGGAATATGAAATGTGACTTCCCTACTTTGGAAATTGATATGGGCTCCATGTAGAGAAAGCCAATCCATGCCAAGAATCACATCAAATTCCACTATTAGAAGGATCACAAGATTTGCTGGAAGCACTTTCCCTCAAACATCAATTGGAGAAGAATTATAAACTTTTGATGCGAGTATTGTGCCATTAGGGGTTGTCACAGCTAACTCAACATCTAACTGTTGAAGTTATATGGTGATATCCTTAAAAAATTCTTCAGAAATAAAAGAGTGGGTGGATCCAGAATCAAATAAAACATTTTCTACTTTAGAGTGGATGGTAAGTGTACCTTTCACCACATCGTTATCGTACTCCACATCGCTGATAGAAATTGCATGTGACTTTCCTTTGTCTTTAGCCTTAAGAGTTTGTTGACATCGACCATCATCATCAACCCTTGGATTTGGGCATTGATTGGCATAATTCCCCATCTCCTTGCACTTGAAACATTGAATTGTAGTAGGGTCATTCTGTGTATCCCTTCCTTTGTTTTCATCATTAGACGTATTCTTCCCATCATTGCGGCATTCAAATGCTCGATGACCTTCCTTTCCACATTTGAAACATTTACTTGTCCGTTTAAGACAACTCCCTCCATGTTTCCTTCCACACTTTGAGCATAAGGGAAATCTCATCTTCTTTTCAGTGTGCTCTTTAGATTATCCTTTGAATTCCATTTTCCTCTTCTTATCAAACCCATATGACTGATGGGTTACTCCAATCTCCATCTCAACTTTGAGAGCACATCGAACGATTTCCTCGTAGCTATTGAAGCCCCTTATGGATAACGCCCTTCAAAGACATGGTTTTAATCCACAAAAGAATCGATCGATCTTACTCTCAGGTTGGATAATAATACCAGAAGCGTACCTTGAAAGTCTTGTAAAATTTTCTTCATAAGTACCAACAGATTCATCATCCTTTTACTTCAGTTCAAGAAACTCTTTCTCCATATTTTTTCGGAGAATACGAGGGAAGTACTTATTGAAAAATAACTTCTTGGACTCGTCCCATTCCATGGACTCAATTTCATCCCTTTTCCTCATATTCTTAATAAGATTCCACCATTGATCAGCATCTCCTTCCAAACGATACACTAATAGGATTACTTTATCATGTTCAAAACATTGATGAACTGAAAATATCTTTTCAGTAGTACTAATCCATTGTTCAGCAACTAATGGATCAGTAGACCCGCTGAAAGAAGGTGGACGCTGCCTCATGAAGGATTCAATAGAATTTTGCTCCTTACTTTTCTCTTTTGGAAGTCCTGCATGATTCATAGCTTGAGAAAGTTGTGTGAGCATGGACACAAGATTTTGCATTCTGGCTCCCATAACGTTTGGTTGCTCCAGGGGATGATCATTGCATTGCCCGTCGCGTTCTGTATTAACACGGTTCCTTCAGGTTCCAGCAATTGACTGAAATCATGAAGAATAGTGTGAGCAACACTAATTATAATAGGAAAACCACATAATCAAGAAAAAAATTTCACACTTAAAGTCTTATCCTAGTTTATTTATGGTCATTTCGAAAACACTAAGATTGTTTTCTATGCTTAGAATTATCCTTAGGGTTCTTACTAAGGCTTTCACATCCTAGTTTCCAAAGGTTGACTATACCTTTCCTATGATACCAAATATAACAACCCATTCTTTACATACATTGTTATTACTTCAAAATTAAAGCACACTTATTACAATATATAACAAAACCATGAAAGGACCGTATAGGTATAGTGTCTTTAGAAACTGGAAAGCATAAACAACTGCTTCATAAAGAATCTACTTTGCCTCCCATTTATTTCATCATATCTAGAGTCCCTTTTTGGCATATTCTACTTAATAACCCTCTTCCTAACCTGGGGAAATAAATCATACAAAAGGGTGAGCTCAAATGCTCAGTAATAGTAAACAAAAGAAATATCAATCACATCATATACATAAGAACATAAATTTTGGAAATCTTAACCTGCAAAAGAGATCATAATTTCTTAACATGGGATAAATCATAGTACTAAAATGTAATCCCAATAATCATAACTTAAAAGATGAAACTTTGTGGAATACACACATAATCATTGAGAATCATTTCTTGTTAGTCAAGACTCATTTCCAAGACTATCTTAGTGGACAAAGCCCACTTCTGAACCGAGTTCACTCCTCATTTCAGTCCTGTTTCACTGAACCGGTTTAACCTGTCGTTCCAGCCATGTCTATCTCATGAGATATAAAATCTTTACCCAATGCATTGGAGGGAGATATAGGTCCCACCAATCTCATAATGATACCATTCTTATGTGTTCCACAAAATCAGAAAACCATACATCATAGCATTACCCATGTAATAAAAATGGGAATCTTAAACATCGTGACATCATAAAACAATTCTTATAAGATAAAGGAATTCATAATAATATAATTCCATCACAACATAATCAAATAAATGTAATAATAGGGATAAAAACAGAACCCTTTATTATCTTAGATGGAAATTAATTTTGATGAAACACTTGAACTCCATTCTTGAGGAAAATATCCTTTCTGCTTCAAAATTTTTTTTCCTTTCTTAACTTGTCGTACAATTAGAAAAAAAAAGATGTTCATTAAAAATAAACTTGAAAACTTGTAAATTAAGCTTCTTGAAAATAATGTTTTAAAAATCCATTCATGCCGTATAAGTTAGAAAAACATTCTTCGTACTTTTATCGGAAAAGTCAAAAAGTACCTCATACGAAAAACGATAAAAGATTCCTTTCATATCCTTTACTAAAAACTCACCGAAGTGTGAAATTGGATTTAAAAAATTGTAGGTGGATGGAAATAATATTACATATTGAGGAAACTTGGATGTGGATGATAAAATACACCCCAGTAAATGCCAAAGTATAAACAATCTCGGATAAAAATGAGATTGTGATATTTCCCTTACCTTAGGTCCGATTTTCCTCATAAGTGTCCGAACCTCCTGTATAATGATTTAAATAATGTTATTGACTTATTAAATAATCATAATGATTTTTATTATATCATATATGGTCATATTCTTAGCTTCTTATTAGTAATATTTCATTATAACTTGTTATTCGGGTGTTTATTACTTTTTGTTCTTATGCGTGTTTTGTCGAATAAATTCTTATTATTCTATTTAGGTTTTCGACACCTCATTTACAGAATGTTATTAGTGTAATATATATAATATTCATTCATTCAATACATTTATATAATCATTATGCAATGATGATCATGTAGAACGAGTTGCATCACATCGTGGAGACGGTATTCCGTACGTACGCACGAGCGATGATATCGTTCCCATGATCATGGAATTTTATTAGAGTATATGTATACTATTTCAGAATCAATATAACATTACAATAATTATATATATTCATTATTTACACCATTATACCCATCCAAGTAAGGTGGTGGTCGAAAGTAGATTACACCACGGCGTGGAGACAGTATTCCGTATGTACGCACGCGCGGTGATTTCATTTTCCGTAGGATGGATAGATGGTGAAATAGGGTTGTTTCATACTTATAATAACATATCAGTATATTAGTGATACTGATGTTATTACTTCATAATGAAACAACTAAATAAGAATAAGTGGAAGAAAAAATAAAGATGAAAGAATCGGTAACAGACATTACCTCTTCTTTGAAGTGCTTCTTTAAGACCTCCTTTTAGGGCACTAAAATTGGTCTTTGAAAAAGACCAGGACCTCTAGGATGTCTCTAGGGATGTGGAGAAGATAACATGGCAGGGGTTTGCCGAGCTTGAAGGCTCAAAGTGGTGTGAGGAAGAGAGGGAGGAGGTGCCCTTTTATAAAGGAGGAGAGGGGCACCTTTCGAATAACTAAAAATATTATTTTATTATAAAGCCAAATTCGGTTTTAAATAACTCCAAATTGATTTATTTCTAAGATAAGGTAGTTATGGGTAGAAATTCTCTCATAAAATAGAATTTAGACAAGTTTAGGTTCCTATTTTGACCTTATCATTTATAATTAACATTAAGTTAAATAATTTTACTTTTACCGTGTCTTCTTGTGTTCTTACACTATAAGGTTAATAAACTTACTATAACAATCCAAAAGAACCCCAAGTTGTTTATTCTTAATACATATAACATTATATAAGTAATTTGGCCAAACCACATATTTTTAGGAATAAAATAACAATTAATAATATAATATTTTTTTAAAAAACTATTTTATGTCAATTTTGACACTATTTAGTAATTGATTTTTGTGAAAATTATAACAGATTTTTTAGTTCAAAAAAAGTTAATTAAATAAATAATAACAAGTCATATTAACCTATAAAATTATTGGAATTCATAAAAAGTCTCAAATTACATTTATTTGGCTATTTATAACATCAATTATGTAAATATTTCATTAATAAGATAATTACTGGATCATCTTTGCGTCATAAATAAATAAAATTATTTAATGGATAAAAATTACAAATAAAATACTATTATGCAGGAAATATTTTTAGCTTTTAAATGAATATTTATAGTGTAATTTATCTTATATATCACCTTATATTAAAAATTATTTACTAATTAAACTTTGATTTTAACTATTTTAACCATTCATTAAATAAATTAATAATAAATGTCCTAATCTAATCCAAGTGGCCCAAAATGGTCATATTTTATTCCAAAGTTTTTTTTTGGTCGATTTACACTTATCCAATAGAATTAGGACATGTGTTAGGGTAATAATAATACCATTTTTACCCTTAATTACCCTATTTACTTTTAACCGTGGTAAATAAAAGTAAAAAGTTACTATTCACCAAAAATTATTTTCATCTCATTGAACCACATTTTACTTACTGACATCAATCGTGTCTCTCGGATTTTTGAAATTCCACTCACATAAGTGGTAAAATTATGTTTTATGAAAAAATTCAGTTTTTTAACTACCACTTAGTGGTTTCACTATTCATCAAAAATTGAATGTTTTCAGAAAAATACCAAAATTTCACCGTAGGATAATTTCGATATTCCGAATCCAAAAATGAAGTCAATTTTGAAAAATAAAATTTATAAAATTTAAAAAATTGGTTATTACTATCATAACGGCTAGTTTTAATAATATTTTATTAGCATATCATTGTTTAGTGAAACTCGGTATTGCGTACGACGCAAGCTATCGAGGAAGGTCGAAATTTCATGTAGAGCAAGACAAGCAAGTGTTGTGTGTAGAAAAAGATTCCTTTGATGATTTATATAACATAAAATTCTTGGGTGTTACACTCATCACTTGGGATAGATGAATCATCCACGAGTATAATTACAAGGGTATCCATGCCTATATATCATAATCTCAAGCTCAACAGACGGATACCACGAAACACCTCTAGACATCACAATAATCTAATTATCTAATATAGAGGGTCAATTAACAAATACCTGTTTATACCTCTGGGTATATAAAATACATGTTAATATAAAACATACCATAATATTGGTCCCAATAAAGCACTCTTGGGTAACCCAAAGAGAAAGGAAGAAGCCTTGCGTCAAGCTCATTAACCACCAACCAAGAAGCACCTATGGCTATCATAACTACATTAAACATAAGAATGTGAGAGTATAAAAAATCATTGAGGGGTTTTTGATGCCTAAAACAACCATTAGTACCTTATCCTCAAGGCCTAGAAATTCAACATGTGTTCTAAGGTGACACTTCCTACCATCTATACATAAACCCGACGTACTAACTCATGATCAGTCACACATTGGGGTACCCCCTGGGTCCCTCAAGTAATACTCTTGAGAGGAATCCAACTTGTTATCATCCTGGTCTATAGATTATTGAATTAATCATACTTGGGAATGTTAGTTTAAAAAGGTAAGAGGAGGAATCATAGAAGGGATCTTCTAACTGTACGAAAACTAATGCATCTTACATGGGATCCTCTTAATGTTATATAAATATATTGTTCTTACAAGGTATTACTTAGGCCTAATTTTACTAAAAGGAATTCTTTTAGGAATTCTTCATATAGAAATAATATAGAGGAATCCTACATGAGATCCTCTTTGTTGAAAGATAATAATTGTAATCCTAAAGGGATATTAAACAACAACTAGTCTCATGGACTCTTAGGAGAGAAGGGAACATCTTACATGGGTGACATCCTCAAAAGAAGGCTATAAGGCATAAATCATGAGAGATATCTCATAGATTATCTCAGATCAAGGGTATCACTCATAGGAGGTTCTAGATATAATAAATATAATAATAACCTCTATTTTATAAAAAATCATGAAATGACACCTTTGAGACCTGAAAACCCACATAGGTATAACCATCATGATCTAAGTGAATAGATACTAAAAAGAACTAATTATGGTTCCAATTTTGAATCATGGGTGAAATTATATAAGAAAAACTCAAAGGGTAGAAAATAAGGAGTACACAATGTGTAACCTAGGTACATTATGTGCACCCTCAAGTCCCCACATGGTCATATACTTTTCCCTATACATGGAATGTAAAAGCCGAAGTACACAATGTGAAGAAAAGGTAAAAGAAATGTGACCCACATGGGTTTATTACCTATGTACCTCACTTTTCCTAGACATATATAACATATGACTTTGAACACCTATATGGCATGGGACACACATGGGTTTTGGCCATGTTCTCCACACGGCATGTTCCCCTTTACACGGGAGCCTAGCAGGGTACAAGACTACATGGATGAGTCCCTATACACAACGTGTATAAACTATTCATGGGATGTACTTATAAAAGTTCATATTCACCAAAAATTAATAATACATGGAATGTGTTCCCTAAACCCCGTGTCGTGTAGATGGGTTTTTCACGAACAAAGTACCACCAAATACCCCCCAAAAACCCCTATTATCACCACAAAAGTAGTATATTGATATTCAAGGGGTTCTAGGAAAGAATATAATGGGATGAAAATTTGAAAATAATATATATATATAAATATATATAGAAAAAAATAAAAAAAATACCTATTTTTTGGAAGAATTTTCCAATGCTTCACCCATTTCCATGGTCCATAACTACTACACGACTATCTGACGCATTTCGAGCTTCACAAGGTACCCTTTTTCCATTATCGTACTATATCTATATCTATATATATATATCACATTCCCACTTTTCTCTTTATCACATTAAGGAGTAAATCAAAAGGGATTTCCATGAGAATCTAAGAGGAGGCAAGGAAGGAAGGAAAAGAAAAAGAAGAAAAAGAAATGAAAACTAAAAGAAAAAAACAAAAGGGGCCCCTACCCGACCTCGATGCCCAACTTGAGTTTAAGCCCTTATTAGGAAAAAGGATCATTTTATACAAAAAAATGAATAAAAAATCCCAATAATATTCATGGTTCAAATGATATTACCAAACAAACCTCCACAGACAATTTAATATTTAATTAATTAGATACTAAATAAATATTATTCCTCTATAATGCAAATAGATAATATTTCCACCAAAATCTTATACTGGGGTAAAAAACCCCTTCCATGACTAATAGATTGGTCAAAAAATTATAATAGATCATATTCTATGTTAAAAGTCCATTTTTTACATTACAATAATCTGATTGAAAAAATTTAAATTTATTCACATAATTGTTGTCCAAAAAAACCCAGGTCCTTACATACAATTTTTTTTCTAAAAACACTCAAATTACCATGAAAAACACTTTTAGTTAATTTATTTTTTTATTCAAAAAATTATGACTTTATCATATTTAAATCCACTTTATTATTTTCTATAAAACAAAACTTTAGGGTCACATTTCTAATGTTACCTAACCACACTTTCATTATTTCATTCTAGTTGGAAATCATTATTCATGATCTATTATTGTTTTTCACTATATGGATGAACAATAATTATTAAAATATATTATTTCTTGGATACCATTATAATACTCTCATTTTTATTCATTATAACATGATTATAAAACCGATTCTTTTCCTGGGTAACTCTTTTTTCTATTTCTTATGTTTGGTTCTTTATGTAGAATACATATGCGTGAATATGTTATGATTGGTGTGACTGTATAGCTCTCCAATGCATTAGGTAATTTTTTAGTCTCCTGACACATTATATATGGGATTAAGGAGTAAACCCAATACATTATCGGAATTTTTCTACGATGTGATATAGTCATGGAAATTTTCCATGACTTATGTTTCTATTATGTTATATATCACTTCCAATTTCCTATTTTTCCATGATCATATGATTAAATGTTATATATGTTATACTTTATTATTTTTATTCATGATTCATGATTTTTTACAATGTTATTCCGTCTAACTCTGGTCCTATTGTTATTCCCTTACTACATTTTTTAGCTCATCCATTTTGTCTATGTATTTCATTAGGTTATCATATACAGTTTTAGGAGATCAAATGGAGTTAAGAGCCCATTATAATTTTTAATAAAAATTAGAATTTATTATGTACCTTGTATTCCAAATTAAATATTTTTTTGAAACATTTGATTGTTTTCAATGGATAATTATTCTGTAAATCATGTAATAATAATTTAAAAATGGTTGGTTCACTATAAAATAAGTGAATGAATTGGAAAATTATGTGAAGGTTTCCATAAGGCATCAATAATATTCTATAAAACAAGAAATATATGGATCTTAATCATTGTTGTTGGTCTAGGAGAACAATCAATAGACTCCATTTTTTATGGATCCCTTGATATATTATATGACTCAAAAATGAAACCCTTTATTGCCAAAATTCATAACTGGTATATTTTTCATACAAATTATCCTTCCCCAGCATCTTCAATATGATTTTTATTTATATTTTAATATATAATAATATCATATATAAAAACTACAACATTGATTAAAAGGTAATATAAAAATATTGTATTCAGTAAATCCATCATTTATAACTTATGTGGAATGTTTTCTTAGGAATTTCATCATTCTTGAACCTAAATTTTTGATATTCATAATGAATACATATCTTCAAAAATATTTAATCTCAGTGAATTTTATAAAAAAAAAGATAACAATATGGGGTAGTGGATACATTTTCTTGATCATGATCTTGTTGAGTTCTTCATAATCAATGCATATTCACATCGATCTATCTTTCTACATAATAATAAGAAATTGTTCACCCCAAGGTGACACAATTGGATGAATGAATACATTTTCTAGATTCTCAGAGTGTTTGTTCTTCAATTACTATAATTCCATTGGGTTCATTATATAGGGAGTCTTTAAAATATGTTTAGCACTAAATATAAGTTATATTGATGACTCAGCTTCACAAATCTACTGATGATCAAAAAATATTCCAAAATGATGCAAAAAACTCGTAAAAAATATCAATATCATCTATTTTAAGTTTCTAATCATCCATTGGAGGAAAAAAATTAGGAATCAAGACCCATTCAATGGATTTGATTTCCCTTGGATGTTCATGTTTATCATCAAACTGATAAATGATCATGTATAGGTTTCTAATAACAATCATGACTTCCATTCATTAATTATTTTTGTGGGATTCAAATATAAAAATAAAATCCCTTACTAATATAACATCAAATTAAAATTGATGAAGAATAAAATTATTTTTCAGAAGCTATTTCCAAAAAAAAATCAACTAGAGAAGATTCATTGACATGATATACGACCATCATACCATTAGGGGTTTTCACTACAAATTAAAAATATAATAATTTAATATATGAATTATCATTTATAAATAATTTTCCTGATATAATGGAATTTGAATAAAAAAGATAGAAAAGATACTTCCAATTATATTCATACCTACCACCACCCCAACATCATTGTTTATGTTCAACCTCTTAGTAAATAAAATGGCCAACATAACTACTGAGCATCATTGATAAGAGTGATCAATAGTTCATAGGATTTACAAATCATGACAATGACTTTTAAATGTAGGAAACCTTAGTATTATCTTGGGTAATTTATGGTCATTATAAAAATAAATTCGTCATGATAGTTGATAAATAAAATATGAATTAACCTAAGCATATCCCTCATGAGTTTCAAACCATGTTAATAGTAAAGAAACACTCACCATGCACCAAAATGATGGATGAGTTACACCCAACCAGCTATTTTTAGAGTTATGAACCATAGACCTATCAATTCCAGAACAACACAAAATTATATTATCCAAAAAATGATTTTTTTATAGGAAACCCACTCACATTTATTTTCCATAACTTGGGACATTTTCCTAAATGTAGGATTATCCTATGGATTAAAACTAGAATGTTCTAATCCTAGTTACCAAAGGCTAACTAAACCATTCCTATGATAATATATGTAGAGATAAATACATATGGTATAAAGATATCAATTATTATTATATTTATGTTCATTTTATTTTATAAAAAACATGTCTGAGGATAGTAAAGGTTTATTTTCTTGGGAATCTTAGATACATAAAAACTAGTTCATATGTGAACTACATAATATCCCATTATGATCTTCATATCTAGACCCCTTCTTAGACATATCATACTTAATGACTTTCTTCATAACCTTGGCAAGGGAAACCTAACAAATGGTGAGATCATATTCTCAGTAAGGGTAGACAAGGGAGATATAAATAATAACATAATCATAACATGGGAATAGAGGTATGAGAACATGATTTTAAAAATTGAAAACCATATCCTATATATGAAATATTATAATTATGACACATGTAATACATATTGAAAGATAATGAGAGACGAATCATAAATGAATAAAATAACATGATCCATAATATCATAACATTGGAAAAGAATATATTTTTTTCATACACAAAACAATAAAATATAATTTCATTAATAATTCAGTTTAATTTCCAAGGATATTATAGTACATTGGTTTCAATACCCAAACCATCATAGAAGAAAAGGTTCACTCCCAATACAATCGTAGTGGATTAGATTCACTCCCTAAAACATCATAGTAGTCAAGGTTAAATCCAAAGTCTATCATAGTGGATAGATTCCATTACTAAAATACGTCAACATCCCATTATTTTACCTTTTAGAGCATGAGTTATCAATCTTTACCCAACACACTATATGTTTATATAATTATGGGACCAAACATTACAAAATCAAAATGATAAATATGTGTTCCAAAATATCATAAATAATTAATTATATCCTAAAATATGAAAAATAAATTGGTATCATAAACATTTCATCATGGAATAACTGATAGAAAATAATAGGATTTCTTAAACATTTCAAAAATTTATTATGGAATAACCTATTGAAAATGAATGATTCACCAAAACATTATGTCATTATAATAATAATTCATCCATATAAAAAATATATATTCTATCATTATATAATTTCACATGTAAAACATAACTAACTTCAAATGATGTCATCATAGATGAAAAAATGCATTTAAAATATCACTTGTAGCATTTCGAGAGGAAAACACAATTTTGAAAATAAAATAACTTTTATAAAGTCTAATTTTTTTGCAAATATAATTGACAAAATATTATTTGAAAATATATTATTAAACATGTAGATGAAAATTTAATGAATCAATTGTCCATGATTTGGAAAAATTACATTATTTTCGTATATGTTTGTACAAATATTCCTTTAACTTCTTCATAAAAAAGGCCAAAGTACCTCATTCAAAAAATGACAAGAATATTCATTATAAACTATTCTATAAAAATAGAAAAATTATTAAAAATAAATATAAAAAATCATAGAATAATTTTTAAAAAAATTATACAAATGTTTTTTAGAAAACATGGATATAAGAGAAAAATTATTTTTTATGAAAAAGAGAAATAAAGGTAGTTTTCATTAAAAAATCATTTTATCTATTGTTTACTAAAAATGAGAAAATTAAAGGAAAAATATTTATTCTAAAAAATTAAAAAAATATAATAAATTCCCTGATATTATTGAGATAAATATATAATTAGTTTACCATTGGAAACTTAATTATAAACAATCCTGATAAATAATGAGATTGTAACAAAAAACTCTTACCACTTTGGTAACTTTTGAATAATAATTCCCCGGAATGAAATAAAATTATTTTGATATATAAATAATTATAATTTTAATAATCTGAATCATAAGTGAAAATTATAAGCGATATATACACCACATAGAAGAAAAAAATATTGAATATAGAATAAGTCTCATATAAATAAAAATGAGATGAAAATACCTTACCTCAAGTCTAAACTTTATTCACACAAATTCAAAACTAATGTATAATAAATATAAGTTTACTATTAATTTTTTCAATAAATATGATAATATACCTCATACCATACATGATTTACCATTATCATTTTATCACATGTTCATTAAAAACTCATTGTTAAAGTCATTGTTTTAGGTAAGAACAACTTTGTTATTCATGTATCTTTTGGTTTGGTATTTTTGATTTTAATAATTTTATCATGGTTAAATTACCAAAATAAATTTAATAATGATGTAAATAAAATATATATTTATTATATATATATTGATAATATTTAATAAAATTTAGAGATAAACAAATGAATTACACCATTCTTGGAGACAGTATGCCGTATGTAGGCATGAACACTATTTTATTTTTTTAACAGCTTGAAAAATGAATGGTAAATAATATATACCATTTATATAAAAAAAATTATATCATATATATCATATATATTCATTAAATTTATCATTTTTACCAATCATATCAAAATAAAATGAAAACAAATCACATCATTTTGTGGTTGCAGTAGTCCACACGTACGCACAAATAATGTTATCTTTTTCTAACGGATGAGAAGGTATGAAATTATATGTGATATTATAATTGAAAGAGTATAATTATTTGATAAATATCATATATATAAATTAAATCCAACATTTTATACATCTAATAGAATCATTTTTGAATAATAAATTACAGTAGTTCATGAGGCGGTGGCCCGTCGTACAAACAAACAATGATTTTGTTTTGAATTTATTTGAAGAGGAGGTGTATATAGGTATTATAATAATCATAATAATATATACTGATATTTAAGGAACACGTGTTATTATTTCATCATAATTAAATTATATTTTAATGATTTAGAAAGATAAATAAAATGAAAACAAATAGTTAAGAACTATATATCTTCTTCAGACAACATCATTATGATTATACCTAAATCCATCCAAGGTTAGTTTTTTTATTCAAAAAAGGAATATAAGTTATGGGTATGGATTTAAGGAAGGATTTTGGTAAATTAATTTATAATACAAATGTATATTTCTGTATGGAGAGTATAGTAGAGGATGTGTCATTTTATAAGTGGGGAGTGGACCCACATAGAAATTTCCTTAATGAATACAACATGATAAAGTCATTCCCAATAAAAATATTTCCAAATGGATATATCGTTAAATTTTTGATATTATAAGGTTTAAATATTTACATAAAATAGTATTTAGACAAGCCTATTTGTAAAACCATCTCATATTTCTTTAACCCCTTCGAAAACCTCTATTAACATTAACCATGATAATTCATTACTACAATTTTTACTATTCATTATGACAGAAAATTAAAATAATAATATTTCCTAATATTAATAATTTTTATTCAAAATATATAATAAATTTTTTCAAATTATATTCGCACAATTGAAAGAGATTAATTTAAAATTTAAACCTATAGATCTGATGAAAATGCGGTTTACCGAAGATATTTTTTCCTTCATAAAAAAAAATATTTCTCATGAAAATTAAACATATTATATATTACAATAACCGATATTGGATTCATAATAATTTAATTGAACTAATTTTACTTTTTAAACCATTTATGAAAAATATAACTTTGAAAATTCTTTTCAACTAAATGATAATTCGTAATAAAAATTTGTATTTTCACTATTTATAAAAAATTAATATTTTCATAAATTTCTCAGAAATTAAATCTATCATAATTTTTAAATGATGGTTTTAAAATTTATTATCATTATTTCAAATATATTTTTTAAAATTAGAAAAAAAATAATTGTAATATAAGTGTGTCAAACACGAGGAAACTATTTTTTAGAATATTGATGTTTGAGCATAAAAATGAATTTATTTTAACACAATGAATAAAAAAATATTAAATAAATGGTAATTACATTTATTTAATATATAATATATTAATTTAATTAATATAAATTATAAATATTGTTTAGTATAATTTATTTTAAAAAATTACATTCTGCGCATATAAACATTTTTCCAGAAAAACATTTCATTTACTTTCATTTTCATTTCAAATAAATTGATAACCAATTAATTTATTTTATTCATCTGTATACCATATAATATAAATAATCTATTTATTATTCTTCATATCCATCAATTTAGTGGATTATATATAACTATCACATTAAATAATAATATTATAACAGTATATCACAGTTTCTTTAAACTCAGAGTCGTGTGTAATGCAAGCCATCAAAGAAATTAAATTTATTTTAAAAAAATAAACTATCAAGGTGTAACAAATAGAGTTGTGTAATATATTTATCTAGTGGTAAAAACTCTCAATAGTGAATATTGGGTATGAATTTGATCATCACCGATTCCTGAATAGGGGGATTAAGACTATACACCAGTCAAGACTCTATAGGGGTGATATGCTTGTTCTAATTCACATTTTATTTTTGATCCATTATAATGGATCCATATAAATACTGAACATTGGTTATCTAAGTTTAAAATAATTTTTCATAGATGAAATATATTTTTTAAATATTAACATTTATTATTAGGACTCAGCCCTTATTCAATCTGTAATTACATTTTTAAACATGAAATAATTTTCGTATAATTCCAAAGATCCTTTTGCTGTTAGAGTTTTAGAGAATTATTTTTTAAATTATAAATAACCATAAAATAAATTTTTTGAAATATATCCTATTATCCATTTTCCCCCCAATACAAGACTTTTAAAATAAGTCACTTTTTCTTTTCATGAAAAATTATTAAGATTTTAAACCTTACTTATTATTTGTTTTTAATCACCGATGAAACATGTTAAATCCCTTTTAAAACATGGAATGAGAATAGAAATCTTAGAAAGGGACATAAATATTGAATAAATAAATATATTATTATATTTTAAAACCATGATATAATAGAAGAGATTTCTTACATTAATATAATAAACATTGAGCTGAAATAATCATCTACTTAAACATTAAATTATCTTTCTTCCCATGTTTTTCCATAAACCAATTTATAAGAGTACATAAAGGAAAATAATAATCATGATTGTTTTTAGGTAACATGATAAACTATATAAAAAATTCTTTAAAAACACTCATTTTTACCATTAATGGGCATTATTATTTTTTTACAAAAAGTATAATTAGCTTATCTTTTGAAAACAAACAATTTCCCTTATAAATCATTTGAATGAATAGAAACTTCTTATAGATTCCTTGAAAATCATCATTATAGTACCACTAAAATAACCCTTATAATTGTAATAACCATAATTATCAAATTCAATCATTATTCTCCATAGAACACAATCCTTATCTATTGCATTGTAGAGCTATGTTGGGCTCACACGTCATCATGAGCTATATCAAGATCACATGTTATCATAACATATATATAGATAACCATTGATAAATTTATATGAAATATAAAATTCATAAAACAAATTAATCCCTATATTATCGATATCAAACATATAATAAATTACTTTTAAACTGATAAAAAAACATATTCTGATATTCAAATATCTCATTCAGTTAAAAAAAATTCCTTAAAAATATTCCAAAATTAAGGGAATGTGGGTGTTCATTGAATAAAACATGTAATATTATAAAGGATTCCAATTATAAAATAACGGTTGTTTTATAGGGAAAATTATTTCATACTTTATATGTTAAAATAATACATTCATTTTTTCTTTTGTAAATTAAGTCATAACATTATATACAAAAAAATATTCCCTATTGAAATGTTTAAAATAAAGAAAAAAGTTACATAAAATGCACTTTTTATTTCTTTTTGTTCCATATAATTTCATCCATAAAATAACTTTATGAATATGGACATTGAAGAAAATCATTTAGAAAATAAATCATTAAAACATTTTAAACAGTTTTTTTGCTAATGTATCACATACCATGAGTTCAACTCATCATGTAAATCCCATTATATCCTTGAATAATAATCTTGTGTTAATTATATTATTTCTTAAGAATTTTTTTTTAATTTTATTATTAACTTTATTTATATTCATTATATTGTTAAAATCAACCCATTAATTTTATGTTGGTGATTTAATAATACTGTGCTCTTATATCTAAAATTACCTCGATAGGTTGACTATTGTCAAATGCAAAAATTATTAAATAATATATATAATTTTATTTGTGAAATAATTATAATATTTATATATGAATTTTACTTTTAGAACCACTTATGAAATATTTCATTAAATGAACTATATTTAAATTATGGAGATGGTAGGCTGTACATACATATGTGTAATGTTTCATTTTTTCAAAAAATATTATTGAAAGAAGGTATGTATTATTTTATCATTAAATAATTATTAATATATCATAAATATCATTTCTATTTATTTAAAGAAACTTATATATAAATTCATTATGATGCAATGATGAAAAATGAATTACATTTCTTTTTAGAGGTGGTAATCCACATGAACGCACGAATGACGTTATCATTTTTCAATGAATGGAAAGGTATGAATATAGAAGATATATTATCTTTATATAATTATAATCATGTAATTAATATCAGATATTTATAAATTCAATTCATTATTATAACCATTCATGATATATAGTGATAAAAATTAATTGCATCGATTTGCAAGGTGGTAGTGTGCTCTACAAAAAATGATGCATTCATTTCCCATTTGATTGATGAAGGGGTTGGATAAATGTTTTCCCATTAATATATATAAATATATGAATTATATTTGTGTTATTTTTCTTATATGTTCTAAGAATATTTTAAGGATCTATAAGATGTAATAAAACTAAAACGGTCAGTTAAAATCTATAACACTTCTTAAGACAACCTCCTTTTCGGTACACTAAAGGCCTTTTAAGGTTGGTATTATTCCTAAAATAAGACCTCTAGATTATGGGTATGGATTCATTGAAGGTATTTTGGTAGTTATTGTAAAATATATATTTCTTAAATGAAACAATAATGATAAAATAGATGGTTCTCATTTAGAAGTGAGGGGCGGGTAATTAATGAAATTCTTTAAATTAATAAATTAATAAAAGTTGTTTTTCACAATAAGATGTAATTTTTTTTATAAAATTAGGATATATGATTATTATTAGTCAAGAATATTATCATAAAATAAAATTTTTATAATTTTAGATTATATTTTCATCATTATCTCTTTGTTTTAACCCTTGTCAACCCATTTGACAAGTATAGTGATATCAATATTTTTTTACTCTTTAGGTGGCACAAAAGTTATAATACAAGGAAAACAATCCCCTAAATAATAAAGGTTTTATATTTTCACCTGCATAAAATTATCTTGGTTTAAAATAGGATTCATATTAATTTGAAATCAATTTATAAAATATAGATTATTATAAAATATCATTAATCTAATTTTTAGAACTATTCAATAAATTTGAAATTATTGACCTCATGATAATAATATAATTAGTATTTTAACCTTTAAAAAATATATAATATGATATATTTATCTAATAATTTTTTTAAAAATTTAATCAACCTATAAATTATCACTTTTGGAGTTTTTAATATCATTCACATTATTTTTACAATGTTTTTGTATGAATTGTATCAGTGTTACATATGAATTTAGGAAAATTATATCATCACTAAAATTTAGATATAAATTAACATAAAAATAATAATTTAATTCTGATAAAATTAAAATGGAATATATCATTATAGTTTTTTAATTTTTTTAAGGCTTATCAAATTATATTAAACCCCAAATAACAAATTTTATCATTACTATGGTAGTAGAAATTTAGAACGGTTATATTATTACCCCCTTTTGAAAATTATGTCATTGAAATTATATTTAATATTTAAATAAGTGGTGATATATTTCGCTGAAATAATTTTTTTATTCTCCTTTTTCTTTTTTAGGAATATAGTTTTTCCATAAAACCTTAACCTATTGAATCACTTAATTCAATTGAATCTACTATCTATCTTCAAGAATATAAATATGATTATCCACCTATGAAAGATTTTATTTAATATAATATAATTTATTTCTCAAAACATGAGATTCATATGGAACCTATTTTATTATTAATTAAATGTGAAATATATCATCTACTAAATATAATCTCAGAGGCATGGACACATAGTAAGTCAAAAAGCCAACATTACCCCAGATTTCATATAGTAATATAAATCATAGGCATACCATATTTTTTTACCAAAATTTCTATTTTTTTTCTTAGATATTATTTAGGAAAAAAATATCATCTACCTAGAGAGAAATATCATTACCCCAGTTATATTTATTAATTTTATGATTATATTGATATGTACTTATATGTTGTTGAATCATTTTCACCTTGTCAACTATTTACTCTACTAATGCTAGTCTGAATATTTTTCCCTACTTCATTTCAAAAATAAACATCCTTCCATATAATTCTTTAAAATTTTATATCTATATTTATGATTGGAAAAAATTATTATAATAAAACTCAATTAATTAGAGTTACTAAACCGAACATCGCATCTAATCCATTGAACAATCTTAAATCATACCTTATAAAGTATGAATATTTTTATTGGATTGTCTATCAGATTGAGGATGAAAAAATGTATTGAAATTTAATTCAGTACCGAATGAAATATTAAGTTATTTCCAAAAAATAGAAGTAAACTTGGGATAATGGTTATATAAAATTGTGAGTAGAACTCTATGACACCTGAATATCTCATTGAGTAACAATAGAGAAAACTAATTGAAAGAAATAATATATTTAAATTGGGATTAAATTTACAGATTTAGTTATTCAATAAAAAATAAATCAAATCACATTATTTCCTCAATATGTGTTTTCAGATCAAACAATGAAACCTACAGATATAATTTTCCATTTTAAATACTGCACTAGAAAAGGATAAAGCATCCTTTATGGAAAATTTTATTGTAGTTTAACCTATTGACAAGTAAATAATTTCAATGTAATTTGAACTATATCTCTTTTCATTCCCTCCCACCAATAATACTATCAAATTTCATTATACATCCTATTTCTTATAAGATGAATTAAAAATAGGGAAATATGAACTTCAATCAAAAATAATACATTCAATGGGGAATCAGAAGGAAAAAATAATATATTTTGAAATATAATAACAAATTATTCATCAACATTAAAATCCCAATGTCTACCCTTCATAATAGATTCTACCTTTTACTGTAAAACATTATCCTCCTTTAGAGATTACATAATTATTTCTGATAGAGATGAGCATATTGACACATGAAATTAAAAAGAGCAAGTTCATTCATGCACAATTTCTAGTCAAAAGTTCATCAAATAATTATCCAAATGGTTATGTTTCAAACTTAACCTTGTTTGTATGGAATTATATTTTGAAAAATATCCTAAAATAGTTTTTTTATTTTCCAATCTGGTTATTAGTCATATAGTCATAATACACTATCAGTTCTAATAACATTTTTCACCTCATGTTCAATTATTTCTATGTGAATATAAACATTAAAAATTATGACGAGTATATATTTATCAATTTTCTCCAAATAAATGATTCCATTAAATTTTTAAATAAATAATTAAATCAACTTATTCTAAATCGTATGAAATATAATTTAACTCAGGATGATTTAGTTTACATAAAGGATAAGAAATTACCATGTCCTTATTTATGTGAACTAAACTAATTAAATTCAATGATGAATTATTGTATATGAGAAATTCACTATTTATAGAGGGTAAGAAAAAAACTCTATAATTCACCAATTTTATTTTTTGTTCTTTGAAACAATCATCATAATACTTTTTTGTAGATAAATATAACTCTTTTTTGAGTTAGCTTAGTTAGTGGGCTAGATAACTGAGTAATGTTTTAAAAAAACTTCTAGTAGTAACCCTCCAACCCAAGATAACTATGAATATTTATGAAAATTGTAGGTAATTTCCATTAATCACGAAATTTAGTTTTATCCAGGTAAATATTTATTCCATCATTAGAAATAATATGACCTAGAAGAGTAATATGTTGCAACCAAAATTTACACTTACTAAATTTTCCATTTAACTTCTCTTTCTTTCAAAGTTTTAAAAACAATTATTAGGTGAATATAATAATCCTAATTACTTTTATAATATAATAACATATTATCAATAAAAATAACTACATACATGTATAAATTATAATGTAAAACTCTATTCATAAGATCAATGAATACAATTGGTGCATTAGACAACCCAGAGGCCCTAACTTCAAACTCATAATGCCCATATCCTGTCTAAAACCCTATATTTGGAATATATTCCTCATATGCCTTCAATTGAGGGTACTCTGACGTAAAATAAATATTTTACGAATACTTCACTCATTAAATTAGATCAAACAAAAAATTAATATGAGGAAAAATATAATTATTTTTAACAATGATATAATTAAAGTCTCCACAATCAATTAAAAGAATCATTAAAACAAATTTATTTTGAATAATTAAAATTGTTTCACCCCATGGTGAGTGATAATATGAATAAAAATATTATCTAGAAACCACTGAAAATTATTTTTCCATTCCAAAGGCATTACATTCAATATTTTATGAGGCAATTTTGAAATTTTCTTTGGACCAGGAACTATGTCAATTGTAAACTAAAGTTCCCGATCATGTATAATACAATGGACATTATTATGAAATACTTATAAGTATTCATTCAATACAGGGACATACCTTATATGAACAATATACCTCTACTAAATAATATGTTCACGATAACATTCATTTATATCTTATTATATTTTCTTGTCTTCTAGATATTTTATAAAAGGTTTGTATCTATTCTTTTATAAAAACTTAAATTCATTATGAAGAAAACTTCATTGGCTCTAAAATCTATCTTATCATGGTAAATAGAAATCTATTCCATACCTATAATAAAATTGAACTCAAAAAATGGGAGAGACAATAAGGTTTTCAAGTAATTACATTCAATATAAAACAATATGATGATTTTTATATTTTATTTTTTCTCTTAATACACCCCCATGTGTTTTTACCAAATGTTTTGGACTATTTTCAAGAGATTAAATTTACAATTTATACAAAATTTCACAGAAATTAAATAGTGTATATACCCCGAAATCAAAAAATACATTGGCATAATCTAAATAAACATGTATTGTAACAGACACAAAATAATTGGATGGACCAACATCTTTCGAAGTAGTAACATTGAATTTATACATAAAATTATATTTTAGATCTTGAGGATTTACATCCTTAATTCCTATATTTGGAAGATTATTCACATAATGACCCATATCATCAAAATTAATGAATCATACCTTCAACATATTATTAATTTTCAAATCATTTTACTTGCAATCAGGATCCACATGTATAATACTTTCACATCGACAATAGTTCATATATATTATAATACATTCTATAATGTAATTTTTACAATAGTTATCACTAGATAGAATATTTATTTTCTTACTTTCATATTCTTTTATTCTGTATTTTTCTATTTAATTCTATATAGAAACGTTCATATAATTATTATCTTGGGATACATGATCGTAAAAAAAACTCCATTTCTACCATATCATCAAATTGAAAAAGTTTCTCGTAACTTTGTAATTTATGGGAATACAATTACCATATACATATTGTATTAAATATTAAATAAAATGTATTAATTGTTATATGAAAATATAAGAAATATTTGGTGCATACATTTCCAATTAGATGAAGTTTTCTTGAAAAATGGCCACTGAATGATCCTCCCTTTTCATAAATTACAAGAATTGTTTTTTCATTCTAATTTTAATATCCTTAGGAAAATATTTCTCAATGAAAATATTATTAAATTAATCTCATTCCAAGGAACAGTTTTCTTCTCTTTCTTTGATTTTATTAACCATTAGCTACCACCGGACAATTTAACCTTCAAAATAGTAAATGGTAAAAGTTAAATTATGATGATATGAACATTCCATGACATAAAATATTTATTTTGGAGAATTAACCCATCATTAAGCTATTAAAAGTCCATAATATCCACAAAATGATATAGGGTTCTATTTCATGAAATTCTATACTATATACATCTTCCTCTATGGTGAACATGGGTTTTCTCTCCCATGGATACCAAAAACATTTATATCCTATGTCAACTAATCCATAAGATCAACAAGATGCTCTATTCTAATTTCAACCATTACAAGTTTGTATTTTGAATAATATTGTCTCGCTGTTTTCATCCAAATATATTTTCCTTATTACCTCTATGTAAAATCCTTTAGAACAAAAAGAAGTATGTAATATGGTAAACTTTAAATGATCATCATTATAAATTTAAATTTTAAACCCCTTAATGGTATTTAATCATATTACCATACCCTAAAATATTATATAAAAATTTATCACTGATACCCTCTAAAAGGACTCAACCATTATTCAATAGATAATTTCATTTTTAAATAAGAATTCACTTTATGGCATTCCAAATAATATTTTTTGGTTTTTAATATTATAGAATTTCATGATAAATCTTACATAAAAACCCATACATTATAATTTCAACAGATCCTATTTGTATATATTTTTCCTACAATACAATAATTATAAAATAAAATAGTTTTTCCTTTCTTAAAAAATATTAATGATTTTAAAATAGATATATTCATTATTCCTACTAGTTTTTAAAACATGTGGAAAATATTTTAAAACGTGGGATGGAAGTATAAATATCAATAGTAGACTACAGAAATATAAATAAATAAACTCAATAGTTCTTTTTAAAACCAAGAAAACATATGGTATATTTTTTCCTTTATTATAATAAACATTTCCCTTAAATAATCATGTACATACAGATAAAATCATCTTTACTGCACTTTGTTTTCATAAAGATCTTTTTAAGAAAAAATACATGTAATATCATAACCATGTTTATTTCTTAGCAAATATGATAACCCAAGGATTATTTAGAAAAAAAAATACTTTTCTACATTAATACGGAATAACTATTCTTCATAAAAAATATCATTATCTTAACTTTTGAAATTTAATTATTTCCATGATTTTTTTAGCAAACCTAGAAAAGTCATACTAGAGGCTTGAGACATCATTATCATAGAAACCTTATAAGAAACCATACCAAAACACTTAAAAATGGAATAAAAATTATGGTTAATGTACAAAATTATTATATAGATAACATAATCATTACCCAATGCATTGAAAAAATATATCGATCTCAACAATTATCATGATTTTTCTTAGGCTCAACTAACATCTTGAATTATATATGACCCACCCATAATCAAAAACATTGTTCATGGGCCAAAATGGATTTGAAACAAATAAAATATTTAATTCTATTCATCCAAATAATAAATATATACTTTTGAACCCATAAAAAATTATTTTCGAATACTGAAATATCTATTTACTTTTAATCCAAATCTTCTAAAATAAACATCAATGAGTAAAGGGAAGGAGTTTTTTTAAATAAAAAATTGGATATTATAAAGAAAAATATATTAAATAATTGCTTTAGAGTTTGAAAATTACTTTTATGAAATATATATTAAAATAGAACACCCTATTTTCCATTTGAAAATAATGAGAAAACATTTTACATAAAATAAGTAAGAGGATTTATTTTTAAAAAACCTTGAGAGAAAGTCAAATGTGACATAAAATATCCTTTTCAATTCATTTATGTTAATTTAAAAACACACATATAATAATTTTTATAATATAGACATTGAATAAAATGATTTATAAATTAAGTATTAAAAAAAATAAGGTTTTTGAAGGTAAACTGCCTCTTACATTGAGTCTAACTCACTATGTATTTCGATTTTTTTTTCTAAATAATAAAATTATTTTAATTATTTAATATTATAATAACCCTTTTAATTTGTATTTTTTCTTTTTATTTTATTCATTACCTTGTTATAATCATTAAATAAAATTCACAGTAGACATTTTAAAAATATTTCTCTCATATTTCAAAAATGAAATTAGTAGGATGAATATGGTCCAAGAGTTCATTATTGCATCATCACTGAAATAATATCCATTACAAAATTATCCCTTATATGTATAAATTTTACTTTAAATTACATTCATTAAATATGTTTCTAATGAATTTCATCACCCCTAGTTTCATGTATGTAATTCTTTATTCATGTATTTTAATAATGTAAACTGTTTGGGTTATGATTCGGAGGGTTTAGAGGACTTTTGTCGTGTTTCTAGGATTTCCTAGGGGTTCACAATTTGATCATAGTCAGTACATACCATTAATACCCTATAAGAAAACCATGAAAATTGAGGCATCGAGATATGGGTAGATTCACTATTAGGTGCACGAGTTTTACAAAGAATGGATCTAATGAGGAGTAACACTGCATTTAGGGACAGATTCATTTTCATGGTTAATACATGGTATAGCGACCCGACATTTTCTCACATTATTGTTACATCATTTAAAAGATAAACTACATAATAGTATTACACAAAGAGGATCCAAAGGTTTATTGTCTTGGGAAAACTAGCACAACACATAACAAATACAACATCTAGTATAATCATTTATTTAATTTATTCTTCTCTAGCTTCTTATTGGAACTTGTCCCCTCCTTAGTACATGTAGCCACTTGAGGATATACATCAAAATGGGTGAGCTAGAAGCCCAGTAAGAGGATATATAAGAAAATTATATCTTGGGGTGTGCATAATCATAACATAGGCAAAAGATCATGAACATGAGAGGAGCATAAATAAACGACTTTAAATGTGGAAAAGCATAAAAATGAAACATCATTTTTTAGTAGTTAACTACCACACATACTTGTGAACCAAGATATAATCTTGTTAAGAAATCATTTTACATTTACTCATGAGATTCATCACTTTACCCAATTCATTGCAGCTCTATATAATTCTGGGTGCACCCGTGACATTTTAACATTCACATTGCACTATATAATTCCAGGCGCACCCGTCACATAATAAAATTATCATTTATCAAGCATGCCATAATGAAAATATAACATAAATGAACATAACTAACCCATCATTAGGTAATGGGTTTCATCTCACAAGAACACATTCATAATCTTTGGGTTCCCAAATGAAAGAGGGAACAACATACTTGATACAAGAACCATCAACCATGAATGAGAGGTAAAAGTTGAGTTCTTAAGAGAAGAGTTAATTCAGAGAACATTTGGATTGACATAAACTTCATTAGAAAATATTTATATCCCAGAATGGGAAATAAAATGATGAAAAACTGATCTTTAATGAGTGACCATATCAAAAATGGAGTGAAAGAGGTAGAACACGGAGGATGAAAGTTGGGTTCGAGAATTTCCCCTTACCTTGTACCCGAATGCTTACTTCTCTTTAATGTCCTGTATAATGAAATTATATTCCTTAATTATTAATCTAGAACCATGTGTACATTAATATGGTTCATTCTGGTTTCATTACGTCATGTTATATTCCTTTGTATGACTTATAGAGTTTAAAAACATTATTTGGGGATGTTCGTTTTTATGGTTTTTCTTGGGTGGTTCACTTGTATTCTTAAATTGAAGTTTGGGTAGAACATGAGTAAACATCCAGAAATTATATTACATGTCATTAATTATATTAAAGGAGTTATAATGATATTATAATGAATTATAGTAGATACATGTGAATGAATTATTAGATTAGAATTAAATGATTGTTATTTGGTTAAATTTGGGGGGGTTTTAGATCACAACGAACTTGTTTTAACTTATCACTTAGTAATATGGACATAGGTTATTTCCAGAACTTTAAATATAAAATAAAACATATAATTTTTTTTCAACCATAAAAATGGTTTCTGGCCAGATCTGAAGTTAGAAATGAAAGAATAAAGCATGTCATTCTTGAAGGTGATAAATTAACACCTCACGAACAAAGTTCTCTTTAATAAAATAAAAGGAAGAGGGAAAGGGGGTTGGATGATATAATATCCCATTAGAATAATAAAACTACATTAAATATATAATAATGGAGTTACAATATAATTGGGATGAATATAGGTTGGGAGAGATTAATAAATGAACTTGAACTTGAAAGGAAATTAAAGAAGAAGGGGGGGGAATTACCTCTAGAATCCTTATCTTTAG
The DNA here is from genome assembly GCA_963277665.1 of Viscum album. Classification (NCBI taxonomy): domain Eukaryota; kingdom Viridiplantae; phylum Streptophyta; class Magnoliopsida; order Santalales; family Viscaceae; genus Viscum; species Viscum album. The sequence continues at coordinate 1,802,729,086 of OY728145.1, read as the reverse complement.
AACCTCCTTAAGGGCCTAAGAATGGTCTTTTGATGATACCAGAAGCTCTTGGACGTGGTTGAGGGGCTAGGGAAGGTGTTTGGGTAGAGTTTAGATAAGGCTTGGAGCATGAGAGATGCGAGGAAATGATGGTGTGAAGGGTGGCTTTTATAGTGGAGGGGAGAGGAGTTTCCATAATATAAAATTCACTAGTTTTTTATATCCCCACAAGGCAAGGAATAGTGAGTCTTGGATGAACAATAATAGAAATTTTATAATGTAATCCAGAACCAAGTGGTCTTACATCAGCAGAACATCACACATGACCATATAAATAGCTTATTTAGCTTATTTTGTAAATTACGGTATTTTACTATTCATCAAAAATTCATGTATCTCAGAAAAATCTCAAAAAATTTCCCCAACCATTTTTCGACATGTGGAATCCAAAAATGAAGTCCATTTTTGATGAATAAATTTCTAAATATTATTAATATAATATTTAACTAAAATCATAATTTACATTAAAAAATAGTTTTTAAGATTAAAACTGTTTTTATAGTGCTTTCAAAAATTACGTAGGGTCTTATAAAATTATTTAAAAAATATAAGAAATTGATTCGATAATTTTTGAATACATTTTAGGTGAATAAATATTATTTTGAATTAACTAATTAATTATATTTAGTAATTTATGAATTACAAAATATTTTAATGTTTACTAAGGTCAAATTTTCACGTTCTATGATGTCTAAATTTTATTTAATTATTCATAGGTAATGTTACTTTTATTTTTGATCATTTAATATTCATAAGGGTCATATTACTATTCATAAGGGTATGTTACTATTCATAAGGGTATGTCACTATTCACTAAAAATTATTTTTGTTTCATTAGACTCAAAAAATCATCTTGAACACAACTATGTATGTCGGATTTTCGAAATTCCAAACACAGGAGGGATAAACTTATGTTTAAAGGTCACTTATCAATTATTAGTTCATTATGTTGTGTTCTCATATTATTTTCTAAAATAATTATATGAATTTAATTTCCATTGAAAAACTTTGGGTCGTTACATTCTTCCCCCCTTCAGAAATTTTGCCCCCAAAATTTCACTTTACACAAACAGGTGAGGGAACTTTTCCTTCATTGCCTCTTCTAGTTCCCAATTTGTTTCCTCAAACTTATGGTTCATCCAAAACACTTTCACAAGATGGGTTGTCTTGTGGCGTATAACATTATCTCTCTGATCTAGAATCATTACTGGCTGCTCCTCATAAGAGAGATCATCTTCCAGCTGCACCACCTCTGAGTTTAGTACATGTGAGTGGTCTGGTATGTACTTCCTCAGTAGTGATACATGAAACACATCATGACATGAGCCATATTTGGTGGAAGTTCAAGACGATAGGTCATGGCTCTTATGCGGTCAAGGATCTAAAAGGGTCTAATATAACTTGGTCTTAGCTTCCCTCTCTTCCCAAATCGCATGACTCTCTTCCATAAAGATATTCGAAGCGAGAAATTATCTCCAACGCCGAACTCAAAGTCCCTTCGACGGTTGTTAGCATAGCTCTTTTGATAACTTTTAGTAGAATTGATGTGTTTTTGGATGACTTGAACCATCTCTGTCATCTCTTGAACAAGATCATGTCCATATAGCTTTCTTTCTACAACTTCATCCCAACGGGTTGGAGTTCTACATCGCTTTATATACAGAGCATCATACGAAGCCATCTGAATACTCGAGTGGAAGATATTGTTATATGAGAACTCAACCAATGGGATATGCTGATCCCAAACACCTTGGAATTCATGATAGCAGGCTCATAGCATATATTCAAGCGTCTGAATAGTCCTTTCATATTGGCCATCAGTTTGGGGTGATAGGCTGTACTGAAATTTAATTCAGTACTCAAAGCATGTTTAAGGCTTCTCAAGAACATAGATGTGATCCTTGGATCACGGTCAGAGACAATTGAGAGTGGAACACCATTAAATCTCACCACTTCCTTCACATATATCTTTTCAAGTTGTTCAAGTGAGATGTCTTCCTGAAGAGCGATAAAATGGGAAGTCTTGGTGAGTCAGTCAAAAACAACCCATATCGCATTATTTCCCTTTGACGTCTTCAGGAGACCTATGACAAAGTCCATTGTAACATTTTCCCATTTCCACAAGGGTATAGGCAATGGCTGCATCATACCCTTTGGATTTTTTCGCCCAGCTTTAACTTTTTGAGATACCACGCACCTTGATATATATTCCACAATCTCCTTCTTCATGTTATCCTACCAGAAGTGTTTCTGGAGATCACGGTACATCTTGGTACTCTCAAGATGGATAGAGAAAGTTGAGCTATGTGCATTGTACAATATCTCCTTCTTTATCTCGGGGTATGAAGGCACACAAAACCGCATTCCAAACTGAATCACACAATCATCATTGATATGGTACTCTTGCAGCTTCCCTTCCTTTACTACATTCACCCTCTTTTGTATCTCCATATCATCCCTTTTTGATTCCTTAATCTTCTCTTGGATGGATGGTTGTGCAATCATTTGGGAAAGGTAGGATGTATCCCAGGCCCTTATGATTTCCAAATCCATTATTTACATATCGAAGAAGATATCGTCTTTCTCAATCCACAACATGGATAGAGTAGCAAGTTCTTTTCTGCTTAGAGCATCAACTACCTTGTCCGCCATTCCAGGATGATAGTTAATATAGCAATAGTAATCCATGATTAGATCTAAACACCTCCTTTGACTCATGTTGAGCTCTTTTTTTTAATATATACTTTAGGCTCTTGTGGTCGGTGTATATTCCACACTTCTCACCATAAAGGTAGTGGCACCAGATTTTCAAGGAAAAAATCACGACTGTCAGCTCTAGATCATGCGTCGGGTAGTTCTTCTCATGGATCTTCAACTGTCGTGAGGTTTAGGCTATAAAATTATCATTTTTCATGAGTACACAACCCAACCCTTTCATTGAAGCATCACTGTATATCACAGAACTTTCTCTGCTTTTCGGTATTTTGAGTACAGGTGAAGTGATCAGCTTATCTTTAGCTCCTTGAAGCTTCCCTCACATTCTTCATTCCAGACATACTTTACCATTTTCTTTGTTAACTTAGTTAACAGGATTGACAATCATGAAAATATATTCACAAAACATCAGTATTACCCATCTAATCCAAGAAAACTATAGATTTCTGTGACACTAGAGGGCCTGAGCCATTCCTAAATCTCTTTTTTCTTTGAAGGATCCACATAAATTCCCTCACTTGTGATCACATGTCCCATGAAAATGACTTGATTCATCCAAAAGTCATACTTGCTGAAATTGGCGTACAACATCTCCTTTCTCAAAGTTGCCAACACAAGTCTTAGATGTTCTTCATGTTCCTCCTTTCTATTGGAGTAGATGAGAGTGTAGTCAATAAAAACTACCACAAATTTGTTGAGGTAATGTCTAAAGACTCTATTAATCAATTATAGGAATATTTCAGGGGCATTAGTAAACCCAAATGGAAACACCGAAAACTCATAGTGCCCATACCTTGTACAGAAGGTAGTCTTCTGAATATCTTCTTTCTTCACCTTTACCTGAAGATATCCAGAACAAAGATCCACCATTGAGAAGTATTGAGCTCCTCTTAACTGGTTGAACAAGTCATCAATCCTTGTGAGAGGAGACTTATTCTTTATGGTGATCTTGTTGAGTTCCTGATAATTTATACGAAGCCACATGGTTCCATCCTTCTTCTTCAAAAAGTGCACTGGAACACCCCAAGGTGATGCACTAGGGCATATGAACCCTTTTTCCAGATGCACTTGTAGCTGCTTCTTTAACTCCTCCAGTTTGATAGTAGCCATCCTATAGGGGAACTTTGAGATAGGAGTAGCTCTGGGTATGAGTTCAATTGAGAACTCTACCTCACGATCTGGGGGAATTCTGGGTAACTCTTAGGGAAATAAATCACTGAATTCCCTCACGATGGGAATTTCCTCACTGTTGGATCTTTCCTTCAACTCAACGATTTGGGAGAGGTATGCTTATTCATAGGGAATCATCACCCACACTATTGATGGGGTCTTCATATGAGATTCTTAATATTCCTTAAATTTGTAGAGGATCATGGGATGGTTTGTAATATGAAAAAGTATTTCATTTTCCCAACAGTTGATATGCGCTCTATATAACGAGAGCCAGTCCATTCCCATTATAGCGTTGAATTCCACCAAGGGATGTATTACATGATTTTCTGGTAGAATCTTCCCACATAGACCAACGAGAGAAGATTCAAAAACTTGGGTTACAATGATTTCACCACTTGTTGTTTTTACATATATCATTACGTAAAGGTTTTGGTACTTCGATTATATAGTTCTAGAAAACTAGTATGATATAAAGGTATGTGTAGAACCAGAATCAAATAAGACTTTTTCCATTCTTGAGTGAATAAGAAGTGTACCTTGTATGACTTCATTATCATGTTCCACCTCCACAGTAGTGATGGCATAAGCCTTCCCATTTTCCTTTGGCTTTGGTGGCTTCTGATGCTGACTATCCTCGAGAACTGGAGTTTTAGTGCACTGGTTTGCATAGTGCACTAGCTCCTTACAATAGTATCATTGAACAATGAGTGGTTCTCTCCTTTCATCGGCTAAATTATCCTTCCTTTTCATGTCTTTTTGACACTGTTGAGAATGGTGTCCTTCCTTACCACACTTGAAGCATTTCCCCGTCCCTTTGAGGCAATTCCCAGGGTGCAACATCCTAAATTTTTTGGCATGTGGGCCATTGATTTTTCTTCCCACCTTTTTACTAGATCCACCAGCTTGAAACTCCATATTTCGTTTCTTATCCCCATAGCCATGGAACCATTCTACAAACTCCATCTCCATTTTGAGAGCACACCTAAAAACTTCTTCATAACTCCCATAGTCTCAAATTGCAAGAGCGTTTCGAAGGTGTGGTTTTAATTTACTAAAGAATCTATCAATTTTGCTATCATTATTGATAACAAAACCCGAAGCATACCTTGAGAGCCTTGTGAAATTTCTTTCTTAAGTTGTGACAGATACTCCTTCTTTTTTCTTGAGCTCTATGAATTCACTCTCCATTTTCGTGCAAAGAGTTCGTGGGAAATACTTATTAAGAAACATTATCTTAATGTCTTCCCATTTCATATCTTCAATTTCCTCCCTTGGTTTGGGGTTCTTAATCAAAGCCCACAATTTATCAGCTTCTCCATCAAGATGATAAACTGATAGAGTAACCTTCTCCATCTCAGAATAGTGAAGCACAAAAAAGATCTTCTCCATTGAGTTGACCCACTGTTCCGCAACTAGTGGATCAGAAGATCCACATAACGTCGGTGGTCATTTCTGCATAAAACATTCAATAGCCAGTTGCTCCCTCTTTAGTGAAGGAGGATATTCCCCATTATTATGGATATTATTCATAACTTGAGATAATTGGGTAATCATCACCATGAAGTTTTGAACTGTAGCTCCCAAATCATTAGGGATGTATTTCGGGCAATCGTTGCATTGGCCCTCGAATGAGTTGTTGGCCTGATTTCTCCTAGTTACCACAATTTTATAAAATAGAAAAGGATAGAACAAAGGATAACTAAACATGTCATGAATAACTTATTTATTTGAACAATAATACAAAAAACATAACATATGTGATCCCTAGATAAATATTCTTGTGTGCATATTTTTACATAGTCTCATAGTATAGGTTTTCTCTAGAGATCACAAATCATAATTCCAAAATTAACTAAGCCTTGCATTTGATACCAACTATAGTGACTTGGCCTTTTCATACATTACTATTACATCGTTTCAATGATAAAAAACATAATAGTATTACACAAAGAGGATCCAAATGCTTAGTGTCTTGGGAAAACTAGGACCACACATTACAAATACAACATCTAGCATAAACATTTATTTAATTTCTTCTTCTCTAGCTTCTTATTGGAACTTGTCCCCTCCTTAGTACATGTAGCCACCTGAGTATATACATAAAAATGGGTGAGGTAGAAGACCAATAATAGGATAGATAAGAAGAATATATCCTAGGGTGAGCATTATTATAACATAGGAAAAAGATCATGATCATGAGAGGAGCATAAATAAAAGACATGAAATGTGGCAAAGCATAAAATGAAACATAATGTCTTAGTGGTTAAATACCACACATACTTGTGAACAAATATAGAATCTTGTTCAAAAATAATTTCACATTTACTCATGTGATTCGTCACTTTAACCAATGCATTAGAGCTCTATATAATTCCGGGCACACCCATCACATTTAAACATTCATAGTGAGCTATATAATTCCTGGCACACCCGTCACATCATAACATTATCATTTATAATGCATGACAAAATGAACATATAATGTAAATGAACATAAATAACCCCTGAAAAGGAATGTATTTCGTCTCATAAGAACACATTCATAAACATTGGGTTCCCAAAAGAAAGAGGGAACAACTTACTTGATACAAGAACCATTAACGTTGAATGAGAGGTAAAAGTTGAGTTCTTAAGAGAAGAGTTCTTTCAGAAAACATTTGGATTGACATAAAAATCATTAGAAAACATGTATTTCCTAGAAAAGGAATTATAATTATGGAAAACTGATCTTTAAGGAGTGACCATATCAAAAATGGAGTGAAAGTGGTAGAACCCAAAGGATGAATATTGGGTTCGAGAATTTCTCCTTACCTTGTACCCGAATGCTTCCTTCTCTTTAATGTCATGTATAATGACATTGTATTACATAATTAGAAATAAATAACCATGTGTACATTAATATGGTTCATTATGGTTTCATTATGTCATATTATCTTCCTTTGGAAGACTTATAGAGTTTACAAACATTTTTCAGGGATGCTCATTTTTATGGTTTTTCATGGGTGGTTCACTTGTATTCTTAAATTGAAGTTTGGGTAGAACATGAGTGAACATCCATAAATGATATTACATGTCATTGAGGAAATTAAATGAGTTTTTATGATCTTATAATGATTTATATTGGATCCATGTGGATGAATCATTAGATAAGAATTAAATGATGGTTATTTGGGAAAATTTGGCCGGTTTTTAGATCAGAACGAACTTTTTTTAACTTATCACATAGTAATATGGACATAGGGTATTTCCAGAACATTAAATAAGAAATAAAACATATAAAATATTCTGGTTCATCCTTAAAAATGGTTTCATGACCAGATCTGAAGGTAGAAATGGAAGAAGAAAACAAGTCGTTCTTGAAGGTGATAAATTAACACCTCACGAATAACGTTATCGTTAATAAACTAAAAGGAAGGGGAAAGGGGTTTGGATGATATAATATCCCATAAGAATAATAAATTATATTATTTGTATAATAATTGAGTTAATGTACAATTTGGATGAAGATAGGTGGGGAGAGATCAAGAAATGAACTTGAACATGAAAGAAAATTAAAGGAGAAGAGGGAGGGAAATTACCTCTTGAATCCTTCTCTTTAGAACCTCCTTAAGGGCCTAAGCATGGCCTTTTGATGAGACAATCCACTCTTGTAAATGTGTTAGGGGCTAGGAAAGGTTTTTGGGCAGAGTTTAGAGAAGTCTTAGAGCTTTAGAGATGTGAGGAAATGAGGGTATGATGGGTGGCTTTTATAGTGGATGGGAGATGGGTTTCCCTAATATAAAATTCATTAGTTTATTATATCCTCACAAGGCATGGAATAGTGAGTCTTTGATGACCAATAATATTAATATTATAATTTAATCCCGAAACAAGTGGGATTACATCAGCAGAACATCGCACATGACCCTATAATTAGCTTATTTAGCTTATTTTGTAAATTACGGTATTTCATTATTCATCAAAAATTACAGTATCACATAAAAATTCCAAAACATTACCCCAACCATTTTTCTAAGTGTAGAATCCAAAAATGAATTCCATTTTTCAAAAATAAATTTTTAAATATTATTAAATTAATATTTATTTAAAATCATAATTTACTTAAAAACAGTCTTTATGATTAAAACTGATTTTATAGTGCTTTCAAAAATTATGTAGGGTCTTATAAAATTATTGAAAAACTATAATAAATTGATTAAATAATTTATGAATACATTTTAGGGGAATAAATATTCTTTTAAATTAACTAATTAATTATAAATAATTAGTTATGACTTACAAAATACCAAAACGTTTACTAAGGTCAAATTGTCACTTTCTATAATGTCTAAATTTTATTTAATTCTTCATATGTAATTTTACTCTTATGTTGGATGATTTACTATTCATAAGGTTCATATTAATATTCATAAGGGTATGTTACTATTCATAAGGGTAGGTCACTATTCACAAAATATTATTTTTGTTTCATTAGACTCCACAAATCATCTTGAACACAATTGTGTATATAGGATTTTTGAAATTCCAAACACATGAGTGACAAACTTAGGTTAAAATGACACTTATCACTTAGTAGTTCATTAGGTTGTGTTTTAATTTTATTTTATGACATAATTATTAGAAGGTAATTTCCATTGAAAAACTTTGGGTCGTTACACATGGTATAGCTAACTGTTCACTCTAACTATGCATGACTAAAAGATATATATGAAAATTATAGATGTGTCATTGTTTTCCATATTAATGGAATTCCCCCTAAATTGACCTTAATAAAAATTCCTCTCTTCCTAAAAGATGTAAATAACCATCCCATTGGTTGAGGAGAAATCCATTTGAAAATCATGGTGTGTTGACGTCTGTATTCCTTGGTAAATCTTTGATCTTCATATATATCATTAATTTCTTATTCTTTCCTCTTTTGTAATGATATATCTAATCCATTCGTGATAAATCTATGTTTTTTATTCCATTCATGATGGTATATTGAAATTCGATGTTAGGGAACATGATCAAAGGTGAGTTTTTGGAGTTGCAACAATTTTTTTTGAAGAATTTGTACTTTTATTCATTTTTTTAGTTATCAAGGTTGGTGGATTCAATATAGATTCCCCTAATTAGAACATGAAGTATTGGTTTCATTTTTTTCGAATTTATTAAAATTCATTGAGAAATTTGTGTAAAAACCATGGTAGAAACACTCTTTATTGATTGTTTAGGTAATTTTCAGAGTTGGTTGTCATGGAGAGTGCTTTGTTTCATGATTTTAAAATTATTTTTTTAAAATGGATTGGTTTTGATTCACAAAAATGGTTTGATGGAGGTTTTTAAATAAAAGGTATATTTTATTGAAATGGTATTAAATGGTTGTTTTGAAACAGTTTTTGCATACACAGGTTGTTGTGAGTTCATACTTTTGACATAACCCTGAATAAGTGGTGCATACCATTGGGTTCTAAGGGACGTGACCCTATATAAGGAGTGTTTTCCATTTTTTTACATGGATATTAGACACTTTGGGATGACTTTGTGGATGGATGAGAAACATCTTTGGAATATGGAACTATTAATAAAGCATTCATGTGTGGGTGTGGGTGTGACTCATGGAATGGGTATGCCAAAAAAATGTGAAATGGTTTAATGCATTGTATGTTTGATTTTATTGGAAATTATAAAAGGTGGGAAACATAATTTGGGTTGGAATTTATTTAGATTTTATACAAACAAATGAAATTATTTTAAATGGTTTTATATAAATTCTTTTATATAAATTTTATGACTTGTTCTATCCTTGTCATGTGAGTAAGGAGGTCATTTGGGGAAAACCTACTCAGTTCCATTTTCTCATCCCCTAATTGGGAACATTGGTGAATTTAAAGATATTTTTTATCTAGACACAAGTAATGGAAAATTATATCATTTATTTAGTCATATAACATGATATATTTTATATTGATTATGATGTTGGAGCTTGTATCATGTAAGGAGTGGTTGTGTAGGTGTCTTTGGATTCCTTGAGATTTTTTGGTTTTATCTTCCACATTGTATTTTGATATCTTTTTTGGTTTTTACTTGGTAATATGATATATTTTTGAATGATTTGTTATACTTTTAGTTTTACTACATTTTATCATGCATCATATATTATTTCTGGTTTATGGTGATATTGGTTGTTGTTGTTTTATTGTTAAATGGAAAAATAGTCTCCCAAATACTATAAATCTGTTGAAATTTATTACTAAACTTTATCATATTGGGGATGTAACACCCCAAGCTCCCACAATATGTTTCCATTTGAATAATACAATAGCTTGTGTTGTACACAACTTCAAGATCAAACACATCACAACTAAACAAACTAGCCATTATGAATAGTAATACCCACTTTTTAAAATTTTAAAAATACTATCCTTCAAAATGGACTTCATTTTCTGATTCGGAATATCAAAATTAGATTATGGTGAATTTTTGGTATGTTTCTGAAAACATTCAATTTTTGATCAATAGTGAAAAACACTATGTTGTTTTTTAAAACCTAATTTTTATTTTAATAATTATTTATTTAATTTTATTTTATTTTAGATCAAAATAGAAACATAATACCTATATAAATTCAATGTAATTCAATGGAGTCAGTTTGTAAAAATTCGAGATATATAAAACTTTTATCAAACTTTTTACCGTCTTTTAACCACCTCCTCGAAAAATTTGCAAATTCATATGAAACTAAATTTTACCACTTATGTGAGGGGAATTTCAAAAATCTGAGTGACACAGTTGATATCAATAATTAAAATGTGGTTTAATGAGATGAAAATAGATTTTTGGTGAATAGTAACTTTTGACTTTTACTTATCACGGATAAAAGTAAATTGGGTAATTAAAGGTAAAAATGATATTATTATTACCCTAACACATGTCATAAGTCTATTTTATAAGTGTAATTATACCAAAACTACCTTAGGAATAAAATATTATCCTTTAGGTCCACTTTTATTAGATTAGGACATTTATTATTATCTAATTCGAAGAAGAGTTAAAAGTGTTAAATTCAATGTTTAATAACTAAATCATTTGTAATATATGGTATTACATAAGATAAATTATACTATAAATAATCATTAGAAATATAAAAAGATTATCTACATAATGATATTTTATTTATAATATTTATAAATTACATAATCTAATTTATTTATGAAACAATGATGATGTAGTAAATACCTTATTAATGAAATATTAAATTAATTGATATTATAAATACCCAAATAAATGTAATTTGAGACTTTTTATTAATTAGACTAATTTTATAGGTTACTATAACATGTTAGGGTTGATTAAATGAATTTCTTGTGAAGTAATAATTCTTTTATTAATTTTAAAAAAATAAAATACTAAATAGTGTCAAAATTGACATAAATGAGTTTTTTAAAACAAATATTATATTATTAATTGATATAATATTCCAAAAAATATAATGATTGTCCAAATGATTTAGATAAGGTTATATATATTAATAATGAACCACTTGGAGTTCTCTTATAATTTTATAGTATGTTTATTAACCATATAATATAAAAATACAATGAGATATGGTAAATGTAAAAATATTTAACTAAGAGTTAAATCTAAATGATAAGGTTAAAATGGTGACCTGAACTTTTATAAAACCTATTGGTTTAGATGATTTGGACCCCTCTCCACCTTATCCTTGAAAAAAATCATTTTGGATCCTTTAGAAACCGAAAATGAGTTTATTATAAAATAATATCTCATTTTTTAAGGTGCCCGACACCCCTCATATAAAAGGAAACTTCTTCTTCTCTCAGCATTACACCATCAAAGCCATTTGGATCGGCCAAAACCTGCCCAAATATCCTCTCTATTGTCCTATGATCATCCTATAGGCCTTCCTTTCGTCAGAATTCCATCCTAAGGATCCCTTTTGATCAAATCAAAAGGAAGAACCCAAAGAAGAGGTAAATATTTCATCACTTCATTCAAGTTTTTTCATATTCCACTTCTTCATTACTAGTTATTTCCATTATAATATAAAAATTCTAGTATCTTATATATACTGTGATGTTATTATAAATATGATACAATTATATTCATTATTATATCCATCCTTTGAATGACATGCCACCATACGTTTGTACGTACGGCTTACTATCTCCATGTTGTGATGTAGTTGTTATAAAATTCATTATTATTTGGATAGGTGTAATAATGATGTATAATTGGTGTAAATATTAAATATAAAATGATAATTATTATGTATTTATGATATACCATCCAATTATATATGATTTTAATATCAAACAATTGATGTTGTCGCTTGTGCGTATGTACGATTTTCGTCTCCACGAACACGATGAGATTCATTCCCCATCATATCCATTCATGACTAATTTTTGTTTGATAATTAAAAAAATGTTTAAAGACTTAATATCATTCTGAATATTAATAATATACTTCTTATCCATAACACACATTGCTTATGTAAGAAAGCATATAAAGAAAAATGAATCAGTTAACACCCGATACGACAATAATACTAAAATATTATTAAAAATATATATTAAAAGATCATATATGATATCATATTAATGTATACGGTTATTTTATAATTTAATAACAGTTATTTCACCATTATATAGGTGGTTAAACTGTACATGACCAAGTAAAATTACAAGGTAATGGTTAATTCTACAATCTCTTTATTATCTGAGATTGTTTTTACATAAGTATCTACTCGGACCTCTTTATCATCCATGTCCATGTTTCTTAAAAATTTCATTCAAAATTTTTTTACTATTTACTAGACAATGGGTTAAAGTCATTTAATCATTATTTTATCTTATATCTTTTTAATGGAATCTTTCAGTCGTTTTCCAAATAATGTACTTTATGACATTTTCTACAAAATTAAGTTAAGAATGTATTTTTTAACATATATGGTGGATGCATTTATTCTCTGCCGTTATAACATCATAAAATATTCCATTGAAATATTATAATACTATTTTCCTAATAAATGTTTTCTTTAAAAATTGTGTAACATTAAATGATTTCGAAAAAAGATAGAGATATTTCTCTCAAATAGCTCTGTTTTCATCTATGTCAACATCCTGTGATAGATTTTATACTTGTTTGAAGTAGATTCATTATGATAAAAAGCATCCATATTATATTGACGTATTTTTTATATGTTTGACTATGGATTTGTTAATTTTATACCATTCATGGTTTATGGTTAATGTATTGACATTTTGCATGCTAGTTTTAATACAAATGTTTCTGTTATATTTCAACATTTTCATATGAGGATTGTACTGGACTTAGTATGTGATGGAAGGAGCTCAATATAGCTCCTCGATGCATCAGTAGGTCTCATGAGACAACTATAAGTGGAATTGTACAAGTCCTTTCCCAATTTGATATATGGTTTTGGGCAAGACGTTAATCATTTTTAGATGTCTTAGAAGAGACCTTGACAAAATGTTTCAGAATTTATGACATTATACATTCCCTCATTATGAAAATAATATTGATTGTTCAAGTGGTCAATCGACTAGTATAATACCCATGATTATGTCTTATTATGCCATTATTTACTCAGCTCATATTTTTTCCGTAAAAGTGTTCATGTTTATTATTGGTAAAGTCATGTGATTTCAATTATTCACCATGGATAATATTTATGATATCGTTCACTATATTTCTTACCCTTACTTAGCGATTGAGTCCACCCCTTTATTATGTTTCATTTTACCAGGATATGAAGAAGTTAGTAATGAGTGACTTGTAGGAATAATCTAGGAGGCTTGGATGTCTCTTAATTGAATAAATTAGTGTTGTATTTCTTTTCAAGTTATAAAGTTGAACTTATGAATGAATCCGGTTTCCAAAAATATTAAATTGATCGTTCTTTTGGGAAATTATTTACTTGTGATCATGATAATGTTATGTAATAATTCACGGAATCTGGGTAACTGGTTTGGGGCATTACAATTGGTATTAGAGGATGTTCAGTACAAAACATGGAAACTAGATTTAGATAAAATCTGATTAGAGAACATATCCCTAAGATAGATGTTGAGGATTAGTATAGAAGAACATTATATAATATTGATACTGTAGAGATTTTGTTAGTTTTCCAAAAAATATATTCCTATCTGGATACGAGTATGTATAGGTGGCTCTAGCACAGATATACCTAGGGGTAAAACACGAAATCACCACTTTGAGGTACACTCGAATGGGAACTGTTGCACGACAATGGACATTGCTGCACTCTTGGTTACAACACTCGTAGGGGATATGCAAAGGATAATTCTCATTTTCATTACAAACCATTATGAAGGGTTTATGAGTATATAATTCCTTAAGGAAAACATTATTATGATTATGGATTATATCCATAAACTATTCAATTAATGTAAAGGGATTTACATGTTTTGATTTATGTGTTGAAATTCATAAACTAATATATTGTATGCCATTATTTAGAAATGAAACCTAGTGGAAGGAATGGAAATGGTATCAATTCATTTAATCCATGTAGGTATTTCCCACCTACTCAAGATAATTATAGCAGAGCTGGTGATGCAACATGTGCTGATCAATTTATCACCATACAAGGAAAACTCACATAGGTTATGAATAATAACCTTACCTTTATGGAGAACCCTAATCAACAACATGGAGGATCAATGTCATACTGCATCTTGAGGCAGTAACCACCAACATTCAATTTGAGTAAAAATTCATTAGTGGCTAAGAAATAGATAAATTCCATAGAGAAAATATTTCACGCTTTGGGGAGTAGTGAAACGGAAAAATTTGTCATGGCAGTTTATCGCCACACTGGAGATGCTAATCAATGGTGGACATTGATTAAAAACACAAAGGAAGATGAAGAATTGTCCATCATGAAATGGAGGGATTTTAAAGAGATTTTCTTATATAAATACTTTCCTCATGACCATATGGTGGATATGGAATGTAAATTTGTGTGTTTGAGGAAAAAAAGGATAATAATGTCTCAATGTATGAATCTTACATTACAAGGAAATAAAGGCATGCTGCAGATTATATAAATAACCAATAAAGTACGATTGACCTTTAATTTGATGGTTTAATACCATTTTTCAGTCGATCATAAGTATCACAATCCTTTTCATCATATAAAGATATTGTCTCGTGTGCTGTCAAGATAGAAAATAAATTCTTGATGTCTTATGACATTAAAGAAAAGAAAGAGATGAAGAGATCTTCTGAACACTCTGGGAAAGGAAATTAATAAACAAGGAAGAAGGGAAGAATTGAATTTCCACCATATGATAATTAAGGATGGAAGCACCCTGGTGTATGCCTAAAAAGAAAAGGAGTATGCTACAAATGTGTACAGAAAATCCATCCAGATAGTGATTGTAAGGGAAAGAAAGATGCTACCAATGTTGAATCCTATAATTTTAGGGATATGGGACATTATGAAAATAAATGATCTAAGAATCAGGGAAAGTTACCTCATAAAAGGCCAAGGGATGAAGGCCCAGCTTATGTGATCACTACTACTGAGGTTGAAGCTCCGAAAGATGTGGTGGAATGTAATCTAATGGTTTCCTCAAGTTTAGAAAATGCTTTATTTGATTTTGGATCATTGAATTTCTTCATATCTTATCAGTTTTCTATGATAATTAGATATTTCAAATTTTATTTAACAAGGGAGTTGTTAGTCAAGACTCCTAAGGAATGTATCATGGCAATAATGTTTTCTGAATCAGTTCCCATTAGGGTATAGAAATGTTATTTTATCTGTAGATCTCATCGTTATACCCATGATATAATTTGATATAATCCTCAGAATGGATTGTCTCTAGGACTATGATGCTAATATTTATTATAACAAGAAATAGGTTACAATTTTCTATGATGATAAAGAGTACCTTATCTTAAGAGTAGAAATGTCACCACCTCATTCGTATCTAGATCCACCCATAGTAGCTCAACTAAATTCAATTATTTGTGTGGAAAAGAATGAAATAATTGTGGTTGAGGAAAAGAATGTTCAAATAGAGGATGTACCTATTTTTCAAGAATAGGTTGATGTGTTTCCAGAGGATTTACCTAGACATCCTCCAAAATGAGAAATTGAGATTTCTATTGATTAAATTCATGGTTCAGGTCCCATATCGAAGACCCCTTATTGAATGTCCAATGTGGAATTAGTGGAACTAAAGAATCAACTAGAGGAATTGAGTAATAAAGAATTTATTCTCCCTGTTTTTTCCCCATGGAGACCCCCTGTTATTTTTTAAGAAGACAGATGGATCTGTGAGTTTGTGCATTAACTATTGGGAGATTAATGTTATAAAAATAATGAACAAGTATCCCCTACCTCGCATTGATGATTTATTAAACAAACTTCACACAGAGAAATATTTTTCAAAGACTGACCTTTGATCTAGATATCATCAGTTATGTGTGATGAAGGAAGACATTCTGAAAACAACATTTCGACCAGGTAGGGGCATGACGAGTTTATAGTAATGCCTTTTGGGATGACTAATCCACCCTCTATTTTCATGGATCTAATTAACAAATATTTCAAGGAATATCTTGATGACTTTTTAGTTGTATTTATTGATGATATCTTGGTATACTCTAAAATCTATGAAGATCATGACAATCACTTTCAGACCATTCTAAAACCCCCCTGAAGTAATGAATTATATGGGATGTTTAGCAAATGAGAATTTTGGCTTCATGAGATATTTTTTCTTGGCCATATTGTCTCTAAGGGTGGAATTTATGTTGACTTGTATATAGAAAATGAAATCCAATAATGGACACCACCAACAAATATAACTTAGGTACACAATTTTATTGGTTTAGAAGGTTATTATCGACGTTTCATCAAAACAATTTCCCGACTGGAAAGCCCATTAACCATGCTCAAACGTAAAGGGGTTAAATTTTTTTGGACAAAAGAGTGTGAAGAGTGTTTCAAAGAACTGAAGAGAAGATTATTCAATGCTTTTATCTTGACTCTACCATTGGGTAATGATGATTTTGTTATTTATAGTCATTCTCCAAAAAAACATGGTTGTGTCCTTATGCATAATGATAGACTTATTACCTAGGCATCAAGATAGCTGAAAATTCCTGATCAAGACAATCCTACTTAGGATATTGATTTAGCAGCTGTAATCTTTTCTTTCAATATTTTGAGACACTATCTCTATGGTAAAAAATGTGAGATTTATACTGATCACAAGAGTTTGAGGTATATTTTCTATCAAATGGAAATCAACATGAGGAAAAAGAGATGGATTGAACTACTCAAGGATTATGATTTCATGATACAATACCACTCAGGGAATGAACATCTGGTGGAAAATTCTTTGAGTAGAAAGGAACATGGAGTTTTGAAAAAGATGAGAGTTGAAAGTGATCCTATTTTAATGAATCTAGTAAAGATGGATATGGTAATAACCATAGAAAGTGAAACATAAATGATTTTTTAAATGGTTTCTAAACCATCTTTAATAGAAAGGATAAAAATTTATCGGGTAGATGATGATGAATTTCAAAAGAAAATTTAATCTATGAATGATGGGAGATTGATTGACTTCATATATGAAGATGGGATTTTGAAATTTGGGAAGAGGCTTTGTGTTCATGATATACCTGATCTGAAAAGTGAATTTTCAGATGATTCTCATAGATCCAATTTTTCTATACACCCTGTAGAGACCCGTATCCTGACGTACATGGTCATTACATTACATTTGCGGAATACTTAGTACATAACAAAAACACACACACAAGGATCGTAATAGTTTAGTGTCTTCGGAAACTCAGAATAAAATCTTCTAATCGTGGGGAAAGATCTTCAACATCTCCCATAAAGATCTTCTTTTTTTTACCTAAAACCTTTCTTTATATCCTGGGGAAAAGAAAACATAAATTGGTGAGCTCAAATGCTCAGTAAGGGTAAACAAAAGAAAAATCAATTACATCATATTCATAAGAACATAACTTTTGGAAATCTTAACCTGCAAAAGAGAGCATAATTTCATAACATGGGATAAATCATAGTATGAAATGAAATCCCAATAAGCATAACTTAAAACATGAAACTTTGTGGCATACACACATAATCATAGAAAATCATTTCTTGTTAGTCAAGACTCATTTCCAAGACTATCTTAGTGGACAAAGTCCCTTTCTGAATCGAGTAATCCTCGTTTCAGTCCTATTTCACTGAACCGGTATAACCTACCATTCCAGCCATGTCTATCTCATGAGATATGAAATCTTTACCCAATGCCTTGGAGGGAGATATAGGTCCCACCCATCTCTTAATGAATCCTTTCTTATGTGTGCCACAAAATCATAAATCATACATCATTGCATAACACATATAACAAAAATGGGATTCTTGAAACATCATGACATCATAAATCAATTCATATAAGATAAAGGAATTCATAAACATAATTCCATCACAACATAGTCAAACCAATGTAAAAATATGGATAGAAACAGAACCCTTTATTATCTTATATGGAAAATAATTTTGATAAAACACTTGAATTGAATTCTTGAGGAAAATATCCTTTCTTCTTCAAAAACATTTTTCCTTTCATAACATGTCATACAACTTTAAAATAAAAGAAGTTGATTAAAAATAAACTTGAAAACTTGTAAAGGAAGCTTCTTTGAAGTAATTTTTTGAAAATCCATTCATGCCGTATAAGTTAAAAAAAACATTCTTCGTACTTTTGTCGGAAAAGTCAAAAAGTACCTTGTACGGAAAAACGACAAAAGATTCCTTTCATATTCTTTACTAAAAACTCACCTAAGGGTAAAATTGGATTTAAACTATTTCAAGTGGATTGAAACAATATTACATATTGACAGAACATGGATGTGGATGATAAAATACACCCCAGTAAATACTTACGAATAAACAATCTCGGATAAAAATGAGATTGTGATATTTCCCTTACCTTAGGTCCGACTTGC
Source organism: Viscum album (assembly GCA_963277665.1). Lineage (NCBI taxonomy): Eukaryota > Viridiplantae > Streptophyta > Magnoliopsida > Santalales > Viscaceae > Viscum > Viscum album. Next base: position 1,802,710,126 of record OY728145.1, on the reverse strand, counting down.
TTTGTAAGTGTCCGAACCTCCTGTATAATGATTTAAATAATGTTATTGACTTATTACAGAATCATATTCATTGTTATGATATCATATATGGTTCACTTATGACATTATATTACCCGTTCTTTTGTAAATTCCATGTTAAAGAAGCGTTTTGGGTAAAATCGTTTCATTTATCGTAGGTGTTTTGACTTGTTGCACTTGACATCATTATTACTTATATCATGATTTACTTACTTCCAGAATATAAAATATGATTTATATATCATATATATTCGGTATTTATATATATATAATAGGTAGATAAATAAAATGAAAAACACCGTTCATGGAGACGGTAGTCCGTACGTACGCATGAACGCTGTTTTCCTTTCCTTATTGTCTTGAAATGGAAGTAAGTAGATGACATACATATGTATATATATACATAAATCCAGTAGCTTTATAATTTCATATATTTCATTATTATTTCTTATATATACATTATAATCATTCTTAAATGGTTAACATGGAGAATGAATCTCATCGCGTCGTGGAGACGGTATTCCGTACGTACGCACGAGCGATGATATCATTTCTATAAATATTGAATTGAATTGGAGTGTATTATACAATATATCAGAATCAATATGATGTTGTAATAACTATGTATAGTTATTATTTACACCATTATACCCATCCATGTAAGGTGGTGGTGGAAAATAGATTACACCACGGCGTGGAGACGGTATTCCGTACGTACGCACGCGCGGTGATTTCTTTTTCCGTAGGATGGATAGATGGTGAAATAGGGTTGTTTCATACTTATAATAACATATCAGTATATGAGTGATACTTATGTTATTACTTCATAATGAAACAACCTAAGAAGAAGAAGTGGAAGAAGAAATAAAGATGAAAGAATTGGTAACGGTAATTACCTCTTCTTTGAAGTGCCTCTTTGAGACCTCCTCTTAGGGCACTAAATTTGGTCTTTGAGGAAGACCAGAACCTCTAGGATGTTGCTAGGGAAGTGGAGAGGATAAATTGGCAGGGGTTTGCCGAGCTTGAGTGCTCAAATTGGTGTGAGGAGGAGGGGGAGGAGGTGTCCTTTTATAGGGGAGGAGAGGGGCACCTTAGGAGTATCTCAAAATATTATTTTATATTAAAGTCAAAATCGGTTTATAATGGTTCCAAAGGGTCTTATTTAGAAGATAAAGTGGGGATGGGTCGAAAGCCTATCAACCAATAGTATTTAGACAAGTTTAGGGTATTATTTTAACCTTATCAATTAGATTTAACTCTAAGTTAAATAATTTAACTTTTACCGTGTCTTTTTGTTTTCTTTCCCTATATGGTTAATAAACTTACTATAACATGCCAAACGAACCCCAAATTGTATATTATTAATACATATATCCTTATATAAGTCATTTGGCCGAACCTTAGATTTTTAGGAATAAAATAACAATTAATAATATAATATTTGATTTAAAAACTATTTTGTGTCAATTTTGACACTATTTGATATATGATTTTTGTGAAAGTCATAACAGAATTATATGTTCGAACCAAGTTTATTAAATCAACACTAATATATCATAGTAACCTAGAAAATTAGTGGAATTCATAAAAAGTCTTAAATTACATTTATTTTGGTATTTATATTATCAATTATGTCAATATTTCATTAATAAGATAATTACTGCATCATTTTTGTGTCATAAATAAATTATATTATTTGATGTCTAAAAATTACAAATAAAATACCATCATGTAGGAAATCTTTTTATCTTTCTAATGAATATTTATAGTCGAATTGATCTTATGTATAACCCCATATTAAAAATGATTTACTTATTAAACTTTGATTTTATCTATTTTAACCCTTCTTTAAATAAATTAATAATAAATGTCCTAATCTAATCCAAGTGGGCCTAAATGGTCATATTTTATTCCTAAGTTTGTTTTTGGTCGAATTACACTTTTCCAATAGAATTAGGACATGTGTTAGGGTAATATTAATATCATATTTACCCTTAGTTACCTTATTTACTATTAACCGTGGTAAAAAAAGTAAAAAGTTACTATTCACCAAAAAATTATTTTCATCTCATTGAACCACATTTTAGTCCTTGATATTAACCGTGTCTCTCGGATTTTCGAAATTCCATTCACAGAAGCGGTAAAATTATGTTTTATGCAAAATTCAGTTTTTAACCTACCACTTAGTAGTTTCACTATTCATCAAAAATTGATGTTTTTCAAAAGAATGCCAAAATTTCATCCCAAGCTATATTTCATATTCCGAATTCAAAAATGAAGTCTATTTTACCAAATTCATAAAATAAAAGTTGCATTAATTAATTTTATAATTAAATCCCGCTGTTAAAACAAATAGCGTGTTTTTAAGAAACAATATCTATCAAAAGATTGACACTTGTTTATGTCTAGTTTAAATGTGAAACTACATCCAATGACCAACATTGTATTAAATTGTAAAAATATATTCTAAATATACTTTAAAACCACTCAAATTAATGATTTATCACTATTAATTATTTCGATTAAAAAAGTTGTTTTTAATTATAATTTAGTAATTTTCACTATTCATCAGAATATGAAAGTTATCCGAAAAGTACCAAAATTTCACCTTAGGCTAAATTTGATACTCCGAATCCAAAAATAAAGTTCATTTTGAAAAATAAGATTTACTGGATTTCAAAAAGTGGTTATTACTATTCATAACGGCTAGTTTTAATAAAATTTTTATAGCATATCGTTGTTTAGTGAAACTCGGTATTGCGTACTACACACGCTATCGAGGAAGGTCGCGATTGCGTGTAATGCAAGTCAAGTCAAGGATGTGTGTTGTGCAAGCTCCTTTTGGTGTAGCGTACAACACAAGACATTAATAAAATTAAAAAGAAGATTTTTTTATAAAATCTTGGGTTGTTACATTCTACCCCCCTTAAAATGAATTTCGCCCTCGAAATTCGTCGGGGTTATAAATGGTTTACTATTTGAAAGTTTCTTTAATAGAAACCCACATCGTAAAAGGGAATACCAAAACTTGGCTTTAAAAACTAAAGTATGAAATGTAACGATTACCCAAATAAACTAATCACTAGGTTTCCACATAGGTGAAAATATGGATATGGAAGAGAAATCTAACCATCATGTTCTGATGGAGAGTGGTAGAGAACATGGCTATGGAAAATCCAGTAATCACAAATCCATAAATTTGTGACGATCTAAGGTACCATCTGATTCATCAGGTATAAGATCACTAGGACAACATTTTTGGTTTTCAAGATCATTTCCCTAAAGTTTAAAATTTGAATTAGAATAAATACTTACTTTATTTTGATACAATATCACTGTTGTTCGTGCCTTGAACAAGTTCCACTTCATCTCTTAAATAAATGAAGTTGAATTTGTTATTCGTGAAGTGTTAGCAGATCATGTGATAGAATGACGGGTCATTCCATCTGTCTCAAACAAAAGGTAAGCAAAAGTTATTAAATATACATAAGTCATTCTATACTGAGATTAATCATATATAGTTCCTAAAATGGACTTATACTTCATATATCATACTGCTTAATATAATAAAACTAGTTTCTACTAAACAGGGACTTCCTGTAGGCCAGTGGTAGGCGATAAAGGCCAGTCGCACTTTGGTTGTGGGTTCGATTCCTACAGCCTTGTCTGAAGCGATGGGCTGTCGCCCGTCCTGTAGGTTTTACCTTTTTCTAAAACTACGTTACTATAACATCCCATCAATAATATCGAAAATCTTCTACCCTTAAACAATACTAACTTATGTCCAACATAATCCAGTCTAATCTTTAGGCTTATACATAATACTGCAGTCCACTCTCATAATATAGTGACATCGATTACCAGATATTTAATACTGTCGTTGATCCCCACATATCATAAGATATGTCTTGTTGGTCACATTCAAAATCCTTAATCGTGTATTCTCTTGAATACCTTAGTGAAAACATGAGTGCAGTTAAAAGTTACTAAAATCCTCAAAATTCAATATACTCAAACCATGATATCACTTAGTCCTTATATCAATCATGAGCTCATGAATACTATTAAACATTTCATTTTCTCGTCTTCATTATGCGCATATCATCTTATTTCCAAAAAATATCTCAATCACTTTGAATACCACATCCATAAATATTGCAATACTCAATGATACAACATTATTTTGGAATCCCATTACATAAACACTTAATCATTCCACCACATCGTTGTCATATTCAACATTGCCAATAGTGATCGCATGTGATTTTCCTTTGTCCTTTGCCTTCAGTGGTTGCTCATGTTGATCATCACTAACCCTTGGATTAGGGCAATTATTAGCATAATGCCCCATTTCCTTGCACTTGAAGCATTGAAGTGTTGGCGGTGCGTTCTCTGCAGTGTTTGCATTATTCACATCATTAGAAACCCTTTTTCCATTACTTCGACACTCAGCTGCTCGATGACCTTCTTTTCCACACATAAAACATTTTCTAGTCCCTTTTAGACAATCTCCACCATGCTTCTTTCCACACTTTGTGCATAAGGAAACATTCATCTTCTTTTCACCATTATTCTGAGATTTCTCCTTGAACTCCATCTTTCGTTTCTTGTCAAAACCATGAGATGGATATGTAACACCAACTTCCATTTCTACCTTGATAGCACAACGCACAATTTCTTCATAGCTACTGAAGTCTCTTATAGCTAATGCCCTTCGAAGACTTGGTTTTAAGCCACAGAAAAATCGATCAACTTTACTTTCAGGTTGGATGATAATTCCAGAAGCATACCTTGCAAGTCTTGTAAAATTTTCTTCATAGGTACCAACAGATTCATCGTCCCTTTGCTTCAGTTCAAGAAATTCTTTCTCCATCTTTGTTCGAAGAATACTAGGGAAGTACTTACTGAAAAACAAGTTCTTGAACTCGTCCCATTCCATGGACTCAATTTCATCTCTTGGCCTCGTATTCTTGATAAGATTCCACCATTGATCAGCTTCACCTTCCAAACGATATACTGCTAAGATGACTTTATCATGTTCAGAACATTGAAGAACTGAAAATATCTTTTCAGTAGTACTGATCCATTGTTCAGCAACTAATGGATCAGTAGACCCACTGAAAGAAGGTGGACGCTGCCTCATGAAGGATTCAACAGAATGTTGCTCCTTCCTTTGCTCGTTTGGAAGTCCTGCATGATTCATAGCTTGAGAAAGTTGTGTGAGCATGGCTACAAGATTTTGCATTCCAGCTCCTATATCGTTTGGTTGCTCAGGGGAACAATCATTGCATTGCCCATCACATTCCGTATTAACACGGTTCCTTCGGGTTCCAGCCATCGTCTAAAACCCCAAAAGAATAGTGTGAGAGGCAAAAATCATGCTAGGGAAAACAACATAATAAAGGGTTAGTACCCTCAATATCTAACATCTTAGGTTAAATTCGAAGATCGTTAGCGCAATTCTAGGACTATAACCTATACGTATACTTAACCTTAGAGACATCCCTAGACATACCTTAGAAATATCTCTAGGGATCTCACTAAAGTTCTCGCATCCTAGTTTCCAAAGGTTGACTAAACCTTTCCTTTGATACCAACTGTAGAGACCCGTATCCTGACGTACATGGACATTACATTACATTTGCGGAATACTTAGTACATAACAAAAACACACACACAAGGATCGTAATAGTTTAGTGTCTTTGGAAACTCGGAATAAAATCTTCTAATCGTGGGGAAAGATCTTCAACATCTCCCATAAAGATCTTTTTTTTTACCTAAAACCTTTCTTTATATCCTGGGGAAAAGAAAACATAAAATGGTGATCTCAAATGCTCAGTAAGGGTAAACAAAAGAAAAATCGATTACATCATATTCATAAGAACATAACTTTTGGAAATCTTAACCTGCAAAAGAGAGCATAATTTCATAACATGGGATAAATCATAGTAGTGAAATGAAATCCCAAAAAGCATAACTTAAAACATGAAACTTTGTGGCATACACACATAATCATAGAAAATCATTTCTTGTTAGTCAAGACTCATTGCCAAGACTATCTTAGTGGACAAAGTCCCTTTCTGAATCGAGTAATCCTCGTTTCAGTCCTGTTTCACTGAACCGATATAACCTACCATTCCAGCCATGCCTATCTCATGAGATATGAAATCTTTACCCAATGCATTGGAGGGAGATATAGGTCCCACCCATCTCTTAATGAATCCTTTCTTATGTGTGCCACAAAATCATAAATCATACATCATTGCATAACACATATAACAAAAATGGGATTCTTGAAACATCATGACATCATAAATCAATTCATATAAGATAAAGGAATTCATAAACATAATTCCATCACAACATAGTCAAACCAATGTAAAAATATGGATAGAAACAGAACCCTTTATTATCTTAGATGGAAAATAATTTTGATAAAACACTTGAATTGAATTCTTGAGGAAAATATCTTTTCTTCTTCAAAAACATTTTTCCTTTCATAACATGTCATACAACTTTAAAATAAAAGAAGTTGATTAAAAATAAACTTGAAAACTTGTAAAGGAAGCTTCTTTGAAGTAATGTTTTGAAAATCCATTCATGCCGTATAAGTTAAAAAAAAACATTCTTCGTACTTTTGTCGGAAAAGTCAAAAAGTACCTCGTACGGAAAAACGACAAAAGATTCCTTTCATATTCTTTACTAAAAACTCACCTAAGGGTAAAATTGGATTTAAACTATTTCAAGTGGATTGAAACAATATTACATATTGACGGAACATGGATGTGGATGATAAAATACACCCCAGTAAATACTTACGAATAAACAATCTCGGATAAAAATGAGATTGTGATATTTCCCTTACCTTAGGTCCGACTTGCTTTGTAAGTGTCCGAACCTCCTGTATAATGATTTAAATCATGTTATTGACTTATTACAGAATCATATTCATTGTTATGATATCATATATGGTTCACTTATGACATTATATTACCCGTTCTTTTGTAAATTCCATGTTAAAGAAGCGTTTTGGGTAAAATCGTTTCATTTATCGTAGGTGTTTTGACTTGTTGCTCTTGACATCATTATTACTTATATCATGATTTACTTACTTCCAGAATATAAAATATGATTTATATATCATATATATTCAGTATATATATATATATAATAGGTAGATAAATAAAATGAAAAACACCGTTCATGGAGACGGTAGTCCGTACGTACGCATGAACGCTGTTTTCCTTTCCTTATTTTCTTGAAATGGAAGTAAGTAGATGACATACATATGTATATATATACATAAATCCAGTAGCTTTATAATTTCATATATTTCATTATTATTTCTTATATATACATTATAATCATTCTTAAATGGTTAACATGGAGAATGAATCTCATCGCGTCGTGGAGACGGTATTCCGTACGTACGCACGAGCGATGATATCATTTCTATAAATATTGAATTGAATTGGAGTGTATTATACAATATATCAGAATCAATATGATTTTGTAATAACTATGTATAGTTATTCTTTACACCATTATACCCATCCATGTAAGGTGGTGGTGGAAAATAGATTACACCACGGCGTGGAGACGGTATTCCGTACGTACGCACGCGCGGTGATTTCTTTTTCCGTAGGATGGATAGATGGTGAAATAGGGTTGTTTCATACTTATAATAACATATCAGTATATGAGTGATACTTATGTTATTACTTCATAATGAAACAACCTAAGAAGAAGAAGTGGAAGAAGAAATAAAGATGAAAGAATTGGTAACGGTAATTACCTCTTCTTTGAAGTGCCTCTTTGAGACCTCCTCTTAGGGCACTAAAATTGGTCTTTGAGGAAGACCAGAACCTCTAGGATGTTGCTAGGGAAGTGTAGAGGATAAATTGGCAGGGGTTGGCCGAGCTTGAGTGCTCAAATTGGTGTGAGGAGGAGGGGGAGGAGGTGTCCTTTTATAGGGGAGGAGAGGGGCACCTTAGGAATATCTCAAAATATTATTTTATATTAAAGTAAAAATCGGTTTATAATGGTTCCAAAGGGTCTTATTTCGAAGATAAAGTGGGGATGGGTCGAAATCCTATCAACCAATAGGATTTAGACAAGTTTAGGGTATTATTTTAACCTTATCAATTAGATTTAACTCTAAGATAAATAATTTAACTTTTACCGTGTCTTTTTGTTTTCTTTCCCTATATGGTTAATAAACTTACTATAACATGCCAAACGAACCCCAAATTGTATATTATTAATACATATATCCTTATCTAAGTCATGTGGCCGAACCTTATATTTTTAGGAATAAAATAACAATTAATAATATAATATTTGATTTAAAAACTATTTTGTGTCAATTTTGACACTATTTGATATATGATTTTTGTGAAAGTCATAACAGAATTATATGTTCGAACCAAGTTGATTAAATCAACACTAATATATCATAGTAACCTAGAAAATTAGTGGAATTCATAAAAAGTCTTAAATTACATTTATTTTGGTATTTATATTATCAATTATGTAAATATTTCATTAATAAGATAATTACTGCATCATTTTTGTGTCATAAATAAATTATATTATTTGATGTCTAAAAATTACAACTAAAATACCATCATGTAGGAAATCTTTTTAGCTTTCTAATGAATATTTATAGTCGAATTTATCTTATGTATAACCCCATATTAAAAATGATTTACTTATTAAACTTTGATTTTAACTATTTTAACCCTTCTTTAAATAAATTAATAATAAATGTCCTAATCTAATCCAAGTGGGCCTAAATGGTCATATTTTATTCCTATGTTTGTTTTTGGTCGAATTAAACTTGTCCAATAGAATTAGGACATGTGTTAGGGTAATATTAATATCATATTTACCCTTAGTTACCTTATTTACTATTAACCGTGGTAAAAAAAGTAAAAAGTTACTATTCACCAAAAAATTATTTTCATCTCATTGAACCACATTTTAGTCCTTGATATTAACCGTGTCTCTCGGATTTTCGAAATTCCATTCACAGTAGCGGTAAAATTAAGTTTTATGCAAAATTCAGTTTTTAACCTACCACTTAGTAGTTTCACTATTCATCAAAAATTGATGTTTTTCAAAAGAATGCCAAAATTTCATCCCAAGATATATTTCATATTCCGAATTTAAAAATGAAGTCTATTTTACCAAATTCATAAAATAAAAGTTGCATTAATTAATTTTATAATTAAATCCCGCTGTTAAAACAAATAGCGTGTTTTTAAGAAACAATATCTATCAAAAGATTGACACTTGTTTATGTCTAGTTTAAATTTGAAACTACATCCAATGACCAACATTGTATTAAATTGTAAAAATATATTCTAAATATACTTTAAAACCACTCAAATTAATGATTTATCACTATTAATTATTTCGATTAAAAAAGTTGTTTTTAATTATAATTTAGTAATTTTCACTATTCATCAGAATATGAAAGTTATCCGAAAAGTACCAAAATTTCACCTTAGGCTAAATTTGATACTCCGAATCCAAAAATAAAGTTCATTTTGAAAAATAAGATTTACTGGATTTCAAAAAGTGGTTATTACTATTCATAACGGCTAATTTTAATAATATTTTTATAGCATATCGTTGTTTAATGAAACTCGGTATTGCGTACTACACACGCTATCGAGGAAGGTCGCGATTGCGTGTAATGCAAGTCAAGTCAAGGATGTGTGTTGTGCAAGCTCCTTTTGGTGTAGCGTACAACACAAGACATTAATAAAATTAAAAAGAATATTTTTTTATAAAATCTTGGGTTGTTACACACCCTGGGAGAACCAATATGCATAGAGATTTGAAAGAAAGTTTTTTGTGGGACAACATGAAGAGGGAGATTGTTGATTTTGTGTCAAGATATCTAGTTTATAAACATTTGAAAGCTAGAAGGAAACAACCTAGAAGAGTCATGCAACCTCTTCCCATACCTGAGTAGAAATGGGATAATATTTCGATGGACTTTGTCATGGGACTACCAAAGACTCCCAGAAGTAACGATGCAATATGGGACATTATTTATCGTCTAACCAAGTTAGAACATTTTATTTCTATAAGAGTAGATTTACCACTTCAATGTCTATAAAGAATATATATTAATGAATTTGAAAGACTTCATTGAGTACCTGTACCAATTGTTTCAGATTGTGATCCCCATTTTACATCAAGATAATAGAACTATATTCAAAAATCCCTGGATACTGAACTTCAATTGAGCACTGCCTACAACCCTCAAAATGATGGACACTCAGAATGGACTATCGAAACCTTATGTGACTTGTTGATATCATGCTCAAATTACATTCAAGGTATGTGGGATCAATATTTACCTCCGGTAGAATATTCCTATAACAATAGCATCCATTCAAGTATTTAGATGGCACAATATGAAGCGTTAGATGGAAATAGATGTCACACATCAACCTGTTGGGATTATATTAGTGAAATAAAACTTATAGGCCCAAAATTTGTGGAGGAAACGATGGATAAGGTGATGGTTATCCAAACCCACATCAAAGCGGATCAATGTTGGAAAAAGAGATATGTTGATAACCGAAGGAAGGATTTGTAATTTCAGGTAGGAGATCATGTTTTCTTGAAGGTATCACCATGGAAGGGAGTTATATGATTCAATAATAAGGGTAAATTAAGTCTTAAGTACATCATTCCATTCAAAATTCTAGAACGAATTGGGGTTCTATATTACTTTTAGGCAATGCTGCCGAATATCTCCAAAGATGAGGATGTGTTCCATGTATCGTTGTTGAGAAAATTCATGCCTGACCCAACACATGTGCTTACCTATGTGGAATTAGAACTTGACCTGATCTGTCTTATTGCAAAGAGCCTGTCAATATTCTTGATACAAGAGAACAGGTGTTGATAAACTAGATGACTCATTCGGTAATGTTCTATGGAGAAACCATAAAAAAGAAGAGGAAATGTGGGCACCAAAGGAACATATGATGAAGAACCAACAAAATCTTTTTATACGGTAATATTCTTGAAATTTTATGGATGAAATTATTTGAAGGAGGTGAGTATGTAACACTCCAAGCTTCCATGTTAGGTTTCCAATTAAATAATACAATAGCGTGTGTTGTACACAACTTTGAGTTCAAATACACGACAACCAATCAAAATTGAAGTTATGAATAGTAATACCCACTTTTTGAGATTTCAAAAAATTTATCTTTCAAAATATACTTCATTTTTGGATTCTGAATATCTAAATTTTCTTAAGTTGAATATTTGGTATTTTTCTGAAAACTTCCAATTTTTGATGAATAGCGAAAAACACTGCGTTATTGTTTAAAACCGAATTTTTATTTAAATAATTATTTATTTTATTTAAATTTATTTTCAGTAAAAATAGATACATAATACCTATATAAGTTTAATTTAATTCATTAAAGTCATTTTATAAAAATTTTAGATATATAAAAAATTTATCGAACTTTTTACCATCGCTTACCCACATACTAGGAGAATTTTCCAAATTCACATTAAACATAATTTTACCACTTATGTGAATGGATTATTAAAAATCAAAGACACATGGTAGAAATCAGTAACTAAAATTTGGTTTAATGAGATGAAAATATTTTTTGGTGAATAGTAACTTTTGACTTTGATTTACCACGGATAAAAGTAAATAGGGTAATAAAAGGTAAAAATGATATTATTATTACCCTAAAACATGTCCTAATTATATTGGATAAGTATAATTCTTCCAAAAACAACTTTAGAATTAAAATATGATCCTTAGGTCCACATTGATTTGATTAGGTCTTTATTATTATTTAATTCAAAAAAGAGTAAAAAGTGTTAAATTCAATGTTTAATAACTAAACCATTTTTAATATAGGGTTATACATAAGATAAATTAGACTATAAGTATTAATTAGAAATATAAAAATATTTCCTACATAATGGTATTATATTTACAATTTTAGACATAAAATAATTTAATTTATTTGTGACACAATTATGAGGCAGTAATTACCTTATTAGTGGAATATAAAAATAATTGATATTATAAATACACAAATAAATGTAAATTGATAATTTATATAAATTAGAATAATTTTCTAGGTTAATATGACATGTTACAGTTGATTAAATGAGTTTTATGAGAAGTAATAATGCTGTTATGAATTTAGCAAAAAAAAATACCCAATACTGTCAAAACTAACATAAAAGAGTTTTTAAAACAAATATTATTTTATTAATTGATATAATATTAATAAAAAAATTAAGGTTAGGAAAAAATAATTGGATAAAGTTATATATATTAATAATGATCCAGTTGGGGTTCTCTTGAATGTTTATAGTATGTTTATTAACCATATAATATAAAAATACAAAGAGACATGGTAAATGTCACACTATTTAACTACGAGTAAAATCTAAATGATAAGGTTAAAATTTTGACCTAAACATGTCTAAAACATATTGGTTGCGAGGATCTTGACCCATCTCCACCTTATCCTAGAAATAAATTATTTTGGAGCAATTAGAAATCGAAAAAGGGTTTATTATAAAATAAAATTTCAATGTTTTCTTAAGGTGCCCCTCACCCCTTCTATAAAAGGAAACATCCCATTCTCTCAAATTCACACCTTCAAATTCATTTGTCTCGGCCATCCCCATCCCAAATATCTTCTACACTCTAATAACATCATCTTAGATGCATTATTTTAGTTAGAAAGCTAACCTATGGATCCCTTTTCATATAATCAAATGGAAGAACCCGAAGAATAGGTAAATATTTAATCACTTCATTCAAGTTTTTTCTTCATCCACTTCTTATTTCTTTTTTTCCTTCCTTTCTAAAATAATATATCTAGTAACTTCTATATACTGTAAAGTTATTATAAATATGGTAAAACCATATTCATTATTCTATTCATCCTTTCAATAACATATCACTAGACGTGCGTACGTACGGATTACCATCTCCACATCGTGGTGCAGTTGTTCTTCAATACATTATTATTTTTATGTGTATAATAATAATGTATAATCTATGTAAATAAAAAATTTAACATGATAATTATTCTTTATATTTGATACAACATTCAATTATATACTATTTTAATATCAAAAGAATTATATTTTAGCGCGTGTATATGTACAGATTACCGTCTCTACGAACGCGATGAGATTCATTCCCATCGTATCCATTCCAGAATAATTTTCAGTTGATGAATAAAAATAATTATTAAAGACATGATATTATTATTAATATAAATAAGCCACATCCTATCAATAAAAACATTACTTTCATAACAAATCTTATCAAGTAAAACAAATCAGTTAACACCTGAAACGACGATAATATTAACATATTATTAAGAAAGCAATATTAAAACATCATATATGATATCATATTTATGTATATGGCTTGTGTATAATTTAATAACAATTATTTTACCATTATATAGGTGGTCAACCTACCCTATACCAAGTAAAAGTACACGGTAAGGGTTAATTCTAAAATCTCTTTATTATCAGAGGTTGTTTTTACTTAAGTATCTTCTAAGAACTCTTTATCGTCCACATCCATGTTTCTGAGAAATGTATTTCAAATTTTTTTACAATTTACTGGAAAATGATTTAAAGTCATTTATACCCTTATTTGAACTTATATGTATTGAAAGGAATCTTTCAGTCGTTTTCCAAACTGGGTACCTAATGACCTTTTTGACAAAATTAAGGTAATTATGTATTTTTTTATCTTATACAGTGGGTGAAGTTATTCTCCGCCATTATAATATCATCAAAGCTTCCCTTAGAAGAATACAATAATATTTTTAAAATAATTTTTTCTTTTATAATTATGTAACATTAAATTATTTCAAAAAATGAATGAGATATTTCTCTCAAATAGTTTTTCTTTCATCTATGTCAACATCCGTTTATTGATTTTATACTTGTTTGAAGACGATTCATTCTGATACAAATCACCCATATTTTATTGAAGGTTTTGTGATATGTTTGACTTTGGATGTTCTATTTTTATAACATTCATGTTTTATGGTTAAATTATAGACATTTATTTTGCTAGTTTTAATACAAATTTTTATGTTATATTTTATCCTTTTCATATGAGGAATGTATTGGACATATTTATTGACGGGTGGAGCCCGCTATAGCACCACAATGCATCGGTAGGTCTCAAGAGACAACTAGATGTAAAATTGGACAAGGCCTTTCCCAATTTGATATATGGTTTTGGCCAAGGCCTTAACCATTTTTATAAATCTTGGTCGAGTCCTTAACAAAAATTTTCAGAATGTCCGGCAATATACATTTCCTCACTATGAAAATAATATTGATGGTTCATGTGGTCATTCGACTAGTAGAATACCCATGATTATGTTTATTATGGAATTATTTACTCAGCTCATATTCCTGCCATTAAAGTTTTCATGTTTATTATTGTTAAAGGGAATTGTTTTCAATTATGCACCATACATAATATTTATGTTTTCATCCTCTGTATTGCTTACCCATACTGAGCATTTGAGCTCACCCGTTTATTAGGTTTCATTTTCCCATGATATGAATAAGTTAGTGATGTGTTACTTGCAGGCATAATCTAGGTGTCTTGGATGTTTCTAATGGAATAAATTAGTGTTGTATTTATTTTCATGATGAAAAGTTGAAATTATGTATGAATATCATTTACGATACTACTAAATTGATCGGTCTTTCGGGACATGATTTCCTTGCGATCATTCTAATGTTATGTAATAATGCACCAACTCTTGGTAACTAGTGTCGGGGCATTATAAGGGATGTAACCTAAGGCCTAATTTCCATTCTACATATTCTCAATCCAATAAGGAGGAGAACGATGTTACAAATTGTATCATTCATGGCAAGTCCAAATTCATTTTAAGGAAATGGTATCATTTGTTCTTGGATATAAAAATTCTTTCTTGTGTAGTCCTTTGGTTGGATTGTTAGAAAGGGGTAGGATTGTACATGAGTGTTTTAGAGAAACTTATAGGAGTTTTAATATAATTATCATGGGTTTATTCAATTAGAATATAGTGAAATTAATTTATAAAAATGAATTCCCCCTGGGAGTTTATATTCATTTAGAGTAATGTTTTATAATTTTGGGAAAAAATTTTGATTTTTTAAAAAGTGTTGTAATTGTGTTCAAATGTGAGATTTTGAAAAGGCATGGTAGTGGTATTTTGAAAATGGTTTAATTTTCAAAAGTGGGTTTGATGATAAAAAAATTGTTAATGTGGAAAAGAGATGAAATTTCGGAAATCCTTGTCGAGATAGTTGTGATATGGTAAATTTGAAATTGTGAATCTTTCAGTTTCTAGAGACTGATAATTATGGAATTTAGTTTTGGATATAGAAAATGGAACCTGGTAGGAATCATAGAATACAAAAGTAAGATGATTAAAAGAATTTGGTTTCACTTGAAACACATCTAAACCAAAAGCAAGTTCAAGGTTTTGTCTAGGATTTTTAAGTAGTGGATAGATGGAACAGAAGGGATGATCCATGGAAATTTGATTATTCCATTCAGTTTTTGAAGCAAAATATAATCATATTTTAGGGTGATATGGATCGAAAGAAGGCAAAGGTGTGGCCAAATAGGATGAATCGAATCTTTAATTTTCTTCTCACACCAATAGAATTGATGGTCATGTTTGTGATGTATAATCTAGAAGATCATGCACACAAGTCGTGGGATTCAGCTATTCGGGCTAAATTAGATTGAGGAATTTCATGGTAGGACATTGAATAATTGAATAGAAAAAAAATTCTATCATCATAAAATTAGGATTGTAAGAATGATATAATTTTTAATCTTGAGGTATGAGAACCTCTCAGTGATAGAGTATTCAAATAAATTTATGAATTTAGTCTTCTTTTCACCTGGAATTATTTCTTGTACAACCTTGAATCCACACAATTTTTAATCCGGGCAGAGGTATGAGGTTAACTCAAATATTTCCAAGATTTTTATAAATTATTATATATATAGATATTTATCAGAGTGATGGTGAAATAAAGGGACATATTAGTTATAATTGGTGGAGGAAGTATGTTGATATGTAAAAGAAATAGTGGGAACTATAATGATAGAAATAAGTGGAAGAGGGAAAAATATTTTCAAGGTAGCATTATAACTTAGAACCAGATGGATGGATCAATTAATCTTCCTACAGAACCCTAGATGAAAATTGGATGTTTTTAATAAGGATATTTTTATCACATTAAGTGAGATTGTATAGAACCTTCTAGATCATGCAACAATTGCAAACATATGAGAATATTAAGTGATATTGTCACGGTTCTCCAAGGTCGGGTGTTCACGATACATATCAAGATTCACATATGTCGTATCCCTTGATAGGATGAGGGTATCAGAATACTTTTCATCCCTTGAATTGAGCTACCATAGTGATTATAGGAATATAATGACTTCTTAGGAAGTACAATATCAATAGGACAATAAATAACAAAGTGTAGCTATTATGAAGTTATATGGATCTAAAAAAGTAATTTTATATGATCAATCTAGACCATATATGGTGAGAGGTAAAATTATTTTTAATTCTTCCCTTATGTAATAATTGTTTGATATGGGTGAATCACATTCTTTGGTTGCTTCTCATGATGTTGATTTGCTATATTTTCATGTTGGGACGATTCCTTCTGTTTCCAAACTTCAAAATCATCTTGGCCAAAGAGAATATCAAGAATTTATATATAGATCATGTTATATGACGTTTTATAGGTATAATGTTATATGTATTTCTCCATACTTGAGATGGATTTCTATGACATATACCTGGGTATGGATTAGTTGAAAATTAGTAAATCCCACATTAACTATTATACCTGAAGGGTTAGTTTTATGACTAATGATGCCATCAAGGATATATTTAATGGAGACCAAAAGGTAAAGTAAAGTGAAATGGTTGTATTTGAACCATCATTTGGAATGATCTCATATAGATAGAAGATTTGAATTTGGCATCATTGTATGAGATCGAGAATAACAGTTCTCCAACAACTATTGATATGTTTCATGATTTTTTTCATGAGTATTTCTTAGGGTTTACACCATCAATAGTGGGGGATTTAATGATTGATCAATCAATAAGGACTATTTCTATATCACACCTATATTACCATATGTTATCAAAAGAGTTATGGTATTAGAAGTGCAGTTGTAAGATCTAGAAAAAAGGTACATTAGTCATATTACATCTATGTGGGAAGTGCCTTTTTGTGTGTGTGAAAAAGGTGGATGAAATTCTTGGGTTTTGTGTGGATTATAATAATATTAAACAAGTAATGGTAAAGAATCAGTATCTACTTACATGCATTTATGATCAATTCGATCAATTTAATGGATCTCAATGTTTAACTATAATTGAATTTTCATTGAGGATATCACGAAATGTGTGTTTAAAAAGTGAATATTCTAAAGACAGGTTTTAGATGCTAATATGACCATTATGAGTATGTGGTTATGCCTTTCAGTTTTTTGAATTCACTAGAAGTCTTTATGTAATTGTTGAATTAGTTATTTTAGAGATATCTGGATTCATTATTACTAATGTTTATGGATGATATATTGGTATATTCAAGAACAAGTTCCAACCATGAGAATCACTCATTGATAGTGCTGAGAATTTTTTTGGGATCACTAATTGTATGAAAAATCATAAAGGTGTGTTTCTTTGATACTATATGTACTTTTCCTTCTCCATTAAAAATTTTCAAGAGGTGTTTCTATGGATCCAAAAAATATAGAACATATTATCTCTTGGAAACTACCAATGAATGTATTTGAGATAAAAAGTTTCATTAGATTGGATGGTTATTAAAAAAATTCATGAATTTTAATTACTATATTCACCTATGATATCTTTGAAATGTAATGATATTCTATTTCAATGGAATGATGAATGTTATAAGTCTTTTAAGAGTTAACATTTCACATTACATCAGTATCAATCATGATATTTTCACAATCAGGAAAAGGGTATGTTGTGCATGGTGATTCATTAGGATCTTGGTTAGGATGTGTTCCCATGAAGGGAGACCATGTTGTTTATTATGGCTCATGGATGTTATAGTTTAATGAGAATTAATACTAAACATATTATTTAGGGTTAGATGATGTAGTCTATGATTTGATGACTTTTCATCATTACCTATTTAGTAAGAAATTTATGATGTTTACATATCACAAAATCTAGAAACAAATTTTTTCACAGCGATATTTGAACCTGAGTCAAATAATATGGATGGATTATCTCTAATTTTTTATTTTAAATTTATGTACACACTAGGAAATTGTTTTTGGTGGAAGTTTCATTAATAAAAATGTTGTATGCTCAATTTTGAAAAAGGTTCTTCAAACCAATGAAAAAGGATGTCTGTAATTGTTGATATGCACTTATATTCTGATGATCGAGGTAGTCTAGTAGTTCGATATCAAGTTTTTTTGGTTCCAAATTTGGTTGAAATGGTTAAAGTGGCACAAACACTTGTTTCAGAATGTGTTTATATGAGGTCATACCTCAATAGTGGGGAGAACATTGAGGTTTATAAGTTGGCTAAGAGATCAGATTTATGGTTTTGAGATTGTATGGTCATACATATGAATAGACAGGAATAACTACTTTTTGTTTAGCATCATTTGAGATGGTCTATTAATCCTGGAATATAGAATATGTATTAGTTGATTAATGAAATGTTTCGGTGGGTTGGTATGAAATGTAATGTAGATGAGATTGTTTCAAGATACCTCCCATGTCAGTAGGTTAAGGCAGAGAACCAATGACCATTGAGTATGTTTTACTCTTGAACAATTATTATTTATAAATGGTAGAAGATAACTATGTATTATGTAATACGTTTACCAAGAAAGATTTGGAAACATTATTACATATGGTTGATATTGGATTTACTCACCAAGTCGGAAAATTTCATCCCTATTTGTTAATTTTATATAGCAGAGAAAATGTCTAAAATATATATCTGTATGTGGTAAAGAGGAATGTAGTATTAGTTTTTATTGTATTAGACATATACCTAAAGTTTATGTCTCATTCTATAAATCCATTCTTAAATACCTTTGGTCTGATTTGATAATGAGTAAGGTTTATCATTCTCATAAGGATGGACAATCCGAATGGATGATAAAAAAATTGGAAGACATGATTTGAGCTTGTGTAATGGATTTTTGTGACTCATGGGAGGATCAAGAATCATTACTATTATTTTAATATAATAATATCTATTAATATTTAATATATATGGATATTTATAATGAATTCTATGGATGACCTTGTTGTTATCCACTTTTTGGGTGGAAATAGGTGAGACATAACTGGTTGGGATGATCCTTGTCCAATATATAATAGAAAAAATTCTGAAGATTAGGAAGAGTATGGAGACAAATCAGATTCATCATAATTATAAGTAAATCATAACCAAAAAACATTTTCATTTGAGGTGAGTGATCATGTGTTCTTTAAGAATCTCTCCAAGGCATGGGAATCATCATTTTGGGAATCTAGAAAAGTTATATCTATAATAAATAAGCCATTTGTCATATAAAAATGGGGTTGTGAGGTGGAATAATGGTTGTAATTTCTACCATGGTTCATTTTAGTGCATAATTTATTTCATGTATCTTAGTTGAAAAAGTATAAGCCTGATCCTGTACATATTATTAAATGGGATCATGTTGACCTAAAACTGGTTGTTTCATTGGTTCATATATTGGTATAGATTTTGGATAGGTAATAGAATGTATTTCATGATAAAAGAATTGGTCTATTGTGGGTTTTATGGAAACATGGTCGGATTCAATATGATACATGAGAATATGTGAGGGAAATTGTTAATAAATAACCTGAAATCTTTCAGCGAAATGGTGGTTCTATACATTCCATGGAGTTAAAGACCAATGTTGTGGAAGACTTTTCACAACTATTTTCATTTTACAAATTATTTATTTGTATACATTTTGTTTTTAATGCGTTTGGGTGATGTTTTGGGGGTTTTGGAAGGCTTTTGGCATGTTTTTATACCTTTTTGAAGGTGCACGGTTTGAGAATGGTTTGTAAAAATCATAAAACTCATATAGAAAAACATAAAAAGTAAATAAGTGGGATCTGGGTGGGTCCAAAGTTAAGAACATGCTTTTTCAAAACCATATGGACACCTTTTATTAACAATTCAATTGAGGACAATGACATTTTTGAGGTCAACTCATGGTTTTCCTAACCATGTTCCCTAACAATGCACATATTAAATTTAGATCCAAAAAACCATGGATATAAATATATTTTTCTTCTTAATGGATCTTTTACCCCAATAATTGACCTTAATTTGAATTCCACTCTTCTTATAAGATGTTGAAACCTTTCCCTTCAATCTAGGATCGATCTGTTCGAAAAGCTTGGTTTGTTGAAGCCTAGATTCCTCGGAAAGCCTTCATTTTTCTTTGTTTTCCTTAGATTATTATTTATACATCTCTTGTAATGATATATTGAATTATTTGGGAATATATCTGGGTTTTCGTATTCCAATATTGATAATATATAACTACTTTGATGTTAGGGAACAAGATCTATATTAGGTTTCTAGAGTTTCAACCAGATTTTCTTGAAGTATTTGTAATGTTCTTTGTTTTCTCCATAATTTACATGATATGCGGCTTTACTCTCAACTAATATATTTAAAAAATTATGGATTAGTTTAAATTTTTTTAATTGATTGAAATTAATTTTGAAATTGTTTTCAAAATCCTGGTAGAAACCCTCTTTAAGGATGGTTTGTTTAATTTAGGAAAATGGTTGTTTTTAAAAGTGATTTGATTCTAAATTTTTAAATTATTTTTAATTGTATTACTTGGTTTTTATTTATATAATTGGTATGATTGAATTTTTTTAAATTAAATGGACGTTTTATTGAAATGGATTGAAATATATGGTTTGACATGGTTTTGGAATACATGGGTTCGTGTGAGTTCATGCGTTCGATGTGACCCTCATCTAGGGGTGTGTACCATTGGGGTAAAATGTATGTAACAATGGATTAAGGGAATATTCCATTGGGGGAAAAGGATATTTTAAACTTAGTTATGACATGGTGGATGGATGAGACACCACTCATATAGAACATTCACTGAAGCATACATTTGTGGGTATGTGTGGGTGTGAATCCTGTAATGGGTATGGAAAAAAGGAATTTAAAATGGTTTAAATTATTGTTTTCATGATTTCCTTGGAAAATATTTTGGTTTGAAAACTATTTTGGGTTGGAATTTACTAAGATATAATATAAAATAATGAAATTATTTTAAATGTGATTTTATAAATGTGATAACGTTTTCTGTCTTAATTGTGTGAGTAGGGAAGTTATTTGGGGAAAATGTATTGAGTTTTTTTTACAAGACCCCTACTTAGGAATTTTGGTGAATATGTAGAAATTTTTTATCAAGAAATGGGTAACAGAAAAGTATCTCATATATTTAGTTATTAATCATGATACTTTATGCATTGATTATGGAGTTGGAGCTTGGATATGCTGGGAGTGGCTGCATAAGTGTCTTTGGAGTCTTTAAGCATTGTTTATTTTTCCTTCTTATTGGTATTTTGATATTGTTATTGGTTTCCACTTAGTATTCTAATATAGTTTTTTTGTTTATTATATATATAATTGTACTACATTTTTATCATGGATCAAATTTTATTTGTGGTTTATGGTGATGTTGGTAGTGGTTGTTTTATTATCAAAGGGAAACTCAACAACCAATTTCTATAAAGCCCTTGAAATTTTTTTCCCAAGCATTGGAATATTGGGGATATATCCTATGTACTATTATAAATTATTCCTCTTCTAAATCCAATGATAAGGGGTTGTATGTTATAAGAATAAACTATGTTAAAATCATGGAGACGGTACAATATATGTGGATATGAGAAATGATTTCATTTTAAAAAAAACATGATGGAAATAATGAAAGTATTATTTTATAATTTCATAATTATTATTACATCATTAATTTTTTTTATATTAAAAAATATAGTAGAATATAATAGTAAAGTGTTTTGGTGATGAAAAAAAAATCCCATCTATTTATAGAGGTGTTAACCCACATGTATGAATGAGTGACATTATCATTTTTAAATGAATTGAAACATAACAAAATAGATGATATCATATAATCATATAATAATAATAAATAAATCAATATCTTATATATACATTAAATCCATCATTATAACCATTTGTGATAGGTGGTCGTCAAAATAGAATTATATAAGTTCACAAGGTGTTAGTCTACTGTACAAAAAAATATTAATTTCATTTATGATTCGATGGATGTAAAAAATGGATATAGGTAATCAAAATTAAAATAATAATATCTTAGTACATATAATATACTAGTGCTATTATTTTTCCATGATATAATATGATTTTAATGAGGTATACATGAAAATAAAATAAAAATATTTTGGTAAAATGTATACAACATATTCAGACAACCTCATTTTTTACACCTAATTTCTACTAAGGTTAGTATTAAGAACAAAATATTACCTCTTGAACATGGTGAGGGATGTTAATAATGGAGTTGGGTAGTGTTTAGCTGAGTTTGGGTGCTAAAATTATGTGATTTGGAGAGGAGAGTTGAATCCCTTTTATAAGTGAGAGGTGGTCCATTCATTAATATTATTAAAATATTAAATTAATTAAAATTAATTTCCATTTCAAATGGACTATAATTGATATAACATGATAGAAGAATGAATGTGAGTCACAATACTATAATAAAATAAAACTTTGAGGACTTTTTTAAACCATTGATATTTTATGATATTTTTTCTTGAATAAAGATAATTTCTTTGATAGCCTATATTACATGCAACATCAAGTTTAGCTGGCGTTACACACAAATGAAACATGACATAATATTAAAATATTATTATAAAATATTTTAGTTTCCACCTATCCATTAAAATAATGGGTATGAATATTATTAACTAAATAAGGAATAATATGGTTTATAGATGTATATATAATAAATAGTTTAGTTACAAATTAATTATGAATGAAAGTTAGAACCATTTGAAAATAAAGGAAATATTTTTCAGTAAAAATAATTTTACGCACAAAAGGAATTTCACCTCAATAAAATAGAAAAATAAATTTTATTGATAAATTTTATTGAAATTTTAAAATTATATATTCAATGAAAATTTTAATAATCATCTTATGTGATATATAGATAAGTGATAAGAATAAATCCAATTTGATTCTTAAAAACAGTATTTTTCTAAAAAGTAGTATTATCTCCCATAGCACGCTTATTTTTTAATTAGCTTATTTTTTATATTTTTATAAAACATATTTGAGAAAACAAAATTTATATTTTAAATCATAATTTCAAACATATCTTATGTTGATTATTTGAATTTTTTTAAGAGGATAATTTTTTCAATGAAAAGTGATAAATATTCGTTTTCATTAAGAAATTTTACATATTTTAAAGAATTTAAAAAATTAAAAAATGTTTCATGATGTTGTTAAAAGTTTATATATTAAAATTATATATTAATTAAAAAAATGTAGGTAATATTATTCAATTTAATTTAAAATTTTGATATTAAAACATTTTACGGTTTTCAAGGGTTTCTCTTTGGAAAATCAATTTTCATCATGTTTGGGGGTTTAATTTTAAAATGTATTTTTCCAATTTTTTAAATGGAATTAAAAAAATTGAATAAATATTTTTAGTTAGAATAATTTATATTATCTAATAATTTCAACTTAATTTTTACCTTTATGAACAGTAATAGTAGTAAAAATTAATTACCTCAGATGAGGTGAAAATGGGTTTACTAGGGGGATAAACCAAAAATATAATTGGTAAAATGACGTATAAAAATATCCAACAACATTTTTAGGGCCATATATTTACCTTATATCATCTAATACCTATAATTGGATATTTAGGATCCTCTTTGCATGTGAAAAACGTGATTAAATGTTTTATTTTAAAAAATTACATGTGTGTCATTCACATCACTTATAAAAGGCCACCCAACCTCCTATCCTATCCACACCACAAAAACAATTTGGGTAAAACAAAACATACCAAAATTTATTCTTTAAATGACTACCCACATAATGGATTCATTGGTGATATAAAAAATAAAAAACCTTAAGGATTTAATTTAAACTTAAAGAGGTTTTTCGTAGAATATGTAATTTTTTAACAATACATTTTTATGTTACTGATTCTTATAAATAAAAAAAATATTTTACAATTATTCAAAAATATAATACTATTATATTATATATAATTATATATAATTATATTAATTTAATAACCTCTATCAATATCCTCTTCCATCAAATAGGATATGAAATCATTATTCGCTTCTGTGATGGACTATCGTCATGCGAACCAATGTTATCAATTTTGAATCACTACCTAAAATGAATTGATATAAAGAAGTATTTAATTATAATATTTGATATTTATGATATTATTATATCAATATAATTATAATAATACACAAAAATTATTACGTTTAGACCCTTTGGGAAAATAATAGTGTCGTTCGTGTGCACGACAGACTACCGCCTCACAACCCGATGTAATATGTTTTTCATTTTATGATTTACTTTGATAGTAATATTAATAAATTAAATATATATATATATTATTTTTTTAACATAATAAAAATTATTTAATTATGATATCACATATACATTCTTTTATTCCATTCTGTGGGGGACACGATAATGTCATTTGTGTGTACGGCGGACTACCGTCTTGCGAAGTGATGTGATTCATTTTTCACTAACGCATTGCATGGAAGTTAATAAGGATAAAATGAATATATATGTCCAATTATGAGATATAAATTATTATTTAATGGTAATAAATTATATACCCTTCTTTATGTTAATTCATTGAGGAAATGGAAACGATGATCACATGTACGTACAACCCACCGTCTCCATGAACAGTGTATTTCAATTTCAATCTATAACACTTTTGGATTACTATAAACACAAATATAATGAATATATATGATATTTATTTAATTTTTAAAATTATTTTGAGGGCGTAACCATGGTTAATGTAAGATTACTGCAAATACCAAATGAAAACATACATGAATAAAAAATTAGTTATTACCTAAACCATAAATTCAACATGAAATTATTAACAAATAGGTAATAAAAGTCATAAGTAAATCATATATGGTATGATACATAATATAATAGTTCTATAATACATGTATAATAAACTTATATTTATATATATGAGTTTATAATTTTTACAAAGTTAGTCAAAGCTTATGGTAAGGGATTACCATCTCACATTTATTTTTCCTGAGTCACATGCCAAATAAGCATGTGTTTAATTTATATTGAGTATATACTTGCTTGAATATATTTACTGATGATTATACTAAAATTTACTTTTATTTAAAAATATATTTTAGTAACTCTCTTTATTTGGGATTGTGTTTTAAATGTTACTAAAGTGTAAATTGATTTTTGTCTCAATTTTTCATTATTGGGATATATGTTATGTTACACACATATCTTCTTTTATGAGGTGTATATACAACCCCATTAATTTTTATTATCATGAAAACATTTATTCACATTATATTACTTGTTAAATTTAATTTTATTAGTTCATGGGGCTTATGATTCAATGTTACCTAAGTGGTAAGAGTTTTATGTTAAAATCTCATCGTTTATCGGTATTGTTATTGATTATGCCTCAAAAAATGAAATATTATGATCCATATCTCAATAAACATCGGAATTATTATCTAATAAGGTTATTTATTAATAATACATGTTTTTACAATATTTTTATCTCTTTCTTTTCTAAATTTTAAAAAATAATGTGTTTAAACTAAACTAAAATTATATTTATCTTCAATCACAAACTCTCTTTTCCCAATTTCCATGATTTTGAAAACAAAATTCAATAATTTTTTAATATTACTATGGGTTTATTTTAAGTCATTTTTATCGTTTTTTTACAATTTGAAAAATTATTTAAAAATATTTTTCATTTCATTTTCAAAATAATACCCCAATATCATTTAATGAAAATTTGAATGGAATATTAAATTAAATTTTTATGAATTTTTCCATCTTCTTGAATACTCAATGTTTTAATGATTTATTTATAATTTTACTGTCTATTTTCAGGTAAAATTATTTCTATAATGTTTTATTAATTTGTAGTTTTAAAAATTGATTTTCAAAGAAAATATATTTTCTTCATGGAATGTTTTAAATGATTTTAAGGATTCATTTATTTGTTTTCATGGTTATTTTAAATGGAAAGAATTTTAAAAATGTTTTCTGATTTGAAAACTATTTTTCAAATCTAGAAAGTTATTTTCCACAAGAGATGTTTTAACTTTTTTTGAACCTTACATTCTATGTTTCCAAGGATATTTTCAAGGAAAATGTTTTTGAAAATGTTTTTGTTTTTGGCATGTGTTATTCAAATTAAAATGGCTATTTTCCTCAATAAATGTACTCAGTGATATTTCAAATAATGTTTCCATCTAAGATGACATCCTTTGATGTTACTCATTTTTTACTATATATATGATCCATGGATATAATTCACATTCTCTCTCTGAATGGTTTATGATTATGATTATAAGATTTTTACGTAACTTGTTTCTCTTAAATGTGTTATAACATGATAAAAGTATTATTAAGACTTCTTATTTTTCATGGGCTATGATTTAATATAATAGGGAATTGATTATAAAAACTGTTTCTTTTTTACTGGTTGTGCCATTATGAAATGTTTTTGAACCCCATTTCTTTTAATGATTTCAGATATAATAAATATTTTATGATATTTTAGCACAAGTATATATGATTTTAATTTTATAAAATGTGGGACCTATATATACCTCCAATTCATTTGATATATATAAATATATCATGAGATAAATAAGACTGGAATGGAGGGTTAACATGATTTAATAATGGAATTTTTCGACAATGAAAATATTTGGAATAAAACATGACTACTAATTTGGTTTTGGGAGAAAACTCTTTACACTATGATTGTTTTGGAAATAATCCTTGAATACTATAGAAATTATTTTCTATGCTTATTTTTATGCCATAATTCTTTGTGATATGACAATTTTAATCTCTCATGGTTCATGTTTATTGATTCCTTTGGGAATTATGTCTTATGAAATAGAAATATTTATTCTATAAATCAAGTTTATGTTCTATGATGTGTATGGTATGTTTTTTGAATGTTATTTTCAGGTTATCATACCCTTATTATCATGATAATTTTACATTTCGTTTATTTACCCTTACTAGGAAACTGATCTCACCCTTTCTTATATTTCTCTTCCCAAAGTTATGATGAATGTTATTATGTATGATATGTTTATGAACGGTGATAGTTATGAAGAATATAGTGGGATATAATGTGGATTACTTATGAACCGGTTTTTTACATGTCCATGTTTCCAAAGGCACTAAACCTAAAAATTTATGGCATAAATCATTATGTTATGTAATGAATGTTTATCCATTGATATATAATATTTCTATATAAGATTATTGTGACTTTGTAGTTGTTATTAGATAAAGGTTTAGTTAATCTTCGAAAACTATGAATTGAAAACATTAGTGATATCTATGGGGATATTTTTAAGGATATGTATAATAATATGTGAAAGTATGTTCTTAAGTATGATTCAATGTATAGGAAGATGACCTGGAGTTTTGTTAAAGGATGGAGTGAGTGATTTCTATGAAATTTCATCCCTTTCATAATACTAAAAGTGTATGTGTCTCTAGTGCATTGTTTCTTAGGGGTAATAATTCTAAAAACAATTTAATGAGAGGGATTCGATCATCAAATGGTTCATAAAAATGGTCATTACAGTTCACCATGATTGAAACTCCCAGGGGATATGTTTTGGAAATTCAGAAAATGCTTTATAAACCATCATTGAGTATTTGAATAATGACAACAAATGATTTAGTATTAGACTAATGTGTCAAAGATTAAAAAAGGGTTCATTATTTAGATATTATATATATCTCTCTCTCTAAATATATATTTAGATCAATGTGGGGAAATGATATATATATATATATATTTCCTAAAAACCTTGTTAATTTAGGGTTGTTTTTTATGAAATGTCACAAAATTAGAGATATTTTCAGGAAAAATCACTAAATTATTGACATTTTTTGGAAACATTATTAAATTAGATACATTTTTAGAAAATGTTTTATAAATTAGTGATGTTTTCAATAGAAATTTCTAAATAACGTCATTAAATTATAGTTTCTTTGTAGTTGTTAAACATTCGATTTAGATTATATACAATATAAACTGCTACCCTATAAAGTCTTACTACTTGTCTTATGAATATCTAGGATAGTTGGTTAAGGGAGAAATATTCTATAATGGTGATAAAATGCATTGACACTGTAATATGAATGATTAAAACCCAAATAGAATTATGAACCTTATATGATTTGGGGAGTCCCATAACAGTATCTATGAAATGTTTTCCCATATATACATTGGTATGGGTAATTGTTGTAACATACCCTTTTTATTTTTTTCATTCAAACTTAACTTTCAAGCATACCAAGCATCAAAACGTGTAATCCATGATTTTCTCTTTTATGTTATCCAACTAGAGTTTTTTAGATCATTATAATTTTTTGGGATTTATGAATGAATAGATAAAGATTATATATGAGTATCATACAAGAATAACTTCTTATGTTCCAGTTTTTATGGGAAACATATCTAGGTTCCAAACCTAATAAAAACTTCTTTGCCAAGGATGAACTATAGAATACTCACTACCTTTTTGTGTTGCACATAATTTTTCTAGGATTCCATGATATTTACATGTATGGATTGTTGAAATATATTTTATAAAATATAGGATTTAAATATTTCCCTTATGATTTCAATATACATCCATTATAAATCCAACAGTATTGAATCTTTTTCAATATTCATCACAGATAATATATAATTATTATTCCTTATTAGGGAATTAGCCATCATGTTTTCCATCCTAGGGTGGTAATGTTTTAAGAATACATAATCCTTCATTAGTTATAACCATATCCTTTGGTACATGTTCATATTTTTTTTGTGAATATATACTTTAGGCTCTTATGGTTATTATATATATCTTACTTCTCACTATAAAGATGATGCCACCAAATTCTCAATGCAGAGGCTACTAATTCCTGAACCAAATCATAAGTTGTGTAGTTCTACCCACAATTCGTTAATTGTCACGATGCACAATAAATTACCTTCTTATTCAATATAATAATACATCACTATATATCAAAAAACATTCTCCACTATTGGGTAGTGAAAGCACCTGCACAATGACCAATCTCTTCTTAATGTACCTAAATATTTCATCACTTTTCGTTGTCCAGAGGAACTTCTCTCCCATCTATGTTAACATGTTCAGTGGATTAGATAATTATGAGGTGTTTCTCTAAAAATCTTAGTAGTATCCAATTAAATGAAGAAAAATTGAGATCTCTGTCACAGGGATTAGTCTCATACATTTTTCAAATACATCTATCATTTATGTGTCCACATATATACCTTCACTGGTGATGACACATCCTATAAAGGATACACATTGCAAAAATTTCTTCAGGACATGTGTTATAGTTTGAAATGATTATTTACGAATGGTTTCCAATGGATTAGTTTATGGGACAAGAAACACAAAATGGTTCTGTATCGAAAGGTCCCTACTTTCCATAGGCAATCACTCATTATGGATTTTAACCCACAGTTCTTAAGAACTCACATTGGCCGAGAGGATGGGAGGTTGGGCTCATCGCACCCTTTTGAGGGGAATTATTACCTACTACGTGACACTCTTATATATTTAAGATATGTTAATGAGTCCTTAAAGAGGATACCCTTATAACAGGGTCCACAAAAGATATATTAAATCATGGAGATTTAGGGGGGATTATTCAAGGTATACTCTAAATGAGGATTCTATGATTAATGGAATTAGGGTTGGATCCCTGAGGAGTATGTCTAGTGAGATTGGTCCCTAGGAGAAGGATTCCTACGTATCCCAGTTATGGTGGGAATCATAGTTCTTATAGTTCATTCCTTCAGGAGGATTGTGTGGATGTTGTGATCATTAAAAACATCTAAGACCATGTAAGTCATGATCAGTGTGAGAAACAAGGGAATGTGAAATATTAAAAAAACCACACACTTTCTCCTATGATGATGGAAGAGGATGGGCCTAAGGAAGAAGATATCATGGCTATGAAATTTCCCATTGTTCTCTTTACATTTGGTGAGGTTCCATGTAAAGAAATGGATAAAGGTTAAGGGTGTATAGAGGAGTGAGAATGCATCATCCAACATGAATTTATTCTGTCTTACACTAGGATGTATGCCCTAAAATAGGTCTTGAAGTGATTTTAGAGACTTTTCATTTGTCCAAGATGAAATATAATGTGTGTTTCTCACACTCCCTGCTAGGGAACAAAATCTCCGGGTCTTATAGATGAGAAGATTCATACATGGTCTGAACCCTAGTCTTATAGAACTAGGAACGAAACAACATTGTCTCTAGGGTAAGGGTCTATGTGACCATAAATATACAAATATACAGACACCTAAAATATCCTTATCCTCTGGTAGGACAAGTTTCAGAAACCTCTGACCACAAATATCCAATTCCAAATGGCAGACAAACTAATATGCCTTTCCAAAAGGACTAATAAATCAAGAGGTCTTGGTGGAGGTTTCAACTTAGTCCCTATCGTACAAGGGATACAAAGAAGGATAATCCATTCCATGAGTGTCTTAAAAGAGGGAATAAAGGATATATCATGTAGGTCTTGAGTGTAGGTTGTCTGCGTAGGTATTCCACATAGGTATTCCATGTAGGAATTCTATAAAAGACCTAGGAGGAATTGAAAAACACTTAACACAGGGAGGATAAGTGTGTGAATGCATGGCATGCATTGGGTAATGGACTACTGGGACAACAACACTTGGGTGATATTTTAACTTAAGAACCATGGGTGCACCTTGATGTCCTTGTAAGAATCTTGAGTTAATATTCACTTAAGTTAATGAGCTTGTGTAGGTGAATTATTCTTATGGAAGGAGGGTCATCAAAAAATTAACATTTATTTTTGACCATAAAGGGAATTTGATCTTTCTTATACCTTTTAATTATCTATTATCTCATGTTTTAAAGAGATACCTGGGAATCTTTGGGGGACCTGGGTGAAGGAGATGTGAAATGAGAGCTCTAGGAGTTCTTCTAACATTTCAGTTGATCAAATGAGGATCCCAAGGGTCCTAATTATAGGTCAATCAGGAACATGGTTGAAGAAATTTTTTGGAATAGGTCATGGGCATGGGTCATGGGCATATGTCATTAACATAGCTCTTCCACATTAGGGTAAAAAAATAACACTTCTGTGTTAGTCCCCAATTTAGCTCTTTGACGTAGGTGGGATGTGCCATCCAGGAAACAATGGCAGGACCTACGTCGGCTGCTTGATGCATAGGTGGTATGTGTAGGTGTACCACATAAAGGGATAGTCGAACCACCATGGTAAACACACTAATACATATCATGGGTGTTTCACCCATGTACCTCTACTCTAGATTTGTGCCAAACAATGATCCTGACCCATATGGACAAAACCATCACTATTGTCACTAAACCCCATAAAAAATGGAGAGTCACACCAAAAAGGTTTTTAGCCCTGTAGAATGCTTTTTTGTGTCTAGGAATGTGGAAATCCAATCTACTACTTCCTCTATAAAGACTTATTTTACTCAAACATAAAATTGGTTTTCTAAGTGAGGTTCACATCTTTATATCCATGGAAAAGTGCGTGCAACACATTTCTTGCTATAAAAAAATCCCCCCGTGGAATTAGATACATTCAAAATAAAAAGAATCTAGTTCTAAGGTAACTTCAGGGCACATTGATGCATTCCAACATGATATGTTCGGATTTAGATCTACGTAATTTTTTAAGGATACTCTAATTTTTTTCATAACAAAAGGGGCATAGTGATCATAGTTTGATAGTTTCTTGGGTCATATGGAAAAAATAACAAAATTTTTGTATTTTTTATATTTTTTTGCTCCATATTGCATAAAACATACAATGTGTAGGTATAGTAAGCTGAGACTTGAATTTTATCCAGTGTGTCCTTTGCGGGGTTTCAACCTGGCGAGTGCAATGTATATTTTAATGGTATGTTTAATGTCATGAATGTCATAATATTAAAGATAATGTTTTAAGTCGAATTTCTTTTACCATGAATTTTGAAATTAGAACCCAAATAAGGCTTGATGGATAATAATTTTCCGATATCTTTTATTTTAGATAATTATAAGGGGAATCTTGAGTCATAATTTTTATAGTCAACAAATATAAAATTAAAAATACATGAATAAATGAGGTCTCTTCCAAGAACAAAGTTACTGATATTTAACAAACCCGTTATGGGGGTTGTATTATATAGGCCTAAGTAGAGAATATACTGCATAGAAAAACAGTGGAATATTTTGGATGACAGGCCCATTATGTATGCGAATTTTATATAAGGCCAAATGGGGTGTGTATTAAATAGTCAGGTAAAGGATGTCTCAAGAATTTTTACATTCTATTATTGATATAAATTAGGTAATGGTTTTGAGGTCTCAATACCAAAATTGGTGGATTCACCTGGGAAAGGTGTATGAAAATTAAGGGGTCCATATGTACTGATATATTCCTTTAATGGGGAACCATTCCTACACAAATTCATTGTATGAAATTTGGTATATTTGTCTGAAAGGGGCTTTTTGATATTATGTTGTGCAGTTTCTAGTCATGCAACATGGAAAGTTTGTTGTGTAGTTTCAAGATGTGAAGTAAAGACATTATGTTGTGTAGTTTCTAGTCATGCAGTAAGGACATTTTTCTATATAGTTTCAAGTCATGTAGTAAGGAAATTTTTTTGTGCAGTTTCATGTCTCTCAAAAATGACATTACACAATGTAGTTTCATGTCGTGTAGAAAAGACATTATTTTCTGTCATTTCATGTCATGATGCAGGGACATTATGCAATTTAGTTTCAAGTAATGTAGTAAATAAATTATACAGTGTAGTTTCATGTTGTGAAACAAGAACATTAGGGGATTTTATTTAAGGTCATTGGTTTTGACTGAGGATTTTATGATTTTCCAATTCTTGGTAATTTTTCAAGAAATGTGATACCATATTCAGGTATGGATAGGTATAATTATAATCCATGATTTGGGGATTTATGAATCTTAAGAATGAAATGGGAAAATGGATAATGTAATTTAGAGAAGGTCTATTCCAAGAACAACTTACTACAATTTGATGAACCTGTTATGGGGGGCTATATTCTGTAGGGACAATTTGGGAAAGTTCTTCATATCCAAAAAATTGAATCCTTTGGATTACAGGTTCGTTATGTAGGAAAATTTTATTCAAGGACAACTGTATCAAGTACTGCATAGTTAGGTAATGGATCTCTCAATAATTCTAAAATTATATATTAAAAAATCCAATGAATGATTATGGAGATTTGTAATTCCTTAAACATAGAGTTCGGTTTTATGGATAAAAGTACCTTAATATAAAAGGGATATTTCTATTCATGATTTCCAATGAATTGGGAGAATAGGATCTCAATTAAGGTCTAAACGAAATGTAGGAAATATGGTGCCTATTGTTTTAGGTCATATGACTAAGACCCTAATATTATGGAAACAATGGAGGATATTTGTTCAAATGGCCCAAGGTCATTCAAAAATAATTTGAACATATGGAGAGTTAAAATATAGAACATGGTCTTGGAGACTTTTAGGTTTAGAGAAAGGATTTTAATAAACTTCACAAAGGATGTCCTCTTTAAATTGAAGGTTCATGAAATCAATCATTAACGATTTAAGGGATAAAAGAGGATTCTACTAAGAACCAAGTTACCACTATTTGAAAACCCTATTATTGTGGTTGTAATATGTAGGGCCAACTAGGGTATGTAATGCATATCCAAATAGTGGCATCCTTTGGATAATAGGCCCGTTATGTAGGAAAATTTTATTCAAGGAAAAATGGGGTACGTGCTGCATAGTCAAGAAAAATATCTCTTAGGTATCAGATGTACTTTCAGTGGATACAGAAGAAATATTATGAAGATATAAAATTACTCAATATTATGACTATTAAATGCGAAACAAGAAATGTCCAACTCACAAGGGAAGTATTAGGAAAAATATTGGTCATGAGTTTAGAGTTCCTTACATAGATCTGATTCATATGTATAAAAGGTACATCTCTTGTTTCCTTGATGGGTTCTCTAAGAAGAGGGCACAAAATAAAAGATCATGTATATATGTTGATCGGATGTAGAAGATGGGGTTTTATATAACCTCTTCTTGAGAATAGGATATGAGGCTTTTTTTCACTGTGTATCTCAAATGGGATGGGAATCAATCCATACATAGTTCTCTAAATACCCATCATTTTAACTTCACGTGGGAAGAACTATGAATTACCCGATGTGAAGGGAATGGGTGGATCCATGCAGTTTTTTTCATGCGATAAAGACATTAACTATGCATTTTAATTTCGTGTAGTATGGAATCATGAGTCTAAACATGAAATGTCAAAAAACAATGTAACTGAACCAGTGAATAGGGTCCAAGAGTCACTACGTATCATGTTGGAGCAAGAATCAAGCATCACACAGTTATAAAAGATGCGAGTTCATGTTTAAAGTGAGAACACGTATTGGAATTTCTTAGATAGATTTGATTCGTACACAAGAGAGTATAGTTTTTTTAATGTGAAATAACTGGGACCATGTTTGAAAATCTAGATGTCACTTCATATCACACAAGGGTGAGAATCAAGCCACCCACAATTAGTTAATGAGGGTCAATGCAGTTTGTCATCATGCAGTGAGGATTTATAGTGTTCCTTTTAGGGTCTTACAAAAAGGATCATTGGTTAACCCAATAAGAATTGAGACACCTAATTTATGAAGAGAATCTTTTTACCCAATTCCTAAGCCCATGTGATATGTGATCAATGTGAGATACAAGGAACATGAACTGTTTCTTATGCAACACAGTGGTAACACAAGTGAAGGATAATGGTTTGACGATTAAATGGTGGTTGTTCCAAAGGTATAAGACATAGGTGTTACCACGTATCGTGATAGAGTAAGAATCAATCCACACGTAGTTATTGAATTTGTTCCTCGTATCAATCATGTTTTGACTTGGGGATGAGATAATTTTTACAATTTCTAGCCTAATGGTTGAGTTTAAAGTAGGAAGTCTAGGCACCATCATGTATCTCATTATAATAATAATCAACTCACAAGTCCTAAAGGAGATCCCTTCATAGATATCACGCATGTGTGGGGAAAATGAATGGGGGTTTCTCTTCCAAAAAAACGCTTCGACCCAGGTATTGAGATTCAGGAATCACTATGTATCTCATTTAAATGATAATTAAGCCACACATAGTTATTGGAGATGAGTCCTCACACTAACTAAATTTTTGAGGTGATGAAGGGGGATTTTTTATGACATAATTGGGCCTCATATTGGGTATTTTTACATCTCTACATTTCTCATTATAATGAGAATCAATCCATACATAGTTCTTTATATGAAATTTATCATCATGTGGCAAGTATGTGAGTGACCTGATCTGACAAACTTTTTTGGATAGACCAGAGGATTAGACCTAGGCATCACTATGTTTCTTCAAAGGAGAAAAAATCATACTCGACACAGTTCATGACAGGTTACTTGTGTAGATCTGATTCATACAAAAGAAGTAATGGGAATTAATGATTAATCACAACTGGAACTAGGATTAGAGATCTAAGAGTTACTACATATCTTGTTGAGGCAATAATCATTACACACTTAGTTATTGAAGGTTCTCACTGTGTAGGTTTGATTCATATGCATTGGGGTGATGGAAAAATTTTAACATTACAGTTAGATCTAAGATAAGAGATTTTGGTGTCAATACGTATCTTGTTGAGGTAAGAATCAATTCATATGTAGTTATTGAAGGAAATTCCCCAAACCAATTGAATTTTTATTTGAGAAATGAGGGCACAAATACTTTCCATAATAATGGTCAAATCCAAAATACAAGATAACCTGAGAATAAATCCATATTTTCTAGAAGGGTTCCTCATATAGAATTTACTCATATAAAAGGAAAGGGTAATTTTGTTTATGGTTGTGTCTAGGTCCAAGATAATATATCTGGGTGTCACTAAGTTTCTCATTAGATTGATAATCAAGCCACACATTGTCCTTGAAAAGTGGTATCTCTATAGATATTATTCAAACATCGAGAGAAATGGGGTAATTGTTCCACTAGGTAGTTTCAATGATGTGTGTAATGCTAAATCATTAAAGATACTCATATTTTAAGGGAAAAAATGTAAATTTGTGATATCTTGGGAGATTTATTAACTTCAAATGAAGGATATATTATCCATATAGTTTAGTGTTGTGTGGTGAGAAAAATGGTGTTTTCAGTTTCAAGTTATGCAACTAAGACCTATTACAATGAAGTTTAACATAACGTGACAATGATGAATATGCTAATCTTTTTAACTTCATACAACACAAATGTATATCATACTATACCGTTTAATGTCATGAAACTAGGATATTGTTTGGTACACTGTTTATCTTCATGAAAATGAGACGTACACATTGTGATTACCTAAATTATTTCTTCTAGAAAATTACATCAGTTGGATTTTATGTGATTTACCTATCCGTTGAGATTAAGGAATAAGTTTAATTAGAGTAGACATTATTTATAGAGTAATGTCTTTCCTACTTTGGATTATGTTTTTGAGGTTTCTTTATTAGTATCATTAGAGTCCTAAAGACCAATTCCAATTATCCTTGGTGAAATGAATGAAGGATAAAATTATTATTGAAATATCAAGCTATTCCATCATGATAGACTTCCAAGTGATGAATGACATGTAATCTCTTTTCATCCAATCGCTCCAGATCATCTAGTAATTTTTAGACTACTCATATGAAGATATATGTCCAAAAACAATAACTTGGTGTGAATGATATTGAACTTCCATGGGAAAGACTGATTTTTCTCAGTATACTAATGAGTACATGGTTGACCACGTGGCAGTACATGTAGTAGTCTGGTAAGCACATAGGGCATGTCAGATTTTACCAGGCCAATAATTTTTATTTTTTCCACCATTTTCTATAGTATGTTGGATAAACATTTTTTGAAAGCCTCTATCTATCAATTTTCCACTGCATGATTCTATAATTAATGGTTGGATTTGATATTTTTCTCATCATATAACTTCCCAACATCAACATAGCAGAAATAGAAGACGTTATCTATCAATATGGTATTAGGGAAACAAAATCCGGTAATGGTATTAGCTTTTAAAAATAAAAAAAAACTTTTAGCCCTGAATTTTTTAAGAGGTCGGGAGTAAACCCATATAAAGAAGAAATTGATAGCAGTAAGTATGTACTTGAACTACTTGGTCATAGCTAGAGGAGAAGGGGATATTACATCAATTCCCCATATCAAAAATGGCTAGGAGTACTTAGTTGTATGTAGAATCTCTGGAGGTTGATGATTGAATTTGAGAAGCACTGGAAGGGATGACATTTCTCAGGGAAATCTATGAAATCCTTCTTCATTTAAGGGAATATATATCCAATACGTTATATTTTTTCCATAATGTATGTGGCAATACTGGTGGACACCATATAATCTTACATGTACTTCTTTGATGACAACTGTAGTTTCTTCCTCATCAACGCATCTGAGGATAATTTCATTGAAGCCCCGTCTATAAAATACATTATATTTATTTGGGAATCATAAATAGTGAAATCAACTACTCATATCTAGAATATTTCTTTTCTATCTCTACTTGGTTGAAGTACAATGTCATGGAGATATTCCATGATGGGTATCATCAAACCCCTGGTAGGAATAAATGGTTCGAGAATGACAATGATTTCATGGATTTACTCTATCCTTATTTGAACAAAAGTTGAAAATACATGACAATGAGCAATATTTATTATTTTTTCATGCTATTTTAGATCTCCTAGGGTGATATCTTAATTTTCCAATGCATCAACTGGAGCATTTTGTTACTGCGGGACATAAGACAATGTAGGTTTTGAGGGTAATTCTGCTATTAACCCTCGAATATAATCACACATGGAATTATATGTTTTTTTCAGATAGATCAATCTCCATTAATCTGTTTGATTACCAATTCAAAATCACCCTTCACCTCCAAGTGATCCACTAATACATGGAGTGCTAATTCCAAACCTCCAATGAGAGCTTGATATTCTACCTCATTGTTGGTACCACCTTCTTATAATAAGATGGAGTATGGAAACCCTACTTTTTCTAGGGAGATAAGTATATTTCATAACCCAACATTACAATGTTTGGGATCATCTATTCACTTCCATGTTGGACATCTAGAATAATCGTCAAAATACATATCCCATGTTTTGGGGCCATCCTGAATAGAGAAGATTTCTTCATTAGGTAGCTCAATATTCAATGATGTTTCTTCTACATATGGGTGTTAAGTAAGGAAGTCTTCCAAGGATTGGAATTTAATTTCTTTCTGAGGAACAAACTTTATATCGAACTGCTACATAATAACTACCCACCATTCTAGACGTCCTATCAACATAGGAAGAACGGCGATAAATTTGAGAGGGTTGTTGCAAGAGGCCAAGTGGACCTCGTGATTCTACACATAGTGCCTCATCTTCTGAACTACAAATATTAATTTAAGGAATATCTAATAAATAGATTAATATCAAGTATCCATGTCAATCATGGTTTGACTGAGATAATAAAGGTTTTCTTCATTCCCATCATCATTATTTTGTATAAATAAGGCACCAAATGATCACTCCAATGATATAACATAAAGGATTAGTGGTTTTCCATCAAATAGTTTCATAAATACCGGTGGATTGAAGAGTTATTTCTTGAGGGTATCAAATTCCACATAGAAATCATATATCCATTGATATGTGACACCCTTCTTCACCAATTTAGTGATGGGGAAGAACATGATTTCCCGATTTTCTATGAAGCACCAGATATAAGCCAAGTGTCCTTGATGTCCTCTAAGCTCTTTTAGGTTTTGAGGAG
The DNA here is from genome assembly GCA_963277665.1 of Viscum album. Lineage (NCBI taxonomy): Eukaryota > Viridiplantae > Streptophyta > Magnoliopsida > Santalales > Viscaceae > Viscum > Viscum album. Next base: position 1,802,670,723 of record OY728145.1, on the reverse strand, counting down.
GTGACATGATAGGAATGGAATTAGTTTTCTTAGTATTTAATTCGATGCCACAGTGGCGTACAACAAAACCAAGAAATTTTCCCAAGCTTACCTTGAAATCACATTTCAAGGTGTTCATAATTAGATTATGTTGTCGAAGCATGCTAAATATGGTCTCTATGTCAGTAATGTGATCAAAAAATTATTTGGATATAACCATGAGATCATCAAAAAAGTATTAAATAAATTTTCTAATGAAGGGTTTGAAGATGTGTTGCATTACATATTGATTTGTCGCACCACCATTATTTATGGAACATGGCATTACCCGATAGAAAAATACACCTTGAGGGGTTATGAAGGTGATAATTTCATCATATTATATGGCCATACATATTTTGTTATACCTAGAGAATATATCCATAAAGGATAGGTATTCTTAGCCAGTTGTTGCATCAATCAACTGTTCTGTGATTGAAACTGAGAATTTATCTTAGGGGTAGTGCCTGTTTAGATCTCTGAAGTCTATGAAAACTATGATTTTACCATTATTATTTTTCACTGGGAAAATATTTTCTAACCACTTTGGATATTTCACCTCTCATATGATGTAAAAATTGATAAGCTTGTCAACATCAGCCTCAATTTTGGAGGCATGAGTTGGGTGTGTTCTTTTTTCTCCATACTTATATCTTCGATAATATTTTGGAATTCCTAAATAATGGGTGGCCATCATGGGGTCAAGACCTAGAATTTATATACAATTATAGGCAATCACATCCTGATGTTTCTTTAAAAAGAAGTATACACCTATTTCTTTTCCTGATTCACGGACACACTAATCAGAGTGGGGCGTCAGACTTCCTCTATACATAGATTAATTTCTTTGAGTTCATTTATAGTGGTAGAGATTCTAAACTCAAATGTTGGAGGAGAATCCCTGATGTAATATTATTCCTTCACCTCTTATTTATATGTTTATTCTTCTACATCTTATTGAAGGGTAAGTGATGAAGAAAAAATTTCAAAGCTAGGGAAGAAGACAACATTTGGACATACCAATGTGGTGGAAACCATCTCTGGACCAACTGATGGCAAAGGGTCTTTTTGAAGCAAAGAAGTTAATATAATGTGATGAGAGTCATTATACCAATATTTTTTCATGAGTGTACAAAATTATTCTTGTCTAGTTGATGAAGTTGGTACTTTTTAATGTTAAGTGGAAGGAATGAAGACATAACTTTTTAATCTTTCATCACTACTTAGTGTATCAATTATTTCTCATGGGCTGTTAGGATCAATTTCTGCAACTGAAATTATTGAATCCATTGAACGAGTGATTGGATTTGTGCCAAAACATTAGATTTGGTCAATGGGAATCACATAATATGTACTAAGATAATTAAATATATTATCTTGGATATTTTCTAGACCATTTGGACCACTGATTTTAGTAGAATTATTCTCTATGGATAGTTTTTCACTCCGTGTAATAGAAATCTGCATCAATGTACTGAGATTCATAAGTTTTGAACAGGGACTTATCAAAGTGAAATTTTCCAATTTGAACATTGAAATGATATTTGTGAAATTGGTGGTGCGATGAAGGAACGATGTCATGCTGATGTAGCCAAGGTATCCCCAATTTTTTTTTTTAATGATGTGTATTTATGAAGAACGATGAACTCTGAATCATATATGAGATACCAAAACTGAGTTTTGAGTCTAATCTCATAGAGAGGTTCTTTCTCATTCTATATGTTACCCTTTAACATTAAATTGGATGGAAATAAGTGGGATTCAGTGAGGCCCATTCAGCAATGTTCCTAAATGGGAATGATTTTGACTCTTAAGAAAATATTAATGAAGACTCATTAGATATCAGTACCATTGATCACACTAGATAGATACACGAGTATTATGTGTTCAAGTACGACAACATACTCATCCTAGTCTTTGAAAGATTTGAATGCATTGAATTCTTCTGATTCATTCTCTATATAGTAAACCTATACGACAATAACCTCAGTTTCAAACTCTTGAGGGCTTTACAATACCTCAATAGGTTCTTCTCAGACATGAGTTTATAGATTCAGAGCATTCAGGACTGATAGCTTGGCCATTACATTGGGAATTTACTTCAACACATCATAAATTTGATCTAGAGGTCATCGTTTTCTAGTATGGATAAACCCTTTCACAGGTACTGTGGAAGCTGATGCTCTTTATTTGGATTTACCATTTATTGGGGTAGAAGCAAGATATACTTCTGATCTTGGAAGATTAGGATTGCTAAGTCTGACCACTCACTGAGAAGGTGGTGGTATAACCTCTAATAAATATTCCAAGATTATCATGTTATGGAATACCATATCATTTGTGGGATAATTACCTTATTTTTTCTGAGCCGGCCGAAGGGCTCTACCAGGGGTTTCTGCTGTATAAAAAGTTTGAGAAGGGGTGTGGTTGGAGTAGTGGCTTCCAGATTACCCAAATCTTCCCCTCTATCCTCTACATTGAATAACTCTTCCCCCAATTCCCCAATAATGTATTGGGAAATCAGATTCATAAATAGAATCATCATTTTCATTGGGATCCATTAAGTGAATAATGTTAACATAATCGAAGTTCAACTCCTTATCTAATAAATATTCGTAATTACATGTCAATTCTTATTGTGACGTTTGGTGGGGCAGGGTCTATGGCTTTAAGATAGTTAGAATGAAATCCTCTATGGTCATGGAAAAATTTGTCTGTAACACAAGCTCAGGTTCTTCTACTTCCACCTTATTCCTTTTTCTTTTCTGCTTTTTTTAGGACTGACCTTCATAGCACTAGGATTTTCCTGTAGATGGATTTTGTATAATGTAATTGGTATGAGACACAATTTTTTGATTCAATTGTGTTTATATAATAGAATGAGTTCGGTTGATTGTTTTCCCGATCATCCAATCATTGAATTTATAGTCATTATACTTTTGATTTCCTACAATTTACCTTCCTCATTTGGATTGGTAGCAGTAACACATGCTACCTAGGATGGTGAATTTTTTTGCTTCACTTTCTTAGAGTCCACCATATTTTTTGGTAGGTCCTTAAAAAAGACTTCGGGATGGCATGCTCCATCATTTTATGGAAGAGGAAATAGTTTGTGAGGCCCTCATCTCTTTTTTGGTTAGGTATGTTTGTCCGTAAAAAACGAATAAGGTTGTTTTCCAAAGTTAAGATTAAGTATCCACAGAGTAGGTAATTTTGTAGATAATAGAACTTGTTTTTAAAATCCTAAAGTTGACACCATCGTTGATCATTTTGATCATCTAGATGAGATGGTCATTTCTACTGATGCTGAAGAGGTAGAGCCCTATGGTATGATGAGGGATTTGAAGTAGGAGCAGTTACAAGGACCTACTTATGTGTGACTATAACGACCTCTACATTTCCTATTTTTCTTCCAAAAGTTAATGGGATTACTTAGGAATTGGATATAGTAACTATTATGTATGTTTCCACCTGTTGATAAATTGAAGCCAGATCCCTAAAAACTCCAGTGTATTTCACATGGATTAATGGTGTATGAAACTTGTTAGGGATATTTTCAACAGAAATAGGTAGAAACTCTTCTTGAGGGAGTGTTATATTCAAGGAGTATATTAATCCATTCAAATGACAAATGAAATCTAAAAATCATTCATTCTCCCTTTGATTGTAGTTTATGAGATCAATGACTATTGTCTTTTGTATCATTAATCTGAACATGAAAATGAAATTTTGATAGAGATATTCCTAACCAATGACTGATCAAGATAGAAAACTTGTGTACCATACAATGGCTATCCCCTACAATGATTTTATGAAGCATCTAAGATTCACTACATCCTGTTGTTTTAGGGTCCCCATCATCGGATCACATTGAGAGATGAAGTGATGCTCTGGATCTCATGATCCATTGAATATTGGAAATATGGGATTCCCAATGTTTATCCGAGTAGGGGTTGGACCCACCAATTCATGATAAACAAAATTTTCTTGTTTAATTTTGCACACTGTCTATCCATAGCTTCCAATCGAGTCTTCAGTGTCTCAATGGTGTTCATGATAATTTTATTAATATTTGTCCAAGTTGAAACCATAATATGTGAGGTCTCTAGAGCCTGAATAGGTGAGATGACCAACAAGGCCACTGGTTGTGGAACTAATAGTTCCTTTTGTGGGTAACCAATAGCAGTAGGCTTGAAAATATGTACTTGACCCTGCTCTGGTTGTACTTGTAATATAGGGAATTCAATATTTTTATCATTAGTTGTATACAACCCTCTCAGTTGAGGTGTTCCTACTATAAGTGCAGAAAGATGATCTTCTTGTCGAGCATATCTGGAAGGAATACTGCCTTATATTTCCTCCACATTGAGTCTTCTAAACTCTTTAAATTACACTTCTTTCTGAGAAAGTCATTCATCAAGAGAAAGGAATTGAACATTTCTGGTGAAAAGTTGAGATGTGGAATGAACTTTACCTTAACCTTTATTATATTCCTTTCAAAGAGGTGGGAGTTTATTATTCGAGGGAATACCAAAATATTAAGACTACCTCTAATTTTGGGTATGCACAAATCATTAATTTTCTTCATCATGGAACAAATTATAAGCAATAACTTCATCATATGAATCCCATGAACAAGATTAATTTTTTATAGGATCTTTAATTATGGAATTGATGACATTCAATGAGGAATAATTCATTTCCAACATTCTGTCATTGTTTTTGTAAGATCACCTTCATCTATATCCTTCATGATACTTCTTTCTCATATTTTTTGTTTCCCCAAAACTATTTAGTAGATATTAACCTGAATGGAATATTCAGATAGTTCAGTCATGTGATAATTTTGCGACTTCTTTCTCTAATTAATAGAAAACTAACTTACACTAAGGATGATATTGTGAATGTGAAAAATTCCCTAGACCTATGGTATTGGGATATTCCTTTTATTTTTTCTCAACCATTTGAGATATGTATTTTAACCCCATGAGTTGGAATACAAAATCCCCTAGCCTTGTGGGATGGGGTGGCTCCTAAACTGTTATGGATGATATCAGCACATCCACCCTTCTGATTTTAGGAATTCTAGTCTGAACGTTGGTTGGGTTTATTATTAAACACTCACTTAAATAACCTACTTAAGAAGAACATTTTTCTATTTTAGACATTTGCATCATTTGATGGGTGACATACTTTAATAGGGATGCATTCTCAACGTTCTCAACCACACGATGAAAATGTATCTCAATAGAATTACCTATTTGGTCCTGACTTTTGTGGAATCTAGTTGAGGAATGTTCTTATTGGGAATCACTTCGGTCATGATTTAAATTTTCTTGTCCTAGTCATCATAGAGAAATAAAATTGCATGAGACCACTATTGGTCGGATTTTCTGGATTTTAAGCACATTTAAATGCAGTTCTCTATGTGCACCACATCCTCTAATATGAACACCTAATGGGATATCTATGATGAGTCTTTATAACCTTATTAATTAATCAAGTCATTCCTTTTGAAAGGATCCTCATTGTTTTTAGATATTTTGATATGAGGAATTTAGGAGAGATGACATGTCAATTTTGGTGCTACAATCCTTTTATTACCTTTACATGATTATAATATTCATCACATAGTAATACATTGTCTTTTAGATGATAGAAATTCTTCCATATGTTGATGTAGATATCATGAATAAAATATTTTCCAACATCTCTAGAATGTTGTATTGAGAGGTATCCAATGTTTAGAAAATGATGGTATTTCACTCCTAACACATTGTGTCCTCATGATCAACATATCCTTTTCATCTTTTTCGAGAGGACTCTCTACCTGATCAGACTGAGTTTCCCATTTTCCTATCGCTTTATCAGAATTAGTAAGAATGGAAGAGAGTTCATCTATTGCATTAGAAGATAACTGGTCCAAGTATGGTTTTGAGAATGACCATCACCTTGGGATTTCTTTCGTTTGAGAAATAATTTTACCCACTAGTGAGAAGAAATTAGACATGACTAGCCTTATATATTCTACTTCTTTAAGAAAAGATTGGTTTCTTCTCACCACATTTCCAGTCAGAGAATTCTATTGGTAATGTGAATCAATACTTTAGAGAAAACATTCATAGTGAATTCTATCTTTAGGAGGACCACCATGGTGGATTATAGCAAGGCATAAATCCTCTTTCTTCATGGTTTTTTTTTCACATGGAGGGTTTCTGTGGATCTTATCCAAATATAGGTTCCCAAGAGTGACTAAATTTTCATGAAGTAAGACTTTATGAGGAAGTGTCTGATGAGGACCATTATTGCTACTACTACTACTCCTATAATTTGGTAATGGGGGGGGGGGTAGTATCTTGAGCTATAATAGATAAATGTTTTAGGGCTTCAAGAAATATTGTATTAAGTAGATCCAAAAAACAAATTGGATCTTGATTTTCCAATTGTGTTTAATAAGAACTTTTTTGGATTCCTTCTTATAAGCAGTTGGAGCCACTTTCTAACAAAAGTGGTTATCATGGGAAGGCTTATGTGAATTATTTGGAGTGGCTAGTATAATAGGTTGATTATCTCCAATTGGAATATGTGTATGTTCATTATCTGGTTTTCCATACGATATCTGGGAATATTCCCCAGAACCCTCTTTGATGAGAATAGAGGTATATATTTGCTCAGAGGTGACATGTTGAAGATCCATATGGTTGTGGTGGAAAATTTCTATTTAAATCCCTCAAGTAATACTGTTTTCATCATGATGATACTTTAGAAATTCACTAGGATATGAGAAAGAATCTGTGTATTCTGTTTCACAATTTCTAATACGTGCTTGGTTATTTTAGCAACCGAAATAGGAATATAGGTCCATTCTGTATCTGGAGTAGGGGTATGTACCTTCTCATATCCTCCCTTTCCAATTAGTGCATACTGACCGTACTCATGTGTTTGGGTAGAGAGTTAATTATTTTTTATGATTGTCATCATAGATTTCTAACTGACTTCTCCAGGTGCCGCCAAATGAGGCAGTTGGTAGACTTGATGAGTGTAGGTAGGTGTATGTTCTTGTTTACGGGTTTCCACTAAATTGGGTTAGAGAGCTTCTTTGAACGCTACCATATGTGTCTGATGGAAGTCTTGATTATTTAATAAAGTGCATGTTCTTTATCATGGTACTCCACCAGATTTGAATGATGGAATTTGTAGGGCATTCCCAGATGAGTTTGATGGACGATAGAATGAAGAAAGTTGAGTAAATGCACCCGCTCACAATTTTCCCCCAAACATGGTTGGTGGGTTTCTATGGAGGGGGAAAAAGTATAACCATTCTTCTTATTAGCTGATCATTTTCCCTTGTGGGCCTTCTTGCATGATGAAGTCTGATGGTCATGGGACAAATAGACAAAGGCAACACACTCATTATGTTGGGGGTTTATTGTTGCATGGTGTTGGTAGTGGCGATTGTTGGAAGGATCCCTTGTTAAGGACACCAGTGTCTCTCGGATGAGGCCATAGGTAGCCACATGGGTGATATCCCAGGAATAGGGGAGGGATTGGTAAATGAATTTTGGGGAGAATATCCCATGATAATTGAAGATGGTGGTTTCTACCGTCTTCATTTGGACCACCAGTCATCACTGGACAAACGATCGAGGGTAATTCTTGATCTAGAGGGTCTGTCAAGAAACCTTCATGTTTGGAATGGTGTAGTTTTTGTGATAATCTCAACACAGTGTGTTAGAGACCTAGAGTTGAAGATAATGAGTAAGCGGTGGTGTTTTATAAGCAGATAAGGATCTCACATGTACAAAAACCATGGCATTAATTGGTAAAAATTAAATGTAATCCATTTGGAATGAAGAGAGTTTTTCGAAGGATGTGCATGTATATATGAAAAATACAAACAATGAAATGCAGTAAATCATCATCTTTTATATGAATACATGCAAGATTTATTACCTTGTCCATACCTCTTTTATCTATTGATAAGGGCCTGATAGATGATTAACACAATCATCTTGGATATAGATTCACCCATGGTTCATAATTTTTTTGTTCCTTTTGCGACATCTATTCTGGTTAGGAATCAGTATATCTGAATGGTTTCCAATGGATTTATTTATTAAACCAAAAACACCCAATGATTCAATATCCAAATGGACCTACTTTCCAAAGTCAGGAATGTTTTACAGAATTTTATCCCATGATACTTAAGAACCCACTTTGGTCAAGAGTATGAGAGGTCGGGCTCCTCACACCCTTTTGACAGGAATTATTAACTACATAGGGACTCTCTTATAGATTTTAGATATGTTAATGAATCCCTATCAATTTACCAATTTAAATATAGGTTCCCCTTGATGTTTTCAATAAATTATTACCATGTGCTAAATTCATTATCATCCATATATATTCGAGGTTCTTCATCAATGGAGACATATGTATGTATTCAAGGTTATCCATCGATTGTTCCCTCTTGTATACTACATAGAGATTATTTATTCATTTTTATGACGATGTTGATTTTTTAGCCACTCAGTGGGGACTTTGGGCTTTATAACCATCTAGGTATATGAATATCACTGTGGAATTTATGGTTATCCAGGGAGATGTATGTTTACTATTTAGTTTATTTTCATGAAGGTAGAAAAGGTTACTCTAGAGTTTATCATCATCTATGGAGACATAAGTTTTTCTGATTATGGAATCAAACCCATTGATGGGATTCCTACGTATCCTTGTGAAAGGAATCATAATGGATGTAGTTTAGTGTTGCTTAATATATAGGACACATCATACCTTTTATGGTTTTTTGATAGGGACCCAACTGTAGAGAATAATGTCATTTTGTAATGACATCTATTTGAATAGTGCTTAGTCAATGTTTAGTGTGGGACATATGTTGAAACAACCCAAGGGAAATGGAAGGGATATGATTTTCCATGTTGAATTTGTGTCATCAAGGAATATGAACTAAAGAGAACATGGTTGATTTGGAATGTTGGGTTTGAACATCAGAGATGCTTCCTACATATCCCAATTGAATGGGATTCAAATCACACATAGTTTGGTATATCTCACTTGGTAGTACAACCCTTTGAGAGAAATAAGTTGAGGATTACTCCTAAAGAGGATTAACTTACAATAGGGTCCACATGAGATGTATTAACTCATTGAGATTTAGGGTTGATTAATTTAGGTGCTAATATTAGTGAGTATGAATGGATTAAGGAAATTAAGGTTACACCCTAAAGAGGATGTACAGTGACCTGGAACCCTAGGTTATGGTTTCTTACGTATCCCAGTTGTGGTGGGAATTAGTGTTCTCATAGTTCATTCCTTCTGGTGGATTTTTTAGTTGTTTTGGTCATTAAAAACCTACAATCCTTCATGACTCAGGCACTGTGTGATTAATAAGATAATGTAAATGTTTCAACAAACAAAACACTTTTTCCTCCACTGATGGAAGAGTACGGGCCTACGATAGAAGATTCCTTGGCTAAGACACGTCCTCTTGTACTCTTCACATTGAAATAGTGTCCAAAGTAAGGAAGAGATGAAGGTGATGGGTGAAGAGAAGAGAGAGACTAAAACCTCATACATGAAAGGGTAGGGGATTACAACAGAGTGGGTTCATTAAAATGGTTCTTGTAGTAGGAAGGATGACTTTTACATTCTCCAAAAGGAAAACGAACTATGATCCTTACCATACCTACAATGGATCAAAGGCTCTTGGTCTTATAGATGAGAAGGGGTGGAAATGGTTGTAACCCTAATCCTCGAGAACTAGGAACTCCACAACATTGTCTCTATGGTAACTGTCTATGTGACTATAGATACCCAAATCTATAGACACCCTGAATATCCTTTCTATATGGTAGGAAATGTGTTGGAAACCTATGATCGTAGATATTTAAATCCAAATGAGAGACACACTAATGTTCCATTCCCAATGATTTGAAAAATTACGATGTCTTGGTAAAGGTTTCCAATTGGTCCCTTTCAAAAAAGGGATCCAAATAAAGAGAATACCAATTATGAGTGGCTTAAAAGTGTGCTTAAAAGATATCATCTGTAGGTCTTGAGCAATGGTGGTCCACAAAGTTATGCTATGTTGGTATGAAACATAGGTCCCAGTAGGAACGGAAAAATGATTAATATAGGGATAATAAGTCTATAAAATCTTGATATTCCATTGGAAATAGACTAATGGGACAATAATACTTGGGTGATATTTCAACTTAAGAAACCCAGGATTCCCCTAATCTACTTGGAATAATCTCGTATATGTCATTTCTTAAGTAAAAGACCATACAACGACGACTTCTTGTTTTGGAAGGAGGTCCCTCAAACTAGTATCTTGTATTTTAGACCATAAAAAGTCTTTAAACTAGATTATACCTTTTAATTATCTATTATATAATGTTTTAGAGTGTTACCTGAGAAACTTTTGGGGACTTGAATGAAGGAGATGCATAATGAGAGATTCAAGAGTTTTACAACATTTTAGTTATTGAAATGGGGATCCCAATGGTTTAATTTATATGTCACAAGGGGACCTAGTTGATAGAAGTTGTCGATGTAGTTCATGGGTGTCGTCCCACAATGTAGCTCATCCACACATGGGTGTAAAAATAACACTACCATGTAGGTCCATGACAAAATTCCATGGTGGAGCTCTTCAGTGTAGGGGGTTACAACTTCTAGGGTACACTAGAAAAACATGTGATGACCTCTTGACGTGTAGGTGGTATGCGTAGGTGTTCCACATAGGTGGGATAGTCAAACCACCTTGGAAAACATACTTCTCTATACCGTGGGGGATGTAACCCCACACCCCTATTCTTTATTAGTGTCAGGCTTCGGTCCCAACCCTTCGGGCTAGTGCCTTCACTACCTTCATTGACCCCCATGAAAAATGGAGAGTCACATTATAAATTTTTTGAGCTCGGTCGATGAATATTTGGTTCGTGGCACATGGAAATCCAATTTTATTTTTCTTCCTCTATAAATACATATTTTACTCAAAATTACCATATTTTGTGTAAGTTGATTTCAAATCTTTATATTTACAAAAACAGTGCATGGAAGACATTTCATGGTGTCAATAATAACCAAAATTCATACACAATGAAGATTGCATATAATTTATACTTTAATAAGGTCCTTATGAAAAATAAAAAAAATCATCATGTTATTAATTTATATTAGAATTTATAATAATTTCATTCATATTCCAAAGGGTGTTCTTATTTCCCTATAGGTCTAATCAAAATATATAAATTATAAAACCTAGAATAGATAAATTAATTAATTAAAACGTAGTATAAAACAGATCAATGTTAAACCCATAGGAATGGTGAAATAATTTTTATTATACTTTTAAAATAAAATTATCATATTTATTTATTTGAAGAATGATGGAAATGAAAAAATGTTGGGTTTGGGAGAAATTCGAAGAAGGTGAGAGCATAGAGAAATAACTTTTTTTTGGATAATTCATATTTTGAAAGTCTATAAGGTATTTGTAATTTCAACTATCATGTTGAATTATATTTTAGAAATTAAATTTATTAATCTATGTGTTGGGGTTAGAGTCAAGACGAGGTTGATCAATTGTTATGGTATCCTCTCTTCAATATGACAATCCCCATTTTTCCATAGTCTCGTAGTTTAGGGAATTGCAACATCATGTTTTTCTTGAAACCATATTTATACTCGATTTCGTTGAATGAAACAATGGTCATGGATCAATTTATGGTAACATGTTTAACAATTTGAATGTTAAATTCAGATCCAAATATTAATGTTCATGAGAAAAATAAAATAAATGGATTGGAAGTGGATAAATAAATTAATGAAATCCGAAAACATGAATAAAAAAATTATTTATATCCAATAAAAACATCCCCCTTGAAATACATAATCCTAGAACAATATAATTTTTACCCCCTAATCCCATTGATGAAGGATTAATTGGTAATGAAAAAAAGAAACCATAATAAAAACTAGCAAGAAAGTTGTAGAGGACCCTACAACAAGACAAATTATTATCATTAATTATGGTCTCCCAAATCCTCTCAACATAAATAATAAATACCTCTATTTATAGAAATCAAAAGGGTTTTTTCACTATTCAATGGCATCACAATGGGTCAAAAAGTGACCTTGAGTGGTATCAAGGTCATAAAATAGTCCATTGTGCCTGTTTTCATCAAATCCCGCTAATTTTGGGTCGTCTAAACAATTTCATGCTGTCTATGTGCTTCACCGCATGTAATGTTTTACCCTTTTGTAATCTTCACTTCATGTATTGTATTTATAGAACATCCTATAATGTTTTCATGACATGTAATGTTTACATTACTTAAATCTTCAATTTCATGAACTAAAAGCCATGTTTTTTTTGCATCACCACTTTTAATCCCTTCGAGTGTTCTATATACATCATTCATTATGGGAATCCTTTTTTCTATTTTAATTTCATGAACTGAAGTTCCATGGAACAAAGTGTTATCTTTTTCACATATTCAAATCCTTTCTATTTTATTTCCAATTATTGGTTTTATCCGGTAACAGAACAAAAAACTATTTAAGTAGTATATATATTGGAAATAATAGTACGTTCATCACATAAATAAATTTAATAAAACAACCAAAAATATATGTAGGAAATACAAGTATCAGTACTCAATAAAGACTATAATTTTTTTAAAGTAATATATAAAGACTCTATTTATAAACACCATAAAGAAATAAGGGGAATATGTTATCCCAAATGAAACCACTTTAAATTAATTGTGTTTTTAAATTGTTTAGAAAGATGTATTGTGTATATCTTACCTCCTCAAACTCAATTTATGATATCCATATCGATGTTCAATATTTTTGAAATATTGAGTTATTTATAGTTGATCAAAAAATCATCAATATGGGGTAGAGGATATCTTGTATTGATTGTGATCATGTTAATTTAACTTTATTCAATGTAGAGGCACATTGATCCATCATTCACATTAAAAAACCACAAGTACACCCCAGGACAATGCACTCATGTGTAAAAATTCCTTATCAAGGTTATTTTATAGTTCATTGATTAATTATTCCCACTAAAAGGGGTTTAATTTATGAGGAATATTTGAGATTGGAATAGAACTATGTATGATCTCAATTAAAAACTCAAACTCATTCTCTAGGGGAATTCCTTGCAGTTCATCCAGAAATACATTAATATACTTTTGTAAAATGGGAATTTCATTAATTTTGACTTCATCCATAATCAGTTGAGAAAAGAGTGCCCCATTTTTGGGTATCATTCCCAATATAATATAATTTTATTCCTAATGGAGATCACAATAATCCTTTCACCAATATTTTATCATAGTATGGTTGGGTATATGACATGAGATCTTCTAATTTAGAAAATTGATATGTTCACTATTTGGGGATAGCCAATCTATACACAAAATCACATCATATTCAAAGAACATCAAAAGATCTAGATATGAATATAGTATCTTCCCACCAAATTCAATCTAAGAAGATATATATATATATATATATATATATATATATATTAGATGATGTATTCATGCCACCAAGTGTTTTCACATATATTTCATTATCCTTGGTTTGATGTCATAAGTAAACATTCTTATAAGACTTGTTTTATAAATAACTCCAAGATGACATACATATAATAACTTATGAACATATAGGCCAAATTTTAAGTTATCCATGGTAATTTACTTTTTTATGTTATCTAACAAAAATATATTCAAATCCCTTGTCAAGATTCATAAATAGAATTTGAATTTACACAATTATATCCCATAGGAGTGCCTAGCTAGGTGTACAATCTTAGGCCCACTCATTATGCATCACTATGATAAAAGATTCAATGATAAACCAACCCTTTCAGTGTTATTAACCCTAGTATCATATTTTTTATAACCACATCCATATTCTATTATCTATATTTTGATGTATTTCTATGAAACAAATTGTGATCTCTACTTTACCGAAACATCAGGATGTAATCCAACACTTAGACTCATTCCTAGGGTTCTCACTAAAGTCCTGTAAACAAATACCCAACATAATTATACATTATATTTGATAATAACTATGGTGACCTAATATATTCATAAATAGATAATAGATTGACTTCATGGTTCAGTTAATGCATTCTCCAAACAATCACGCCAACCAAGGAACCAAAGGTTTAGTTTCTCGGAGACTAGATAAATAATAATCATATCTTACGACACAAATTAACATTTCTCCATAAACATTATCCTTTATAATATCTTACAAAAATCTCATATAACATAATAACATTCAGAATTAATGTAATTGAAACATAATAAAGGATGATATCAAATGCATTGTGAGGTAAATATATCAACTAGTCATAACAGTTAGATCATAAATATGAGGGGAAATATGAGTAAGGTAATAATATTAGACAAAATACCATTATATCACAAGTAAAAATAACATTATTTAACATTAAGGATCATGACATAATAATATAAGAACAAAAAAAATTTATTACAATGATGAATTAGAAATATATAATTTACATGAAATCCTTACATAAGAACACAAAATTTCATTAGAATATGGAATATCATAAAAAAATTAGAATAGTTTGAAAATAAGTCACATTTTAGATAAGCAGTGGCATAAATATAATATTGGGAAAACAGTGTGAGAAAATCCATTTTTTACACTCTTAAACATTGAGAAAGGATCCATGTATGTCCACCTTTTAATTTTCTGAAAAAATCCAAGTATGTACACCTTTTAGTTTGGTAAAAAAATACAAGTATGTCTATGAATCATTATAACATGAGATAAAAACCATAACAATTTTTTTGAAGGGTAATATAAGACCCCAACCATAATCATCCATACGTGTTAGTTTCACATTATACTAAATCATTCAACTTATTATAAATATATAATTGGAAGAAAAATAGGAATCGATTTTTTCTAGAAGGTATCACATTAAAAACATTATCATTTTATACAAAAAATATGATAACAAAAAAGTACATATATCAAGTGATTTATGAACCTGTAGATTGTTAGATAATAATATTTTAAAAAAAAAGAGAAATAAAAATAAATTCAAAAAAAATGTTTCTTACTCTAATCTAATTTTTTTTAATCACATTTTAAAAACGATTTTTTTTAAAATAAGGAGGGAAGATAATAAAAAAATCATTAGAAAAAAAATCCAATAAATAAACCTTGAAAATAAGTAAATCATATATCAAAATGTTATGTATAATGGAATAATATTTTATCATTGAAAGGAAAAGTCTTTGAAATATTTGAAAACATATTTATTAAAACACGACATCATTAAAATTACATCAAAACATTAGATTTAAAATAATGTTAAATGTATGGATCTTTGGAGATAAAATATTTATTTTCCACTTGGTAAAAAAGAATATTGATGGAAATTAAAAATGTAGATATGAAGGGAATATTCTATTAAAGAGAAAATATTTATTGTCAATAAAATTTCATTATCACAAAAAAATTGATTCCTTAATGAAGAAAAATTTAGTGTGAAATATAATTTCCCAATAAAATAAGGTGAAAATACAAAATAATATTATCATATTTTATATATGATCATAAATAAAAATATTTTGGACAAATTAATGTTATTATGACCCATGAGAAGGGTTTGAGTCATGAAAACACTTTATATTTACTCTTGTTTAGTCAAATTTTATTTAACCTATTGTTTAAAAAATGTATCATAATCACCTATTTTACAACCATATTCATTTATATATCCTTTTACAAGTATCATTTAAAAATATTTATTTCATGTTTTTATTTATATATAAGCAATTTCAAAAAATGGTTATCAGAAAACTCCATCATTCTAAACTAGTTTTTTAATATAAATTTTGTTTATTTTTATTACGCCAAATTTTATCATTGATATATTATACTAGGTACTATAAAATATTATTTAAAATAATTGATATATTTCAAATTTCATTTATTAAGTGTTATGGTAGAATTTTGTGGCGATGAAAATTGAAGATGAGCTCCTTTTTGCAGTTTAATGAATAAATGGTGATATATTAAAAAAAAAGATTAGATATTTATATAATAAATATAGAATTTGTCATATATATTGAATATATTTTTGTTACATGTTTTTACCATAATATAACATTACTTAATCATAAATGCCATAAAAATTAGAACATCACCCATGTAGGTTGTAAAAAAGACTTAAAAAGAGTGTGTTATAATGATTGAATTAGTAAGAAAACGTTATTACATAGTGTTAATAAAGAATTTGTAGAATATTTAACATTTCATAACTATCACAAATCATTATTAAAATTATTCTAATAGTCATCCAAATGGTTGGTTAGGAAAAATGTAATTCATTGTTCATGGAGGTTGTAGTCCCTACATACTCAAGATTAGTGATCTGATTTCCCAATGAATGGAAAAGATGATGGGATATGGAAAATGATCATTTAAGAATTGAATTTGTGAAAAAAATTATTTATTCATAAATTACTTCATTGGAACCATCCTTGATAGATGGTGCTGGAATAAAAACCGCATCATGTTGTGGAGGCCATAGTCCACACATTTGCATGATCACTGTTATTTTACATTCATAGTTTATAAAAAGGACTGAATATTTGTTTTAAAATTAATATAATGATATATTAGTATAATAATTTTATTTATTTATTTATATAAACATGGTTGTAAATAATTTCAGGATGTAGTAGAATGAATAAAATAACTGAGAGAAGAAAATACCTACATTGGAAGCTTTAATTTTATTTTGGAAAATCCCTTGGAAGTGATAGAATTAAGAAAAAATTAAGTAGAATAGAAGCTTATGTAGGTGAGAGAGTTTTATAAAATGATAAAAATGGAAGATTTTAAAGGTGTAATTGAGAGGCTAAGGTCAACATTAAAGGGTGTAAGTGGTATCTTTTTATAAGAGAGGAAAATCACACTTTTGGAATCACTCATCATTATTTAATAATGACATGAAACTATTCAAGGAAGAATGGATAAAATTAAAAAAAATATGGGGTTATAGACAAGTTAGGGTTCAAAATCCTCTCATAAATCCATTTTTATTGAAAGTAATATTGATTTTAACCTTTTACCAAAAAATGATTACCTTGGTAAATAATTTTCACCTTTAACTATAAAAATTAATGAAAAACTTAAGGTTGTATCCTTTTACATAATTTGAATGTTCCAATTTAAAATTTTAAATTTATATTGACACATAAAATTTTTAAAGGGTTGAAACATTAATTTTAAAATAAACATAGTTAATCAAATATTTTTTTAAAAAAAATGACATTTTTAATATTTAAGATTATATAAAAGATAAAATTATCTTTGATTCTGATATTAATTACATAAATTGATTTATTATAAATAAATAAAATTTATGGGTATTTAATTAGAATCCAAAATGAAATTTGACCACATAAAAACTAAATTAGTGGAAAATAATGAAAACTAATATATTATTAAAGTAATATTTTAATTTATTTTACATAACATTTGACATATGATTATATGTTAATAAAATATTTTAAAATTCATAATGTTATTCATTAGATAAAAATTTTGTTACTTAAAATCATTTTTAATATTTTATGATAAACAGACAAAAATATAAAATCATAAGACTTATAGTTTTTTAAAAAATTATATTTGTTGACAAAAAATCAACCTTTTTTGAAAACATCAAAAAATAATAAAAGGTTAATTTTTTTTGTGAGTAATTAAAAAATGATATATTTCATAAAATTTAAATCCTAAAACTTGTGAATTTAAATTGTAAAATAAAATACATAATACCAAAAAAATGAATTTTATTGAAAATAACCTTTTTTAGTATTGAATCATTTTAATTATTTACCATTTTACTATTTAATGGTTTACCATATTTTCTTTATTATAGATATATTAATAATTTTCTCTTAACATTTTGTGGTTTTTTAATTAGTTGTATCATGTCATTCATGTTACCGAACATAAAACCAGTTTTACAAATCTATAATTTTGAGTTGATACTATTAAGTCTTGTATGAATATCCGGAAGGCCTTCATTTTTTATTAATTTTATAAAATACCCTTTTTAAGGGTTTAAAGGGAACCTATACATGGCCCATAGTCTTCATGACCTTATAAGACCCTAAGGTCATAAATGAATTCATCCAAGACATGGCTAATTGAAACATCCCCTCCCTAGAATCTATATCTTGATTGTCACTCCACCTTTACATAGATGGTTGGATAGATGTCCTATACAGGGATACACTAGCCTAGTATGGATGGAAAATATATACCGTATCATTCATCCAACTCGAATTAGATTTGCTATTGTGAATGTGTCTGCTCTGAATCCTCATCTAAAGCCTTGTTCTTTGTAAGTTAGTCAGGTATATCTGCAACTTATATGGCCTAAAGGACATGAGGTGTCCTAGAGGCCTTTAGGGGGCCCAAAATACTTACTGACCAATTGTCCTTGGGTGGCTCGAAGGCTTTAAAGTACCTGAGGACCAAACTGGTGGCCCAAAGGCTCAGTCATGTGAATAGTTCTATATGCTATATTACCAAACAATGCCAAATACAGTACATGCAATAATAACTTCTACAGTCCCTACTATAGTACCTACTATAGTACTTAAAATATTTCATTTGTCAATATTTTATCTCCAATCTCTTAGATTAACATAAGGAGTCCTCACCATTCGAGTTGATACTAATGTGTAGTTATAATTAGCTCTTCACATTGAGTATAACACTCATTAATGTGATTGTGTTCCCAAGAATAAAAGATTTTATACATTCACACCAATAATGCATTTAATACACAATGTCATAATCTTTAGGGTGATTAAACCCATCTTGAATATTTTTATTCTCCATAAACCCAGTTTATATATCTGAATTTTGATTCAAGAAAACAATTCCTTAAGTCAATATACACCTCCTGAAATCTATCAACCTCTAGTTGATAAATCCTCTTGGTAGGCACTTTCATAAAGAATTAGTAATAGTGATTGTATGAGTTGGGTAATGGCTAGCCTACTAACAGTAGTCTCTATTTAATGATTGTGGAATCTGTTTTCTGCCATTACTAATAGTTATTCCACTCCCACCAGTCTCAATTGTGTAATTATGATATTAGTTTTCTATAATTATTAATTATTATCTACTCCCACAAGTCTCCATTTCCAATTCATCCAGACATTCTATAACCCAAAGATTCAAGTAGATTCAAACACCATTAGTTTTATACATTTTTACATATTTCTTATTTTCAACGAATGATTAGGGTGTTTTATCCTTGTGGCCTTTTATATTAGGTCCACCCAAGGGCTTCAGGCTAGTAAGGCTTTTGGGCCACCTTAAGGCCTTCAAGACACATTAATGTACTCAGGCCACCCCTAGGCCTTCGGGCCACATGAATTTGTGCTTAATGGAATTGGAAGAATCTTTAAAGAGCAGGCTCCAGATGAGGATACAGAGAAAGTGAATTCACTTGAGTAGAAGCTATCGGATTTAGAAGAATGAGAGGGTATGAAACATTTGATGTGGACCGACCTATCTTTAATGAAAAAACTAGATGAATATTTATGTGAAGGTGGAGGGATGATATCATGGTAAAGACATTGGGAAGGGTTCGTTCTAAGTAGTTATAGTTTGGATGAATTCCTATAAGACCTTTAGGTCAAGTAATGTCACGAACCCTACAAGCCATGTAAGGGCACCCCTTCAATGGTTAAAAGGGAGATTATAAAAAATGAATAAAAATAAGTCCTTAAGTCTATTAAAGTAATTTTAAAAATTCTATTATTTTGTGTTTATGATTAAAAAATAAACAGAAAATGAAAATTAATCATTTTTATGTGTTAAATATGTTTCAGGAGTAATATAATATCATCAATAAATATGTTATATCAACTCCAACACACTTAGTCTTACTAATTTCCTCATGTACATAAAATATAAAAACATAAATAAATAATTTTTAATCACCAAAAATTATTTATTTTTTTATCTAATTAGGGGGTCTATAATGATTGCCTCACCCAAAATATATTCGACCATAAATTTGATACAACATTAATGTTCCAAAAATATTTCATTTTTCATGATCAAAATTAATAATAGAAAATGTGTGCTCTCATAACTCACTCCCCTCAATACGATAAAAATATAATTATAGAGGTTCACTCATTCACCAATCAAAATATAAATAATAATGTTGTAAGATCTCTTAGCTTCTATTCCCAATTTTAATGTTTAAAAAAATCAAAAGGTATTTTAAGGATTTTTTCAGTGGGTATGATATGGTATGAATATAATTTTCAAAAGAGTGGAAAATATGGTAAAATATAAAAACTAGAAAAAATGACGTTTTTTATATAAAACATGAATGAAAATAGAAACACATATTTATAATGGAATAAAATTTCTATGGATGAAAAAATGAATGGATAAAATTGGAAAGGAATTAGATTATGAAATATGTATAATACACAGAACTTCTCCCAATGACAAAAGAATATATAATGGATGTTTTTCTTCTTTTTTTCACATTTTTTTAAAGTTGGTCTTGAAACAAATATCAAACTAATTGAAACAAAAAAATTTATCTCTTAATGACAAGAATATTAATAATTTTAACAAGATCAATGGTTGAGGATGAGTGATTTTTGACTCACCAAAAAACGACAGATTATTTTTTTTCTATTATGTTTTTTTAGTTTTCATTCATATAATTTTTTGAACAATTTTCAATAAAATATATAAAATTTTCAATATAATTATATAAATTCCCAAAACACAGAAAATTACAACATGTCCTATACACTAAAATGGATTACCACACTCAAGCATATGATAACATGCTCAAAATCAAGAAAAGGATACCAAAAATAAAATCAATTCCCCCCACATGTAAACATCAATAAATTATGAAATGAAAATCCATGTAAAGTTTAGGTGAGACAAGGTATTGGTAATGAAATGTGGACATATAAAAAAGGATTTCACATGATTGAAGAGTCTTTAAAAAGGAGGATCAATATGTGGGTAATGCCTGACTATTTGGATATTATTATTCTCATGTTGTTAATAAAATTACTTTATCATATTAATGCACGCCAAAGAAGTAAATTCATTTCAAATGTCCCAAAACTGATGAATCAGACTCAGGGGTGACAATCAAAAAATATGAAAAGATAGACATTGGTGGCCTTGAAATTAAAGAAAATTTTGTTTCTCATGGTTAGGGAATAATCATTTTCCAAATAAAAAATTGTTCATTCTATTTTTTTGTTCTAAAAATCGATTTTTTTTTGAAATTTTTTATTTAAATTGAAATTTTTTATATGAAAACACATCTTTTGACTCCCCAAAATGGTTTGAAAAAATTTTAAAAGTGCATGTTGAGTAATTATGAATCTTTTTTCCCACATTATTTTAGTTTTTTTAGTTTTTCATAGTTTTTTATAAAGAAAAACCATATTAAAAAAAACCTTAATTAATGTTTGATAAAGAAAGTTGTAAAAAAAATAGAATGAGAGATGGAGAGATAGAGAGAGATAGAGAGAGAAGTTAAAGGGAAAGATGTGGCTCTAGTATTAATTTGGGGTTTCTGTCTCCATCTAGTGGTGGGTCAATTATAGTAGTTGGGGATCCGATTGAAGCTAATGTGATTCCCAAGATTTGTGTCCTCTCATGGTGATTCCTTAACCAATGTCCATTAATCGTGAATTTCCTTTTTGAAGAGGGGTTATGGACTTTCATTGAATCAAATGGGTATACATTAGTAGTAATAAAAATACCATACCAATGGGAATTGAGCTTACCAAGGTGATAAAGAAATCTATAATTGAAGATAATTAAATTTTCAACCTCATGAAATAACATTCAAATGATTTGTTTGTCATGGATTGCCTTTTATATTTCATTATATAGATTATAATTCTCCTAATAATCAAGTCAAATATCCTCTAGTTGAGTCAATAGTAACAATCATTCTTCACCAAAAAATTCAAAAAAAAATTAAAATGTTTTGAATGTACAAAATTTCTTATATTTTATTTCAACTTTTAAATGACAATATTTACCAAGAACTAGCCTAAAATGATTTATCACAATGGTTTTTTATAGGCAGTTCCATAATCCGAAATCATTTCACCAAGTCTTTCAGGATAGTCTTTTCTTGTGTATTTAAAAATTTTCTTAATAAATATTTTCTCTTGTATGATATAAAATTATACCATGTAATTTTTCGGGGGGTGATGTGAATTTTATGTTTTATGTAAAACCCCTTTAGTTTTTAAATAAAAATCTATGGTATGATTACAAAAATGGTTTCATAAGTCACTTATAATGAAATGGGTAGTTCCAAATCAATGGAAAATATGGGTTTTGAGGAACTAAATAACAGTATGTGCATCATAATTTCTATAAATCTTGGCCTTATCCCACCTGGAAACATATTATATGATATAAGGAATGTATGAGAATCCATTTTATGGGGGGAGTGGTCCCATGAATTCTATTTTAACCTAAAGAATAAAAATTGAAAAAAATATCTCAATCATATAACATCCCTAAATTATAACTCACCCAAATAGGTGATTTAATCAGACATTAAGATGTTCATTATTATTTTTATGATGATTATGGTGATGAATTAAAATAAGAATAAAATAAATGATACAATAAAAGAGTTGTGGGTTGAACACAAACATGATTGAGGAAGAAAGTTAAAAACCTACATTGTATGGCATGTTAAAAAAGGTGAAAAGGGTTTATTTTTTTAGATTTAAAAAATTTAAAACCATTAATATTATTAAAAATTTTGGATGGTAATAAGATCCTATGAAGAAGAAACATTAATTAAAATTAAATTGACATAAAAAATCTTACTTGATTACAAATCAAGATAATTGGGAAAGAACATCAAAACAAAGAGGAGGAAAGGTCTACCAATGGAGACATGAGTTTGGAAGGTCCATCTATGATATTATCATGTCTTTGGTCGTGCTAATGTATCCTCCTATTTTCTGAAATTCCATCCCCTTGAAAGGATAATAGGGGGATATATTTATTGCCTAATGTGGTGGACTGTATGTATTCCAAATATACCCCTCAAATTGGCATGCCAATATGTCAATTTAGAAAGCTAAATAAAGTGTTTTCTTCTTCTTAAAAGTTTTATATTATAATGTGAAACTTTTTCCCTCAAAATTTAGATTTAATTTTAATTTTTGATCAGAGGTTATGACTATTTTAATAAATAATGTATTGTTGTCCATTTTTATCCAAACATTTTCTATGTAGAAAATATGAATGGTGTTTTTGGATAGAAATATGACATAAAACCTAAGAACTTTATTCCATAAATTTAATATTCTAAATATTTTATTTTACACTAAAAACATTCAGCTCAATTGGTCAATGGGATTTTCAGACAAGTCAATATAGGTGAGATGTTTTTAATTCTTGGAAAAAATAGTGGGATGGACTTCAAATGATCATTTGGGCGCCCTTTTGGTGGATTTGGGCATTTAAATTTTTTTCTAAGATTATTTTGGATATTGAAGAATATATTCAGTATATTAATAAAATTTGAGCTTCTGGGTTGATCCCAGATCCTATAATATTATGGGTAGTCTAGTTTTCATTAAATATTTTGTGGGCCTTCTTATGTAGCCCATATAGCCATTTTTATTGATGAATTAGTCCAATATCCAAATGAATGAGTTGTAATCAATAGAACTAAATCTCTTAAAACAATAATTAGAAAGTTTGTATAAGAGGGGTGAGATATATTATCAAAACATTAAACTTTAGTTTGATTAAATGAATTTTAAAAACGTGTTTCTTATGTGTTTTTGATAAAATAATAAACAAGGATTAGAAATTAATTATTTTCAATTGAAAATTATATGATGGGGTTAATGTAAAACCATGAATTAATATTTAATATTAATACCCCATTCTGTGTGTTTTATAAGCCACATTATGTAATTTTTTTCACATGGGATATCACAATCATTCTTATATAGATATCTGATCATAGGATGGTTGGGGTTATGGAATGAGATATTCTTATCCAAAAAATTGATATACAGACTATATAGTTATAAAAATACACACAAAAAATCACATGAAATTCGATCATTGCATGAAGAAATTGTTCTTCATGGAGTGTCTTGTCTTTAAATTATATTGTTTAATAGTTAAATATCATTGATTATGTTGTCATTATATAATGGGTTTTTATAAATACTTCACTATCAATGATTTGAAGGGATGAAATAATATCCTTAGAAATAATTTCTATTAGAAAAATCATTAATGATCAATATATCCTAACTTAGTAACCATTATACATTAATCTATGTTATCTATAGTAATTTAATTTTTATGTTTTATATCATTAAATTATTAAAAAATCTCATTAAGGTTCATAAAGAGAATGTGAATTAACCAAAACATATCCCTAGGGAGTGACTAACTAGGTGTGAAGCCTTAAACCCACTCATCTTGACTCACGGGGATGACCGAATTAGTACTCAACCAAACCCATTTGGAGTGATTTGCCCTCAGATCATCTATCCCATAGCCATAACCAATTGAAAGTATCTAGAAATGGATGTATTTTTTGGAATAAAATACAATATCTTATTTAAAACCATATTAGGATTTTTTGTATTATATGGACTTATTCATAAAGTTATCATTAAAGTACTATAAACCATTCATAAAAATAACTAAAATGTCCCTTTGATACAAAATATTTCCATCACATGATAATATTATGTAAATAAAAAATTTATTTCATGGTTTAATTATTAAATTCTATTCAAAGTCACATAATCCATGGATCTAAAGGATTTTTCTTGGAGAAAAGATATATAAATATCTTATTTCACAACACTTATGAATATTTCACCAAACTAATTATCCTATAACTCTTCATCTCACCATATCATATCATATAATCATCTTCATACCCCTACGAGTGGAAAAATAATAAGGGGTTAGCATTAATTCTTGATAAAGGAAACATATTAACTTGTCATAATGGTTAGATCTTAAATATGAGGGAAAATGTAATAAAGTTAGTAATATTAGATAAAATAATCATGAAATCATAAGTGATAAAAAACATGATTGATCATTAAGGATCATGACATATTAAAATAATTCCAATTAATTTTCATAAAAAACATGGCATTAAGACATATAAAAAACATAATATAAATAAATATGAATGATTGGTATCTTTTTAACATGGAATATGATAAAAAATGGTATAATTGGAAAAAGTTAAATTTTTTAAAAGTAGTTGTACAAATTTTAGAATAAGAAAACATTTTAAACAAATTAAAATATGTCTACGCATTAATTTTGTGAATAAATAAAAATACCCCAATCCTATATTTTTTAATAAAACATATGTTTTTCCATTTTTCACTATCTATTTAGATATAAAAACATAACCAATGCTTTGGAGGGTGGCATATGACCCCACCTATAATCATTTATATATATGATTTCAGTTAAAATAAACTCAATAATCTTTTTATATATATCCCATGGAAATAAAGAAGGGTTCCATAACTTTTCAAAATGGCATCACATAAAAATATCATCATTAGATAAAAAAAATGATCAGCATAAAAGTGAAAATATAGTGAGATTTTGGAACCATTATGTTGTTGGAGAAGATTCCATTAAAAATTCATGTGAAATTGAAAAGAACATTTTTCTTAAAAATGATTTTAATATCATCTTAAAAATATGTGAATTTCATGTCACCATCAAAAAAATATTTTTTATAAATGATGTGGAAACATCATAAAATAGTAATTTAAAAAAAAATCCAACAAAGAGATGTTAAAAAAAACATAGGTATAAATTAGATTTAGAATAAATGAATATATGATCACTAGAGGGGAAAATAAGTTATGTTTTTAAAATTTCCCTTATTAAAAACCCACATATCTAAAAGGACATAGAAACATTGGTTTTAAAAGAAATTTAAATATAAGGATCATTGTAGATAAAAAACTATGTTTCAAAAATGGAAAATAGAACCCATGTGGGAATTAAAAACATGGATATGGTGGGAATAATCCATTAAAATATATATGAATTATTCTCAATAGAAATTTATTTCCAAAAAACAAAAGATTCATCAAGGGAGAAGTAATTGGTGTGAAACATGATTTCCCTAGAAAATAATGTGTCAATAAAAAATAAAATAGTAATTAAATATATATTATGGTACTAGAAACATTATCAGACAATTATAAATGATTAGGAGTTATGGGGAGGATTTGAGCAAGAAAAATACATCACCACTACTCCTACTTAGTTAAATGTTATTTAACACGTTTTATCAAAAAAAAATTACTATCTTAATCTCCCATTTCATAAAATTATTCATTTATATAACCTTTGATAAAATTTCTTCATAAATACTAAATATATATACATTATATAGTTTTTATCTCTTTTCAAAATTAGGTGGCAGAAATCTTGATCATTTTGAAATAGTTTGGTAATGGTGGGGTTGTTCTAAATTCTTATCATAAATATCATTAATATTATATCATACTAGTAAATGGATATTATTATTTAATATAATTTATAAATATATAATTTCATTTTATAAGTGTTATGGAAATGGGTTGTGATGATGGAATCAAATACAAGGTCATTTTGGAGAGTTTAACAAATAAAATGTGATATATTAATAAAATAATTAAATATTTATATTATTACTCAAGAATTATTTTTAAATATTACATAAATTATTAATTTTTTTACAAAGATATAACATTCCATAATCATGAATGGCATAAACATTACTACATTACTAATATAGATGGTAAAAATGCCTTAAATAAGAGTGTATTATAATGATTAAATAAGAAATGTAAAATTATAATATAATGTTAATATAACAGTTAATAAATATTGAATATATTTTCAGTATCAAATATATCACATAAACTCAATCTTGTAACAATCCATGATGGATGGTTAGGACCAATGAAATTTTTTGGTAATGGAAGTGGTATTCTGCACATTTTCATTGTTAACGATCCAATTTCCCAATGAATGGACTTATTGATGTTATATAAAAATGATCATTTCATAATTTTATTAATGAAATTAGAAACATGTTTTTTCATCAAAAAAATACTTTATAATATCCATCATATGTGGTGAGGAAAATTGTAATGCATCACATTATGGAGGTGGTAGTCTGCACGTTCGCACAATCGAGGATATTTTATTTTCTTAGTAAACATAAATAATGGTATATTTATTTCATAATTAATATAATCTTATTTTAATAAAATAAATAAACTTATATAATTATAACAAAAATTTTATAAATTATTTTATTGTGTAATATAATAAATTAAATGATTACTAAATCATAATACACATGTTGAATGATTGGGTTTTCTCTAAAAAAACTCTATAGAAGTAAAGGACATAAGAGAAAATAAAGAGAAAATAATATTTTTTAGGTGGGATATGTTTCTAATAAGATAAAAGGTAGAGTTTCTAAGATTAATTAGAATGTAAAGTGTAACATGAGATTGTTATAGTGGTATCCTTTTATAAGAGAACAACATAGAACATTTAGAAATAAACATCATTTTTTACAAAATTCCATGATAATATTCTAGGTCATTGGACCCAAATAATATAAATATGTTGTGTGGAACAAGATATTTTTAAATATCCTCATGTAAAACCCATATATTTTATGATATCGTTCGTTATAAATACATTTAATTGCTTTAATAGATTGTGATACATGCAAAGCTAAGTCTATATGAAGGGTAACATCATTTAGTATTATAACCTAGAAGATAAACTGGAGGAATAAATATGAATAATTTATTTAATAAAAAATTGGTGTATGTTTTTTAAAGAAGAAAATATATATTTAGTAAATTAAGTATATGATTTAAAAATAAATGTTTCTCTAAATAAATGTTTTTGTTTATTATTTCTAAGAAAATAATATAATTAATTTTTTCAGATATTTTAAAAAATATTTTAAAAAATAAACTAAAATTTTTAAAATCATAATTTAAAAATTAACATAAAGTGATTTGTTTTATATGTTTATGAAAAGTTTATTTTTCAATGAGTATTGAAAGATAATTATATTTATTGAAAAATTTCATTTTCTTTCAAGAATTTATAATGTCATATTTTATTATAAAGCGAGTTTAATGTAAAATTTATTTATTTATTTTTTTTAATTATACAATTAAGTTTATTGAAATTAATTTTATGTTGGATTTAATATTAATTTTTTTTAATTCAATTTTTTTGGAAATCATTATTTCATAATTTTTGGGTTAAATTTTAATATAAATAAATATATTTATATAATGTGAATAAAAAAATTGGATTTCCTATTTGGAAATAAAAGGTTAAAATTTAGATATTGGTCCTATTTATTTTGGGCTGTTTTGATTAGTAAACTAAGTTAGTATTTTTCACATTGGTAAGGGTAAAACATGTAAAACCTGGTTTCAAAACTAGTTCACGGATATAAAAATTCTAGAAAACAATCATTTCACCTCATGTATGAGTAGATTTTAGGCATGTCCATCTATGTTTCTAATATATGTAATTCTTTTTCTATTTCTAAAGAAATTAAAATTTATATTATATTAAGTAAATAAAATTCCAAATTACCATTTTCCTGATATTTAATATCTCAATGAATTTTATGAAAGGATAAAAAGAAAACATTTTCAGTTATTAATTTTTTTCAATATTTGAAATAATTTTTTATATAAACAATTTTTTTAACTTTTTATCGATTATATTAATTCATTAAATTCTAACACAACATAGACACAATTCTTGGGAAATGAGTAGAAAAATCGCGTAAATTATTGTAAAAATTTTAAAAGTAAAATTGTTTTGGAAATATATATTAACTAAAGAATTCTATAGATAAATTAAACATAATATGGATGTCAAAGTCATATATATTTTGATTATGTAACTATCTAAAAATATTAAATTCAAATTTTGTTAATAGTCTCAAAAATAACATTCATAATATTTTATGAAAATTAATATTTTATTAAATTATTTATAAATGGAAAAAATCATAAATTTGGACATTATGCTAAAAAAATTCCAAAAATATTCATCACTTTGAAATTTATGAATAAATTTTAACATAATAAGTACATTTATAACCATTTATGATTGATTTTTATTACTATAGTTAAGGTTAAAATTTGTAAACGAAGGTGTTAAACCAAAATTCAAGGATTGAAATGAACCAAAAAACTATATAAATTCACCTTCATGATGATATTTTGACTATATCATCTTTTTCATTATAATAAGACAATTTAATATTCATTACATATGTGAATGAAATTAATTATATTTAAATCCTTTAAGTAATTACATGTGCAACCTTTCCCACCATTATAAATATTCACCACATCTCCATTTTATTTACACCACATTGAGCCTTTTATATCAACAAAATACATTAAAATTATATTACAAACATCCCAATAAATTAATTACATGTTTTTTTCATAAAATACCAATATAAGTTTCCTTAATAAGGGATCTAAATGAGGCCTACTTAATAAGAGGCAATAATCTTACTCGACCTCTTTCAATTTATTTCTTCTTACAACTCCTATAAAAATATAGTATACTTCATAAGATAAAAAATAATTATCCTAAATATTCTTATACGTTATTTTTATTATTTAACAACTTTTATTCACCCTATTTTCCCTGAAATGGGAAGTGAAAGTATCACTCTTGTGTATGTGAGGATTACCACCTCCATAGAAAGATACAATTAATTTTCCACCAATATAATTCATGAATCATTAATATGATGGTTTTAATGTTTATATAATATATTTATGAAATAATTAAACTTTTGGAATTTTAATATTATATCTACTTTCTTACTTTCTTATCTGTTGGGAGATTATAATGTCGCTCATAAGTATGTGTGGACTACAACCACCATGAATCGAGGTGATTCATTATTCAATTTAAATTTATATATAGGGTAAAAAGGACAGATTCAAATAATATATTTTAAATATATTATATAATAATTTTTCTATAAAAGTGAATTATTGCTTACATATCTTTCATCTGATCTTTTAAAAGTTAAAACAATGTTCATCCATACGTACGACCTATCATCTCTATAAAACATGCATACTGTTTTTCTTTCACTACTTTTTATTGATGAATATATATATATATATATATATATATATTAAATTTATATCATGGTTAAAATTTAGTAGATCATGGAACCCTAATCATAGAATAAGGACTATAACCACTGAACCAAAAGTCTCCAAACAAATCAAACAGTTAACACTCAAAAATGATGATTGTAATAAATAATTATTAATATATTTGGTGTTGAAATGCTATAATTGGACCATATATGATATTATAAGTATATAAATTAATACATTATAGAAGTATAGTAAATTTATATTTTTTATTTAGGAGGTCAGAAAACTTTTTCTGACATCCAATCTGTAGGTAAGGGATTTATATTATAATATCATTATTTATCAGGATTATTTATTATTAAGTTTAAAATAATAAAATTTAATGACCTATCTATCAATAATATAATGGAATGTATTACTCTTTTTTTATTTTTAGATATTACATGATTTTATTTCATTTTTCAATATTTATTTACAAAATAGTTTCAAAGAATATTTTTATAGAAAACAATATTTACTTCTATGGCCCTTTGAAAAAAAAAATTCTTCCATATCTATGTCTTGAATAAATATATTCCACAAATTTTTTAATATTTTATTATGACTTATTAAAACCATTTTTACCAATAATATTATTTTTACAAGATATTTTAAAATTAATCTTCATGTTACTTTCCCAATGAGGTACTTTTGAATTGTTTTACCAAATTTGTTAAAGAAATATCTATTTTAACATACAAAAAAATGATTGGGATTTTCCATCATCTTGACCACACAATGATTTTAAACGTAAATTACAATTATCCATTATTATTTTCAATGATATTATTTTTTCTTAACAATAATTAGATTTTTAGATTTTAAATAAGTTTTTTCATTTTAAAAAGTGTATTTTTCTTTAATAATTGTTTTATGGATATTTTAATGGAATTAGTCATCTATAATAACGTATATTGAAGTTATATATGATTTACTATATATTTCTCCAATGACTCCATTGATATGTATTATTTCTATAGTTTATTATTATGATGATGAGATGTTTTTTAAACCCATTTGTTTTGTATAGGTTATGTTATAATAAATTGATGAAATATTTATGAAACCCATTTCTTTTCCATGGGTTATGATATATGATGAATATTTAATGTTATTTTGGAACACATGTGAATGGATTATAATTACATGGTGGTTGGGTGGGAATTAAACATCCCTTCATTTCATTTAGTAATTATGGATATCTCGAGAGAGAGTAAGGACTACAATTGTGAGGGAACCCAATTTAGCAAGGGACTATGTCCACTATGATAGTCATGAGAGTGAAAATTTATTATGAATACCATATAATGGGATGAAAAATCAATCCAATATGATATTCTTGGACTTCATCCTTGACTAGGTAAATGATTCTTGATGATTATGTGTACTCCCCAAACTTATTTCATATGCAAATATATGGATCTCTTGGATCATGGTCTTTGATTTCATTACAATTCATGTTTTATTAACCACCATGCACTATTACATGATTCAAAATTACAATTTATGACATACTTGGTCTAGTCATCCTTTTATAGGTTATGAAGAATGTTTTCAAGTACAATATGCTTTAGAAGTGTACTGGTTGTAAAATACTATGTGGGAGATGATCTAGATCTCATATGTACAGTTTTTTTGCATTTATGTTTCCAAAGACACGAGGACTATATGATTCTTCTGTAGATTATAATTTTCTCTATTTAATATTCACTTAATAATACGTAATATTTTTATATGAAATGTATGGGTCACTATCATTGGTATTAGAGTAAAGGAAGGGATCAGATCCTTGGAAACTCTCACAGGTGAACATTAGAAGAAGCATGATACTCCATCAAAGGGGTTCATAAGGAATAGGATGCCACTGATATTAGTGGTATGAGTCTTTACTTGGATAATTATCTGCCTCGATAGTGAATTTATAAGTATCAATTATAGACCACTGGTTATAAGTCCATGCTATTATAATTGGCATCAGAATTGTGCTATGATATTATTTAGAGATTAGGGTTAGAAAACATTGCTAAAACCATTAGGATAAGTCTATTTTAAAGGAGACACATTAAATATTTGGTAATGGAAAAAAATAACCTAGGTTACACCTAAGGTTACATTGATTTAAAATATTATTTCATTATTTATATATACAATAAATGATGTTTTATGACTGACCACTCTAATTTAGGATTTTTGTTTGTCATGCTATCCATTTTGGTTTTCTCTTGGGATTAACATTAGAAATATGAAGTTGTAGTGGTAATAGGTAAGCTCATATATTTAAGTATCCTATTTAAGGGTAGTTATACTAATTATTCTGTTTTATGAAATGTATTTATGGAATTTTAATCGTATACTCAAGTATTAGTTATTGAGTCTACAGTGAAATCCCATAATGGTAGAATGATCACATAACTTGTCATTGATTAATATCTTATTGATGTTTTTTAGAATTGTTTTTATACAAATCATATTATTATACCTCTATTTAAATTTTATTTTATCTTATACATGAATTTTATTTCTTTATATAAATCTCACATCAATTTTTAATGATGGAAAATCACATTTGATATACCAAACCAACCTATGATCATTTATTAGTTTGATAATACAAATGAAATTATGATGGAAATTTCATCCTTTATATGGGTCTTGATTCCTATTTTAAAGGGGTATTTATCTCTAATGGCTGATAACAAACTCATATTCAATGATATGATAATTTTAATGGAGTTTGATAATGTTTTCCTAGAAGAGATTTCTAGTATACAACCAAATCATGATGTTTTGTTTTAAATAGAAATCATACCTAATGATACTGATATTTCAAAGAATCCCCATAGAATGACCCTAGTTGAGTTCGTGTAATTGAATGAGGAACTACAATAGAATAATTATAATGGATTCATTTGTTCTATTGTTTTACTATAGAGTTCCCTTATTATTTTTAAAGAAGAAATATGGATTAATTCATATTTATATT
The DNA here is from genome assembly GCA_963277665.1 of Viscum album. Taxonomy (NCBI): domain Eukaryota; kingdom Viridiplantae; phylum Streptophyta; class Magnoliopsida; order Santalales; family Viscaceae; genus Viscum; species Viscum album. The sequence continues at coordinate 1,802,637,345 of OY728145.1, read as the reverse complement.
GATTATTAAGAATATATTAAGATATCTTTAAAAAATAAGTATTCTCTACCCTCTCTCGATGATTTGTTTTATAAATTAAGATAATCTAAATACATTTATATGATTGACCATTAATTTTCAAACCATACATTGAGAGTTTAAATAGTTCATATTCCCCAGACATCTTTCTGTACAAGGTATAGGAATTATGAATTTTCATTTATATTATTTGAAATTTTTAATGGACATTAAATATTCATAGATTTAATGAATATAGTCTTTAGAGATTACCTTGACCATTTTTTGGCATTATTTATAGCTGACATTCATATATATATATATATATATATATCCAATATGAATGAAATAACATTACGGCCACATGAGAATTATACTAAAGACCCTAATAAAAGATAATATATATGTACAATCTACCAATTGAGAACTTTGGATACAGAAAGATTCATTTTTGGGTAATATAATCTTAGGTGACATTATATTGGTGAATCTGTTAAAGATTTAACTTATTAAATGTTATCCTAGACCAATCACTATGAATTAGATCCATAGATATCTTAGTTTGGCTAGATATTATTTATTTTCAAGAATAATTTATCATTCACATATAATACACTTACTGAGTTAACTCAAAAGGGATCAACATTACTTTGGATATATTTATGTGAAGAAAAGTTTAGGTAATAAGATAGAAAGTTAGTCAATACACCAATTCTTATAGTACCCTACAATAGAGAAAGGTTTATGATATTTATTAATGCATTTAAGAATTTTTAGGTATGTACCCTCATGTTGATTTATATGGTTATATATTATGCCTCATGAAAACTAATGTTTCATGGGAAAAATTACCAAACTTTGGATTTGGTGTTATTTGGGTAATTATTTCATTGAAGAGATAGAGGGATTATCATTATAGGGAAAGGTGTTAAATATATAAAAATAATAAAATATTAATATATATATTTAATCATAAAGGTTATAATATTTATTATTGAATATAGTTGGATTTGAATAAATATTATGACGACTTAATACATTTCCAGCCCATGAAATCGAATAGTGTTGTCGATTCTTTATGTCAAAAGGCCCGTGCCATATATTCCATGATTAGGATCACAAAAGATCCAATATTTACATATTTTCAGAGGATGGAAAAAAGAAATCATTAAGGTAGAGGTAAATACTACCTTTCTTAAATTAGTGTTTAATTATAAATCCATGTTAATATTAAAGAGGTAGATAAGGAAGATATTTAGTTTCTAAATAAGGTAAGAAATGTTCCTGAGTACAACCATGATTATGATAGAATGATAGTGTTTAGAAACTATTTATACATATCATCCATACCATATAGGATAAAGGAGATTTTGTTTGAAGCTATTAATCCATCATTATCTATTCATCGTGGAATTATGGATATTTATTGATATCTAAAATATAATTCTAGGTGGGAAAACCTAAAAAGGGATATTGTAGAATTTATATCCCAATTTTTTGTTTGAAAAAAATTTAAGGTTGAGATCTATAAGGCAAAAAAGAGTTTAAAAACATTACCCCTAACTGAATGTAAATGGGATAACACTACCTTGGATTTTGTAGTCAGACACCCCATAAAAAATGGTATAATGAAATTTTAGTTAGAGTAGATCGAAATATGAAATCATCACACTTAATTTCCATCGAAAAATAATTCTATCCTGAAAGTAATTCTAGGTTATACATTATGTAAGTGGTAAAAATTTATGGAGTACCACATTCTATTATTTTTATTATGATATGAGGCTTACCATGAAAATATAAACAAGTATTCAATAAGATATGGAAACAAGTTTGAGTTTTAGTACCACATATCATCGTCAAACATATGATTTGTACGATAGGAAAATTCATACCATAGAATTCACGTTGACATATTTTGATATATATTTCAAGGGTTTTTGGGATTAATACCTTCCTTTCGAGGAATTTTCATATGACAATAACATTCACTCAAGTGTTCAGATGGATATGTATAAAGCCCTATATGGAATAAAATTTAAACCTCTAATATGATGCGATGAAGTTATAGAAAGAAAGATATTAGGACCTAATATAGATAATGAAATGATATAGAAATTCAGAGATATTTAACAGAACATCAAGGTAGATTAGAGTCGATAAAATATTTGTGCTAAAAACCATCAGTGAAATCTAGAATTTGAAGATGATGAGAAATTATTTCATTGATTTTCACCCTGGGAGAGGGTTATGATTTCCAAAACTAATGTGAAGCAGAGACCAAGGTATATTGGACCATTTGATACTATTGAACAAGTAGGGATTGTATGTTATCACTTATTAATTCCACCAAACCAATCTCATGTTTAGGATGTGTTTTATGTTTATCTCATAATGATGTATATATCTAATCTTTCATATGCAATAAACCCATAGGTTGTAAAACATTTCCATTAACTTTCTTATGAAGAACAACCAATATAAATCTTGTATCATAGAGATAATGTTTCACTGAACAAGTTTACCCATGTAATTAATTTCATTTGGAAAAGTAATAAATTAAAAGAAGCAAATTGGGAAGCCAAGTAATGAAACAAATATATCCTTATTTATTGTAACAAAGTGACATAATTTCATGGATCAAATTAATTATTTAGGTATAGTGTAACACCCATATATTTTATGATATAGTTCACTTAAAATAAATTTAATATCAATGATATATTGTGAAACAAACAACCCCATGTCTAAATAAATTGTATTATAGTATACCATTATAACCTAGAAATTAAATTTTTGTAATGGATAGAAATAAAATACATTTAAAAAAACATGTATAATGGGTTTATATGAATAAAATACATTTTTATTAACATTATTTTATGCTTTAAATTTTTTTCTTTAAAAATTGTTTTTATTTTATTTTTTGAGAAAATAATATAATTAAAATTTTCCACATTTTTTATAAGTATTTGATAATATTATCTGTATTTTTAAATGATCATTTCAGAATAATCAAAATGATAATTTTTGATAAATTTTTGAAATATTTTATTTTTTGATGAATACTTAAAATAATCATTTCTATTATAAAAAAAATTTCATTTCTAGAATTAAAAAAGTTCAATTATATTTTAAAATGATTTGAAATTAATTTTTTCCATTTAATTTTTAATAATTAAATGTAGTTCCTTGGAATTAAATTTATGTTTTATTTTAGTATAAAACCATTATATACTGTAATTATTTTTAGGAGAACTTCTTTTCATCGAATATTATTATTTTAGTTCTAAATTATGTTATGACACTTTTATGAATTGAATATTCAAAATTGGTATCTATTTGTAAATTAATTATATTAATAATTTTTGATATGTTTAGTTATTTTGTCATTATGAATAGTAACCCTAGTAAATATTTATCACATCAGTCAGTGTTTAACATGTAAGACATGTTAAAACAATGTGATGAGAATTTAAAATATCCATACATATTGAATTTATCCTATTGGATGATTTGACATTAGAAATTTATTTACATGATTCTAATATATGTACTTTTATTCTATTAACTGTTGAGAATGACCATTATATTTTTTTATGTAAAAAAATTTACAAAATATCACTCTCTTGACATTAATATCTATAAATTTTATGATAAGGATAAAAATAGAATAAGTTATGTTATAAATATTTATTTCCAATATGAAATAATGGTTTTATTATGGAATTTTTTATTAATTTTTTATGTTGAAATAATTATCATAAATTCTTACCCAACATCAACAAAACACTTTTAAAAGCAGTATAAATATCATGTAAATAATTTTAAAAATTGTAAAAGTAACACTATTTTGGAGAGTTATATTTCTCAAATAATATTATATATGAATAAAACAAATTAGTTACATTTTAAAGCATTATATCATAAATAAAATTATTATATTTATTACTTTAAAATATAATTATGTTAATAGTGTTACAAATGACGTAAATGTTTTTATAAAATAAAATTTTACTGATTTTGTAAAAATATGATAAATATAAAAAGATTCAAAATATGATAAGAAATGGTTTAAAATTTCATCACATGTCCATTATAGACTAATTTGAACCATAAAATTAAAATTATAACCCTTCAATAGTTATTTTTTCCGTAGTTAGGGTTATAATCTCTCAATGAAGGGGTCAAATCTAAATATAATGTTTAAAATGAAAATAATTTCTTTATTTCTTTAGATGATAATATAATTTCCTTAAAAAAAATTTATTTGTATTAGTTTTTAAATCCTATGATTTTGAAATAACACTCTGTTCGATAGCATACACAACATGCAACACTAAGCTTATAAAAACAAAAAAATATTAATATTTAAATATGATACTTACTACATAGATTCTGAATTGGAGGGTATGAAAAATATTAACCAAATCAAAAAATATATATATAGGACAGAGAGAATAAATATTAATTTATTATTTCATATAAAGTAATTACACAATTTTCAGTAAAGTTATTTTATGAATCAAAAAATGTTTTCATCAAAATTCATTTTTAATAATTTTTGTGATAAAATAAATAAATATATTTATATAGAATATAAAAATTTTATTTTATAAAAATAATATTATTTTTTAAATATTCATACCAAAATTATCATAGTGTGAATTTTTCTGATTTTTTAAAAAAGATTTATTTTCCAATGAATAATGAAAAATACCAATTTTAATTAAAAATTGTATTTTTATTTCATAAATTTCCGAAGTTCATTTTGGTTTCATCATTAATTAAAAATAAAAATAGATCTATTATACTATTAATAGTTCAATTATGTTCATCTAAATAAATTTGATTATTTAATTTAGTAAAAAATAAATTTTATACATAAAATGCATTTTTCAGAAAAAAAAAATATTTTTCATCATGTTCAAAAAATTAATTATAATATTAATTTCTTAATTTTATAGAAATTTAATTTGATAAAACATATTCCATATTATTAATAATTATTTTAAAATTTGGTAAAAAGTTACTTTAATTTTTGGTCAATATTAATTGTAACTGATTTAAAATGCATCATCACCTCGGTAAAGAGTGAATTAGTTTAATCATGGTAAAGACATTATGATAAAATCATATTAATTCATTTAAATTATTTTTGAAATTATTTAATTATACCCTTATCTTCTTTTTCTTTAATTTAATATGTTTAATGGAGAGTTTTCTATGAAAATTACCAGTATAATATTTAAATCATATATAGATTTTAAATGTCACTCTCTTAGTTTAAAATGTCTATTATGTGTCCATATAGAAAAAGCATGTTATGAACAAATTAAAATAAAAATTTTATAAATAATTAAATTTTATTTATAATGATAATTTATTCTTAATTTTTAGTGATTATATAATTACCATTAATATTTGGGTAATGCTCACACAATATTTATTCAATTATTTGAAATATAATATAAATGACATTATAAATACTAAAGGTGATATAAATTTAGTCATTAATAGTGGTACATTAAATTTTTAGATGAATAAGATATATCTATGATGTTTTAATAAATTATATTCAAAATAAAACATTTTATTGATGTATTTGAAGTCAAATTTAATGAAAAGAGTCAAAATTGACATTAATTGTAATTTATCAAAATAACATTTTATGAAAAAATATAAAAATAATATAAATCTCTAAAGGGGACATGGGGGTAATATAAGGGCTAAAATTCCATCCCTTTTCCATTTATGAGTCAATAGTTACCTTATGTATAAAATTATAACTCGTTAAGAGTGAAGAATATGTTACCACAATTTATGTTAAAATAGGTTGATTAGGGGGTTATACCGAATGATAATGTTAAGAACACCACATTATCACAATAAATTTTATTTTTTTGATAATATTTCAACAATATCCTACATGAGCTTTGAGTACCTATAAATTTTATTTCATTTGGTTTGTGAATGATTTTATTATAATTTCATATTATATGAAATTCCAAATGTTCCACTCACCTCATTTATAAAAGTCCATCTCTTTCCTCACTTTGTTACACCACAATGATAAATTTTTATCAACCAAAACCAATCTAAATACATTATATAATCAGAATCCACATTATAGAGTCATTTTTATAAAAAAATCCCAACCCTAGGACCCTTAAAATGATATTTAATAGCGATATTTCATAAAAGAGGTAAATGCCTCAACCGATCAGTTTCTTTTTTTACTTCTTATTTACCTCATATAAATAAATGTTTTATCGAATAAATAAAAAAAATTAAGTATCATAAATATAATTAAATTTTATTATGATTATTTATTCAAATTTTTTTTCCATTTCCAATCAAATGGGAAGTGAAGGTATCATTCATGCATAGGTACGACTTACCATCTCCTCATTACAATAAAATTTGGTTGCCACCACCATATTTAATGGATGGTTATTATGATGATTTTAATGTTTATATATGATAAAATTAAAATAATTATACCCCATAAATTATTATAACAGATATATATTCTTACCATTCAGTTTGTTGGAATAAAGTGACATCGCTCTTACGTACGTTTGGACTACCACCTCCATGAAGTGATGTGATTTATTTTTCATAATTATTTAACTTAGATGGGAATATGGATATATTTTATGAATATAGGTGATGTATATTATTTAATAATTACTCATTAAATGTTAATTATTATTTACTTTTCATTCAATTCTATCATTTTAAAATTGAAAATAACTTTCATGTGTACGTACGACATATCATCTCCATGAACGGTGTAATTAATTTTTCTATCTATAAATTTTATGGATGACTATAAATATTTATATAATGAATATATGGGATATTTATATAATTATTACAATTTTTTTGATGGTTTAACCAGGATTAATGTATAAGGATCAAATTTACCTAATAAAAATGTAATGAAAAACAATGTAGTTATCACCTGAAAAAATTATTTTATTAAATAATTATTAATTAATAGGTGGAAAAAGGTTATATGTAAATAATATATTTTTATAGATATATATATATATATATATTTATTTATTTATTAATATGAATATTTAATATATTTCTAATATATATGTTTATAATAAATGAGTTTTGAACACATATAAAGGAAGTCAGACCTGAGGTAAGGGTTTGTTTAATAATCTCAACATTATTTAGTATTATAAATGTTAACCCTCCCATAGGGTAATTTTTTGATATTTCTATGTTAAAATACCAAATTTTTTAATACTATAAATATTAATGAATTTATAATGTAATATCCATTATACTCTCCTTGGTATGTAAAATTATTTAGAAAATTGATTTTTTTGAGATCCTAACTTCATTTGTCTCTTTGGTCGAATATCTTTTTCATTCCATATCCAGGTTTTCTAAAATAAATTCAAGAATGTTTTAAAATATATAATTTTTTTATTAAATAAATTTTACCAGTGTTCAAATTTTGAAAAATTTGTTTTAAAAATAATATTATAATCATTTACCAAATGAGGTAATTTTTACTTTTTACTAAAACTGTGAAAAAATGTTTTATTTTAAATTATACAGCAATAAAGAGATTTTCTACCATCATGAATAATAAATATTTTATGTATTATTTTAAAATTTTCCTAGTTTATTATCAAAGAAAATGGTTTCTTTAAAATGTGTAAGTATTTTATATTTTTGTTAATTTAAAAAATATTTTCAAAGTGGAAATGGTATTTTCTGGAAGAGATATTCAAGCATAATATATAAATTATTTTAATAAATTTTAACAACATTTATGGAATATTATGTATAGTATGTGGTATAAATATACCATCAAACAAATTCCTTTAGATTTTTTACGATCAACTTAACTGGGGAACGTGTACATATTCTATATTCTAGTTCATCCAAGATAGATATTTAGTAATCTTTATGCATATTTATTATGTTGTTTATTCATATGAGGATTAAAGTATACATTCTAAGTTAATGGATAGGACCACAAAAGACCCTTTATGAATCATTAGATCTAATGATATAAATTATACTCAAATATTTTAAGGGCTTACCGATTTATTTTTAGATTACATTGAATAAAGCCTTGATGATATTTTCAAATGTCTTCGCTAAGGCCTTGATAGTACGTTTTATATGTATATAATTATGCATTACATCATTATAAATTCAATTATTGCTGTATATGAGATTATTTTTTTATATAATATCTACAGATAAATTTAGATTTCATTATATTATTTATATAACATTATTTTATTATCATTTATTCTTACTATATTATTTATGGCTTATCTAGATATTATTGTATACATGCCCTTACTGAGCATCTAAGATCACCCCATTCTTATTTTCTCTTTCCAATGATACTAGGAAGTGTTTTATTATTAATATGGAGCGATATTCTATATGGGAATATGGGGTTATCAAAGAAAACTAAATTTTTTATTTTATTTTATCAAATGTAAATATTAAATTCATGTATATATCAAGATTACAAAGAATACTTAATTTTTTGGTTATTTAGGATGTGATTACAAGTATCTATTTCCAATGTAATAAATTAGTGACCAGATCTGGGATACTATGGTTGGGTTCCTTACAGTTGGTATCAGAGAAATATTAGTAGAAACCTTGGGAAATAGTTTTAGTAAAATATAGATCAGAAAAAAGACAAGACTTGATCGACATTGAAATGTTCCCAATGAAACTCATATTATTGATTATTGATTAGTTATACATATATTTTCAATTTATTTTAAGTGTTTTACTAGTTTTAAAATTATAAATTATGATTCATAATTTTATGAGATAATCTAGATTATGATATTATTTATAAATAGAAAATAGTGGAAGGAGTGAAAATTATATCAATGCATATATCCATTTAAGAATTTCACTTCTATACCATATAATTAAGATATATCTAGATATGCAGTTGGAACTAAAAAATTATAAATTTTAGGATATTTGACTGATTATATGACTAATAACATTGCGTGTTTGGAGCAACCAATTGATCCATAATGTGTTGTAACAATGTTAGACTGCTTCATGTGCGAACGATCTCTATCATTTAGTGGGACTAAATATATATTTCTAAATGAGAAGTAGATATGTTCCTTAGATAAGATATTAATTTATTTGGGAATTAATTAAAGGGAGAGGTATTTCATAGCGGTTTATTTTCACTTAGGGGATAATGATAAATGGTGTTCATTGATTAAATACACTAATGATAAAGAGGATATAACAAGAATGGAATGAAATTATAATAAATAACTTTTCATAGAAAATAATCTCCTTAAAAAACATGGAAATGGATATACAATTATTTATTATGAGAGAAAAGGAAGAGGAAAATATTGTTATGTATGAATCTATCATTTCACAATTAGAATTGAATACAAACAACTACATATTTTATTCAATGAGTAATATTGGTTATTTATTTGATGGGATAAAGATAATATTTCAAAGGGAACTAGTCTCCCAAACATTATCATCATATGAGGATATAATATCATGTCATTTCAAGAAGGAGAAAAGATTCTAGAAATCATATGCTTCTAAAGGAAAAAATATAAGAAGAGGATGAGAGATAAAACAATGGATAAAAGGAATAAGATAAATTCGGATCTTCACATATGTGAATTTTTTAAAAGAAACCCACTCGTACTTTCTTGAAGGGAATGGTAATTTTATTCACATGTAGAGTGAAATACCATAAGGCATGTGAATGAAAGGGTAAGATATAAGTCCCTAATATTTAGCGTTTCAACTGTAAGAAGAAGAACAACTATGAAAATGAATGCCCAATCATCAAGGGAATATATATAATAGAAGGTAAACATATAAAGGTCATGCTTATGATATAACTATAGCCAATGTAGAACAATTAAAGTGATTGTGTATTTGAATTCTAGAATTATTTTTTAGAAGTATTTTATAAATGGAGTTTTGGTTTTAAGAATCATGAAATCTAGAGGAATATACTATGATAGTTTTTCTTTAAGGATTTGAAAACATATGTTAAATGGTACCAAAAACAAATTGAAGTTATTTAGTGGTACTGTCATATTTTTTAAGGAATATGTGAATAACCAAAATATGACTATAATGTTGAGTTAATCATTTTTTGTCAAGATAAATAGAAATTTGGCATTAAAGAAGTAAATGGGCTAATATTAGTGGCCCTAAAAAAATTTATGATTGGGGGAAAATGTAATTCATGTTAGAGTTTACTATATTTATTATATTTATGAAATATATTTGATAATATCGGATTTTATTTAAGGGAAAAAAGATATTTATTTACTGTAAGCATGTATGTTTCTATTAAGGATTTTTTTTAATTTAAGTTATTATATTTTTATTGAAGAATGTTTGATCATTCTATTTACATGTATCTTTAAAAGCTACTTTATAGTAGATTAATGATATGTTTATTTTCAAAATATAGTGATTTTGTTTTTAATTTGATCAGACAAAATTTAGAGTGTCCACAATGTTAACTACCATTGTAATGGATTAATTTGAACATTATATAGTATTTATTTTGTTAAATTATAACCATTCAGGTTTTGGTAAATATTTAAATGCGGATGGAATGATTTTTTGATCTTATGATTCTTTAAACGTTTTTTTAGGTATAAAATATCATCTCAAATAACCATTTCCTATCATAAGAGATAAAGTGGAAATAGATCGAAGCACAACCAATAGATGAAATTATGATAATTATATAGAAATAAATAATGTATCGTTATTTTCATGATTGACTTAAATGAATTTTACATTAATCCACCTATTTTAGGAAATATATCTTGAAATAAATAATCTTATATTTTTTCTTTTCATAATAAGAAACCAATGGCCATTTAACCAATATTTTTTTTGTTTTTTTATGGATAAAATTATCATAGAAATGTTATCTGTAGAGACCCAAATCCTGACGTACATGGACATTACATTACTTTTTTAGAATACTTAGTACATAACATAAACACATACACAAGGACCGTAATAGTTTAATGTCTTTGGAAACTCGGAATATAATCTTATAATTGTGGTGAAAGATCTTCAACATCTCCCATAAATATCTTCTTTTTTTTTCTAAAACCTTTCGTTATATCCTAGGGAAAAGAAAACATAAAAGGGTGAGCTCAAATGCTCAGTAAGGGTAAACAAAAGAAATATCAATCACATCATATTCATAAGAACATAACAATTTGGAAATCTTACCCTGCAAAAGAGATCATAATTTCATAACATGTGATAAATCATTGTAGTGAAATGTAATCACAATAATCATAACTTTAAACAAGAAACTTTGTGGCATACACACATAATCATAGAGAATAATTTCTAATTAGTCAAGACACATTGACAAGACTATCTTAGTGGACAAAGTCCATTTATGAACCGAGTTTACTCCTCGTTTCAGTCTTCTTTAACTGAACCGGTATAACCTGTCGTTCCAGCCATGTCTATCTCATGAGATATAAAATCTTTACCCAATGCATTGGAGGGAGATATAGGTCCCACCCATCTCATAATGATACCATTCTTATGTGTGCCACAAAATCATAAAATCATACATCATTGCATAACACATATAATAAAAATGGGAATCTTAAATATTGTGACATCATAAAACAATTCATATAAGATAAAGGAATTCATAATAATATAATTCCATCACAAAATAATCATATCAATGTAATAATAGAGATAATAACATAATCCTTTATTATATTAGATGGAAAATTGTTTTGATAAAACACTTGAACTCCATTCATGAGGAAAATATCCTTTCTGCTTCAAAAACACTTTTCCGTTCTTAACATGTCGTAAAATTATAAAATAAAAGAATTTGAATAAAAATAAACTTGAAAAATTGTAAAGGAATCTTCTTGTAAGTAATATTTTAAAAATACACTCATGCCGTATAAGTTAAAAAAACATTCTTCGTACTTTTGTCGGAAAAGTCAAAAAGTACCTCGTACGAAAAACGACAAAAGATTCATTTCATATCCTTTACTAAAAACTCACTGAAGGGTAAAATTGGATTTAAACAATTGTAGGTGGATTGAAATAATATTACATATTGATGAAAAATGGATGTGGATGATAAAATACACCCCTGTAAATTTTAAAGTATAAACAATCTCGGATAAAAATGAGATTGTGATATTTCCCTTACCTTAGGTCCGATTTGCTTCGTAAGTGTCTGTACCTCCTGTATAATGATTTAAATAATGTTATTGACTTATTCCAGAATCATACTTATTTTTATGATATCATATATGGTTCACTTATGACTTTATTTTACCCGTTCTTTTGTAAATTCCATGTTAAAGAGCGTTTTGGGTAAAATCGTTTCATTTGTCGTCCGTGTTTTGACTTGTAATTATTAATATGATTACTTATATCATGATTACTTAATTCCAGAATATAAAACATGATTCATATATAATATATATTCAGAATATACATATATATATATATATATAATAGATCAGTAAATGGAAAGAAATACACCGTTCATGGAGACGGTAGGCCATACGTACGCATGAACGCTGTTTTCGTTTCCTTATTGAGTTGAATGAAATTAAGTAGATGACATACATATATTTACACATAAATCCAATATCATTATTATGTCACATATTTCATGATTACTTGTTATATATACTTTATAATCATTCATCAATGGTTAACGTGGAGAATGAATCTCATCACGTCGTGGAGATGGTAGTCCGTACGTATGCACGAGCGATGATATCGTTCTAATGATCGTGGAATTGAATTGGAGTGTATTTATACTATTTCAGAATCAATATCGCTTTACAATAATCATATATAGTTATTATTTACACCATTATACTCATCCAAGTAAGGTGGTGGTGGAAAATAGATTACACCACGGCGTGGAGATGGTATTCCGTACGTATGCATGCGCGGTGATTTCGTTTTCCATAGGATGGATATATGGTGAAATAGTGTTGTTTCATACTTATAATAACATATAAGTATATGTGTTATACTGATTTTATTACTTCATAATGAAAAAACCTAAGAAGAAGAAGAAGTGGAAGAAGAAATAATGTTGATGGAATCGGTAACGGACATTACCTCTTCTTTGAAGCGCCTCTTTGAGTCCTTCTCTTAGGGCACTAAAATTGGTCTTTGAAGAAGACCAGGACCTCTAGAATGTTTCTAGGGAAGTGGAGAAGATAATTTGGCTGGGTTTGGACGAGATTGAAGGCTCAATGTGGTGTGAGGAAGAGAGGGAGGAGGTTCCCTTTTATAAGGGAGGAGAGGTGCACCTTTGGAATAACTAAACATATTATATTATTATAAAGACAACTTCGGTTTTAAATAGATCCAAATTGATTTATTTCGAAGCTAAGGTAAGTATGGGTCGTAATCCTCTCATCCAATAGAATTTAGACAAGTTTAGGTTCCTATTTTAACCTTATCATTTAGATTTAACATTAAGTAAAATAATTTTACTTTTACCGTGTCTTCTTGTGTTCTTATACTATAAGGTTAATAAACTTACTATAAGCAACCAAACGGAACCCAACATGTTAATTATTAATATATATAACCTTATCTAAGTCATTTTATATTTTTAGGAATAAAATAACAATTAATAATATAATATTTGTTTTGAAAACTATTTTATGCCAATTTTGACACTATTTAGTAATTGATTTTTGTGAAAATCATAACAGAATTATTAGTTCTAAAAAAGTTAATTAAATCAATAATAACATGTCATATTAACCTATAAAATTATTGTAATTCATAAAAAGTATCAAATTACATTTATTTGGGTATTTATAACATCAATTATGTCAATATTTCATTAGTAAGATAATTACTGCATCATCTTTGTGTCATAAATAAATTACATTATTTAATGTCTAAAAATTACAAATAAAATACAATTATGTATGAAATAATTTTATCTTTGTAATGAATATTTATAATCGAATTAATATTATGTATAACCCTATATTAAAAATGATATACTTATTAAACTTTGATTGTAACTATTTTAACACTTCTTTAAATAAATTAATAATAAAGGTCCTAATCTAATCCAAGTGGGCCTAAATGGTAATGTTTTATTTCTAAATTTTTTTATGGTCGAATTACACTTATCCAATAGAATTAGGACATGTGTTAGGGTAATAATAATATCATTTCTACCCTTAATTACCCTATTTACTTTTAACCGTGGTAAAAAAAAGTAAAAAGTTACTATTCATCAAAAATTATTACCATCTCATTGAACCAAATTTTACATAGTAACATCAACCTTGTCTCTCGAAGTTTTGAAATTCCACTCACAGAAGTGGTAAAATTATGTTTTATGAAAAATTCATTTTTTTAACTACCACTTAGTGGTTTCACTATTCATCAAAAAATGAAAGTTTCCAGGAAAATACCAAAAAATAGGACTAAGAAATTTTTGATATTATGTACTCAAAAATGATGTCTATTTTACCAAATTCAAAACATATCAGTTGCACTAATTAATTTAAAAATTAATTCCCATCGTCTAAACAAATAGCTTGTTCTTAAGTGATAATAACTATCAAAAGATTGACACTTGTTTATGTCTGGTTTAAATGTGAAATTACATGCAATGACCAACATTGTATTAAATTGTTAAAATATATTCTAAATATACATTAAAACCACTCAAATTAATAATTTATCACTATTAATTATTTTCATTAAAAACCTTGTTTTTAATTAAAATTTAGTAATTTTCACTATTCATCAGAAAATGAAAGTTATCTGAAAAGTACCAAAATATCACCCGAAGCTAACTTTGATATTCTGAATCCAAAAATGAAGTCCATTTTGAAAACGAAAATTTAAAAAAATTTAAAAAGTGGTTATTACTATTCATAACGGCTAATTTTAATAATATTTTAATAGCATATCGTTGTTTAGTGAAACTCGGTATTGCGTACTACACACACTATCGAGGAAGGTCGCGATTGCGTGTAATGAAAGGCAAGTCAAGGATGCGTGTTGTGAAAGCTCCTTTTGGTATAGTGTACAACACAAGACATTAGTGAAATTAAAAAGAATATTTTTCATAAAATCTCAGGGTGTTACATTCTACCCCTCTTAAAATGAATTTCGCCCTCGAAATTCGTCGGGGTTATAAATGGTTTACGTCTCAAAATATTCATTAATAGAAACCCACATCATAAAAAGGAATACCCAAACATGGCTTTAAAAACTAATGTATGAAATGTAATGGTTACCCAAATTAACTCATCACTGGGTTTCCACGTAGGAGAACATAGGTGAAAATATGGATATGGAAGAAAAATCTATCCATCAAGTTCTGATGGAGAGTTGTAGAGAACATGGCTATGAAATAGCCAACAATCACAAAGCAAAAGATTTGCGATGATCTAAGGTACCATATGATTCATCATATATAAGGGCACTAGGACAACATTTTTGGTTTTCAAGATCATTTCCCTAAAGTTGGTGAATTAAAAGAAATACTTACATGATTTTGGTACAATTTCACTATTGTTCATGCTTTAAACAATTTCAACTTCATCTCTTAAAGAAATGAATTTGAATTTGTTATTCATGAAGTTTTAATAGATCATGTGATAGAATGATGGGTCATTCCATCTGTATCAAACAAAAGGTTAGCAAAAGTTATCAAATATACATAAGTCCATCTATGGTGAGGTTAATCGTATATGATTCCAAAAATGAACTTATACTTCATCTATCATAAGGCGTTATAAAATAAAAATTGTTTCTACTAACCAGGGACTTCCTGTAGGCCAGTGGTAGGCGATAAAGTCCAGTCGCACTTCGGTTGTGGGTTCGATTCCCACAGCCTTGCCCGACACGATGGGTTGTCGCCCATCCTGCAGGTTGTCCTTTTTTTTAAAACTACATTACTATAACATCCCATAAGTAATATTGAAAATGATTATATCCTTAAACAATACCAACTTATGTCCAACATAATCCATTCCAATCTTTAGGCTTATCAAAAATACTTCGGTCCAAGCTCATAGTATAAAGAAAACGATTACTTGAAACGTCACATAACAATCACGTGAATGCCATCATTTATCCCCCATATGTTATAAGATATATCTTTTTGGTCAAATTACAAACATGTGAATACCTTAATCATGTATTCTCTTGAAGAATTAATACCCATTGAACCTTAGTGAAAACATGAATGTAGTTAAAAGTTTACACTTTCCACAAACCAAAATCCTCACAATTCATTATACTCAAACCATGATATCACTTAGTCTTTATATCAATCAAGAGCTCATGAATACTGTCAAAAATTTCATTTTCTCCTTATCCCTTCATGATGCGAATATAATCTTCTTTCCAAAATATTTGAATCACTTTTCATGGTTACCGGTACCTTAAAATTATTAAAAACCACAATAGAATAATATAAAAATATTCTAATACACAATAAAAGTACCTCAAAAACATTATTCTTGAATACCAATACATAAACACTCCAATCCATCCTCTTCAAGTATTGTCCTGGAATAAGTCCTTCCATGATTTAGAAGTAACTTTTTTTAGGTTAGGGCATTGAGTTGGGTAATGACCATGTTCTCCAAAATAATACATTGAACTCCATAACAGTTTGTCACTCTATGATCCTTTTCTCCACATAGATAAAATCGGTCCGTCCATTTGAGGTATTCCTCAAGGTTCTTCTTCCCTTCTTTAGAAATCTCAATCTTCCTTTATTTATGCTCCTCAACATGTGAACATGCATAATAGTTTATCTTCCTCTTCTTTGATGAATTAGGCATACCACTAAATTTCACGTTGTTAATCATATATCGTGATGACTGATTCAGAATAATCACAATATCTTTCTATCTAGGAATTACACAATTTTGTTTCTCATAGTCACCAATTTGTCCATTGGATTCAATGTTAACCAAATTCCTTCTGGTTCCCTCCATTAACTAAAACACAAAAAGAATTCTGTGAGAGACAAAAATCATGCTATAGAAAACAACATAGAAAAGGGGGAGTACCCTCAATATCTAACATCTTAGGTTAAATTCTAATATCATTAGCACAATTCCAGGACTATAACCTATACGTATACTTAACCTTAGAGACATCCCTAGAAATACCTTAGAAATATCTCTAGGGATCTCACTAACATTTTCGCATCCTAGTTTCCAATGGTTGACTAAACCTTTCCTCAGATACCAACTGTAGAGACCCGAAGCCTGACGTACATGGACATTACATTACTTTTACTGAATACTTAGTACATAACATAAACACACACACAAGGACCATAATAGTTTAGTGTCTTTGGAAACTCGGAATATAATCTTCTAATCATGGTGAAAGATCTTCAACATCTCCCATAAAGATCTTCCTTTTTTACCTAAAACATTTCTTTATATCCCGGGGAAAAGAAAGCATAAAAGTGTGAGCTCAAATGCTCAGTAAGTGTAAACAAAAGAAATATCAATCACATCATATTCATAAGAACATAACAATTTGGAAATATTACCCTGCAAAAGAGATCATACTTTCATAACATGGGATAAATCATGGTAGTGAAATGTAATCACAATAAAACTTAAAAACAAGAAACTTTGTGGAATACACACATAATAATAGAGAATCATTTCTTATTACTCAAGACACATTGCCAAGACTATCTTAGTGGACAAAGTCCATTTCTGAACCGAGTTTACTCCTCGTTTCAGTCCTCTTTCACTGAACCAGTTTAACCTGTCGTTCCAGCCATGTCTATCTCATGAGATATAAAATTTTTACCCAATTAATTGGAGGGAGATATAGGTCCCACCCATCTCATAATGATAACATTCTTATGTGTGCCACAAAATCAGAAAACCATACATCATAGCATGACCCATGTAATAAAAATGGGAATCTTAAACATCGTGACATCATAAAACAAATGATATAAGATAAATGAATTCAAAAAAATATAATTCCATCACAACATAATAAAATCAATGTAATAATAGGGATAAAAACAGAATCCTTTATTATCTTAGATGGAAAATAATTTTGATAAAACACTTGAACTCCATTATTGAGGAAAGTATCATTTCTTCTTCAAAAACACTTTTCCTTTCTTAACATGTCGTAAAATTATAAAATAAACGAAGTTGATTAAAAATAAACTTGAAAACTTGTAAAGAAAGCTTCTTGGAAATAATGTTTTAAAAATCCATTCTTGTCGTATAAGTTAAAAAAAACATTCTTCGTACTTTTTTCGGAAAAGTCAAAAAGTACCTCGTACGTAAAACGACAAAAGATTCATTTAATATCCTTTACTAAAAACTCACCGAAGGGTAAAATTGGATTTAAAAAATTGTAGGTGGATGGAAATAATATTAAATATTGAGGAAAAATTGATGAGGATGATAAAATACACCCCAGTAAATTTCAAAGTATAAACAATCTCGGATAAAAATGAGATTGTGATATTTCCCTTACCTTAGGTCCGATTTGCTTCGTAAATGTCCGAAACTCATGTATAATGATTTAAATAATGTTATTGAATTATTACAGAATCATTCTTAATTTTATGATATCATATATGGGTCACTTATGACTTTATTTTACCCGTTCTTTGGAAATTCCATGTTAAAGGGCGTTTTGGGTAAAATCCCTTCATTTGTCGTCCGTGTTTTGAATTGTAATTATTCATATGATTACATAGATCACGATTACTTAATTAAAGAATATAAAACATGATTTATATATAATATATATTCAGAATATACATATATATATAATAGATCAGTAAATGGAAAGAAATAAACCGTTCAGGGAGACGGTAGGCCGTACGTACGCATGAACACTGTTTTCGTTTCCTTATTGAGTTGAATGGAATTAAGTAGATGACATAAATATATATACACATAAATACAGTATCATTATTATGTCATATATTTCATGATTACTTGTTATATATACTTTATAATTATTCATCAATGGTTAACGTGGAGAATGAATCTCATCGCGTCGTGGAGACGGTAGTCCGTACGTACGCACGAGTGATGATATCGTTCTCATGATCGTGGAATTGTATTAGAGTGTATGTATACTATTTCAGAATAAATATAACTTTACAATAATCATATATAGTTATTATTTACACCATTATACCCATCCAAGTAAGGTGGTGGTGGAAAATAGATTACACCACGGCGTGGTGACGGTATTCAGTACGTACGCACGCGCGGTGAATTCATTTTCCGTAGGATGGATATATGGTGAAATAGGGTTGTTTAATACTTATAATAACATATCATTATATGAGTTATACTGATTTTATTACTTCATAATTAAACAACCTAATAAGAAGAAGTGGAAGAAGAAATAAAGTTGAAAGAATCGGTAACAGACATTACCTCTTCTTTGAAGCTCCTCTTTGAGTCCTTCTCTTAGGGCACTAAAATTGGTCTTTGAAGAAAACACGGACCCCTATAATGTTTATAGAGAAGTGGAGAAGAGAATTTGGCAGGTTTTTGCCGAGCATGAAGGCTAAAAGTGGTGTGAGGAAAAGAGGGAGGAGGTTCCCTTTTATAAGGGAGGAGAGGGGCACCTTTGGAATAAAAAAAATATTATTTTATTATAAAGCAAAATTAGGATTTAAATAGATCAAAATGATTTATTTTGAAGATAAGGTAGGTATGGGTTGAAATCATCTCTTCCAATAGAATTTAGACAAGTTTATTTTCATAGTTTAACCTTATCATTTAGATTTAACATTAAGTAAAATAATTTTACTTTTACCGTGGCTTCTTGTGTTCTTATACTATAAGGTTAATAAACATACTTTAAGCAGCCAAACGAACCCAAAGTTGTTTATTATTAATATTTATAACCTTATCTACGTAATTTGGCCTAACCATATATTTTTAGGAATAAATTAACAATTACTAATATAATATTTGTTTTAAAAACTATTTTATGTCAATTTTGACACTATTAAGTAATTTATTTTTGTGAAAATCATAACAGAATAATTAGTTCGAAGAAAGTTAATTAAATCAATACTAACATATCATATTAACCTAGAAAATTAGTGTAATTCATAAAAAGTCTCATATTATATTTATTTGGGTATTTATAACATCAATTATGTCAATATTTTATTAATAAGATAATTACTCCATCATCTTTGTGTCATAAATAAATTACAATATTTAATGTCTAAAAATTACAAATATTTACCATTATGTATGAAATATTTTTAGCTTTCTAATGAATACTTATAGTCGAATTTATATTATGCATAACCCTATATTCAAAATGATATACTTATTAAACTTTGATTTTAACTATTTTAACCCTTCTTTAAATAAATTAATAATAAAGGTCCTAATCTAATCCAAGTGGGCCAAAATGGTCATATTTTATTTATAAGGTTGTTTATTGTAGAATTACACTTATCCAATAGAATTAGGACATGTTTTAGGGTAATAATAATATCATTTTTACCCTTAATTACCCTATTTACCTTTAACCGTGGTTAAAAAAAGTAAAAAGTTACTATTCACCAAAAATTATTTCCATCTCATTGAACCACATTTTACTTACTGACATCTACCATGTCTCTCGGATTTTTGAAATTCCACTCACAGAAGTGGTAAAATTAAGTTTTATGAAAAATTCATTTTTCTTAACTACCACTTAGTGGTTTCACTATTCATCAAAAAATGAAAGTTTCCAGAAAAATACCAAAAATTAGGCCTAAGCCTTATTTGATATTATGAACTCAAAAATGATTTCTATTTTACCAAATTCAAAACATATCAGTTTCACTAATTAATTTAAAAATTAATTCCCGTCGTCTAAACAAATAGCGTGTTCTTAAGAGATAATAACTATCAAAAGATTGACACTTGTTTATGTCTGGTTTAAATGTCAAATTACATCCAATGACCAACATTGTATTAAATTGTGAAAATATATTCTAAATATACTTTAAAACCACTAAAATTAATAATTTATCACTATTAGTTATTTCGATTAAAAAGGTTGTTTTTAATTAAAATTTAGTAATTTTCACTATTCATCAGAAAATGAATGTTATCCGAAAAGTACCAAAATTTCACCCTAAACTAATTTCGATATTCCGAATACAAAAATGAAGTCTATTTTGGAAAATGAAATTTAAAAAATTTTAAAAACTGGTTATTACTATTCATAATGACTAGTTTTAATAATATTTTAATAGCATATCGTTGTTTTGTGAAGCTCGGTATTCCGTTCAACACACGCTATCGAGGAAGGTCGTGATGGCATGTAATGAAAGGCGAGTCAAGGATGCGTGTTGTGAAAGCTCCTTTTGGTGTAGCGTACAACACAAGACATTAATGAAATTAAAAAGAATATTTTTCATAAAATCTTGGGGTGTTACATTATCTATCACTCTATATTAATCCTTGGGTGTTATTTTTCTCTTCCATGTCTATATTTTCACGGGTCTATATTTTTATATTATTTGGAAACCTAGTTTTGTGGTGACATTCTTACTTTCATTTCCCTATATTTAAGAGGTATTATTTCTAACCCTATTTATGATGTGGGATTCTTACAAAAGAATTTTCAAATGAAAACCCATTTATTATAGAGAATAACTTCAAATTATAATAAAATAATTTATTAACAGAGGAGAATTTAACACTTAGAAATTTTAATGTAACACTATGTTAGATATCGTATACAACACATAACACCGTGCATAAAGAAACCATGAAATATAATTCTACAGATATGACTATTATAACCTAGCCATTAAATTAGAACATATGAATATTATTAATAAATATAATAAATTTATGTTTAGGAAATAATTTATACAAATTCATAGATTAATGATTTTGAAATAAGTATTTACTTTTAGTAAAGTTATTTTATTCTTTAAAAATACATTTGGTTCAAAATTGTTTTTTTATCTTCATGAGAAAATATTATAATTAATTTTGATAAATTAAATAAATTTTATTTTATCAAAATAATTTCATTTTTTAAATTATTATATCAAAATTATCTTAGGGTGAAATATTTAAATTTTTCTGAAAAGATTGATTTTGTAGTGAATATGGTAAAATATAGATTCCTCTTGAAAAATGTATCTTTTCAAACGTTTAAGAAATTACATTTTATTAAATTGATTTAATAATAAAATTAGTTTTATTATAATATTAATAATTCAATTATATTTATTATAACCAATTTCATGTTTTACATTAGAACAAAAACAATTTTAGTCATAAAAAGTCATTTTTCTTGAAAAATGTGTTTCACCGCATTTTCATTTTAATTTGAATTTTAATTTCCACCACTTATATAAATTTATTTAAATAAAATTTATTTCATATTTATAATCAATATGTTCAAATATGGTAAATAGGTGTCATTTATATTTGGTCAATGTCAATAGCAACTATTGAAGAATTTGTCACATTGGTAAAGGGTAAATTAGGTTAATCTAGATTAAAAATACTTTAGAAGGACGTAATATGTCACATTAATTAATATTTTATAAATATAATGTGATTATAATAACATTATGATCCTAATTAATATTTTCCAAACATTATTTTCCATGAAAATGACCAATATAATATTTTAATCAAGGAAAGTTACAAAATATCACTTTTTTAAATATTCATTATATGTCCTCATAGGGACAAAAAATGATATGAATGAATATAAATATCAATTTGTTAAATAGTGAAATTATATTAAATTTGAAAAATTATTTAATTTTTGTATTGATTATATAATTACCTTTAATTTTTTTTAGAACATTAATACATTATTTGTTCAACTAATAGAAAAATAAAATAAATGACATTAAAAATATATAAATATATATAATTTGATTGATTAATAGGGTTACTCAATTTTATTTAATGAATTTAAAATATTATTTCGATTTAAAATAATTTTATTCAAAATCTATCTTTTTAATGCTGTATTTGTAGACAAATTAAATGAATAGTGTCAAAATTATCAATAATGATAATTTATCAAAATAATATTTTATTAAATTATTTGAAAAGTAATAAAAATATTAAAAGGGGAAAGTGGGGTAGTATATAGTTTATTATTTCATCGATGATTCATTTATTATTTAATATTTACTAAATGTCTTAAATTATAAATCATAAAGAGTGAAAAATATATTACCATAGTTAATGTTGAAATAATTTAATTAAGGGGTTAATCCAAAAGATAATGTTTAAACACTACATTAACAAGTAAAAAATTTAATGGTTGAGGAAATTTCCTAAAAATTACTATCATAGTTTGGAATACATACCCATATGGATTCATTGGGATTGAGAATCACATTATTATAATTTAATCTTTTAATAAACCCCAAAAGTACCCACGTTGACACTACTTGAGAAACTAACAAAAAAGATAGACAACCTTTTGATATTACACATCCCAAAAAAAGATTCAAAGAGTTTAATGGAAAATCATTAATACTCTCAATGTGCATCACGACGATGTAACTTCACCGAGCTATGATGCCAAGCTACGTGATCGAGCAACACGACTGAGATACATGGTTGACCTCTATGCTAGGAAATGTTTTATGTCCCTACGCAGAGCACCTAGGTGGTGGAGCTACACGAAGTACCTGCACATGAAGACAACTCTTTTACCAGGCCCATCCATGCCTATAAATAGAGCCCTTGAGCTCCACATTTCAGGACTGAAAATGTGAATGATTTTTTGAAGCTCCCATTGTGTAGCTCTTTTTCCTATATCTCTCGAATTGTCTTAGTTAACTCTCTAAACTACGAGAGAAGAGATAATTAAAATGGGATTGGAATGTTTTGATGTTATTCTCATTCTTCAGTCATCATTTATATCTATGTGGTATATGTGTGTGCATTACCTGCATGGTATACCTATGCACCTCACCTATGTGGTATACCTATGTGATACAACAACTCGGGGTACGTACATGGCATACTTGCGCAAGGTACCTACGTGACCAGATCAGGTACCCTTCTTTAAAGCCATCCATGGTAGGGTATCTCATTCCTTGTATACCTTATCTGAAATGGGCTATGTTAAAGCCTCCACCAAATCCTCCTGACTTCTCAAACCTTTGGGTAAGGTACATCAGCATGTATCTAATTTGGGTTTGTATTTCCACTATAAGAAGTTTCCCACATTTTTTTCACGGTGGGGTTAGGATTGATGGAATGTTTGTTGGTTTTTATATCCATAGTCACATGGAATTTCTCCTAGAAGTATTTTTGGGATGTTCATTGTTTGGAGGACGGTTGGTTACCAGCCTCACTCTTCTCAAAGAGGTGACCCGAAACCTCAGGTCTCCGGTAGGGAAGGTACACATCACACATTCTATTCCGCGTAAGTATAGGAGAAGTTCCCCTCCCCTACCAAAACCAATTTTTAGGGAAACCATCCTGGTATAAGCCCCTCACCTTCACCCCATTTTCCATCAATTTTTACCCTTTTCCAATGTTAAGAGAACATAACAAGGGTTCATCACCCCGCCCTCATCCACCGTCGGCTCACCCTCTTCCATCATCCTGGAGGAAAATTTTGAATGTTTGAAGTGTCATTGTTGAATTTTTCACATCCTCTTGTTTCTCAAACTGAGAGGGACTCACGTGAGCATAGAGATATGTGACAGTTACAGAATGCACACAAACACTCTCATAAATGAACTACAAGGACTTTGATTCCTGTTTAAATCATGATACGTTGGAAATATACTATTGGGCTGAGCTCATTGGATATCCTCCTCTTAAATTAAACCCTAATTCCATTAATTTGGGCATTCTCCTAAATAATAAGCCCCCAATTAAACCCCATATCATCAAGGAATCCTTTCCACGATGTAAGACCAAACTCATATCTCCCAAAAGACCATCCTCTCCTACGAGAGTTATCGAATTACATGGGATTTGATTCCAATCCATACGGGAAACGTAGGAATCCCCCTTGAGGTTCAAACCCAATAATTCAAATCTACCCTATTCACCATGGGCTATATTTTTAATAGGGTTTAATCATAATGGGAAATCCATATCCTTTCCAGTTCTATTAGCTACCTCAACATAAGTCCCACACTATGTTTCATCTAATCACCTTCAGATTAGATGTCCTTATCACATTACCTTAAAAGATATGATTTTTCCCATTTAGTGGAACTAAACTATAAGGGTTATGCTTCCTTTTACAAGGATATATAGGTATCCCATTATTTGGTAACTATCCCAAAATCAAACCAAACATTTGTCTCCTGAGATGACCATAAATTCCTGATTTCCCTATTGGGTGGCTAAAAAACTAGTATCATCATAATAATGATCAAAATAACTTCTAATTAGTATATCTGAGGACATTAATAATGGAAAACATTGAATACATAAATATATTTCCATTAATGAAAAACTGTGAATACATAATGATGATTCTAATGTTTTACACAAGTTAATATGTGATTATAAATTCCAAGTTCTACTTATGATATACATGGTGAATAAATAAGGATTCCTGAAAAAAATTTATTTTTACAAAGAGAGTCCTGGAGTAGACAATACTTCCCCCCAAAAGTGTGTGAGGAGTACGACCTCCCATCCTCTCAAACCAATGCACGTTCTTATGTATCATAATGTTAAAACATAACGAATGTATACCTTTGGAAAGAAGGTCCTATTTAGATAAAAAATTGTTGGATGTTTTTTGATCTATGAATAAATACAATAGAAACCTCCTATAAATAGTTATTCTTAAATCTGGAATACATGTTTCAAGGAACTATGAAACAAAAATGGTGAACCTGACATGAGTCCTTAACCATTATAATAATGTTACCACATGTTAGTCTTCTATCAAATTGCTAATAGAAGGACATAGAAAGTAATAAATCACCCTTTTAACCATCTGAAAATAGGTTTCTTTAATAAAGATTTTCATTGTTTGCAGTTTTCCACAAAACTCCCGTCAAACCAAAGAATGTCTTTATCCAAGAAAATATCTTTAAACTTACTGACTGCTAGTCAAGCTGGATCTCTATCCACGGGAAGGATGTTATCACCTTCCCAACGTCTTCAACACTGGGTCTCTAATGTGCAGGTGAAAGAATATCGCCAGAACAATATAATCCCAACTTTGTAGGCTACTCGATAGGCCCTCTAGGTCAAAAAAATCCTCGGTAATCAGGCCAACAACAACCAATGATCAAGAAGAAAATAGTTCCAACCACTCTCTCCAACCGTTTTGGGTATTTATCCCTGGAACACAACAATAAATGACTCCCATACTACAGGGAAGTGGATAAAGAGGTCACTGAATGACTCAATTCAAGAATACAGGAGTCCTTCCTGAGAACCCGCACCAGCAATCGCCACAAGAATCATGGGGTAGTGTATCCCCAACATGATGGGGGTGTTGCCTATGGGCATTTGGTTCAGGTCTCTCAAACCTGGGCATGCAAGATGAACCACCAGGGATAGCATCTAGTCAATAGGGAGCAAGTTCTCACCTATACCTCTTCCATATAAGTCCATCGACCAAAGTTGATGACATAAAATGAGTGGTCATATATACCCATCTATTCTAATTTTTCTTCTCAGTAGGCTCGTTTGATAGAAACCCACTAATCCCACCTGTTAAACCCGGTGGAGTATCGTGAATAGACACATACACATGCTCCCAAGTTATAATCCATTCAACAGGCTCGTCTAAGTGAATTTAAAGATGCCCGCCAATCTAATATGGTGGTAACTGGTAAACAAGAAAATACACCTATTTACAATCACCAATTTTGTCAGTAGTCTCGTCTACCAGTATTGAAGGAATTCCATCAACCATATCCGAAGAAAAACAGCCATTAGGCACATATAGAAGCCAATGATCATCATTCCTGCCAACAGTCTCTTATGGTAGCACCCTGAAAAGTCAGTCAGAAAGCTCCAATGAAAAATTTGGGGCAGACCCAACTCTCTACCCCCATGCATGAGTACTATCAATATATATTGATATTAAAAGGAGGAAATGAGTAGGCGTATACCCCTACTATAGATACAAAATGGATGTATATTCCCATTTCAGCTGTTGAAGTCAACAAACATATCTTATAAATGGTGAAAGGGCATACACATATCCCTTCCTATATTCTAGAAGCATGCCAGGATATATTAACTACTTCGGTAGTATCAGGGGAACAGACATATAAATCTATCATGACATATGGGATGACACATCAGTATGTAATCTCGGAGTAGATACATATCTATGTTCCAGTACAGAAGGGTCATGGGGAATTTTTCACAATATCATACAGACAACGGGATCAGGAATATACACCCTTTCCAATTTTAGTTAATAGGTCCATTCCGATAACTATTTTATGGAAGGTACAAACACCTTCCCATTATAACCACTTCTCCCTATATGATGCCCCAACTAACTATAAGAGAACATCAAAATAGAAATCTCACCAAATACCAATGGAAAATCAAGAGTCAATATATGTTTTAGAACTTTTTAATGCTGGAGTTCTTGAAGCCCTCAGACATTTATCAGTTTCTGCTCAAGCTCATACCCTCTCATTACCAAATTTGGGGAGTTGTAGTTATAATTCTAAAAGATCACACTAGACACTTCCTCATGAAAATTCGGTCAATCCAGAGTGTCTATATTTGGATGAGATCCACAATAACCCTCTATGTGTCCAGAAGACCACAGAGTATGTAGATTTCTCCCTTTCTATAATCCATCGTGGTGATCCTCCCCATCATGGAATTCACTATGAAAGTCCTCTCCGTAGTAGTATTTCGCATTGTCAAAAAAATTCCATAATTGATAATGTAGCAACAAGAAGCCCTATTATCTCGAGGAACTTGCAAACACAAGGCCAGTCTTGTCTGATTACATGACATTGACGGGTGAAATACATTATCACTCAAACGAAATATTAAGGGTACAATCATTCCCAAAACCTCCCTTGGGTCATTTATCTTCTAAAACAGACCATCCACTTTTTTCAAACCAAGTGGATAAACCTCTAGTGAAATATGATGAAGACATATTAAACATGAGGAAAAATTTTCTAAAGGAGAAATACCATTCTTGTTTTGGCCTTCATCAAATCCTTAGTTTGATATTCTAGAAATTATGACAGAAGATTTCATTCATGACATTCGTCTCAACATAGGGAAAACTCCTAGTCATTTGAAAAATAAATTATTACAATATGATGAATATCAAAATCATATAAAGGTAATCAAAGAGTAATAATGCCAAATTGACTTGGAATACCTTTCAGTTTCCCAACATTCAAGGGATGAAAAACTATAGAGAACCCTTCAGAGAACTTGTATAAATACTCTGAAGAGGCTACGTGAATTAATTTCTGATTCCCTGTCTAATGTTTGAATCATATGATAGGGTGCATATAGAGCATTTCATTTCACTGCACTCCAAAATCAGCGATGTCTTCCAAATGTGGTCTCATTCAATGTTATTTTCCATGGACAGCCATAGTCCATAGGTTTTGTATGTAATAAAATGTATGCTAAAGAACATTCCTTAACTAGTTATCACCAGAATCGGTCCCAAAGAAAAGAATTTGCTGAGATGATTCTACATCAAGACTCTGAAAATCTTGATCAGGCATCTCATTTAGAGGTCTTCAGGTGTCAGAGGAAGAAAATGTTTGAAATAGTATATCAATCTTCTGAAACAAGTGATTTAAGTAATTGTTGAATGATGCACCCAGCCAATTTCTGAACCAAAATCTGCAAAATCCATAGAGAAGTTGCGATAATTTCAGCTATAACAGTTCAAGAATCACACCAAATAGATAGGTTGGGTGCTCATTTAATGAAACCATAAAATTCATTAAACAAAGTTCAATTATTTTAAGAATAGGTACATGATCAACCCCAGACTGAAATAAGCTATCCAATTATTCTTTCATGTAACTATCAACCATATAGTTCTAGTGAATTCATCATACAGTAGAACATTGTTTCGTTAAAGACAAAAAGGGAGATGATCTACCATAAACACTAACAGAATTCCATAAAGGTGTTATGCATAAGTGAATGTTATCAATACCATTGCAGAAGATCCTCCAAATAAAAGTCTAGTTTAGTGGAATCATAATAAGATTTTATTGCCCACAATACAACACACACTGAAGAAAATTAAGAGGGTGTGCATACCCGAAATTAGAGGCTTTCCCAGAATCAAGGTATGCCTTCAAAAAACCAACTCCCCCTCTCTGAAAGGCATCTAAGAAGTGGAATGGAAGAAGTCAGATTACGCATAAATTTTCCAATGGAGAGGGTCAATCTCTTCCACTTTAAGAGATATTTTCACAACAAGAAGAGGAAATGAAGAATTTGAAAAGACTCAATACATAGTTTCTTTGAAACAACATTTCTGCTAGACATACTCCACAGAAAAACCGTTAAAATGCAAATCCTATAAAAGCTCCTCAATAGAGGGGATTTTTAGAAACTATAGATGTGGATAATGAATTCCCTCCATTGGATAAACAATCAAAACAAAATCATATACATCTTGATAGACCACTTTTTGTGAGTTATGCAAGACAAATATCAGCACCACCATCAGTGGTCTTACTGGTCATTTCCCCAGCTCATGTTCCATTTGTAATACCTGCACAAAAGCCAGATCATCTATATATTTCCCAAATACATAAAAATACAATTGAGTCATTAACAAATCAGTTGGATTCTATGGAGGAATGACGTGCACCATTTTAGCCATAAAAGAGATCTTATCCAGAATGAGTGGATGCAATTACCCCTACCAAATTTTGTGAATCCATATTCCCAATTCTTAATGGTTCAAGAGATTTGGAACAACACTTAACACATTTTGTTTCTCATTGTCATCCTATGATGGGAACTTTTCAACAACAAGAGGCAAGTAAGCTTAGGTGTTTTTTGCAGTCATTACAAGGGCCACCTTTTTATGGTATAAAAGTTTGCAATCACAATCAATTACTAGGTGAGAAGATCTCTGTTAGAAATTTCTTATTCAATTTAGCTCAACATTGCCAAAGATGACAGGTTTTTATCTTACCAGTTATAAAAAAGGAAAAATGAAATATTCTTAGATTTCATTACTTGCTTGAAGGGATTAACATATTTATTTTTGTTTAGCACTCCCTCAAGAAGAGTTGTTTCCAATCTTTGTGGAAAATATGTTTGAGGAATTATGCACACCATTGATCCCTATGAAATGCACAGGAGGGTTTTGAGACATTACTTCAATCTATCAGCCTATAGAATAATCAATTATCGAAACTAAGGCTAAAACTCGTGTAATTACTTCATTTCAAAGAAGGAGAATAGTAATGGAAAAATCTGGTACAGTTACACTCAAACAAGAACTAGTAGCTGCTTCTACTTCATGATATTCATCATACCGAAGGGCTCCGCTTTCTGAGCATCAGTTTCAACAACCAACTAGTCAAGATGATCAAAGAGATCAAAGGTATAAATAGTTTGAGGAATTAAAGAATAAAATATATTCATTCAATAATGAGCATGTTCCTGGCTACTTCATCTCACCTTTAGAAAACAATTTCGTTCATTTTACAAGGCCAAAAAATCCAAATAAATATAGAGATGAAGATCATCTGAAATATTGTCCCTTTCACCAGGTGTTGGGACACACCATTCAAGAGTACATTGTTTTCAAAGACCTTTGGAAAAAGATGGTAGACTCTGGACAAGTGAAATTGGAAAGTTAACCAGCTCAAGTAGCATGTCTTACTGACACTAATCCAGAGGAAGAGGGAAAATTTTAAGAGGTTATAAGTAAAAATATGCACAAATATGATGATTCGATGATCAGGAAAACGATCAAACAGACTCATGCTATTTTACAAGCACATTTGAAATAACCAATTGTGTCATCTACCACTCCTTCCACAACAAAACCATCATCATAAAAAGGTTGTACCTTATAAAAACAAAGTGTTCATAAGGATAAAGAGCGGTAAAAAAAATATGAGCTCGCGTCAAGGAAAAAGTTTTCCTTAAGCCTGGAAGATTTTATGCCATTTGTTTCAAAATTACGGGAACCGCCCTACCAAACAGTACAACAAGAAGTAACCGTTCATCCAGAAACCTCATCAATCGATGAATTGATCATTGGTTCCATTAATGTTATCCATTTAATAGATCCTTATTCAAATAGTGATTCTAATTTTATTGAGCTAAAATTCAATGTGCCTAATTTGGAAACTATAGGAAGAGGTCTTGTTCTATGGTACATGGGAAGTCATGGAAATTAAAGAAACCGTCATTTTAACTCTACCCCTGCTCAAACCATATACGTGAAAGAAACTCATGGAAGAGCCTTTTACGAGCTCAACAAGAACAAGGAGTTTCTTCCATGAAAAAAATGTCTAGTTCTGGAACAATTGTTCTGAATGACTAATTAGAAGCTACACTATATTCTTCTCAAAAGATGAATAGAGTTAGTTAGTCTAATTTACCAATGTCAATGGAATTCCCCACTTTTTTCTCTAGATATAATACATCTACAACATAAGCATCAACATCTAAAGCACCTGCAACACCACATCTCCATTCTAGGAAATGCATATTTTTGGACCAATAGTATGATGTCTTGAAACAACTAGTCCATGTACCAGCCACGTTATTAATTTTGGATGCTTTGAATCTGTCAAAATATCTTTAAAAAGCACTCATTGAGGCATTGTTAAGTCCTCAAGAATTTGAAACGGAAGTTTCTGTTGGTGAGGTTTACCGTTTAGAGAATGATTCTGCAGAATGTCATGTAGTCATATGTTTTACAGATGAAGATGAGGACCATGTGGTACATGGACACATCAGACCTTTGTATCTGTTAGGAAAGGTCGATGACATGGATATCTAATGAGCCTTCATTGACAATGGCTCTAGGGTCACCCTCATTCCCGTTCATACCAATTGGGCCAGACTAAATCTGACTTATATCCTTCGACATTAATCTGGAAAGGATATGAAATGAATGAAAAGGTGCCTCTGGGCGAAATTACACTTAGAACTCAGTTTGGATATCTTATGTCTAATTCGGATTTCATTGTTGTTCATCAGGGCACAACCTTCAATATTCTTCTTGGAAGGCCTTGGTTGAATCAACATGAAGTTATACCATCATCATACCACCAATGTATGAAATATTGTTTTAGTGGTCAAATAAGAACATTGTATTGTGACAAGGCTCCATTCAAAACATGTGAATCTCAATAATTTGAGGAATAGTTTTATCAAACAAAAGAAACGAAGTCTGTGACCAAGGACATATCTAGAGTTAATGATCCAAATATATTGGAAAATATTCCACCAAATACATTCATGCATTTGAGTATAGATTATGTGTTACCCATCAATCATGTTGAAAGGGTAATGCCAAATCCATGCACTCATCCAATAATTCCCATATTTACAATTGCGATAATTGATCATGATAACATGGGAGAAATTATTGATACACCAAGAAATGATTAAAGCCTAAATTGGGATTTTATTTTCATCTACTGAACTACAATGAGCCTCTAATTCATCAATCAGAATTGAAGAAATTATAGCAGTATTAGTGGGAGAAAAAGATGTTGATTCTCAATCCATCAATCCCTCTTTACCCCATGAAGACCCTTTGTCATCTGTATGGTCAAAAATGGTGTCTTCTTCTTCGAGATGTTCAAATACTGACGTTTCCCCTATCTTTGTGAATTTTTCCATGCCATCTACCATGAAAATGGAAATAGAAGAGGTAACACATAATGAAGAAGAAGAGGAAGATCTCAGGGATACACCTCCAGCATTTGAAAAAGGTTTTTCCACCACCGTGAATGAACTCAGAGAAATAAATCTAGATACAGGAGTAGATCCACGGCCCCACCTTAATTTTTACGTCCATTACCTCTGAAGAGAAAGAAGTTTATACATCATTTATTAATCAAAATTGAGGTATTTTTTTCTTAGAATTATAAAGAAATGCCAGGTGTTAATCCCGATTTAGTCACCCATCATTTTTGTTTTCATGAAGAACATCGTGGGTTCAAGAAAGCGGCAAGGAGAACACACCCAAATCATTCCTCTAAAATTGAAGCTGAATTTGGTATGCTTATAATGAATAAAATTTTTAGGGATGTTCAACATCCCAAATGGCTTGCCAATATTGACCCAGTGAAAAAGAATAATGGGAAAATTAGAGTCTGCATTTATTTCAGAGATATTAACCAGCATTGTCCTAAAGATGATTTTTCTTTCCTGATTATAGAACTTCTGATGGATGAAACCACTGGATATGATGCTCATTCCATCATGAATGGATATTATAGGTATAATAAAATTATAATGGACCCATAAGATTAATAATCTACTACCTTTAGATCTTCTCATGATGTGTTTTTTTATCAAGTAATTCCCTTTGGCTTAAAGAATTTAGGCATGACATACCAACATGGCATGCCCCATATCTTCATACCCTTCATTGGGAAATTTTTTGTATATTATATGGATCATTTCGTAGTCAAATCCAATCAAAGTTCCAATTATGTGGATGATTTGGAAACCATATTTCGCAAACATCGACAACATAATTTGAGGATGAACCCCTTAAAATGTGCATTCAGAGTAGCCTAATGAAAATTCCTTAGATTTTTTGTATGACATAGTGGTATTAGAGTTGATCCTGAGAAAACAAAATCAATCCTTGGTATGTCTCCTCCTCAAAATTTGAATAAATTGAGAATACTTCATGTATACATGGACAATATTTGGCATTTTATCGCCAATTTGGCAGGAAAATGTTTACCTTTCACTTGATTAATGAAGAAAGGAGTCACTTATCAATAGACTGAGGATTGCCAAGAATCATTTGATATAATCATGAAATATCTCTTGATTCCACAACTATTGATTCCATATGTTTAAGGAAGACCACACATTATGTACATGACAGCTTTAGAGCAATCACTAGGTGCCATATTCCTCCAAAAGAATGATGCTAGAAATGAAAACATACTTTATTATCTTAGTGGAACTATGCTTGATGTGGAAACATGGTATTCAAGTATTGAGAAGTGTTGCCTAGCATTATTCTTTGATGTTCAGAAAATGAGACATTACCTGCAACATCTTGAGGTCCAATTAGTATCTCATAATAACCCACTCAAATTTATCCTCAGTCGTCTTATTCTTACAAGACATCTTGAATAGTGCGAGGTTATTTTGAAAAAGTTTGATAACCAGTTTGTGCCTCAAAATGAAATAAAAGGCAATGTGCTGGCTGATTTCCTTGCTGAGCACCCATCTGTGGAAGACACATCATTTAATACTGAAAATCCGGATGAAGAGGTCTTATCTATTCAAGATAATTCCCAAACCTGGGAATTTTATTTTTATGGTGCATCTAAAATTAAAATAGGGGAGAGATGGTAAAATCCTAAACTCAATAAGGTTGGATTTGGAATAGTTATTATTTTACCCAAAAAGGAAGTATTTCCATATATTTTCCTATTATCGGAAGGTGGTAACAACAATGAAACAGAATATCAAGCTCTAATCGCAGGTTTAGAATTGGCCCTTTAGGTGAAAATGGATCATTTAAAGGTAAAAAGTAATTCAAAATTGGTAATATAACAAATCAATGGAGAATATACTATCAAAAAAGAAGAGTTAATCCCTTTGTGTGATTACATCAGAGAGTTAATGGATGAATTTTCTCTCAGAGCTGACATTGTCCTATGTCCTACGATCACAAAATTCCCAAGAAAATGCACTGGAAAATGTAGCTATAGCCTTGGCAGATCCCAATCAGGAAAAGACCATTATCAGTATAACCAATCTTCGTGTGGTCTTGACATTTATTCAAACCAGAATGGATGAAATTAATGAAATTTTCCCTATTTCTAAACCTTATGGTCATACCACAGAATGGAAAACATCAATTATGGAATATCTTCAATATGGGGTAATTCCACCAAATAAGGCTGAGAAGGAGACGATTCGGTGACGAGTGACTAATTATACTCATTGTGATAGTCTAGACCCCCAAAACATTCTTTAAAGTCATGCTTTGATGGAATTCTCTTCAGATGTATTGATGGAGAAAAGAACACATCTGTCATGAAAGAAGTTCATTCATGAGCTTGTGGTGCCCACCAATCTAGGCAGAGACTCTGCGATCAGATCTTAAGGCCTGGCTAATTTTACCCTTCAATAACATAGGATTGTATAGAAATCACAAAAAATGTAATCCCTGCCAAGTGCATGCCTACTTCATTCATCAACCCCCATAGTTGCTATATACATATAAATACTCCTTGTCATTTTCCATATGTGGATTGAATATATTAGGGCCTTATCCTCTTGCCATGGATAATCAGTTCAAGTATATTCTCACTGCTACTAATTTCATCACAAAGTGGGCTAAAGAAATAACTCTCAAGGAAGTTAGATCAAAAAGCATCCCTAGTTTTTTGAAAACTAATATCTTCCCTAGATTTGGCGTCCCTCATAATATTTTTATGGAAAATGGAACCAATATTGGTTCTAATGATGTAATAAAGTTATATTAGGAATATAATATCAAATCCAACCATTAATCTCTTTATCATGTGGAGGCCAATGGACTGATAGATGCTTTCAAAAAAACCCTATAGAATATACTCTAGAAGATGGCTGATAGAGATAACAAATCATGGCCTGATAAACATTTTAATGCTTTGTGGGATTATCAGAAAACTACTCGTAGTGCTACCCAAGAAACTCCTTATTAATTGGTATATGGAACTTATGCATTTTTTTTTCAATTTAAGTACAATTTCATTCACAAATAATTTCAATCTATGATCAGTTCTCTATAGATTAAAGATCTGAGAATTTGTTTAATGAGTTGGAATAATTATATTAGAGAAGATTGCATACATAGAATCATCTAGAAGTCTATCAGAATAGAATACTGCAAGCTTTTAATAATAAAAATCACCTTCATTCAATCCACCAACTATAATTGGTTTTGGTCCATAGGACTCCAATGATACCGGGAAAGAAACCTCCAAAACATGAAACAAAATGGAAAGGACCTTATTCCATACATAATTTCTATTCAAATGGATCCTATGCCTTAGTATCAATGGATGTAGAACTCATTACATCTCCAACCAATGTGAGAATTTTGAAGAAATACATTGTGAAATTACACCCATTAGTCCTCACTGCATGATTTTAAACTGCACAGTACCATGTCCTTGCTGCAAGACCTAAAACTACACAGCCCCCATGTCCTTGTTACAAGATATTAAAATGCATGACAGCT
Source organism: Viscum album (assembly GCA_963277665.1). NCBI lineage: Eukaryota > Viridiplantae > Streptophyta > Magnoliopsida > Santalales > Viscaceae > Viscum > Viscum album. Next base: position 1,802,600,898 of record OY728145.1, on the reverse strand, counting down.
ATAAGTGTCAATGTTGCATGATGTTAAAGTGAACAGTATCTTTCTCCTTGTTGAGTGACGTTAAACTGAATGACATCATATGTACAACTAATTTTTTCTCTATTAAATGATAAGAGTCCATAAGCCAATGGCATTGATGTCATCACTACTTCTTTGTAAAACATTATTCCCTCTCTTTCCTATGCCAGAGTCAGATATATATAGAGACCAAGTTTCGAGAACTATGTATGGCTTGATTCTCATTATCAATGTGATACGTAGAAATGCCAGAATCTCCAATTCTAGGCCCAGCCACATTCGCAAAATTTTCTTATTTTCTATTCTCCTCATGTATATGAATCAGATCTATACTGAGTTTTTCCTTAAGAGATATGATTTATTCCTTATATCATTTCATGTCTTAAGATTTATCATTCTATCAAAACTTGTCAAAAGTCCACATTCCTCATGTTAAACATATTGTGAGGAATGATTGTTTGATGAAATACGTTTGTCTTGATTCTCATTTATTTTGAGATATATAGAGATGCACAGATCTCCAATCTTGGGCTCATCCACAATAATACACCCCCTTTATTTCTTGTATAAGAAAAATAAAATCATTATAGATAATGGTTTAAAAAACTATATATAACTTGATTCTTTCCCCAGTAAGATATATAGTGACACTTTTGTTTTATCCCTTAATCAAGTTACAATATGTATTTCCTTTCATATCAGTTCATTTTCATCCTTACCACATGACGTTACACTAAATAAAAATAGAATACATCTATTTTCATTTGCATATCCTTTTCATTCAAAATGAAACCCTTATTGTTTTTTGTTTCTCACACCATGCATAACCCATGTGGGATAAGGAATTGGGTAAATGGATTATTTATATATGGTGTTTTAATTTCTTATGGGGTTAATAATTTCCTTACTGTGTGACTTAAAATAGAAAAGTATAATTTTCTTATTGCATGACTTAAAACTGCATAGTATAATGTCTTCACTGCATGAATTAAAACTATAAATCACAATTTTCATTCAAAGGAAACAAAGAAAGTATCCATTTTACATATGAGTCTGATCTAAGTAAAGAACATTAAACTCATTAAAAATATTGATTTAAACTTCTATCATGTGCATTAAACAAATACCTCCTTCTATATTTCACACTCATAATCTTGAATATTTCATGATTCTCATAATCTTCCTTATAGTTTTTGGTGACAAAGTTGCTAATATTTAATGCTCTCTTTTTCCTAACTATGCAGCATGTTCCCTTAGGTTCCCTTGCATAAGTCGCCTATATAAGAGGCCAGCCAGCCAAAAGATGCCATTATTTGGCTATGCATTATGTGCCCCTGTTGGCCCTGCATAATACAACCCCCATAAATAATTTTTCAAATAATAGTACTTTAATTCTTAGTTATAGTATCTTTGACCACTTCAAACCTTGAAGACAATATATAATAATATGTATTTTAAAACAATCATTCATTTATACTTGTCCCATTTTATTTCTCACAATCTGAATATCTTCAAGACCATGGTTTACACATTTCCTTCTCCATGTTTTTGATGCACTACAGAATAACCTTAAAATCACTTGGCCACATATCATATATTGTTTTTATTTCTGGTCCATGTAGTATGACCTAAAACTATGGACACCATATCTTTTACTATTGTGTCATATCTTCTTAAAAGTATTATTATACCAATTCTTTGGACACTCTTGGTTCAAAATACCCATTCCATAGTCAGGTACCTTTCTCTATATTCCATAATCTATGATTCAGAAAATCTGAATCTCGATAAACATTCATCGTCTTTTAGCATTAAAACTTCAAACTTCTAAGATTTCTTTTTCATGACTATGTAGCATGTGTCGTTAGGCGTCCTTGAATATGTTTCCTAGACAACATGCCTATCTGTCAAAAGATACAACTATTTGGCTATGTAGAATATGCCCCTCTTATCCCTACATAATACAACCACTATAACGGGTTTGTCATGTAATGGTAACTTTTTCCATAAAAGAGACTTCCTCAAATCATTTATCCCTTTCTTCATACCATAAATAAATTTCAGAAATTCTCAAATCATTGTTTTCAATTTTCCCTTTCATACCTGAATATGATAGTATATTTTGAAACATATTATGAATAAATTGGGATAGTTTCATACTTTTGATCCGAGCTAATGAATTTAAATTAAATTGACACTACGTCTTCACTATAAGACTTAAAATTGAATAGTATGATATCATAAATTTCCTTTTCTGATAATTTTTTAACCATTATTCTAACACTAAATTGTGAAAAAAAAATCATATTCATGACTTATGTTGGTCTAAAATAACCCATTTTTATTCTTAAAATTCATTTCCTTGTAAAATCCACCTATTATGATCTTAAGCCACCCAAATCTTATTTCTCTTAATTTATTAGCTGAAAATGTTAACTTGCTAAAGAAATCTTTTTCTTGACTATGTAGCGCCTACCCTTAGGTGGCCTTGCATAAGTTTCCTACATAACATGTCTTTCAGTCAAAAGATACCACTATTTGGCTATGAAACATATGCCCCTGTTGACCCAGCATAACACGGCCACCATAATGAGTTTGTTGAATAATGGTAACATCATTCCTAGGAAGGAAACATCTTATATTGATATAGGTTTCAGATTTGGTGACCATAAAAAATAATGACATATGATTACCTTTGGAAATGTTAAAATAATATTAATGAAATTCTAAGCCACATAGTTTTGTTTGGGAACTAATTTCAAATTTTATGGTCAAATCTATTTTCAATCCTAAATATTATCCCTTTATAGTTCAGCATGCATGTCTCTAAACTACCAACAAAAAAATCTTGGTACTCATTAGACTGAGAACCTGCAAAGGGAACTCTAAACAAAAGTCAAGTCCAAACTCATTAAATATACATTTTTTTTATTTAGGTAATATTGACAAATAATAAAATTGAAGGAGGTCAAAAGATACAGAATTTGTAGGGGTATTCATATAGCCATAGTAGGAGTCAAATTATTCTTATTAGGTCCCTTGGTTTAATAAGAATTTTTGTGAACACTTTATTTTTATTATAATAATTATTTTTTAACGTAAAAGAATAATTATCATCATTTACTTTTCATATTTCGATCATGAAAAGACAGGAATGTATATTTGTATTTCATTAATTCATATGAAAATAGAGGGACATCCAAAAAATTTAGCCTCTCTATCATGTTCCATAATAAACTCTCATCGTGACTTTTCATCTGTTGGACCGCCTCACATACTCTATCAGCTCCTTGTTGAAGTGGACATAGTTGGGTAACACAGGCCTCCTTAGCCTAACGAAGGGCGTCCAAATCTATTGAAATGGATGTTATCCCCTCTAATTAGGTTTCTACTAATATTTGATTCAATTGCTCAATCTTTTTATGAACAACATCCAGTTTCACTTGGAGAAATAACATCTCCTTCATGGATTCATTTTTTTTGTTGGCTAATATCGAGTGATTAATTATTATGATTTGCATCCACCTCGATTATTGTATCTTGAATGTTCTCAATATTGATGTGTCATTTAGCCTCTTCAAAATATCTTTGCAGCTTATGTTCCTGCACTCGTCAACAAATAGTCTCTTTCATGGCATCGTAGACTGGAAGAAAATTCAATCCGCCAAATCCCAATACGCATAATAATACTGGGGGTTTTGAAAAATGGGATGATAATTCATCTAAAGAATTTACAGCAATTATGCTCCAAATATGCTGAAATGTCTTCTTGCATGCCATACCAAGAGAATATTGCATCTCTATGTCTGAATTTGAGTCACTACCATGAGGTAAAATGTACTCTGGAAATAGGTCACATAATGAGCTACCATGTTGTGATTCTCTTGGGACAGTAGAATATTCACCTTCTGATCTAAGAGATGATAACCCTAAATGATAAATCAGGATCATTATTAGTTTCAAATAGATAAAGCTAGTATTATTCATATAGTTGATTATATTTACCAAAAAACAAGTCATCTACTTGATTCGATTCATTCCATGTATTCTCAGCTCCAAAGTTTTGAGCAGGTGTTTATTGAGAAGGGGAATTTCATTGAATTTTCTCATTTATAACATTTGAAAGCTCTGGAACATATCTTAATAAAGGATCCCCTATAGGTATTTCTCCATCCCTAGCAGAAGGATAATGTGGAACACCATGTTCTTGAAGATCCTTTGCAACATTTTCTGTAGATAAATCCGTTTAAGAGGGATTTTGATGTAATGAATCTTGTTGAAGAACCAATTATGTATGGAAAATTAAAGAATAGGGACTTAAATCCCTACAATTCCTAATGAAAATATCTAAACTCCTTGATGGAACCTGGAATATCAATATTAGTATTATGGGTGTCCATCATTTCAGTGTATATGCCCTGTAATGTTACAACATCATCACCATTTAAGGTATCAAAAAAATGTTGGCTAATGCCCAAATTTTCTATTCAGACATTGTTTTCCATTAATTCTTCAATTGGTATACGAGAATAAGATCTTTCTAGGTTTGGTTTAATAACAACATTTGTTTTTGATTTCCCTAGACATTCATTCCATTCATCTAAAGCTATAGGAATATCAGTATTGATTGTTTCCAGGATCCTTTGAGAAAAGTAGCTAAAGAATGTAGTTAATATTACCATGACTTTCCTCTCTTTCAACAGATCCTAGAGCAGATATAGCTGAATCTTTTGAAGATTTGTCTACTAAAATTGCAGATTCATCAGCATGAACCTGGGTTTCCCATGGGGGTTCTTTTTCTGGTCTTGAAGCATCAACTCTTAATCGGTTGAGAGATGAGAGTGACATAGATCCTACAAGAGGATAAAAAACGGTTACCGGAATATATTTAGCAATTTTTATTCCCTAAAGATCATATAAACACATACTCCTCCAGTGAACTCTTCAAATAAATCTCATTGATATCTTGCGTTTTTGTTCAAAATCATGGGGAGAGATTGAAATGCACATCTTAACAGGGAAAAATGATGTAATGGTTGAGGATTATTTGTCTCCATTACCCCAGTCATGATTCTTTCTCCTGTAGAATGTTCTGGCGACCTGGGAGGATCATTTTTCTCATCAATTGGAGACTATATAGGACTATACTTGCGTGATTAAAGAACAAGTAAAGATGTTATTTCTCTACATTCAAGCTATATAAATATATTTTCATCATGATTAATGATGATAAATGATAAATCAGAGTTGAGACAAAAGAAAAAGCGTAATACATTCTCAGTGTTAACATAAATATCCCACTCCTCCTCAGAGTCGTTAATTACCCCCTTCACGGACTCCTAAGCCCAGCATATGAGATACTCGTTTAGAGGATGGGATTTTTTCATCGATTTCATATATAAAAACCTCCATCTCCGCAATATACTTCTTTACTTCATCCATTTTATTTCTTGGATTACAATCAGAATGTTCCTTGATGTCACAATTATTTGGTATTCAAATGCCATGCAGGAAGAATGACTATGTGTCCCTAGGATCACGAGATATACATTCCCAATGATGAATAGCTGAAGGACACATATAATTCAATCTTAGTATGTTTGACTGTGGAAAAGAAGCTTCACCTTCTGATTGAGAAATTTCTTCTTACCTCCTTTCTTCAGAAATTTCAACTGATGGATTAGGGACCACTGTTTTATGGTAGTGACTGGATCGCCTTGTCATTGGTGCTATTTCTTCTTTAGCCTTAGTCTTCATAGTGTACTTCCTACGAAGAAATTTTGAGGGATCTGAAACCTCTAACTCTTTTGTATCATCTTTGGCCTTATATTTCTTTCTATTATTTCCATGTGCAACAGTTGTTATAGTTTCCACTCGATATATTCCTTTTGTTAGAGCCCCATGGGGATATGAAAAAACCCATTCTTTGCCATACCCTGCATCCAATCTGATCCGTGCATCTGGTGGAGGTAATGTAATTGACAATTTGGATACCTCTAAAGATGTTATAATCCCTAATTGTCATGCTACCATTGGGTGCTTCTCATGTCTGACATATGTTTGTGGAAACGTTATTGATTGTTGAATACATATTAATTGATGAGAAAACCTACATGGGACATAAACCTCGCAGATAATTTGACCATCAATCCTTGTTGATAATGCTCTATCCCTGAATGCCATCATATAAGATATCAGCTAATAATTATTTTCAATACCATCATCAATAAATTATCCAATTGATGGGTCACCAAAAGGAATGATGTTGAATCCCCCTGAGACATTCAATGGCTTCAGCACCATATCAGGTGTTAAGCCCAGGGGATGAATACAAATAATGTTCTGTAAAAATAGAGTGAATAGACCATTGAGAACTCTAACTGAATTATGCAAAGAGTATGAAGAAAGGTGTGATGCTATCCACCCCCCAAAACACTTGGAATGGCCCTTAAATCCTAAATAGAGCCTTTCCATTGTATAAATACAGTAGGAGATGGTAAATTCATTGTAATATAGGGGTTGCTAGCTCAATATATTTCCCCCTACCAATTTAGCTACCTTGAAAAATATACCTGATCTCACCCCACCTCTGAATTCACGGATTGGAAGAAAATAAACACTTAACCACATTACAAGGAAGGCAGATCAACGTACTTTTGCATCTATATCCTCTTTTACTTTATTTCTCCACTTCTTATAATCACTTTTATCCTATGTAGGCCAATATGTGCCTCAGCTACCTCGATTTTTTTCCAATGTTCAAATAGTAGGATGTCCACAGGTTGGACCATTCTCTTTAGTTGGTTCTAAGAAGGCTTCAATCCACACTCTATCATGGATATATTTATTATCCTTGGGTAAATTATTCACAATATTAAGTAATTCATGTGCTAGTGGTGGTGTTATAGTAACATCACACCATGTTGTAGTAGGTGGGATTAATTCATCATACATTTCTCCAAGAATGGGATTTCCAGCTATTTGGTAAATATCCCAAAGACTAATACCAACTTCACCATGGATCAAATTAAATGAATTCATTTGTGGACTCCATCATCTCAGTAATTCTGAAATGAATTCATTTTTGTAAAAATAAGTATGCCCCATCCAGACAGCTTCGTAAATATGAATTACTGATAACTTTTTTCTGAATTCCACACAAGTCCTATGTACCCAGAATCCCCACATCCACTCTGGTTTTAAACCCCCTCCACAATGAAGGTCCCAATCTCTTTTCCAGCCATTAGATTGATCTGTTTGAGAAGCCCGAAATTTGGAATCATAACAATGTGGTCTTGGATCTACAACATGATCATTCATATCAGGAGTGAAGCCACTGTGATGAAGGATGAAACTAATAAGGATCGTTTCGTCTTGTATCGAAACCCCCCTTGAACTAATATTCATGCAGTTATAGTTGGAATTATGAAGAAACCAATTCTTTGGAAATTAATTCTCAATAGATGGAACATGGGAATCTTGCAAAATACCATGCCCGTATAGGGGTAAGTAAGGACATGGTGTATAGTCACACTGGTTTGAAATTAGACCCTTCAATTGCTCAGGTAGAGTACTCTCGACAAAGTCATAATAATCCAGCCCGACGATCTTCATCATTTCATTTTGGTGAGCCATAGATTCTTCGATATGGTAAATCAAATGAGTCATTCTTTCCTAAAAAAAATTATTACCAAACATCCCAGTCATATTTTAAAGAAGTAAAAAATTTGTCAAATGAATCAGTTCGCTTATGTCCTTCGACACGGTCCTTCGATGAGGTCAGTCACGTAGGGCCTTAGACAAGGATCCTTGCACAACTCCATCCTCGAAGTCCTATTTTTCATAGCACCATCGTGTAAATAGTTTTACCTTAAAAATTTTTCAATATAATAATGTGATAGCACAATGCGATGCAACTGGGTGAATGAGCTACTCAACGAGAGCTATAAATTTTGGAGAAAGCACAAGTGAAGAAAAAATTGCGAAAGGTTGAGTCCTATTTATAGGAAACAGAAAACCTACACGTCATGAATGTGTGTCGTACCTATGAGAAATAACTACATGGAGTACTTGCACATCAAAACTAAGCAATTCAGTAATCAATCCTTATCTTTTTCCCAGACATTCACATAAGGACATTACCCTCATTGTATATTTCAGATCCAATCCTAAGGGGGGATTTTCTTGACACTACATGATAACCTAAACAAAAAGATAGGAAACCTTTTCATACTTCAAATCCCAAAGAAAGATTAAAAGTTTACAAGGGAAAATACATAATACTTCCAAAGCGCTTCACGATGATGTAGCTTCATCGAGCTACATGGCCAAGCTACTCGGTCATGTTACGTGGCCAACCTACGTGGCCGACCTATGTAGCTGACCTCCGTGCTAGGTAATTTTTTATGTCCCGACGGGGAGCACCGGCGCAGCGGAACTGCGCAAAGAACCTGTGTAGAAAAAATCTCTTCGAATAGGTCCATCTGTGCCAATAAATATATCCCTTGGGATACCCATTTCAGGACTAAAAAAAAGTTAAAGATTCTCTAAAACTACCATTGCATAGATCTTTCGCCTAGATCTCTCGAATTGTCTCATGTAACTCTCTAAACCGCGAGATAAGAGATAATTAAAATGGGATAGTCATGTTTTGATGTTCTTAAAATTATTCAGTCATCAGTTATATCTGTGTAGTATATTTTTGGGCATTACCTATGCAGTATACCTGCGCGCCTCACCTATGCGGTATACTTGCATGATACAGCAACGCAGGGTACCTATGCTACATTCATGCATTAGGTACCAACGCGACCAACTCATGTACCCTTATTTAAATCCATCCATGGAAGGGTATATTCTTCCTTTCTTCCCTTATCTGAATGGGTCTAAGTTGAATCCTACACTAAAACCTCAGGACTTCTCAAACCCTTGGGTGAGGCACATCATTGTGTCTTACATTTGGGTCTGTATTTCCACAGTCAGAGGTTTCCCACATTTGTTTCACAATGGGTTTAGGGTTCAAGGAATGTTTGTGGGTCTATATATATACAGTCTCATGAACATTGCTCCCAGAAACAGTTTCGGGAAGTTCTTGGATTAGAGGATGGTAAGATACCGGCCTCGCCCTTCTCAAAGAGGTGACTCGGAACCTCAGGTCTCCCGTAGGGAAGTTACACATCACACATGTTATTCTGTGAATGTATTGAAGAAGTCTCCCTCCCCAACCAAGAACAATTTCATGGTAGCCATCCTAGTATAAGCCCATCACCTTCATCCCTTCTTCCTTCTATTTGGAACCTTTTACAATGTGAAGAGAACAGAGGGAGGGTTCATCTCCCATTCCTCATCCATTGTTGCCTCACCCTATTCCATCAGCACAGAGTCAAAATTTTAAAGTGTGAAGTTTCATTGTTGAATATTTTAAATCCTCTTGTTTATCACAATGAGAATGACTCACGTGATCTTAGAGATACATGATTGTTACAACATGTGCACAAACACTAGAAAAAATGAACTATGAGAACTCGGATTCCTGTTTAAATCAAGACACATAGGAAGCCTACTCAAGGCCTGAGATCACTGAATATCCTCCTCAGGAATCCAACTATAATTCTTTTAATTTTGGAATTATCTATAAGAATAATCCCCAAATTAAACCCCAGATCACCAAGGAATCCTTTCTAGGAAGTAAGCCCAAAATCAACTCTCTCAAAGGACCATACTCTCCTCCGAGACTTATCGAACAATGTGGATTTTTTTCCCATCTATAAGGGTTATGTTGGAAGACACTTTGAGGTTCAAACCCAATACTTCAAATCAACCTTATTCTCCTTGGGATTTATTCCCAATAGGGTTTGATCATACTTGGAAATCTATATCCTTTCCAAGCTCCTTGGGATGCCTCATCATATTTCCCACACTAAGTTTGAACTACGTAGCTAGCGCTTATAAGTCCATATCACATGACCTTGAAAGGTATGATATATCCCATTTAGTGGAACCGAACTACGAGGGGTTTTATTCCTTTCACAAGGATACGTAGGTAGTCCAATTTATGGGCATAATCACAAAATCAAAGAAAAACTTTGTCTTCTTGGATGACAATAAATTCCAAAGTTCCCCATTGGATGGCTTAAAAACTAGTATCATCATAATGATGATTAAAATAATTTCTAATCTTTATATTAGAGTATACTATTTTTGGAAAACCTCGAATACATACGGATATTTCCATTAATGAAGAACCTTGAATTAATACTGATGATTCTAAATTTTTACACATGTTAATAAGTGATTATAAATTCCAAGGGAGACTCATGATATACTTGGTGAATTAATAAGGATTAATTAAAAAATTTATGTTTACAAAGATAGTCCTAGAGTAGAAAATAATCCCCCCAAAAAGGGTGTTATGAGTCCGACCGCCCATCCTCTCGACCAATACACATTCTTAAGTATTGTAAAGTTCAAACATAATGAACAACTGCCTTTGGAAAGCTAGTCCTCTTTGGATAATGAATTGTTGAAGTTTCTGGTTCCATGAATAAATCCAATGGAAACTGCGTGGAAATAGTGATTCTTAAATCTAGAATACACGTTTCAAGGAACGCGAAACGACCCCTCACCTAGATTATAAAAGAGAACCTCATAACTCATTTATTTACACCAAAATTGAGACTTCAACATTGACCAAACCCAAAAAATATCCCTTCATATATTCCTTATTTACATTATAGAGTAGCTTTTCATAAAAAAAGTTGAACCTTATGACCCTTAAGAGAATGTTTAAAAGGGTTCTTTAAAAAGGGATGTAATTGCCTTAACTGATCACTTTATTTTTTTACTTCTTCTTTGCCTAATATAAATATATGATATTTGTCATAGAATAATAAATTAAATATCATAAATATACCTAAAATATATTAGTATTTTTAAATCACCATTATCCACCTTCCCATCAAATATGATGTGAATTTAATGATAGTGTGTACCTATGACATACCATCTCCACGTAGAGATACAATTGATTTACTACCAACATATTTGATGGATGGTTATTATAGAGGGTTTAATTTTTATATATTATAAATATTAAAAATTTTATGCTTGAATTTATAATATCACCTCTAAATTTGTATATTATAATCTGTTGGAATACAATAATGTCGCTTGCGTGTACGTGTGGACTGCCACATCCACAAAGCGATGTTAGTTTTTTCATTTCCATTTTAATTAGATGGTAGTAAGGATTTACTAGAAGAATATATATGATTTATAAGCGATAATAAAGATTCTTTATTTATAAATTTATACTCAACAATATTTTTCCCATCCATCGACAAATGAAAACAACGTTCATGCGTATGTATGGTCTACCATATCCATGAACAGTGTAATTCATTTTTATATATATAACATTAATGGATTAATCTATATTTATATACAAGAAATATATATGATATTTTTTTTATTATAATAATTCTATTTTTATTGAACTATTATTAAAGAATATGTACCAAAACAACCAAACTGAAATAAACATGAAAAATAAAGTAGTTATCACCCAAAACCGTAATTTTAATAAAGAGTTATTAATAAATGGGTGTAAAAATGTTATATGTAAATATTATATTGTTTGATAAATATTAATACGATTCTATAATATATCTATAATATATATATATATTTATTTATTATTCAATAGTTTCTAACACAGTTGATGGAATTCAAACACAAGGTAAGGGTTCATATCTTAATAACATCATTATTTAGGAGTTTTTATGTTTAAGTATGCATTGGAGGAATTGATTGAAATTTATAAAATAAAACCAATAAATTTCATCATTGTATATTTATTAATAAACTTTTCATATAACCTTTCCATTTTCTTATCCTTGGTATGTTAAATTATTAAGTTTTTTTATAAAAGACGACTTCATTTTCGCTACGGTTGAATATCATTTTTGTTCTGTATCCGTGTTGTCTAAAAATATTCCCAAGAGTTTTTTAAAAACACTAAAAATAATTTATTAAATATATTTTTAACAATGTTTTAATTTTAATAAACTGTTATTAAAAGGAATATTGTTATCATTTTCGGAATAATGTACTTTTTCATTTTTACTAAAAATTTGATAGAAATGTTTTCTTTAAAGTTATTATTAATGAAAACATATTCCTAAAACTGTGAACTGTCAAAGAATTTAAGATTAATTTACATGTTTTCATGGTTCTATTTAAAAAAATTTATCTTTAATATTTTTGAATCTTTAATATGTTAATAAAATAATGGATTTTCGAAGTGAAAAGGGTATTTTCCTCAAGAAATATTCCTATTATGTATTTAAAATATTTTCATCTATTGCAATATAATTAAATAAATATTTTGATAAGGATAAAATATAATGATACCATAGAAAATATTTATCTATATAGTTTATGATCAACTTCACTATGTAAATTATAGATAATCCATATTATAGTTTTTCCAATATGTACAATTATTGATTTTTGAGGCATATTTATTAAGTTGATTATTCATATGAGGAAAGTATTGGAAATAGTAAGTAGTGAGAGAGGCTTTATATATCTCTTTAATTCATCATTTGGACTCGTTAGATAAACTATAATGAGTTTTCATAGAGGCCTAACATTTTTTTAGATTTTATGGCATACGACATTGTAAATGTTTTCAGATGTCTTGTCCAAGGCCTCAATGATATGTTTCATATGTCTAACTTTATTAATTCATTAATTATGAAATATGTTATTGATTTATTAATAGTTATTGTGTTTTTTATTATATCTATGGATAATTTAAAATCATTTAATATTATTTATACGAAATTATTTGATCATAATTAATTATTTCTGTGTTGTTTATTCCTTATTTAGTTTGAATTTTATGTATACCATTGCTAAGCATTTGAGCTGACCCCATTATTTAGTTTTATTTCCTTTTTACAGTAGGAAGTGTTTAAAAATTGATATATAGAGATATTATAAAAGGAAAAATTGTGTTCTAAAAGAAAATACTATGTTTTAATTTACGTTTTCAAATGTAAATGGGAAACTCAAGAATGTATATGGTTTTCAAAGATAATTAATCTATTCTCTCCATTAGGATGTAATCACATGTATCTAGTTCCAATTTCACAATTAAAACATCAAATCTATGATACGAGGTCTAGGTCCATTACATTAATTTAAATTTGTAAGAACTAAAAATTATAAAGACATTAATTATATTTAAATATTTCATTTAATTAAATGTGCATCCTTCCTCCTCCTTATAAAAGGAGATCACATCATTAATTACATTACACAAAATTAAACATTCTTGTTAGATTAAAACCTATAGAATTCTATAATAATATTCTTGTCCATTAATTTGATGTGATGGTATTATGAAAATACCATTATCTGGTTCCTTATTAAGTGATCTGATAGACTTATACTTAAGAATTGGTAATCATCATACCCAAAACATTTCAATTTACATCATATTATACCTCTTCCAAATATATGGTATTCTTCAAAAAATAATAAATTTATTATCCTCAATATAAAAATGTTCTATTATGATTATATAACAACCTTTATTCATTGTCTTTTCCATAAAATGAAAGATGAATGTAACACTTATGTATACATGTGGTCTATTGCCTCCACGCAGTGATAATTTAATTTTCCAACAACACCATTCATGAATGGTTATTATTATTGTTTTTATGAAAATATATGGTATTTCTAAAAGAAATATGTGTTATTAGTAGTGATATGATCCGATAATATAATCTGTATACATTTGTTTATGGTTTATGATAATTATGTTGAGATTTTTATGAAACCCATTTATTTTCCCTAGGTTATGGTTGATGATTTTTGAAATTTTTTCAAAACCCATTTCTTTTTTACAATAATGACATTTGAGGAATATTTTATGATCTTATAGAGTAAATATGAATGGATTATTATTATGTGATGGGTAGGACTAGAATTATATAAACCTATTGTGAAATAGATAAAGATGTATATATCCTGAGATAATAAGGACTGGAATGTTGGATTAAATCAAACTCTGTATGGGAATATTTACACCCTGATAATATTAGAAGTGACATTGAATAAGGATATTATGTAATGATTACTGTAACCAATCCTCTATATTAATTTTTTGTAGTGAAAAAACAATAATAAAATTATTCTTAATACTTATTTGATTACCACGAACTTATGTCTTATATAAATGTTAATTTCTCATGGATCAATTTTATTGATTTATTTATGATTCTTATGTTATGAACTTCTAGGATTTATTCCATGAATTAGGATTGTGATTTATAATATGTTGATTATTATATGAAAATGATTATAACATGTTTTTATACCCTTATTATCATGTTAGGATTATGTCACAATTGATATCTCCTTGGGTTACACTTACTGAGCATTAGATCTCACCCTTTCTTATGTTTCCCTTCAACATCATATAAATAAATGTTTTAAGTATGAAATTTCTAATAATGGTTCTAGGTGTGAAGAACTAAGTGAGAGATGATGTATATTTCTTTGAAACATGCTGTTAATGTATTCATGTTTCTAAGGAAAATAGTCCTCTATGATAATGGTTTGGATTATAATTTTAGGTGTTGAATATTCATCTAATGTGATATAATATCAAGGTATAAAATGTATGGTTCACTATACCTCCCAGGTATTCAGTTTTAGTCAAGGTAATATTTATTTTTGAGTGTTTATTTTTTTACTTTTACCCATTTACCCCAATTAAATCATACCTTTGAAATATGTTTTTTACCATAGTAATAAAAATTAATGTACATAATTATTATGAGATACTTTTACATAATTATAAATATATAATTTTAAATATTAAAACAGTTTTAACCAATAAAATATCTATAGGTGAGAAATGATAATTTTAAAAATAATCAAACACAACCACATAAACACATATTTCAAAAAAAAATAACATTTCAAAAAATTAATTAAAATAGTTTGAGGGTTAATCCCCCTTTATTAGTCATAAAAAATAAAATCACATTTAAAATTGGGAATTGAGGAAACCCATAACATAGTCCATTATTCCAAAGGAACATATGTATGTTAAAAAACAAGACACAAAGGACCTGACATGGTTCAGATGACCTGAAGAGATGATGTATGATAACAAATTGTTATAAGTCCTACCATCAAAGGTTTCCATCAGCCTACACTAAACAAAGAACAACCAGAACTACAACTAGAATAACTATGTATTCATGTGGAATAATTCCAACTTAAAAACTCCATTAAAATGTCTTGACACCCATTTCAATTAATTGCACATTTTCCCAGTAAATATGTTTTATCACCCCCTACCAAGAAGCCACACCATGCTGGCCCAACACAAGGTGGCAAGGGGACCCCTCCGTCCCACATTAGCACGTGGTGTAAGACTAGTCGATAGGTCTCAAAACACCTATATCTCTTTCATGACGCCCACCCAATGATAATTTCAAGGATCTTATATAACCATAAACATAATGATACTCTTCATATATTTGATATAACTGTATAGAACGACCTATGATAGGGTTCATAAAGGATACCCATAGAATGAGAAAATATGGTTGAATGATGGTTTTCATCATGCCCATCCCATTATTGAGTCCTCCCACCTAGTACCACCTGAAATAAATTCATGTTCTAACACCTTCAAAAATTTCTCAAAACAATTTAATGGTCTCATCATGACGCCTAAAACACATCAAACCATATCCCCAAATACCCTATATGAACCTAAGAAGATTCATCCTGAATCACACATGGGAAGCACTAATGTCTGATAGACTTCTCATTATCACCATCGATGATTTCCAACCTAGGGAATACTGTAAACCCAAGAAGCTATGTGATTCCCCATTAATAACCAACTAGATCTGACTACCCCAAATCAAACTAAGGCCAACAATGCACCCCAACTCTTGAGAACACTAATAGTATCAGAAACCACCTAGTATCATCAACCCAAAGACTTTACATAGTGTAAGAATGAAAAAGTATCCTATAACTAGAATGGAAGTAGATTTTTATTGTTGGATGCCTACTGATCAACATCACACAACTAGTGACGGTGTTACCACCATCATTACTGTGTGATTTGATCACTGAGATAGAATACATAGTAGAAAAGAGGAAACTAAAAAATACCATTGAAGACAATCAATAGACCTCAACGGAGAAATGGGAGTAGTAATAAACAACAATAATGGTTTGTTGATAGATGTTTCCCACAAGCCCCCTCTAATAAAGGCCAGTCCATAAATGGATAAACCAATGAAAGGGGTAATGAGGTTCCTAATTGCCGCATGGGACTCAAATGAAAACCCAAAGGGAAGATATCACCATACTGGGAGAATGTGCCACCATATAAGTGAATTCAAAGAAAATTATATTTTAGGGAATGTAAAAAATTAATTTCAACATCTAAATACTTAATTAGAAGAAGATATAACATATTTTTTATATTAAAGTATCATTTTAATTTAGAATTAAAAATATTAGATATATGATTATTAATTAATATAAAATATTAAATTTTTTATATTTATTCTTTGAATATTTATTTTATCATAAAAAAATTTAATCATAGAGTAATAGATTAAATAACGATAAAATCAAAAAAATAATAACTTTCATAAAAACCATATTTGCCAAACGAAAATAAATATTTTTAGAAAAAATTAAAAATTTCAAACTGATTAAATTTTGATGTGATAAATTTAAATATTATTTAAATATTATGAAATTTAAATTCAATAACTTGTAAATTTATCTTTTAGAGAAAAAATATAATAAAATGAAAATAAATTTTATTTTAAAGAACATTTTCAAAACAAACTAGTATTAATTATTTATTGTATAAATATTTAATTGTTTACCATATCAGTCTTTATTATGGATTTGACAATATTTTTATGTTAAAATAATTTATTTTATCACTAAGTGCATAATTTAATATTGGTTATGGAGTACAGAATTAGTTTTACACAGTACAAAATATTGGGTCGTTACACTAGTTCCCATTATTATCTATACTAAAAAATTAACCAGTCTCATTGGTGTCTAACCATCTTGGTGGACTTATTTCAGGATATGATGTAGTGAGTAGGATAGTTGATCATGTATTAAAAAGGATCGACACTTTTGAAACACAAAATTTTAACATTATAGGTGATAAGATATCTTGTATTAGTCAATGTACTTGGTGTATTATAAAAATTTTATTCACTTTATTAATTTGGATCATAGTTATGGAAATAATTTGTTTTTCCCTGGTTGGTGTGCTCTTATTTTTGGTTTTCTTATGCGTGATATGAATTAAGATGTTAAATATCTTCAATTATTTAATTTACTAGTTAAACTAAATAATTATATGGTCAAAATGCATTATGGTGGGGACAATTAACACACCCCAGCCTTATTTATCCCCATTGTTATATTTAATTATTAATTTTTATTTTTTAACTCAGTTTTATGTATTTATATTTTAATTTTTCGGAAAAATGGTGTTTAAATTAATTTATAGATAATGTGGATTAATTAGGTAAATATGGTATTTAATTTATATGTTTTTGATTGTTTAGATAAAATTTATTCAATCTATACAAAAAAATTTATCATACCCTAGGTTTAGTTAGGTCCATCTATATGGTTATAAAAGAGTTTGGGAGACTATGTAGCCAAATAATACATGCAACACCCCAATATTTAAAATGAATAAACTTGGGATCCATATAATATATGACATGAAACACCATACTTAGATGAGAATTTAACACCCTAATAATTTATCATATATTTCCTTTTAAATAAATTAAATCTCTTAAATAGCTTATCGAACATGAAACCTTGAGTCTAAATAAACCATAATATTGTATAATAATATAACCTATCTATAATACTAGTGGGTAAAAAGAAAAATAAATAAATTATGAAAATTATGGCTATATATTGATTATAATAAAAATAATAATAATTTAAAATAAAAAGTAATGTTTGCTAACAAACTGTATTTTTCTAAAAGGTAATTTAGTCATGCATTTCACAAATAATTTAAAAATAATATTTACCAAATTTATTAAATTTATTTTAAAAAATAATATCTATTTTTGATATCTACATGAAAAAAATATTTGGAATAATTTTTAATAATTTTCTAAAAATATTAATTTGTTGTGGAATATTGAAAAATAATGATTTTTATTGAAAATTTATTTTTTCGATTAAATAACTAATAAAGATAAATTATATTTTAAATTGGATTTAAAGTATAATTAGTTCAAATATATTACAATATAACTTATTTAGGTAATTTTAATCAATTTTATATTTAATTATAATATAAAAACATTTTAATCATTCGAATTATTTATTGGTAAAAATATTTTTAGACATGTCGATGGGTCTAAATTTTAATTGAATTATACAAATTTTGTGAATATAAGTTGGAAAAATGGATTCAATATTTTTAATAAGAATAATTTAAATTATGTAAGTTTAAAACTTTTTTTTACCTTAATTAATAGTTTAATGAGTAAAAATTAATTACCGCATTTTTGGTAAAAACTTGTTTTCTAAAGTGTTAAACTAAAAAGATAATGGTTAAAAATGACATAAAACATGTCCAAAAACCATTTTATAGAAATATTTAGACCTTATAACCTATCATATTTTATAATAACCTACTTTCTAGGATTTTGTAATAAGAAAAAGTGTTGTATCACTTTAACTTTTCAAAAGTTTCATGTGTATCCTCTTCCCCACTTATTAAATGTCACTCACTCTTTACCTATCATAAATCCTATCAAGACGCTTATTTTGGCCTAGAACTACCAAAATAAATTAATTAATCCCATGAAATCATCAAAGAGATATTTTTCTATCATAAACTCATCCAGGATATGCTTTTGGTTCAAACCTTAAAAAGTTTTCTGAAAAAGTGGCAACGTTCTTAAACGAGTGTTTATTTATTTATTCATCCATCCCCATAAGATCTTATTCAAACTTTTTTTATAATAATAAAATTACCTATTGTATACTAAGATATTGTATGTGAATTTAATAACATTTATTATTATCCTCTTACATCAAATGAAAAAAAATCTTCAATCGTGTGCACGGCGAACTACCACCTTGCGAAGCGATGTGATTTATTTTTCACATATGAATTACATGGAATGTAATAACGATAGATTTAATGAATATATTATATATTTATTAAATTATAATTATTATATAAAATAAAAATATCACCTACTTCCATACCCTTTTTCCTTTAAAGGAATGACAATATAGCTTGTGCATACGTACGACCTACCATCCCTACATAGCGATACAATCCATTCTATGTAATAAATTTTCAATAATGATAATAAAATTGTATATATTAAAAATAATATTTATAATATTAATTTTATTTTTTATATTATGTAACTATATAATACATTCAAGAACCAGTACTTTATGAAAAAACACGCATAAAAAACAAGGTAGTTAACACCTAAAACAAGGAAAATAATTAAATATTATTAAGAAAAAGGTGGTTAAATGTTATAAAAAGACTATATACTATATTATAATTATTATTATAGTTATGTAGTAAATTAATAACATTATTAAACCCAATATAAAAGAGGTTAAAACATTTTCAACCAAAATTATGTGTGTGGTAAAGGACATTTCTCAATTTCCATTTATTAAAGCATATTATAATGTTATGCAAATAATTTCATTTACATGGTGTATATAGTACAAATTTTCTATTTAATATCATGAATAATCTATAAATCATGGTATATTAAGTTTTTATTTGATTTATTTCATCTAAGGGTATTTTACATGAAAATTACCAAATGCTAATGAATTTTGTAACTCAATTTCTTTTCATTGTGTTATATTAAATTTTCATTAACTAGGAAATTATAAGATAATGTTAATAATTAATTTTTACTATATTAATAATTATTTAAAAAAAATTCTGTGGATTTAAATTTGATACACATAATCATTTAATTTTTTAATTCCCACATCAACGTTATGATCTTTGTTATATATTTAAGTTTAAATCTCATTTTAAATGGGATTGTTTGTACTTAATATTCCATTAAAGGATAATATTTCATCATTTTCTAATAAAAACCTTTAGATTTGTTATAATCTTGTTATTAATGAGTTTCTCATTTAATTTTACTATATTCCTCATTGTAGTATATAAAATTATTGAGAAAATGTTTTTTTAATAAAAAATGACTTTGTTTCTCTCTTCAGTAAAAAATCATTTTTTCTTACAAAAACTTGTTTTATTAAAATGTTTTAATTTTTTTTTAACATTTGGAAATTATTTATTAAATAAATTATTAACTATGTATGACTTTTTGTTTTTCAAAATAAATCTTTATAATGTTTTCTAAACAGGTCCCATTTGGATTTTACTCAAAATTTGAAACAAATATTTATTTTAATGTGTATGACATGTAAAAATATCCTCTTTCATTACCAATATATGTTTGAAATATTAAATTATATATATTAAATGATATTTTTACTGAATATTATTTTCGTAATATATATTGATGTTTTATTTAAAAAAATATTTTCCAAGTGAAATGGTTTTTTCCTTTTATAATTTTTTGAATGAAATTTTTATTGAAATTCTATTCATTAGAAAAATAAAATAATTAATTGTAATTATGATTAAATGAGGTTATAATTTATTTACACCATCCTTTTTATTTATCAAGATTTTTTGTGATCCATTTGACTAGGGAAAGTAATGATATATCATTTTTGATTATTTTTTTGTATTTGTTATATTTCTATTGAAATATTGAATTTATTTTTGTTGTTGGACATTTCATTTCCCATAAATATCTATTTTTTTTTGTCATGGAAATAATTATTACTTAAAAATTATATAATTTATACATATAGTAATTAAATTTGAAATTTATATGGCTAACTGATGAAATTATTTTTTATATGTATTCTTTATAATACATAGAATTTTATCGATAAGTTATATTGTTCATAAATGAAATGGATCTTTAAATATATGGGAAATGTGTTGGACATGAAGATATGGGTGATACCTAGTTACAGATATCTCTTTAATGCATCAAAAGGTCTCATGATGCAGAGCAATTATCTAAATCAGATGGGGTTTTACCCTTATTTTTACACTATTTTATGAAAAGTCATGACAGTAGAGGTATCATAATGCCTGAGATCATGATGTCCAATAATAATTCTTTTACCAAATTTATAATTATGTTATTGTTATTATCCATGATATTTTCATATTTTTATTATCTTTTGATGGATTTCATTACCATATTGTTTATTAAATGGAAATTGTTTTCAGTGTTTTAACATGACATATTGAATATGATATATATACTCATGATAGATTCCATTATATATAACCATTTCTGAGATTTATTTATTACCCCTTTATTATGTTTTATATTACCCAAGATACTAGGTTGTGTTTTTTGATTGATATATAGGGATAAGAACATGAAAATAATTGAGTTCTCAATGGAAATACAATGTATATTTAATGTTTGAAAATGTAATTTAAATTTCTTGTGTAAATCTAGTTTACCAAGACTACTAAAATATTCAGTCATTGAGCATGCAATTCCTTGTATCTTATCACAATGTAATAAATAATCCACTGACTCTGGGATACTAGGTTCAAAGTATTTATAGTTGTTTTAAGATACCATTCTTTCTAGGTACTTACCTCTTTGAGTTTTATGTTTAATCCTTGATGATCAAGTATTGTTTAAAGAAAGAGTGCCTTTTTTTTGGAAAAAATGATCTAAAAATAAAGGATATATGTTTTTTTTGTATTAATGGTTTCTTGTTATAAACATTTATACTGGGTTTATGATGGGTTTCCAAGATTTGGGAGGCTTTAGGGGTGGTCTTGGTCCTTATGTGTATTTTTTTGTCAAAACTATCTGATGGGTGATTACACAATGTATAAATGTTACATGACATATAAATGATATTGGACATTTCATGATCTTGTACATTATGTGAGAAGGTTACACACTATGGAATGTTTTCACATTGTGTTTAAGTGGATAAGGGTCAATTAATAATCTAGGATGACAGGTTTTTCAGTTTATCCCTTTAAAAAGGAATACATAATGTGTAATTATATTACTTGACATGTATTTATCACAAGGGGCAGTTTTATGTTATTAAAACAGATGATATCTTTTTCATTCATTCAATAAAACCTCAACACTTTATCTAATATGTGTTCGAAGTGATTTTTATCACCATCCTCCCCTAAAGATGTCCTATTTGAGAAAAAAACCCCTAGTAAGTCATTCTATTTAGGTTTTCCCTCTTCTCCATTTTTTATCCATCCATTGTTGTGTATTCTCTTAAGCTTGGTTATTACTGGTTTTGATATTGTTCAGTTTTTATCAAGGATTCTTCCTACGATCATCTTCACATTATTTCTTATTAATAAATCCTTTTAGAAGCATTGGTTGATCTCTAGTTAAAGTTAGAGGTCTAAACTTTAACTTTATGGTCTTTTTTAATTCATGGAATATGCAATATTACAATTGTGCCAATGTATCATGTTCTTAAATTCATTAAATGGTGAATTGGATTATTCATTGGAATCCATTTGGATCTAAATAGTTAGTGACCTGTCTTATAGTTACCATTTAGGTGAGATAACCCTTGATTAGAAATAATTTATCTAATGGATTAAATTATGTTTAATATGAAATGATATTTGGGTGATTACAAGATATATATTTACCTTTTCTTATCTTGATTATTCAAAATGACTATAATGTTCTTAAGTTATGGCCAAATTATAAACATAATGTTTTATTGAAATATAAATGGTAATATTCATAATTAACCAATGATATTTATGATGCGATATTATGATATCCTTATAACTATGTATGGTGATACATATTGTAATTCATATAGAGTAGGATATTTCCAAATACTTTTTTGTTAATTATTATATATTGGGATTAGACAAGATGATTGCGGAAATACTTATATACTGTGTTTTTCCATGATAGAAGCTGAAATGATTATATACCAAGCATGGCCCTGATACATGCTGAAATGCTTATATACAAGACTTGGACCTGATACATTCTGAAATAATTATATTATAGGATCGACCCTGATTTATTACTGAAATGATTATATAGTTGTTTTTTAGCTTATTTTGTGTTATCTATATAATGTTTATATGTTTATCTTTTGCATGGTTGGGATACATTCTTAGATATAATTCAGAATTTCACTGAAACGAGTTATGGTTTATACAACGGTTATATAGTTATGGTTGGAATGGTTTTGAGACATTCTTAGAGGTATTATATAATGTCATCGGAGTGGGTGAATGTGGTATCAATTTAATTATTAAATTAATTTATACGCTTGCCTATTGTATTATTAAATGATCTTACAATCAAACTATTTAGGTTTAGACATGATGGTGTCGACCAACAGATTTTTTTTTCTCACACCCTATTCAGGCCACCATCTGCTACCCAATAATATTACATGGGTGTATGTTTAGATAAGTGGAAAAGGCATTACTATTGATTGTTTCTTACTATATGGGGTTGAGTTTGAAGATATAATCAACATGGGGATAAAAATCAAGGAATTTCGAGTCTTTATTTGAGTTTGATATTATTTTATTTTTATTTCTCATAGAATGAAATTTATTTACATTCCATCATTAAATCATATTATTCTTTTATTATTAATTGGTTTATTAAATTGGATTTTTTTTGTTTGGAATTTCTGTTGTATTGTATTGTTTCCATTATTTCTTCTAATATGATATTAATTTAATAATTATTGTATATTTTTCACTATAATGTGTCCTTGAATAGGGGGTATAGTCTCTCAGGTATAATTATCACACCCCACTACTTATTAACATCCATTGACATATGGGAATTTAGTTTGGAGGTACCATTAAGGAACTATTTCAGCCACGTGATAGGGCACCGAGATAGGGGCTTTATAAAGTGGTACCAGAGAACACCAAGTTTATTTTATCTTTCATTACTATTTAGGAAAGGAATATAGTATAAAAAGACGTTTTATGACCTAAAAACAAGATTCTACATGTGATTAACTAACCTATGTATGGGGGAAAATATGAGTTCCCAAGGATGGGGTTGTTTTTTTTTATGTTCATTTGTTACAGTTGAAGTTATTTCACCTAGGTTGATTCACATATTGTGTTCTGTTATTATTTCTTGATATTTACACTCATGTATCGGTAGGGCGCAAGATGAGTATGCATTCATAATGATAAGCACATAATTATATATACCAACATGCATTGTTCATGGAAGGGATTTTTTATTGAATGTGATATATACATCCATGTTTGAACTGTGATATAAGATTCCTATTATATATACTAAATGAAATAGAATGAACTTCTATGTCATTCTATTACACTTTTAATCCATGTTTAGAGAGACCTGAAGTAGTAGTTCTCTTCAATTTTTACCTATGAGTTAGACATTGTTTTTATATACATTGTTCTATGGAGTGTGTTTTTATTGTTGAGAGAATCCCTCCTCTTCATATTTGAGTTGAGTTTTAGGAGAGTAAAAACTATCACACTCCTAAAAAATCTAAAACAGTTATTATTGTAGATATTGAGGATTTTATAGATGTTCACCCTCATGATAGATTTCCACAGGTCATTAGATCCATGGAAAGATGACTATCTATACCATGCCTTCAATGTATGAGTTGAAAAAAGAGTTCCACCTAAAACATCAGTCTACTTTTACAGGGGAGTGAGGCCCCTACGAATCTTATTTCTGGATCAATTCAATCCATATGATCTACAATAACCATGATACACCCATATATAAGAGGTTGAAGCTTTCTACATATATGATGTATGGACTATTCAGGCATTGGGGGGACATTATGGAGTAGGTAGGGTAGAAAGAGGATCTATCATGGAAGGAATTCATGATGGAGTTTCTAAGACATTTCTATCTCAATACATTTAGGGTTTAAAAGGCTCATGTGTTCATGTACATGACATGGGAGGGAATGACAGTGCTAGAATATGATGAACATTTCATTGACTTGAAGTTATTTGAGCCATCATTGAAAGCTGATGAGATATTGAGGGTGAGGTTATTTTGGGATGGCATTTACTATGATATTTGATCACAACTGAACATGGTCCGTATGAGTAATTTTTTAGATGTGAGGAATCATATACTCCTCACGGAAGGAAACTAGAGAGAGGTCTTGGGAAGAATCCATTCTATATCAGTAGGGAGAAGTGGGAACAAATATTCTAGTTACCAAAAGGGTTGGGGTCAAGCCCCTTTATTAATAAAAGAAAAAAACAACACAAACCCTGGGTTGAAGAAAACCATTACAAGTTGTAGTGCCAGAGGGATCAACCCACTACAAAGCCCAATACAACAGCTCGAAAGCTTAAAATAGATAACCCATTACATGACCGAATACCAGAAAAACAAATTCCTAAATACAAGACCCGCAAAAGTGATCCAAATCTCATACAGGAGCCCGTCACAAACCACAACATCATCGCCAACCTTTCGTCGCCAGACAGCCTCGATGGTCACCACCCACCCGCAAACCACCTCGTGTCGTTCTCCCCAAAGCTCCGCTGCATCAATCAACCGATCTCGAACAGATCTGGCACTGAGACAGACCATCGGAAGTCGCATTTCAAGGAATGGGAAGCCACCGAAGAATCCCAGGGGGAGAATCACTGAGAAGCCGCAAGGGTAGACGCTGCCAAAGACCGAAAGAGTCACCGGCAGACAATTCCACCGTCGTCTCCAGCGCCATCACACCAGGATCGATTCTGACCAGATCTGGTATTCCGAACCAGATCTAGCTTTGTGGAGGTAGACCGCCACACTGCTGACCTGCGTCCACCAAGAACCATTGCAGCAATGACCGTACCTTCATCGGCCTGATGCAACACCATCTGGGCACCTGCCGCGTCGCCTTCCAAACCCACCGTCTGGAAATCGGAAGCGGCGGCTGCAAAAACCTAGAACTCCCGCTCGCGCTCTGCCCCTTAAGGGCTCATCGGGAACAAATATTCTAGTTAAAATAAGGATACCTATGATAATTTTTATGAAGGAAACAAAAATCAAAGAAATTATTACAGTGGGAAGCTATCCTATGATCGAGGTTTTTTGAAGTGTTGTCAGTGTGGCAAGATGGGCCGCAAATGAACTCAGTGTTCATACCCCACATTAGATTATCATGCCTATAGAAATATGGTCCAAATTTAGTGTTTTTTTGGGATTAAAATAGTAGAGATGTGGTGGGGGATCAATATAGGTACCATATTTTGGGAAGGAATTAGCTACTCCTCAGTAGACACGAAGTTGGAGTTCGATTTAATGATCTAGTCGAGGTATGGTATGGGGAACCCCAATATAGGAACAACAATATCAAGAAGATGGAATAGATCAAGAGAGTCAAGTCAGAGCCTAAATAATAGGGCCTAGTCGTCTATTCCTTAGAAAGACATCTCTGGATAGTGTGGATGTTGGATCGCTTACCATCAGAAGAACGGTACTTATATCATCTACCCTTGCTTGTATTTTTTTATACTAGACAATCACATTGATTTTTATCCTCTCTTTTTCTAAATGGTATAGGTATAGATGTGGGAATATTTGATGGTTTTTTGACCATCTACACACTATTGGGATTTAAGTCATATAATATCAAATGATACAAGGCATATTCTCTAGATAATGGTGGTTACTAATTCTTTTAGGAACCATTTGTGATGGAAATGATTGTTTTTTATTTTATTCTTGGAATGGTTAGGATAGTTTTATACCAGTTTCATACCAACTATTATATATGCATAGTTAACTTTTTATCTCTATTAAGCGGTTGGTATTCTCCACAGGTTGAGTGGGATTTTTAGGCGAGTTGTGTAGGAATAATTCAATACAGATTGGATTATCTCCCAGCTTAGATAGCCTGTCTTAATCGAGATGATGGTGAAATTTCTCAAGATTATTTTCATTTAATGATACAACATTTTCATTTTTTTTCTTTACAAACTCAATACCTTATTGTTAGATTAAGATATCAAGTTTATAGTCAATTTGGTTCCAATAGAGGAGTTGGTTTCAATTCCACCTTATAGAATGACACATGTAACGCTTTAATAGTTGAATGTTCAGTTTGAATATCAACATACTAACAGTTTCATAAGACCGAGTATATCTTATTGGGGTTCTATAGTTATCTATTCTAAAATGATGATGGGTCTTTTAACTTTTGTGTGGATTATTGTATATTGAACAAAATTATGTCCAAGAACCAGTATCCCCTTTTGCACATTGATTATCTTTTTTATCATCTGAGAGGTGATATGATCTTCTCCAAGATCAAATTTAGATATGGATACCATTAGTTGAGGGTGATACCATTTAACATACCTAATAATACATCTTGTAGTAGGTATGTCTTGTTTGATTTTGTAGTGATGTCATTTGGTTTTACTGATACAACTGACATATTCATGGCCTTGGTGAATTATATTTTTCATCCTTTTCTAGACCAATTTTTGCTATTTATTATTGATAATATCATATCATAATCATGTTCATTTAAAAATCATGACCAATATCTTGACATCATCTTTTGTGTATTAATAGAGAATCATATTTGTTCCAAGCTAACCAATTGCAATTTCTAGATTGATAATGTGCTCTTTTGGCCATATCATCTCAAAAAAGGATTTTCAATGGACCTGTAGAATGTTTTAGCCATGGTATCTTGGGAGCAGCCAGGAAATTCTTCAATTATTTTGAGATTTTTTATGATGTTATTATCAATGCTTTTATCTGGTAGTTCTCCCATATGAAAACATCTATGTTTGGGATGGACAAGAAAAAGGTGATGTTTTTTGGATAGATTGGTGTGAGATATATTTTCAGGAGTTGAATGAAAGGCTAATATCACCGTCTATAATCACTTTACCTATTACAAGTAAATAATATACCATTTACTATGAAACATCTAGAGTTTGACTTGGAAAATTGTTTATGAAGGAGGGTCAAGTGAATTATTATGGATCCAAAAAACGGATACAACATTAGAGGAATTGTCATAGACATGATTTTATGAGAGAAAAAATAGTATATGACCTGAGATGATAGAGTAATTATATCTTGGGTGAGTGGTTTGTGCTATAACTAGACCACAAGGGACTCAAGTAATTATTTTCATAGTAGGACCTGAACCATAAACAAAGGTGGTGGTTTGAGTATCATATGTCTTTCGACTTAGAGTTGGATTATACACCAGGCATGGGAACATCATTGTCCATATTGTAAGTAGAGATATGAATAAAGAGGTAGTATGAAAGTCCTATTATGCATGGAGGGTGGTGAAAATATTATCTTACAAGAATCTAGATGTTCAAGAGTCGCATGAATGAGTAACTGTATCATTAACATCTATTATAACCATAATTATAGAGAGAACTAGGACTCAGTAGTTACATGATTCAAAGGGATCAGTCCAATGAGATAGTTTATATGGTGGGGAGACAACCTCAGGATAGTCTCTTGGAAGTTCAAATCCTCTACTTTTATGTGGCCAAATATGGGTTCTTATGGGATTTCATGAGGATATGATGATGGGTTTTCATGATTCTAGATATAGGTTACATCAAGGATTGAAAATTATGTATTGTTATCTCCATAGACATTAATGGTGGTTAGGAATGAATAAGATGGTAATAGGCTTTTTGTCGACATATTTCACTCTTCAGCAGGAGAAAACCAAGCATTAGAGGCCAACTATGATTTTACAACATTTTTCCCTTAATCGAGTTAAAAGGGGGTGATGACATAATGGTTTTTTGAATGTATCACGTAGAACAACCCATAAGAATGATGTTATATTAGTGATTTTGGATCGAATAACAAAGGAAATACACTTCTTACTTATAAGGGAGACCTTCATTGTTTATGATTTCATTATTATTTTTGTGTGTGAGGTAGTATGATTTCACGGAGTTATAATATGTATCATCTTTGATAGAGATACTCATTTTACATTTAGTATTGTGTAGGGTCTTCAGAAGGATTTGGGGTAAAAGGTTTATTTGAGTATGACTTATCATCCTCAAACAAATGGTTAAAATGAGAGGACTCTTTGGGTTATGAAGGATGTGTTGTGAGCCTAGGTTTTGATTTTTGTTTTTCATAGGAGTAGAATATTTACATTTTGGAGTTTTATTATAACAACATATTCATGGAATCGATCCATATGGAACCTTTTGAGGCTTTGTATGAAAGGCCATGCTGTTGGACTCTATGTTCTTTAGAGGTAGGTCAGTCAGTACTTATTGGGCTTAGTCTCATATAAGAGACAATTCAATTGGTTCAGTTAATGAAAAAGTGATTGGTGACCGCACCTAAGTAGTTGAAATTGTTTAATGACCATTAGATATGACCTCTAGAGTTTGATATTGGTTATCACGTTTTCCTTTGATCATTGTCGTGGTTGGTAAAACACCATAGCAAGAATCAAGGGAAGATAACACACTTGTTTGTTGGTGTTCTTGAGATTGTTGATAAGGTCAGTCCAGTGGCATGCCAACTAGACCTTCCAAAATAATATAGTTCCACACACAACTTTTTCATGTGTCACAGATTTATAAATATCATCTTGACCCTTCTTATGTGATATATGTACATAAATTTTATCTATATTTTTATGTTTCATTTGAGGAGCATCCGATATAGATTTTGAACCATAGTGTGTAGTATCTCTGTGGTCGGACTATACCCCTGGTTCAAGTGCAGAGGCAGCATGGGAGAGATCATGAGGACACCTGTGATACATAGTTTGATATGCGATAAAAGAGGATTGACATTTTATCTAAGACCATAGAGTGATTCTTGGAATACCTCATAGAAAATACAATATCTCAGGTAAATAATGAGTAAGACATTTTCATATTAATTAGTATTTTTGAATTAAATATTTATTTTTCATTAAAGGGGATTCTATTTTCGATGGTGTACCTGATACGCAACAATGGGTTTCTTCAAAATCTTATGTTGCACACAATGTTGAGTAATACTGAAAAATAATAATATATTATTATTATTTAAAATGGTAGTTAATTCATAGCTGTTTTTTGATGGGAATGAACAAAAATAACTAAAATTTGATTACACATGTTTATTAAATGTCTTTATATTTATCCAATAAAAGTTATGGGCTTAAAATGTGATGAATCTTATTTAAGCCTAAATATTCTAATATTCATTAAAAGGTCAATTTACCTCCCTTTGATGGAGAAAACTTTTTAAATATATTTTTTTCCACTATTATATGTTCTATATGAAAAATTAATATTTTTTTGAATTGGGACATCAAAATTTACATTGGATGAAATTTTGTTATTTTTCTGATAAAGATAATTTTTAATGAATCGTGAAAAAATACTGTATTTTAATTCGAAAATACATTTTAATATAATTTATTTATAAGGTTATATTAGCTTTTTAAATTGTTTTAAAGTGTAACTAGATTTTATTTTTACCATTTAATCCAATTTTTGTCATTCTATGTAATTTCACTTTGAAATTGAACATAAACTAGTGTCAATCTTTTGATAGTTATTATTTCTTGAAAACATTCTTTTTAGTTTTGACAAAAAGAATTAATTTTAAATTAATTTCTGCCACATATTTCTTCTGAGTTTGAGAAAATGGATTCCATATTTGAAATTATGAGGTCCAAATTGTGTAAACAGGTATCTTTTATTTTTAGACATCAAATAAATAAAATAATTTATGACACAACAATGATGTAATGATTACCATATTAATAAATGATTTAAATAAATAAGACTATAAAATTTAAAAAACTATCCAAAACATTATTAATTCATATTTTATTATTTTATTTCTAATAATAGGAATATTATATTCATATTTAATGAGTTATGGGTATTTTGACACCAAAAAACTCTTTATAATAAAATAATGTTTTCAAACTATCTTAAAGAGCCCCTCCCCCTTATAAAATTCCATCACCTAAAATCCATTAAAAACACCTATAAAGCTCCTTGGATCATCCCAAATATTCTTAAATTATCTCATTACATCCTTATCATCCACCTATAATCCTTACCTTAGGCATAAATCACTTTTAGAAATCCTTTTGGTTCAAACCAAAGGGAGTTACCAAATTTAAAGGTAATGTCTTCCCTGAAATTTGATTATTTTATTTTACATCTCTACTCTTAATGATCTTCTAATTATTTGTTTACATAAATAAAAATTATTATAAGTATACTAGGTTGTTTTTATTATAATTATTCAATCTACACTTACACACACCTCCATATATTGGGTAAAGAACATACGGTTTCTGTGGATAGCGAACTAACGCCTCACGAAATGATAATTGTTCAAATATCTTCAACCGCCTTTCATGGTGGGCATTATGATGGAATTGTAATGTGATATATATTATATTTATATTTTCTCTATACTTATGTATTTTTCATTTATAACATACCGTTATGGTTTCCATAATTGGTAAATGCGATAATTTCATTTGAGGAAATGCAGACTACCACCCCCTCAAAGTGATATGACACGTTCATGCCATATATACAACATATAAAGGATAGAGTTGCCAAAATAATATATATTATATTATACTGTAATTATAATATACCTATGTATCATTATGTTTACATTCTATTAAACACAAAAAAGATATAGAAGTTGCGTTCATGCATACGTACGACTTACCATCTCCATGAACGGTTCATTTCATTTCATACCTCCAAATGATAAGTACTATTATAAATACATATATAGAATAGATATATATTTTATATATTATATCTAAATAATAAATATAATTTTTTAGATAATATACTTTTTACAACATGAACAACTTGTAATTATAAGAAATTTATTTTTGACTCAATTACCAAATATCATCAAAACTACCGTAATTAACATAAATGATTACATAATGATTATAATGTGGTAATAAGTGATATAAAAATAATAATAAACATTAAAATGGTCTTTATAAAGATTAAATTATCTTTAGTTTATTATTCAGAAGATTAAAGAACGAATGACTCAAGTCAGACACGGGTTAATGGACTTCATCTCAATCTCATTTCATTGTGGAAGATTATGATTTATACATGACTTTATTTTATAGGGTGTATAAACCCCATTTAATTTTCATTTCACTCAAATGAAATAATTCTCTATGAAGAGTTTTACTAAACTATAAAAAGGAATGATTCTTTTTAACGTACATAGTGACAATGACCTTTCCTCCACTACAAGTATTATTTGATCTTTGGATTCTTTAACAAGAAGTAGAGTTTTTTTAAAATAAAAATAAATACCATATACTCTTTTATTTATTTTGTTATTGAATATGGTTTTGATAATGAATTGATTATGTCAATATATTTAAATGATATATTGTGATTCCAATGTGTAAATTTTATCATTCCTTTTTGTTTGTTTTATATGTTATGATTATGTTATGGTTCATGGGGATTGTTTATCCATACAGGTGGTCCCGTGATAATCCAATGGCGGGTGAGCCCAATATAGCTCTCTAATTGATTGTGTAACGTAATAGAGGTAAAGGTTTATCTTTCGCCTAAGATATTTAGGGAATATACTATGATTTTTTTTCCAATGTAACTACATATGTAGATCTAATTGCAACAATGTAAGTATGATAGGGATGCCATAAGTAACCTTTTTGATTTATGTTTTCTATATGTTATTCATAAATATTATGATCTCATGAGATATATTAAAGGGCTTATGCTTGGTATGTATTGATGAACTAATGTTTTCTTTAATTATTTTATAATCCTTACTGATCTTTTTATGCTCATCCCATGATTTTCAAAAATGTTTTTCATAGGACTTAAAGATAAATAGGGCCAATAATGGATTCTTGGAATGGTCATGCTGTCTAAAACGTTGAACTAGAAATGACTCTTTTTTAACAAAGTTTTTACTTTATGAAAAAATAGATACTATGTAGAAGTGTATATTTTTTCATTTTCAAGATGTAATTTAATTGTTGTGGCCGAATTCTCTAAAACTCTTAACCTGAAAAGATCATCAATTTGAATTATTCGTTTAATCCAAAAGTATGTTATGATTTAAGGTTGAGTCTTTATAGTAGGTATCTTTAGTAGATTTAGACAACTTTAGTAGTTAGGATATTGTAAAATTGATATCCATAATTTATTTTAACACAAGGGTAAGATTGAAATGATAAAGAATATATCGATTACCATGTTGCTTCACCAAATATAATTCTATTTTCAGAAGGGTTTTCCGTAGAGGAAACAAGGCTACTGTGATGGGATGACATCATGAGGAAGACTACCTTCTAAATCACCAACATAAGATGGTCAGAATCAGAACTGATTTGTTTGATGTAGTGATGTCATGGTTGACTCAAGATATAAATCGTGGGGGAATCTATGCACGAGATCAGCTATATCAACCATAAAGGAACATGTTAGTAATGAATCATTTCATGAGGCAACATCCCCCATCATTTTGAGGATCATCTGACCATGTGCTAGTGGAAGGGTGGATTAAATAACTAGAAAATATTTTCGATATCAAGGGGTGATTAGAACATCAAAAATTTTGTCTCGCTGTATACTATTTTGAAGTTGAAGCCGATCAGTGGTGGTCGGTGTTGAAAAATATCACGGATAGTGAAGAGATTGATGCTCTTGATTGGGACGAATTCAAAGGTATGTTTCTTCAGAATTATTTTCCTAAGGTGGTTCGTCTTAGGATTGAAAATTAAATCTATTAATTAAGTTAAGAAGATTACATAGTGACTACTTATGAAGTAAAATTCACTAGACATGAATGTTATGGTCAACATTTCATTGGATATCTTGATAGTAAAATAAATCTTTTTTACTTTTATTTATTGCCAAAGTAATGATGGGATTTATCTTCACATGAGTTCTAAAGTTATGAAAAAAGTGTTTGATGTGCGATGTAGGTGTAAAGAGAGTTTTTTGATGATTAGGTGTTTCTAGAAAAACAATAGAATAAGAGGTCGAAGAGTCTGATGAAAATGAAGAACTCTTGAAAAAATTCTGATGGTATGAAATATAAGTTTACAGTTTTTGAAAATTGTGGTAAAAAGCATGACGAGGAATGTATTTTGAATTTTGGTAAGTGATACTGATGAGGTAAAATGGAGTGTAAGGCTCGTAATTTCACTGAAGAAGATCAAGATAATGGTAAGATAAAATTGTATTTATAGTTAGTAAAATATTTTTTATTCAATGAAATTGGTCATTATGAAAATGAGTGTCCAACGAAGAACTCAACTGATGGAAAGTAGTCAGACTACAAGTAGAAAGGAGTGTTGAAATCATTTGAAACAACTTTAGCTAGTGTAGGGCCATCAAAGAAAGTAGTATCATTTGTACTCATTGTTTATTCATATTATTTCAATGTGTTGTCTGATTCAGGGTCTATACATTCTTTCATTTCTGAGAAGTTTTCTTGTAAATTGGGAATTCCATCTTAAGATATGAATCCTTAACTTATGGTAAGAACACTGGGAGGAGGTGTTGAGATAAAAAGAAATTATAGGAAGATTTTTTTCCTTCTGTGTGGAAATAATCTACCTATAAACCTTATTTGTTTTCCTCTAGTATAGTTTGATGTTATTTTGGGTATGTTTTAGATTTCTTTTTACCATGTTAAGATTGACTACAACACTAAAGATTCTTCATTTTTGAAAGAAATTGTGTTTGTGTACAATAATGAACCCTTAATTTTGATAACATATCAAGAAGATGAGAAACTAGAAAAATATGGAAATGAATTCTACCATGCACATATTGTTGAAAACAAATAAATTGTTCAAATTAATGATATGCCAGTGGTAAATGAGTATCTTGATGTTTTCTATAATGTTTTTCCTGGTATAATACCTGATTGGGATGTTGAATTTACTGTTGACATAGTTCTTGATGCTAAGACAACTTCAATACCCCCTTATCGAAAGAATCAAATTAAACTTCTAGAGTTAAAAAAAAATTTCAGGAGTTATTATATAAAGGCTTCATTTGACCTAGCACATCAATATGGTGTGAACATATCTTGTTAGTTAAAAAATAGATAGTTCAATGAGACTTTACATTAATTATAAATCACTGAATAACACAACTTTTAAGAATGAGTATCCTTTTTCTCGTACTGATTATTTTTTTGATCATCTCCAGGGATCTCAGTAATTGTTAATGATTAATTTGAGGTCGGGGTACCATTAGTTGGAAGTAATACAAGAAGAAATTTTGAAAACTGCATTTTGTACTAGATATGGCCATTACTAATTTTAAGTGATGACTTCTATGTTAACCAATGCTCGTATTGTATTCATGGATATTATGAATATAATTTTATGTGCGTTTTTGAATAAGTTTTTGTTTGTGTTTATTGATGTAATTTTGTTTTATTCTAAAACTAAATTTGAACAAGAATGTCATTTAGGGTTTTCCTTGAAAACCTTAAAAGAAAAACTAATGTATGGGAAAATTATAATGTGTGAGTTTTTGTTACCAAAAATTCATTTCCTAGGTCACATTGTTTAAAAAATAGTATAATAGTTGATCCTTCTAAAAAAAGGTGTTGAATAATGGACAAGACCAACAAATATTACTAAGATCAATAGTTTTCTTGGTTTTTCATGTTATTACTGGAGGATTGTTGAATATTTTTCATGGTTATGTAGTCCAATGACTATGTTAACTCTAAAAGGTGTTAATTTCATCTAGAAAAAATAATGTGATGATTGTTTTCAATAATTGAAAAGTAGATTGGTGAATGCTCCAGTTTTGGAACTTCCTTCTAGAAATGGTGAGTTTGTTTTATGCCGTGATGCTCCGCTGAAGGACTTGGTTGTGTCCTAATGCAGAATGATCTGGTAATTTCTTATGCTTCACATCAGT
The DNA here is from genome assembly GCA_963277665.1 of Viscum album. NCBI lineage: Eukaryota > Viridiplantae > Streptophyta > Magnoliopsida > Santalales > Viscaceae > Viscum > Viscum album. Next base: position 1,802,564,747 of record OY728145.1, on the reverse strand, counting down.
TGAATCCTCATGAGTTAAATTACCCTACAAATGATTTCTAAATATCTTCTGTTGTGTTTGCTTTAAAAATATTGAGGCATTATCTGAATGGAGTAAAATGTGAAATATATAATGACCACACAAGTTTCAAGCATATATTCACTAAAAAATAATTAAACATGAGGTATAGGAGATGACTATAATTAATCAAGGATTATGATTTCATGATCCATTACCATATGGGAATGGAAAATAAAGTGGTTGATGATTTGAGTTGAAAGATTAATGATACATTAACCACGTTACGTTTAGAACAAGATCATTTTATTAATGATTTTATGAATATTGGAATAGAATTTGTTGGTGCAAAAAAATCCTATATTTTTTTAGGTGTCAGTGAAATCAAATCTATCAGACATAATTAAGAAAGCATAGAAGGAAGACAGCGAGTTGCAAAAGAAAGGTAGAGTTGGTTTAGAAGGGTATGTTTCTTGATTTTAACATTGATAAAGATTGTATTTTGATACATGGGAAGACACTATGTGTGACTTGAGATTAACAGTTGAAGAAATAGTTATTATTTGAAGATAATAGTTCTCCGTTTTTAGTCCATCCTGGAAGTACTAATATGTACAAGGATCTTTAGGAGTATTACTGGTGTAATGGAATGAAAAGAGATATTACTAAATTTACCATGAAGTGTTTGAATTGTAAACAGGTTAAAGAAGAACAGAAGTTACCGAAATGGATGCTTCATCCTTAACCCATTCCAAAGATGAAATGAGAAAATATATCCATGGAATTATTTGTGGAATTTCTGAAAACATCTCAAGGTAATAGTGAAATCTGGGTTATTATTGATCGATTGACTAAATCATCTCATTTCCTTCCTATTCAAGATACTTTTTCAGTAGATCAACTTTCTCGGTTATATATTAAACAGATAGTCAGGTTGCATGGAGTTCCCCTCTAAATTGTATCAGATCGTGATCCAGAGTATACTTCTAACTTTTGGAATGTCCTTCAAAAGTTGATGGGTACTGTATTAAATATTAATACAGATTTTCATCCTCAATCAGATGGGCAGTCAGAACAAACAATTCAGGCATTGCAAGTTATTCTACGTGCTTACTCAATGGATTAACAATGAATTTGGGACCAATATATTTCTTGGGTAGAAATTTATTATAATTACAGTTTTAATTCTACTGTACATATGTAACCATTTAAGGAACTGTATCAAAATAGATGTTGAACTACAACTTTTTGGGATGATATAGTTGAAAGGAAGATGATGGGACTAGATTTGGTAGATGAGATTGCAGAACAGGTTCAGTTGATTCAGAATCACATGAGAACAGCTTATAGCAGAAACAACAGTTATGCGGATAACATGAAGAAGGATCATTATTTCAGGGTAGTTGATCATGTATTTCTCAATTATTCTCCATGGAATAGTGTGAAGTGTTTTTGAAAGAAGGTAAAGTTGAGTCTGAGGTTCATTGGACCATAAAAAATCCTAGATAAAGCTGCATTAGTTCTGTATAGATTATATTTACCTCCAAGTTTATCCCAGGTACATGAATTTTTTCATGCTTCAATGTTGAGAAATTTTATGCCGGATTTATCTCATGTTTTGAGACTAGAGGTAGTTCAGTTGGAAGACAATATTTCTTATGAGGAACAACAAGTCTAGATTCTTGACCTTAGAAATAAAGTGTTGTAGAATAAGGTAATTCTCCATGTAAAGGTTTTTTTGGAAAACCCACTTGGTTGAAGAGGAATCGTAGGAATATTAAAATTCTAGAGGGAAAATACGCCCAATTATTGGATATGTGAATAAAATTGTGAAGATGCAATTTACAAAAGGGGGGAAGGATGTAACATCCAGGTAAATAAAGTTTAAGAAATTTTCATTTTTATTAATTTTTTTGAAATAAATTTTTTTTTACGTTAAAGGGGATGTTATGCTAGATGGCGTACCCGATACACAACAACGGGATTTTTTGAAATCATACGTTTCACCTAATGTTGAGTAATACTAAAAATAATAATATAATATTTTTATTTTAAATGGTAGTTAATACATTGTCGTTTTTTTTGGCAAGAATGATCAAAACTAACTAAAATATGATTACACATATTTATTAATTTTTTTTATTTATTAATAAAAGGTATAGTCTTGAAATGTGAATAAAACCAATTTTGAGCATAAAAACTCTAATATTCCTTAAAAGGTTGATTTAACGCCTTTTGATTGAGAACCTATGTTAAATATAATTTTCCTTTCACTTTAATATGTTATATTTTACAAAAAACAATATTCTCCTTTAGAATTGGGACATCAATATTTACTTGGGAAGCAATTTTGGTATTTTTCTAATAAATATCATTTTTTAATGAATAGAGAAAAATACTGTATTTTAATTCAACACTACCTTTTAGTCTAATTTATTGATATTGATGGATTTTATTTTTAATTGGTTTTAAAGTTTAATTATATTATATTTTTACCATTTAATCTACTTTAGGTAATTTGATGTAATTTTACATTTAAATTGGACAAAAAAATGTCAATCTTTTGATAGTTATTATTTCTTAAAAACGCGCTTTTTTGTTTTGACAACGAGAATTAATTTTATATTAATTTACGCCACTTATGTGTTTTGAATTTGGAAAAATGGATTCCATATTTGGAATCAAGAGGTACAAATTGTTTAAATCGGTAATTTTTATCTTTAGACATCAAATAAATAAAATTATTTAGGACACAATAATGTTGGAGTGATTACATTTTTAATAAATGATTTAAATAAATGAGATACTATAATTAAATAAAACAATCCCAAACCTATCCAATTATTATTGGATAATTTTATTTCAAAAACTAGGAAAATATTATTCTAATTTATTGTTTTTTTGGTCCTTTTGAAACTGAAAATCAGTTTATAACAAAATAATGTTTTCAAACATTCTTAAAGAGCCCATTCTCCCACATATAAAAGGCCATCACCTTTATCACATTCCTAAAAATTCTGAAGTCCCATGTATTTTCCATCATCTGAAAAAAAAATCTTCCAACATACATCTCTTCCACCTAGAATCCTTACCTTTGGAGGAAATCTCTTCAAGAAATCCTTTTGGTTCAATCCAAAGGGAGTTAACCAATTTAAAGGTAATGTATTCTCTCATGTTCTATTATTTTATTTTACTTCTCCACTCCCTATGATCATTTTATTCATTGATTTCATAACAAAAACAATATCCTCAATTTACTAGGTTGTTTTTTATAAGGATTAAAACTACACTCACACACACCTCCATCTAATGGGTAAAGAACATACTTTTTATGTGGACAACCAACTAACGCCTCACGAAATGATGATTGTTCAAATATCTCCAACCGCCTCTCATGGTGGCCATTATTATGGTCCTATATATATATATATGTGATATATATTATATTTATATTTTATCGTTTCTTCTATATTTTACATTTATATCTTACCTTTATGGTTTCCATAATGGGTAAATGTGATAATATTATGTTAGAAAGTGCAGACTACCGCCCACTCAAAGTGATATGACTCGTTCATGCTATATGTGGAACGTATAAATGATGGAGTTAATTAAATTATATATGTGATATTATACTAAATTTATAATATACCTATGTTTCAATATGTTTTTATTCCATTAAATACAAAATAGAAATGAATGTAGTGTTCATGCGTACGTACGGCTTACCGTCTACATGAACGATGCATTTCATTTCTTACCTCCATATGTAATGTACTGTTATAAATACATATATATACTAGATATATATGATATCTAAATCATGAATATAATTATGGATATAATGGAAATTTTACCACATGAACAACTAGTAATTATAAGAAGTTCATTTATGATCAAATTACCAATTATCGACAAAAAGACAGTTATTAATATAAATAACTGCATAATGTTTATAAAATTTCAATAAGTTATATAAAAGGAATAATAAACCTGAAAAAGGTTCTAAAAAATAGAAATTATCTTTAGTTTATAATTCAGGAGATTAAATAATGAATGAGTCAATTCGGACACGATGTAAGGGACTTCATCTCAATCTTCTTTCATTGAGGCATATTTTGATTTATAAACGACTCTCTTTTATATGGTGTGTAAAACATTTTGACTTTTAATTTCATTCAAATGGAATATTTCTCTATGAACCATTTTACGAAATGAACAAAATGAATGTTTCTTTTTAATGTATGTGGTTACAATGACCTTTCCGCCACTGCGAGTATTATTCGATCATTGGCTTCCTTAACTAGCTATAGTGTTTTTAAAGGAAAATAAATACCATATACTCTTTTACATATTTTCGTATTGAAAATGGTTTTGATATTGGATAGGTTATGTCAATATATTTAAATTATATATTTTGATTGTAATGTGGGAATGTTATCTTACCTTTATGTTAGTTTTATGTGTTATGATTATGTTATAGTTCATGGGAATTGTTTATGCATACAAGTGGTTCTGTGATAAAATTAGGGTGGCTGAGACTGAGATAGTTCTCTAATGCATTGGGTAACTTGACAAACTTAAAGGTAAATATTTCTCCTAAGATATTTATGGAATATATATTGTTGGGTTTTCTAACATAACTTCTTATGTATCTGTGATAGCTTTAGTGTATGTATGATAGGGATGCCACAAGATACCTTTATGATTTATGATTTCTATGTGTAATTCATAAATATTATGATTTCATGAAGTTTGTTAAAGAGCTTATTCTTGATCTCTATTTTTGGAATAATGTTTTCTTTATTTTATAATCCTTACTAAGTTTTTTATGCTCATCCCATTTTTTTAATGTTTTTCATTTGTCTTAAATACTAATAAGGTCAAGGATGGAATCATAGAAAATTCATACTGTCTAAAACGTGTAACTAAACATGACTCTCTTTTTCAAAAGTTTTTATTTTATGAACAAAATAGATACTAAATAGAATTGTATACATTGTAATATTTGAGATATAATGTAATAGTTATGGCCTAATTCTCTAAATATCCAAACATGAAAATATCTTTAACGTAAATTATTAATTTAATTCAAGATTATGTAATGTTTTAATTTTGGGTCCTTTTATACATGATGTTATATTACAAGGAGGTTGCAAGAGGTTTTCTTTTTCTAGGTATGTCTATCTTTGAGTTTTTCGTTTGAGCCTTGGTGGCTGAGACTTTTTTGGAGATAGAGATCTTTTATTGGGTAAAATTCTCTAAAATTCAAGGATAAATGTTTTTTAAATTAATAGAGTCCATGTATAAGTGTGTTAAAAGGTTTTATAAGCCATTCCACGATTTAGAAGGGTTTGGAGATGGTCTTGGTCCTTATGTTGATTTTTTGTTCGAAAATATTTTCTAGGAGATTACGCACCATGTACATGTTGCCTGAAATGAAACTGATTTTGTACATGTTGTGAATTAGTATAGGGATAAAAACTGTTACACATTGTGTAAACAGTTCACATCATGTAAAAGTCTATTAGGGTTAAATAATAATCGCATGCGATGAGTTTTTTAGTATATCCCTTTAAAAATGAATACAATATTTTTAAATTGATAAAAATACTCTATATTTATCATGAGAATTGGTTTTATATTGGTTGAAAATATGATTTATTTTTCATTCTTTCAATTTAGTCCCACATATTTACCTAGGATAGATTCTAGGAAATTTGGGAGCACCATCCACCCTTCTGGATGTCCCGTCTAAGAAAATCAATCCCTTGTAAGTAATTATATTTTTGGGTTCCATTCTATCCCTTTCTGCTCTTACCATTGTGGTATAATCTATTGACCTTGGTTTTTATTGGTTTGAATATTGATTGATTATGATCAAGGATCCTTATTTTCATCATCTTCACCTCAGGTTTTTGTTGAAAATCCTACTAATATCATTGGTTGATCATCAATTAATGTTATAATGTCAAAAGAGTAACCATGTTGTCAGTTTAATTGAAAAATATATGCAATATTTCAATTATTTCAATATATCATTCACTTAAATTGATTAAATGATGAATTTTACTTTTCCATTATTTATTTTTTGATCTAAATGGTTATTGACCTAGATTATGGATACCATTAGGGTGATTGAACCCTTTTTATACATTATTTGAATAATGGATTAATGTGTGATTAGTAGGACCTGGGATTTGGGGTATTTCATGATATATATTCACCTTAGATAGTATTTTTTATTTGATATGACTTTCATGTTGTTTTGTTATGACCAAATGATAAACTAAACGTGTAATTGAATGATAAATGGTAATTTTTATAACTAAACATTAAGCCTTACAATGTGATATTTTGACATCCTTGATGCTATTCATAGTGATACATGATGTAATGATTATATAGTGTTCTATTCCCAGTTATTGTGCTATAATGCTTATATAATGGGCTTGGATCTAATTATTTTTGAAATAATTATACATCAGGATTGGAAGTGAAACTTTTTGAAAAGCTATATACCGAGCTAAGGCCAAATGCATACAAAAATGATTAAATACCGATCATATCCCTAATACATTATAAAATTCGTATATATTGTGGTAAACCCTAATATATTTATGAAATGGTACTATAGTGGGGTTTTACACAATTTTGTGTGATTTATACCATGGTTTTATTGTTATGGTTGGCATAGTAGTGAGACATAGTCAAAAACATTAAAACGTTGACCTAAAAATGTTATTTTTTTTATATAATGGTTTTATGGTTATGGTTGACATGGTTTTGAGACATGCTCAGAGATATTTTAACATGGTTCTGAATTAGGCCGACATAGTGTTAATTTAGTTGTTAAATTGATTAATACATATGTTTATTGCATTAATACATGCAATAACTGTCAGACTATTTGTGCTTCGACATGGTGGTTTCGACCTACTTAGTTTTACTCACGCACTATTTGCGACACCAATTGGAACCCGAGAAGATTTCAATGATGTAGGTTTGGACAAGGTAAAAAGACCACATGGTTGATGTTTTCTTGCTATATGGGATGGATTTTGGAGATGGGACTGATATAGGGATCAAGGCCATGGAATTTTTAGTTTTTATTTGAGTTTTCTATAATTTTATTTGCATTTATTCAAGAATGAGATTTAGTCACAATACATCATGGCATTACATTTTTCTTTTTCATTTATTGTATTATTTAGTTGGCATTCATTATTTAGTTTTTACACTATATTCTTTTATTTTTTTTATTTGTGATACTTTGATATTAATTTATTTATTATTGTCTGTTCTCTAGAGTTTTGTAACATTGACTTAGGGGTACAGTCTCCCCACTAACTTATCACACTCCCACTTCTAGTTGGTAGACTATGGAATATGGGGAGTCTCACTTGATGTCAAGTATCCAAACTATTTTTTCCACACGATAGAGAGCCAAGATAGTGGTCTTATATTTATTATTCTAAAAATCATAGTATATTCCTTGGGAATTAGATTTATGAAATCATAGATTTGGGAACATAACCCTATGATATACATTACAGATAAGTATAAAATAATATACTAATGTTTTGGTAAGGAAGATATTATATAATTTTTCTATGAAATACAGTCTTGTATGGATACTATAAGTAGACGTGGTTTTGGTATAGATGCACCTTTGGGTAATAACTCTAAAAAGGAATAATGATATTAAATTGAGCACTTCATGGTACATGAAAATATTCTTTAATGAGAACATACTTTGAAACACCTATGGGATATGAATATGACAATTCATATTTAATTAATGATCTATTATTAAGTATTTGAATAAATTATTACTATAAATGACCTAGGATAAACCTAATTTTTATTAGATTAAAAATATGGTTTCATGATCTTGACATCAAATAAATGATTTTATGGGTATTCACCATGATAGTTGTTTCTCACATTATTCTTTTATGTTTTAGAAAATGGATGGAACCTGAAGAAATCATGTTAACATTGAACTTGGAAGAAAATGTGTTGAATATGAGAAACAAAAATTGGATGGTGATAGGTGTGAAAGATATTGTGTTTATCCATAATAAATTATAAATAAGGCTAAAAACACATGCCATAAATAACCTCAAGACTCACAAATTAAGTGGAGGATGGGGTTTTCATAGAGCTTGGGTAGTGTAGACCATGGAGGAAAAAAGCCTTGATTTTCTGTATGTCAAACATATAAAAAAGGAAACCTATGAAGGTTCTTAAAAGGAATGGAAATTTGTTTTATTTGTTGTAAATAAAGTTATTATTTAATGAATTTATGAGGAAGAATTAATAATATGATGGAAGAAAATAAATTTCATCCTATCAATCCTTTTATATTTTATTGTATAATATCTGAGTAATGTGGGAATTATCCTATTTAATTCCCTCTTTTAAAGTTCAACCCCTTGACCATAAAAGTAACTGCATTGAAATTAAATATAAGAAGTATTTATGAAATAGAAATTAATGAATTAATTTGTAGAAATATTTTTACTAATCGTATTTTTGTTATAAGAATACTGAATAATATAAGGATTGTATTAAATATTAAAATCAAATAAGTATTTATTAACATAACACTTATGGATACAATTTTAGGTTTATGAGTTTAAGGATCATCATAAGTTCAATGTAAAAAACACCCCTTTCGAACATTTTTGTGCTAAGAATATAAAATGATTAATGATATTTTTGGAAGGCATTTAAGGGAATGAAACCCATTGGATTACTAAATTAAGGAATTATTTGAGGGATAATGCCTTTTCTACATAAGATTAAAACTATTGATATCCTTTATGTTTTATCATATATTTTATGTTTTAGTAATTATGGGTCATCATAATTTTATACCATTATAGGAATTATATTAATATAGTTTTGGAAAAATGATAACTTATTTCATCCAGTGAAGGCCGTAGGGTTTGAACTCACAATTTAATGAAAATAGGTTTATCCTACTACCATTAGCCTACATGATTTTTTAGTTATAATTTCATTATTTTTACTTAAATATTTTGATGAATAAATATTAATGATGAACTAGAAATGTTACTATTTATTTTTATATTTTGATAATATGTTCTAACCATATTGGGTTTTTAAAATAATTATAAATCGGTAGAAAGACTTGTCACTATTTTATGGATTATATTATTCGTCAAGAAGTTAATCTTAGTTCTCCAGGAATAAACATTTATTTTGTATTTTCATTTATTATATTAAGAGAATAATTTAAAATTGATAAAATTATAACAAAAGGGTGAAACATTTCTTATTTAATAGAAATATATCTAGTTAGTATATTTTATTTACATTCATAGACTCTAAAAGAATTATTTAACATTAGGAAAAGGATCATGAAATGAAAATGATAACCTATTAATTTTATATATGATTGATCAAATTGCCTTTTAAATAATCAATTTTTTTTGTTATAAGGTTGTTAAATTTACATTGAACATTTAATTATTTATGATCATCAATCTATATTTCTCTCTATAATTATTTACGCATTTTTCCATGTCTATTTCATCACTTACCACTTATTTTTTAAAATTAGAAAACAAGTTAGATTTTATTCTAGATGACATTTCATATTTATCTTTCCCTATTTTAAGAGGAATTGTTGTTTACCCTTTTACGATGTTTCTTTTCAACAATGTTATTTCCAAATGGAAGCCCTTGATTATCAAGATCATGTTTAAATCATGAGAACACAATTTATTGATGGTGGGTAGAATGTAAGACCCTAAAATTTTTAAAATAATAAAATTGGTTTTGAAACACTATTCTTAAACTATAATTTAAGACCCCAATAATTTTACATATATTTCAATGAAAATTAATTTGAACTTTTTGATATATTGTAGAACACACAACACCAATTATAAATAAACCAATATATAGTATAACATTATAAAATGGATTTTAAATTTTTAAAAATGAATAGTACTAACTAATTTATTAAAATTATGACTATGTATCAATTAGATATAAAATAAGAAACATTTAGAGGAAAAGGAAATGTTTTCTAAAATATTGTATTTTTCTAAAAGATTATTTAGTTTTACTTCTTTAAAAAAATATAAAATTTATTTTTACAGGTTTAAAAAATGTATTTAAGAAAATGAATATTTTTAAATATTAATTTAAAAATTATATTTGGGTGAATTTGTCATAATTTTATGAAAATATTAATTTTTCGATAATTTGTGAAATGCACTATTTTTTTATTAAGAAGTACCCATTCGTTTAAAATATTTAGAATGTGAAATTATATTATATTATTTTAAGTAAAATTTGTTCCATTATATTAAAATATATCTATTTGTGGAAATTTCAAAAAATTCAATATTAAATTATAATAAAAAAACATTTAAATATTTTCAATGTTTTCTTTGGAAAAATAGTTCTCTTGATGATTATGTGGGTTTAATATTATATTTAATTCTACCACTTATGTGAATTGAATTTGGGAAAATGGTTTACATATTCGGAATTAGAAAAATATTTATTATCTAAAATTTTTAACTTTATTTTTTCTATAATCAATAGTGAAAATGTAAAAATCATTTACCACTAACAATATAAAAATAGATTTACTAGGGGGTTAATCTATGAAGATAAAGGTTTAAAATGACACAAAATTTTCAAATATACTATATGAACATTTTTCTACCATAAAACCTTTAAGGATAGAGAATATCCCATTTTGGAGGCTTTTGGTATGAGAAAAACATGTTTATCACTTTATCTATTTAAAATATTCCTTGTGTGCACTCTCCCCCACTTATTCAAGGGAATTGATTCGGACCCCTATTCACACCACTAAATCACTTATTTTAGAAAATACAAATCCAAATCACTTAAAAAATCCCATACCAACATCATAGAGGTCATCGTTTGATCAGAAATTCAACCTAGGAAGGATTGTTTTTGCAAAGCTAAAGAAGTTGTCTCAAGAAGAGGTAATGTTCATAAATGATATTTTTATTTAATTTATTCTTAATAAAAATTAAAATATTATTCAATCATGACATTTTTATAAAAAAAATATATCCCATAAGTTAAGATATTATTATAAAAATTGAACAACCAATTCCATCTCCTTTTCAATAAAATGGAACACAAAATCATCGATTGAATGTACATTGAACTATTTCGTTATGGAATGATGTGATAAATTATTCACATATTCTATACATGATATATAATAGGGATTAATTTAATAAATTTATGTGATATTTATAAAATTATACATTTTATAAAATTAATATATTACATACTTCATTTCCTTTTTACCTGTTAATGAAATTATAATGTCGTTCATGTGTATGTATAACATACCATCACCATGAAGTGATGTTATCCATTCTAAATGATAAAAATTTAATAAGGATTAAAAAATTTATCTAGTGAATATATATATATATATAACATTAATATCATTCAACATATTATTTAACTATAATTTTTTTCCAGAGATATAACTTTTATTACAAAATATGCATGAGAAAACAAGGCACTTAACACTAGAAATAATGAAAATAATGAATTATTAAAAACAAATGAGTTGTAAAATGTTATTAAATTATCATATATGATATTATAAAAATTAATATAGTTATGGTACAATTTAATAACATGCTTAAAACCATTGTATAAGTGATTAAATAACATTTAACTAAAAGGATTCACGAGGTAAGGGACTCGGTATTAATTTCCCTTCATTGAAGAATATTTCAATGTTATAGAACTAATTTCTTTTATATATTGTATATATTTATTATTTTACTTTTAATATAATGAATAATTTATTTTTAATTTAATTTTATGTTTTAATTCTTAATTATTTAATCTAAGTAGATTTTACATGGAGATTACCAAGTGGTAATGAATTTCATAACTCAATTTATTTTCATTAGGTAATATTATTATTCATTGAATTTATTATTTTAAATTTAATTAAGTAAATAATTTTGAATATCTTAAATTTTATTTCTTCTTTTTTATTTTCATTTTCATTTGATATAAATAATTGATACCATGATTAATTCATACTTCAATGTTATTATCTTTATCAGATATTTATATTTCCATCTCATTTTAATTAGGGTATTTTAAACATAATTTTCAATTATTGGAAAGTATTCTATCATTGTATAATAATAATATTTCATTTTATTATCCAATGGCCATTCAGGATGTTTTAAAATAATAGTAACATATTCCTCTCCTTGGTACATAAAATTACATAGAAAATGTTTTTTATTAAATCCTACTTCATTATTCTCTTCGGTCGAAAATCAATTTTCTTCCATAACCATTTTTTATATATAAGTTTTAAAAAAAATTCTAATGTTTTCTATATTATATATTAAATACATTTTTACCCATTTTTGTGTTATTAAATATTTTTAGATGAATATTCATGTCGTTTACCAAATAAAGCCCACTTGGATTTTACCAAAAATTGGAAAAGGATTATTATTATAATGTATAAGACATGTAAAAATTTTCAACCATCATATGAAATCAATTTTTTAAATAATAAATTAAAATTTTAAAGGTTTATTTTCAATGAAATTAATTTTCAAAATATTTTTAGAAGTTTTAGTTTTTAAAAAAATAAATTCAATGTGAAAATTTTATTTTCCTCAATAATATTTTAAATGATATTTTAATAGTTCTTCTATTAATCAACGACATCAACCACTTAATTTTTATGATAAAATGGGGATAATTTCTATTGAAACCATTATTAATCATTATCTATATAGAATCTCATGTGTTTGGATAGGATGAGATTAAATAGAAATTTGAATTTTATCATTTAGTAGAAGGTCTATTTTTAATCTGAGCATCAGAATGGAATTAAGTGAGTTGAAACTAATAAATTTTTTGTTTTTAGATTTTATTAATGATCAGGGGTTCATTCATAGTTATGTCACGTTTTTGGAGTGTCATCCTTTGAAACGTCATGTTGGGATGAGTTGATAGGGGTTCACAGTTTTTCTGAAACTGTGCGGCTTTCAGTAGAAAAGTGTACGGGTCGACCCAGCGGTGTAAAAGGTGTTTCATAGGATGAAAATTATTTTCCAAAAGAAAACTCCTAGACCAAATTCATAATAAAATTTAGTTTGCGTGGGTTCAATATTCGTCGCACGGTTGGTGCACGATTTGGTTTACCACATGACCGAAACTGTGCACAGAGACTTTAAAAAAATAAAATTAATTAAAAAAATAGAATCCTAATATACCCCTCCACCACAAAAATTCATTAAATACATATAATATAGACATCATGGTCTTTCAGGACACCCCCCTCTTTGGATCCCTCTTCATTTAATGAATCCACCATATTCCTTTCAGATTTACAGTTGGCTCGTCAAGGTATAGTCTATAACTCCCTACATCTCATTATTTTGGCTAATGATTCCACTCCCCATCACCCAGTTATACTCCAATACACCATAGGGTTGGGGTTAACCCAAATTTCTATTTTTTCTTCATTGGTTAGGTTATTCAAAGGGACACTTGAGTTTTATTTTTCTATGTTTTTTTGTTCACCACCGAAGGCGATTAGTTTTAGATCAATCCAGTTTTCCACCATAGTTTTAGGTATTGTTTACTCTTACTTATTTGTCTATCCCAATATTATTTGGGGTCTTTTAGTGATTTTGATTCCCCAGTTTTATTTATAGTTTGTTTTGGTCATCCTTGAAATGGGTTTTGTGGCCATTTTCGTAGGTGACATACCCGCGTATTCATTGGTTGACATATATATATAAGTTCCCATAATATATATATTTACCAATGGAGTTATGAATAAAAATATTGGGTCTCGGTGTGATTATGTATATATCTAAAAAATGTATACATGTGTAAGATAAAGCACATAAATTCATATATAAAAATATATATAAGGATCCCCTTATACATATTCACGTCCCTAAAAATCTTTATATTGGGGCTAGGTGTCCTTATGTACATGTGAAAGTTCATATGTTCAGTGGTTGGAGAGAGCTGCTTCAAGTGGTCAGCGACGAAAATGTCATGTGCCGAAGTGTTCATCTTGATCTTATTCTAATATAGTAAGATCACATATTCATTCCCTTTGGTTAATGTCTTTTTAATTTATCCTTCGATCATGTTCCATCTACCTTTTTCAAGTTAATAACCTAATAATCACTTTCAACCGTGCTCATATGTATTTCCATGCACTCTTAATTTATACCATATACTATATAATTTCTCCCTTGTGATGAAATTGAGCTCTTTAAATTGAATGATATGAATTATTGAAAAATAATGTCATGTTTTCTAATGAAACCCATCAATTTGGTTTGGTTTCTTCAAATAGAAAAGGCCTATGTTCAATCCTATGACCTAGTTCTTATACCTATATTCCATTATTATACTTGTTTCTTCTCTTAGACGTCACATTCCTTATATTTAATTACATAGTTGTTGAATTCATATTCTTAATAACTTATAAAATTTCATTACTTTATTAAAAGATATGTGCTTAAAAATTGGCTTATTTCTAAATCCCTAATTGAGTGGTTAAATTGAATACTGTTCTTGGAACAATTATGTTAACTTGTGATATAAAATTTTATTCTTGACATGTGATTACATATATGAGATGCCTTGGGATTTCACCTTTTTAAATTGTTCCATGTTTGTTTGGATTAAATTGTATAATTTGATTAGTTTGTGGGAATGTGACCTTGAGATTTTTAATGGATTAAATGTAATTATGTATATATTCCTTTCTTTGTGATGTGATGTGGTTATTATGAATAACTTTCTACGGGCCAGGAGTGGACATGGGTTGGGGATTAAGGATTCTATGGATGGACTCATCATTTCTAATTGGATTCACCTGTTGCACCAGAATGATACTTTCGCATTCCAGGTTTGGGCTATCCAGATAGATAAATTATAATTCTGAGTGAGGCCATTTCCCAAGAAACTTAACTGAGGAAGGATTCAATGGAAATATGTATAACGACCCAATATTGATATACATGGACACTTCCTTTCATTTATAGAATACGAAATACAATACAAAAATATAAACCCAAAGACCATATTAGTGTAGTGTCTTTGGAAACATGGAACCTAATATTCTAACTTGGTGAAAGATCTTCAAATTCTCTCATAATGATCTTCCCATTTTATTTTCCTACCTAAAACTTTATATATATCTTAGGGAGAAGAAAACAAAAAAAAAAGTGTGACATCAAATGATTATTAAGGTTAAACATTGAGAACATAAAACAAATCATAAACATAAAAATGTAAAAACATGATCATTAAGTTTAACTATCAATATCATGAGTCATAAAATAAATCTTGGAATTACGTAAGTCCTATATCACAAATGAATATTAAACACATAAAAATAAAATTGTCATAAAACATGGAATTGTGGAAAACAAATAGACACATAATATTACTTCTATAGTACCCAAGGCATTGCTGGTAAGACAATCATGTCGGGTAAATTTTTTTACTAAACCGGTTTTACCTTCCATTCATGCCATGTATTAATGAACTCGATTTACTCTTCATTCCAACCCTGTATTACTGAACCACATTTACTTTACATTGTATTCACATATATCTCATGGGATATAAATCATTACCCAATGCATTGGAGGGAGATATAGGTCCCTCCAATATCAATAATGAAATCATTCTTATATGGGCCAAAAAAACCCATTCATCATAGCATAATCCAAGAAATAAAATGGTCTTCTTAAACATCATTCCATCATAACATAATCAATATAATATAGAATTCCATCATTAACACAATCAAAACCTAGTAATATTATGTATAGAAGTAGAATCCCATTTAAAGAGCATTATCTTGGATGGAAATGTTTTTTGATGAAACACTTGAACTTAATTCTTGATGAAAATATCCATTCTTCTTAAAAAATGTTTCATTTTCTCAAAATGCCTCGTAATTTTAAAAGAAACGAATTTTTTTAAAAATAAAATTGAAATCCTGTAGAGTAGGATCCATGTAAATAATGTGGTATTAATATATAAAAATCAATTTATACCTTATAAGATAAAAAAACACTCTTCTCATACTTTTTTCGGAAAAGTAAAAAAGTATGTCGTATGGAATTTAAAAGAAATTTCAATTTCATGCCATGTAGTAAAGATAAAAATCTGTAAAAATTAATTCCAACACACATATAATAATAGTAAAATTTTATGAAATTATTTTTAGAAAACATGGAAATGGATGATAAATATACACCCAGTAAGCAATCACGAATAAAAATGATATTTCAAAATTATCTCTTACCTTAGGTACGATTTCTTCTATAGGTGCCAAAAACTCTTCTATAGTAGGTCAAAACAAATTATTAAATTTTAATATAACAATAATAATATCTATGATATCATATATGATTCACTTATGACTTCATATAACCCTTTTATTTATCAATTCCGTGTTAATGCAACATTTTGGGTAATAATCATTTTGTTTATCATACGTGCTTTGACTTCTTATTCTTTATCTTATTACTTGGATTATGATTTAATTAATTCGAGTATATAAAACATATTTTATATATAATATATATTCATTACATAAATATATATAATATATAGATAAACGAAATGTAATACACTGTTCATAGAGACAGTAGGTCATACGTACGTATTAACGCTGTTTCCATTTCCTTATTAAATTGAATGCAAGAAAGTAAATTATATAGATATTTACAAAAATCCAGTATAAATATTATGTCACATATTTTATTCTTATTTTTTATATATAAATTATAATAATTCATTAATGGTTAAAGTGGAGAATTAATTGTATTGCTTCCTGGAGATGGTAGGTCGTACGTACGCACGAGTGACAATATCATATACTAAATGGTTAAAAGGTATCAAATTGGAAGATATATTAATTATACAGAGTAATTTTACATTCTATATTAATTATTTAAATCCATTATACTCATCATTATACCCATGAATGTCACGTATTGTTGAATAAAAAACTACACATTTGTGTGGAGACGATAAGCCGTACGTACGCAAGCATGGTGATATTTTTATTTCTACGATTGATAAAGGGAGGTATAGGGTTTTCCCATAATTATAATAACATCTTGTAATTTATAATATATGGTATCTATTATTTTATTATGGAATCAACATAATAATAGGTGGTATAAGAAGAAATGCATTTTAAAGTGGTGATAAAAAAATTACCTCTTTTTTGAGTATCTCGTTTTGATTTGAAAAAAACAGTCTCCCTATGATGGATTTATAAAAAAAGTGACCACAATTAAAAATTTAGTGAATTTTGGAGAGGAAATGGGTATGAGATTTCTGAGAAAAATGGGTTCTGTGGTTTGAATAAAAGAGAAGGAGAAGTTCCTTTTTATAGGAGAGGTGAGAAGAACTTTAGTAAAATCATTAAATATTAATTTATTATCAGTTTATTTTAGGTTTTTAATGATCCTAAACAAATTTATTTCTATGATAAGATTAGTTTGGGTTAAAATAAACTCAACCAATTGGTTTTAGACATTTATATGTCTAAAACATATCCTTATAATTTAGCTTTAACTCTTAGTTAAATAATTTAACTCTTACCATCTATTCTTTTATTTTTATAATATATGGTCAATATATTAACAATAAAATTCAAAGAGAACCTCTAGTGGATAATTAATTAAATTTTTAACATTATATAATTTATTTGGACAAATATTATATTTATAGAACTATTATATCATTTAATAAAATATTATTTGTTTTAAAAATCAAATTTATGTGAATATTGAAGGTATTTAGTAATTGATTTGTGTTATAGACACAAAAACATGATTACTTGGAAAAAAGGAATTAAATAATTCCTCACATTTAAATTTCATCCAAAAAATTAGTTTACATCATCATAATTCTCAAATTAAATTTATTTTAATATTTATAATATCATTTATTTTAATATTTCATTAATAACGTAATCACAACATCATCATTGTGTAATAAATAATTTAATTTATTTAAGGTATAGAAATTATAAATAAAATATCATGGTCAATAAAATTGTTTTATAATTATAATTACTACTTATAGTCTAATATATCATTTATATAAACCAAAATAAAATTGTTTTAGTAAAAAGATATATGTTTATGTTATACTTCCCTTTACATCCAATTAATTATTACTACATGTCATTTTCACACCAATGTGTTTATCAAATGCCAAAATTTCAACCTGTTGAAATTTTTGGTCTCCAATGACTCATAAAATCGGATTAGGACATCTGTTAGGGTAGTTTTATATTATTATAATATTATGTTTTTACCTTATTTAGCTAATTTACCCTTTTAACCATGGTAAATAAAAATAAATACTAATGTTACTATTTATAATGTCCAAAAAGGTGAATATTTACACAATTTGGATCTTATGATTCCAAATATAGAATCAATTTTTATAAATTAAAATCACATAATTTGAAAAAATTAATTTCAAAATAATTCCCGTTTTCATAACAAAAAAGTGAGTTTCTAAGAAGTAAATACTATAAAAATATTGACATTTTTTTATGTCCAATTTAAATGTGAAATTAAATCTAATGAGGAAAATTTTATTAAATTATAAAAATACAATAAAATTACCCTTTAAAAATAATTAAAAATACAATATATATATATATAAATAAATTAGTTGGAAATGCTGTTTTGAATTAAAATGCAGTATTTCCACTGTTCATTAAAATATGAATTTTCTAAAAAAATTACCAATAATTAAACCAAACTAAAACTTTATGTCCCTTCATAAACATTATAAGTTAATTTATTAAAATTTTATATATTAAATTTTTAAAAACAACATTTAAAATGGGTGCACCATCAAATTAAAACAAAACTGTATTTTTTGAAAAATACTTCTTTTATCCAAAAAATTGAATTTGTTCTTATATCATGTCTAGAAAATACGTAAGATGAATTTTAATGTTATAAAAATTAAAAAGTTGGTCAATAATATTCATAATGTCTATTTTATATCCCATTAAATAATAATTTTTTACTAATATATCGTTGTTTAGTAAAACTCGGTATTACGTACAACAAAAGCTATCAAGGAATGTCACTCTTGAATGTGATATAACCCAAGTCAGTGTTGTGTTTAGTGAAATATTCCTTTTCTTATAACATAATAAAAATGTAGTTCTTTATTACGTTGATGAAAAATCTATACTCATAGTTGTGTGAAATGAATTTTATGAAAAGAACTCAAAATTAGGTGTAACACAATCCCAATATAGTGTCGCGTATACTACAAGCTAATACAGTGTCGCATATAGCACAATATAATCTTATTCTAGTATAGAACAGAAGGCATAAAATAAATTCAAAATAATCTATATCATAAAAGATCAGTGTGTTAAATTATACACCGCTTAAAATGAATTTTTCCCTCAAAATATATCAGGTTATAAAAGGTTTACTACTTGAAAGTCTCTCTTATAGAAACCGACATCGTAAAAAGGAATAATAAAAAATAATTTTAAAAAATAAATATTGAAACCTGAGAGTTATCCAAAGTAACACATAACTAGGTTTCTATATAAGATAACATAGGTGGGAAGTGAATAAATGGGTATGGAAGAAAAATATAACCATCGTGCTCTGATGGATAGTAATAGAGAAAAATGTTTGGAGAAAGATAACAAATAGAAATCCATAATTCTGAGATGATTGATAGGACCATCTGATTAATCAGATAAGAAGGTACTAATATAACAATTTTTTTTCAAGATCTGTTCCCTACAGTTAAAGAATTCTACATGAGAATAAATACTTACCTGATTTTAGAACAATATCCCCATTGTTTGTGCCTTGAGCAATTTCACTCCATATTTTAGTTTATGAAATGAATTTTAATTTTTCATTATTTAAGTGTTAGCAGATCATGCGATATAATGATAGGTCATTTCATCTATGTCAACAAAAAGGTTATCCCAACTAATCAAATATGCATAAGTCACCTATAGTGAGATAAAACATTAATCTAATAAACATCAAACAGAATATAACTTGTCCTATCCATAAATGGATAACATTACAATCCTTCCAAAAACTAAAAATATCAAACATTAGAAATAGGTGCACAAATTCTACTTAACATTTATCTCCCATAACTTATATGGTAACTTTGGTTAGTCAAATTCCAAAAATTTGAACACCTTCATCATGTATTCCCTTAAGTCATGATAAGAACATGAGCTATCAAATATCCTTACTGATAACATGCATGTTTCCTTCTTAAAAAACATATTGGACATATTCCATACATCCCTAAAAATTGTAAACTTCATCCATGATAGCATAACCCTCTTTTCAAAAAATACATAATTAGACCTCAAGAAAGTAGCATCATTGAATTTACCTATTCTAATATAACATATCATTATCCAAACATCATTAACCTTACATATGAGACATATTAAGGGTTATATTTCCATTAATCATGTGTTCTCCAAATATATCACCTGACGCTTAAATCACTTTTTGGCTCCTTAGAACTATTTAACATATCCTTTCCATTCCGTAATTAAAAACATATATTGAAATATATGTTTCATTATTTATATAACATAATATTTGAATTTAGAAACATATAAACCTCAATAATACAAAATTAATTTTATCCATTACTCAGGATCCATCATCATCATATTTACTAAAATATATGTCATATATTAAGGTATCTCAACCTTAATATTCTTAGGTTTAATGTAAACAATCCTAGAAGAACATCCCATACCATCCACATGTCATTTACAATCTCATTATTCTCCACAGTATGACAAATTCTCATACCATCTTCATGATTATCATTATTATGTTTTATCATAGGTAATATATCTTCATCATTCCCATATTTTTTACATCTAAAACATACAATGGTTAAATATGTTTTATGTAGTTCTGGCTATTGACTAAGACTAGAAAGCAATGTGTGACATATACAAATCAAATTTTAGAAACACATAAGTAAGGTAAATTACTTATAATAATTCAATCTATGATATATTTAGTTTAATAGTAGTTTTGTTATGATTATCACAAAACCCCTAGGATTGTAACCTATACCTGACTTATCTTTAGGAATTCCCTAGACACATCCTTTTAAAAATATCTTGGGATATCACTAATTTTTTTGCATCATAGTTTCCAAAGGTTGACTAAACCTTCACTCCGATACCAACTATCACGACCAAATCTTGATGTACATAGAAATTAAATTTTTTTGTTGAATACTTACTATATTACACAAATATGTTCCTAAATATTGTATTAGTTTCGTGTATTTGGAAACTTGGAACATTATCTTCAAACATGGTGAATGATCTTCAACAACTTTCATAATGATCTTCAACTTTTGTTTTCCTACCTAATACCTTTATATATATCATAGGGAAAAGAAAAAATAAAAAGGGTGAGCTAAAATTTTCAATAATGTTAACCATTGAGAACATGAAACAATCCATAAACATAATAATGTAAAAACATGAACATAAAGGTCAAATATCAAAATCATGGGACATTAAATATATCTTGGCAGTATGTATGGAATAGATCATAAAGAAATATTAACCATGATAAAATAGAATTGGAATAAAACAATGAATTATGGATAAAAATAAGAATATAATATGATTTACATAGTAGCTAAGGATTTTTTTCTAAGACCAATATTGGTGAAAAATTCCATTACTGAACCGGGTTTACTTTCCGTTTCATCCATGTATTACAGAACTAGATTTACATACTGTTCTAGCCCTGTATTACTAAACCAGATTTACTTTCCATTCAAGTACTTTGTATCTCATGAGATATAAATTATTACCCAATGCATTAAATAATGATATAGGCCCCACCCATCTCATAATTAAATCATTCTTACATGTTCCAAAAAAAACATAAATCATTCATCATATAATAACCCAAGAAATATAATGGGATTCTTAAACATCATTCCATCATTACATAATCCATATAAAATATCATTCCATAATTAACTCAATCATATCATATTAACAATATGGATAGAAACAAACCCCAATTTAGAGATTATCATCTTAGATGGAATTTAATTTTGATAAAACACTGAAACATAATTCTTGAGGAAAATACATTTTCTTCTTCAAAAATGTTTTATTTTATCCAGATGCCTCGCAATTTTAAAAGAGATAAATTTATTTGAAAATTAAAATGAAATATTCTGGAGGAATCTCCAGGGAAATAAGGCTTTATAAATATGTAAAAATCCATTATTTTTGTATAAGATCAAATAACATTCTCCTCGTTTTTTTTTTCGATAGGTCAAAAAGTACCACGTATGGAAAACAGAATAATGATTCCTTCGATACCATGTTTTAAGAGTAAAAAATGTGTAAATATTAATTTAAACACAAATATAATAATAGTAAATCATTTTATTATAAAAATTTTAGAAAACATGGACATGGATGATAAATATACCCCTTGTAACCAATCATGGATAAAATGAGATTTCAAAATTATCCCTTAACTTTGGTCTGATTGCTTTTATAGGCATATGAAACTCTTGTTTTGTGGGTTTAAATAGTTTAATAACTTGTAATATAACCATAATAATATCTATGATTTCATATATAATTCACTTATTACTTTATATTCCCCGTTTATTTATCAATTCCATGTTAAAGCAACTTTTGAGGTAAAAATCATTTTACATATCGTACACAGTTTGACTTGTGTTTCTTGATATTATTAGTTACATAGTGATTTAATTACTTTATTAATTTAAAAAATGATTTATATATCATATATATTCAGTACATTAATATATATAATAGATAGATAAATGAAACGGCATACACTGTTCATAGAGATTGTAGGTCGTACGTACTTATGAACGCTATTTTCATTTCCTTATTGAATTTAGTGGAACAAAGTAAATAATATATATATATATATATATAATTACTATAGATTTATTATGTAATATATTTCATTCTTATTTATTATATATAATTTATAACCATTATTGAATGGTTCATGTGGATAATGAATCTCAATGATTCATTGAGAGAGTAGGTCGTATGTATGAACGAGCGATGATATCATTCACTTAATGGTTAAAATGTATACAGTTGGATGATATATTAAATATAAATAATAATTATCATGATATTTTAATTATTTACTTCCATAATACTCATCATTATAACCATCAACATTAAGTATTTTTGAATAACAAATTACACCACAGCATGGTGATAGTAAACCGTATGTAGGCACACATGGTGATATCATTATTCATAGGATGGATAAAAGAAGGTACAAGGTTGTACCATAATTATAATAACCTCTCAGAATGTATTTTATAATGTATTTTATAACTTTATTATAGATACAACATAAGAAGATGAAGTAGAAGAAGAAAACAATTTATAAAGTGTTGATAAAAGAATTACCCATTTTTCAAGTATCTCCTATTGATTTTCACAAAAGGTATCCATATGATTGATTTCATCAAAATGCATGGAATCCAGGATAAATTAAGGATAGTTGGGAGTAGAAATGGTTAGTGGTTTGATGAGAAAAATGTGTGTTGAGGTGTGAATAAATGTGAACGAGATATTCCAAATTATAAGAGAGGTGAGAGGCACTTTAAGAAATTATTTAAATAATAATTTATTTCAAAATTATTTTCGGTTTCTAATGGTCCAAAACTCATTTACTTATAATATAATATGTGTATGGATAGAAATAGTCTCAAATATTATGTTTTTTAAAATATTACGGACCAAATTGAAACTTGTCATTTAGCTTTAACCCTTGGTTAAATAATTTAACTTTTACCATATATTCTTGTATTTTTATAATATATGATTTATATAGTTACAATAAAATTACAATAGAACCCAAAGTGCATAATTAATTATATTTTTAGCATTATTTATGTCAGTTGGACGAATTATATATCTTTAGGACTATTATATCATTTAATAAAACAGTATATGTTTTAAAAAATCATTTATGTCAATTTTGACACTATTTTGTGATTGTTTTTTGTTAAAGTAATAAAAACTTTATTCCTTCAAACCATATTCATTAACTCATCCCTCATCAGTCAGTTTCTTCCAAAAAAATTGTGTATGGAATCAAAATATTCAAATTATATTTATTTTAATATTTATAATATCATTTATTTTATTATTTCATTAATAAGGTAATCACTACAACATCATTGTTTCATAAATATATTTATGTTATAATTTCTAAAAATTATAAATAAAATTACATGTTTTAGGAAAGTTTTTTACCTTTATATTTTATATTTATTGTATAAGATATAATTTATATAAATTGAAATAATTTTGTAGAAAACATATATATGTTTATGTTATATTTCCTATTAAATTGATTATTATGATAGGTCATTTTTAATCCCATGTGGTTCTAAAATTCCAAAAGTTCGAACTAATGATTGTTTTGGTTTTCCATGAATCATTAAATAGGATTACGACATATATTAGGGTAGTTTTATATTAGTATAATATTATTTGTTTACCCTTATTTAACTAATTTACCATTTGACCATGGTAAAAATAATAATTACTAATGTTACTATTCATAATGTGCAAATATAAAAGGCAACTATTTATAAAATTTATACAATATGATTACGAATATGGATTCAATTTTTATAATTTCAAAATATAGGATTTGAAAAAATTAATTTAAAATTAATTTCCATTGTTATAACCAGAAAGCGGGTTTTTAAGATGTAAAAACCATCGAAAGATTGATATGTATTTATGTCCAATTTAAATGTGCAATTACTTCCAATGATAATAATTTTATTAAATGATAAAAAAATAATCCAATTAAATTTTAAAATAAATTATATATAAAATCCATCTATATAAAAAATTAGATGAAAAATTATTTTTGAATTAAAATGTAGTAGTTTTCACTATTCATTAAAATACGAATTTCAAAATAACAATTCCAAAAAATCAACAAAAGTAAATTTTTATGTTCCAAATCAAAATAATAAGTTTATTATGTCAAATTGAATATATTAAATTGTTAAAAACAAGATTTAAAATGGGCGTTTCATCAAAAGGTGAAAAAAACATTTATTTTTAAAAAGTACTTATTTTATGCAAAAAATTGAATTTTTTCTTATATTATATTTAAAAAATATGTAATATTAATGTTAATGTTATATAAAATTAAAAATATTGTCAATAATATCCATAACATCTAGTTTATATCCCATTAAATAATAGTATTTTAATAATTTATCGGCATTTAGTGAAACTTGGCAATGAGTTCAACACATGCTATCGAGGAAAGTCACTCATGAATGTAAAACAAGCCAAATCACTATTGAATTTTGTTAAATATTCCTTAGTGATGCGTATAATATAATTAAAACATATTTTTTTTTTAAATTGTACAAAATCTATACTCTGTGATGTGTGAAATGAATTCTCTTAGAAGAACATGAAATTGCATGTAACACAAGCCAAGAATAGTGGTGTATATACTACAGGATAATACGATGATACATATAGTGAAATATAATCTTTGTGTAGCGTAAAACACAAGTCATTAAATAAATTAAAAATAATATATCACATAAATTCATAGGGTGTTACAGGATGTTTATTCCATGCGTCGAGTGATAACTGATCCATTATGTGAGATACTTGGCAGGGACTAAGATTTACCATACCCTGATTTATGTATGTAATGTTATATGGTTTCCCTTGGATGAACTTATAGTAATTAGATATTTCCGTGACAACTATAGAAACCCTTTGGATTCATTATAGTCCACATTGGATAAGATCAGGAATGTTCCTCTAAGATTTTATTGATTGATTGATGGATGAATTATGCCTTATGAGATGTATCTCTCAATATTTTAGTGAGACTAATTCATGTAAGGGAAATATGACCTCCATACTAAATGAAAATATTGGGGTCCACTACCTTGATTGATCACATTGAACTGAATTATGCATACACATCTGAATATTCATTGGTTCATATTTTTAGATTTTACTATTTGGGAGAAGTATGTGGTATGGGATGAGTGTCATTTAGGAACCCAGACCAAGGTGATTGTTATTTTATTTATTGATTTCTACTAAATTTATTTCATTACTATGGCACACTTTCATTTAATTATTTACATGAAATGGATTGTCTAAGACACCAAGGGTACTGGCCTACTGAGATTGTATCTCACACCCTTATTGGGTACCATTGGTACATGAGTATACATTATATATATATGTTTTGAAAAAGTGAAGAAGCCAACATTCAATCTTTAATTCACATTACATGGATGGAGTCAGGGATGAGGATCGAGTTGGTGTTTGAGGTTATCGTGAAGCTAGTAATTGGGTAGATATTCTCTTATTACACTGTGTCGGCTATTATAATCATTTATTCGTTTACTTGTACCATCATCTATCAAACATGAATTGTTTTAAATTGGATTTGGCCACTTTTATTCAGTTATTATATCATTCATGCATTTTTTTATATTTTTTTTATGTTTATTGACTTTCATACCATTATGTGAATATGACCCTAAAGGTATAGTATTCCAAATGTACTACTATTGGACCCTCACTACTAGTCGGTAGCCTCTTTCATATAGGGATTCATGCATGAGTCCATGTGGAAAGATGTCTGGCTACCGGTTTAGTGGTCAGTCAGACTAGAACATTACAAAGTGGTATTAGAGCCTCTTTTTTCCTTTCTCTTACTATTTTCAGATTAGTAGGCAATATTATATGAATGTTTTGATGCTTTTTAAATATCCATATATGTGCATGATCATCCCACATATGGGGAAAAGTACATGTGTCCACGGATGAGATTAATGTTCATGTTATTTGTTGTTACAGTTGATTATTAGTTCACCATGAGTGATTGGTGCATTTTCCAATGTGAATTGATTTATGAAATTATATTAATTTACCATTATCCTGGTATGATAAGTAGTTATCAATACATAAATAATTCTATGCACCTAGGGATTCACATGACATGAATATGTAATTCTATGTAGATTGTATTTCTATGTTTTATGAGTTTTCTTTTGTGTCTTGCATGTTTTAGTTGTATGTATTTTATTTTCCATGTTCAATTAACTAACTAGTATTTTATCATTATGTGATATTATAAGTACCCATCCAAAAAACATTACATAATTTGGAATTAAATGAATACTTTATATTGGTGATATTTTTTGGTTTAGAGTTTATAGAATTTGGCCATAACTCTTACATTTCATTTCAAAAATTATAAAGTAGACACTTCAACTCAGTTTCAATTTTTGTTCATAAAATAAAAATTCTTAAAAAATAGATTCATCTATAGTTCAATGTTTTAGACACCATGAATTTTCCTTGATCCCATCCTTGACCCTATTCATCGTTAAGACCTGTGAAAAATATTTCAAAAATTTTGATGAACATAAAAAGCTATGTATGGATTAAAAAATAAATAAAGAAAAATTAGATCATCAATACATTCCAAACATAATCTCATTAACATACCCCATAAAATAATGAGATTTATGAATAACACATAGAAGTCATAAATTATAAGGGTAACTTGTGGCATCCATAACATACTTACATTGTAGCTATAACAGATACATAGGGAGTTACGTTGGAATACCTATCACAATATATTCCCTAAATCACTTAGGAGAAACATTATCGTTTACCTCTATCACGTTACCAAATGAATTTAAGAGCTATCTTGGGTTCACCTATCCATGTTTTATCATGTAAATACCCTTATGCATAAACAATTCCCAAGAACTATGACATATTCATAACACATAAAACAAACATAAAGGAAAGATAACATTTACACATTTTAATCACAATATATCATATAAATATATTGAAAAAACAAATCCATTACCAAAAACATTTTTAATACAAAAATATATAAAATAGTATAAGGTATTTATATCCCTTTTTAAAATATTACATATTATTAAGGAAGCCAAAGAACAAATAATACTCGTGGCGGCGGAAAGGTTTTTTACACCGCTTACATTAAAAATAAACATTTTTTTGTCGTTTAGTAAAACGGTTCATAGAAAAAGATTCACTTTGGATCAAATGAAATTTCAATGGTGTTTATACACCATATAAAATTAATTCGTGTATAAAAAATATATTCCTCAATAAAAGGAGATTGAGACAAAGTCCCTTACCTCGTGTCCGACTTGACTCATTCGTTATTTTATCTCCTTTAAATATGTTAACTCCATTTGGTTTGAAAAATGGCTTTCTTGAAGTGCTTTCTACCTAAGGAAAGCCTTATAGGTGAAATAAAAGGATGGTAGGGGCTTAATAGGGTTGATGTTGGAAGATATTAGGGTCTTGAGAGGTGTGAGTAATGGGATAGAGGTGATGACTTTTTATCCAGGAGAGGAAGGGCTCTTTAAGAATGTTTGAAAATATTATTTTATTATAAACTGATCTTCAATTTCAAAATATCCAGAACTCATTAAATTTAAATTCAAGATGACTTGTGTCCGAAATAAAATCAGCTAATAATAATTGGAAAAGTTTTCGATAGTTATTTATATTTTATAATCTTGTTTATTTAAATCATTTATTAACAAAGTAATCACTGTGTGATCATTGTGTCATAAATAGTTTATTTATCTGTTCTCTAAAAATTATAAATAAAATACCATGATGTAGGAAATATTTATATATTTATAATTAATATTTTTAGTTGATGAGATAACTTATATAGCCTCTTGTAAAAAATTTATTTACTAAAAGATATATGTTTATGTCATTTTTGTCATTACTTTAACTTAATTAATATAAAGTGTCATTATCACTTTTAAATGGCACCATGGGGTCCTAAAATGACCCAAGGATTTCAGTGGCTGGAAATGTTTCATCCAATATGGTTATGATAAGTGTAAGGGTAATTAAAGATTATTATAATATTACTTTTCACAGTTATTTACCAGATTTACCATTTGACACTGTTAAATAAAATATTTACTGACGTAAATATTCATAATGTCTAAAATTAAAATTTAAACATTTACAAAATTCAGTACTCATGATTCCAAATATGGGGTCCATTTTTTCAAATTCAAAACACAAAATTTGCAGAAATTAATTAAAAATTAATTCCCGTTGTCAAAACAAAAAAAAGTGTTTTTATGAAATAATAACTATAAAAAGATTGAAACTTGTTTTACTCCAATTTCAAACTGAAATTAATACCAATTACACAAATTGGATTAAATAGTAAAAATATAATCTAATAACACATTAAAAAAATTAGAAAAATAATTTAACAATATAAATAAGTTAGATTAAAAGGAAATTTTGAATTAAAATGCAGTATTTTGCACTATTCCTTAAAAAATGAAATTTATTAGAAAAATACCAAAATTTCTTCCAAAGTAAATTTTGATGTCCCAATTCTAAAGGAGAATATTATTTTTCAAATAGAACATATAAAATATAATAAAAATCAAGATTTAAAAAGGGTTCTCAATTAAAAGGCGGTAAATTGACTTTTTAAGGAATATTAGACTATTTGTTCTTAAAATTGGATTCTTTCTTATTTTAAGCCAATAAAATTTATTATAACAATGAAAAAAAATTATCAAACATGTATAATCACATTTTAGTTAGTTCTGTTCATTCCCACTAATACAATGACAATGAGTTAACTACCATTTAAAATAATGATAATATTATATTATTTTTTTGGTATAACATAACGTTTTGTGTTACATAAGAATTCAATGAAACTAGTTATTGTATATTGGGGTTGACATAGAAAATAGAAATCACTTTAAAGTAATATTAATATTTAATTCAATAATATTGTTAAATATTAAAATTTATTGTTCTTTATTTACCTTGGATGTTACATCCTTCCCCCTTTTAGAATTGGCAACTTCACAATTTTCTTCACATTTCAAATAAATGAGGGTATTTATCCATCATAGCATTTTCAGATTCCAATGTTTCCTATTCATCCATATGGTTTTTACAAAAAAAACTTTTACATAATGGATTACCTTATTCTGCAACACTTTCTCTCTTTCGTCAAGAATTTGGACTGGTTGTTCCTCATAAGAGATATTATCTTCTAACTGAACTACCTTTGGGCTCAAAACATGAAATTAATCTGGTAAATAACATCTCAACATTGAAACAAAAAAACATTGTGTACCTGGAAAAAACTTGTAGGAAAATCTACTCTGTATGCAACTGATGCAACTTTCTCCAGGATTTTATAGAGTCTAATGAACATCGCACTCAACTTTCCCTTCTTACAAAAAAGCACCACACTTTCCAATGGAGAAACATTGAGAAATATAGGACCACCTAACTCAAATGAATGATCATTATTCCAGTTTTTCACAAAACTTTTCCTCCTGCTATTAGCTGTTATCATGTGCTTCTGAATCAACTCAAATGTTTCTACCATCTCTTCTACCAATGCTAGACCTGTAACAAACTGAATCTGGTCGCCACTGAACATGGCATCAAAATCAACCCATGACAAGACTGAAAGGGTATTCCTGTTCCCTATAGGCTAGAACAAGTGCCTGGGTATCAAAAAATGAAAATTGGAAATGATTTACCCGAGTTTATAAACTTAAAACAACAAAAGAATCCAATAAAACGAATCTGAATTTTTCAATCCAAACAATCTTTTATAAAAAATCAGAACTGAAATACATATTTTAAAACAACTCAAAAATACTATAAAAAAGTTAAAAAAACCATATGGAAACATCCCATGAACCCTCATGGCATGGGTCACCGCCCTCAAGTCATATCTATAAAACTTAACCCCCAAGGACCTGCTAGAAACCCGAACCACTAGAACTAAAAACTATACCCAACCTGCGACAACAAAAATAACCAGCTATACTTAAACCCAAGGGTGTAATTAGTGTGTGAGAAAAATCACAATATGATACCACCACTAATATATTCCAAGTGATAAACATTTATGATGAAAAACATGCATGTTTTCAAAATCATGAAATGTAAGTTATAATTTCTAAAAGAAGCATCATTAAATAAAAAAAAGTTTTCAGGTCGACTAATTTAAAGAATAAAAACTTTTAAAATAAATACCAAAGATTCTGAATTTTCCAGCCACTCATACCATATGCCAACGGTAAGCACAAAATATCTAGTGAGAACAAGCAATGAGAAATAACTCCTAGGCACTTGCTAGCTATGGGTCCCAGGTACCTCGTATCTCGGTGAGAGTAACCATCACAAATATCCATTCATGTACACGAGCCACTAGTAGAGAACATACCCATAACCAAGAGGTCCCTAATCATCATCATCGTAGTTTAGTAAGAGTTGTAAGCGTCAATCTTTCTAAGTGAAACTGAGGCCAAACCCCAGGGATTCACTAGAATACAAGTACACGTCCACCCACCAAGATTCCCGTGTTTTCCCTTTGTGCTCAAACAAGTTCCACAAGTCAATGAATATACTTTTCACATGAAAGTATAATTTCCATATCATAAATTCACCAAACTGACCACATGTATACAACATACGTCACAAAAGTCCACTTTTCATTCAAATTGATTTTAAAATCCGACTCACACCAAAATATCTCACGACACTTTCACATTTCATTAACACATCCAAAAATCCATTAAACAATTGTATAAAACCATTAAAATATATTACAACTCTCTTAACATCCCACTCACTTGTTACAAAACACCATTTTTACCTTCAAAATTGTTTTATCCTCAAACTTAATGAATCATCCCACAAACAATTTTTTCTCCAACATCACAATTTAATAAAACAGTTTAGAAATTTAAAAAACATTATAAATATTTTTTACATCATAAAACGTCACAAAACCATTAAAAACACCTTAATAGGTGAAGACGCATACCAAACAGTACATATACCCTTTTCCCACATTGTTTAACCAACTAATACATTTACAATTTTCATAAAAATAACCCAAGTGGTGTAAATATCTCATGCACACAAAACCCATTTCAAAATCCACATTTAAGACAAAAAACCATAACAATTTCTATCCAAAGCATAAATTTAAGCCCTAGAGACATTTATAAAACCAATTTCAAGTTTTATAAAATCACCTTAAATTATACTACAAAATATCCAAATGAAAACAAAAATTTTCATAAAATGATCTCAAGAAGTATAACAATGTTTTACACATAAAACCTATTCATGAAACCTATTTTTAGGCCCACATGACACTAATACATTATCAAACCAGAATTTACAGTCCAAACAAGATATTGTAAACCAATTCCATATGTTATAATATACACCCAAATAATACCCCATGAGTAACACATGAAAACACCCAATTTCAAGATAAAATGAAACTATTAAATTAAACACTGAACTAGATCAGTCATAAACAGTTTTCACACCTCACCCAACATATGATGAAAATTAAAAATGAGTAAATATAGCAAGATAACTCATCAATAATTGTTTACACATGGAACAACCTACCGAAAGTATCAAATCCCTCAAAACTTTGTGTGAAACATCAACCGCACCACAGCCACATCACAACGAAAATAAATCTATCCCTAGACCACAATATTTAACAAAAAAGACACCAAATAAAACCATAGGTTCTACCCTTAACTTCTGGACATTTTAGAACATAATGAAAGAGGTAGGAAACCCTATGGATAAGGAATAAATTGAAGAGATAAACACTTGCTCAAAACAATCATGAATAAACTGACCCAAAATCCACCTGTATCTAAATTTAAAAACATCCAACAATTCAAGGGGGGTTATAAAAAGGATAATGAGATCATGTATAAACTTTAATGTGGGAAAAGAGTAAAAATAAAAGGAGTTATGAAAGGATCAATTTACCTCTCCAAATCTAGGTGATTTTTGAAATCCAGAAAGGTATCGACCAATTTTGCGATTCTATTGAGCTCCAAATTGTGGTAGGGTAGAATGGGGGCACCCCTTAGGTACGTGGGATTGAGTGGGAGATGGAATCACCCAATAAAACGTAATTATTTTACAATATATTAATTAATTAAAATTTATTTTTAATGTAGAAAATGGGCTTTTGGGTAGGCCCAATACCATAAATAAAAACCCATATCCACCATGATTATGGATTCCTAATTGGTCCAAATTAATATGGTGGTGTTAATAGGTTAGGGGATGTCAATTAAGAATAGGAATGGATAAAAACTGTTGAAAAATGAAGGAGTTATAGAGGAATCAAAATTTATTTTTAAATCTGGAATTGGGGTCATGGTTTGGCCCAATTCATGAAAACTCACCCATTCCTCATAAAAGCTGGGAAAACCCACAAACCAAAGAATGAATGGAAATTAAATAGATTTTAACTTTATAATAATTCATATATGTGACAATTCTCCCCACCATGAAAACTTTCTGCCTCTAGAAATTCTCATGAAGTCCAAAGTAACAACCAAAACCCAACTGAGAAACCAAGAGGTACTCCCTTTCCAAGTTTCACCCCTAATAGCCAAAATGCCTCCTGTGATCAATTAAGGGATTATTACTCTCACAACCAAAACATACACCAATTTCCTGAAATGATCAATCACATTCATACTTTATCCCAAAATAAAACTCCTTAAACACTATCCGAACAATACTTAATCAATTCACCCAATGGAACAACAATATCAAACAAGGTTATATTTACATTGTTATAACTAAACTATTTGGCACTCTCCAATCACAACATTTACCCATGGAAGATGTAGTTATTTTGATAGATCCAAATGATATTGACTACCGCCAATCCAAGACCATGGATATGTCTGAGATTTTGGTATGGGGGAACAAAAATAGGCTCCCCACCATAAGAGACAACATATATTTTTTTCAAAGACAGAATCAGGACAGAAAAACTGGAGGCCTGAATGGAATACCCTAGAAAAAGGTTATACTTCCATCATAAATTTACATAATAACTTATATAAGACTCATAGTGGGTCTCCCCACCATAAGAACCAACCATCAAAATCGACCATCATGAGCCAGTACAGAATGACCCCAAAATTTAAAGAGTTGGGATGACCACCTGGTTATTCTGCACGATTTGGGAAACCATGCACTAACAGTGGGGATCCTTCTATCTACCTTATTTTCTAGGGAATGGTCACTACTCACCAAGAGAAAACCATGTGCTCAACCGATCTATCCAAACATCAAACCTTTATCCAAAGACTCAATTAAAACCAAATGGGGAGGATAACATTGGGCGATGACATGGGTACAAGGCCCTCCACCTATTTCCACTGAACAGGAACAACATAAGAAAGATTATGACACCATAGGTTTAAATTAATCTTATCATTCATACTGAGAATGGGACATTGTAAAAGGCTTTAAACGGACCTGTGATTTCCCATGACTACGAGACAGCTTCTCTCCGAGACCTATGGCTGGAGCTCAAATGATTGAAGCATCTTCGGCCTCACATTTAGGATTTGGAAACCCCCTGGACGATAATTCTTCATTCGGTGCAACCAAGAACTACACCGTAATCCCTGATATGTTTTCCAAGACATAACACATTCCAAACTCACTTTACCCTAACCCGATATTCCACTGAAACAAGGGCTTAGAAGATGCACACACATCACACCTTGTGTGTTCAGCTGAGAAAAAATAGACGTAAAGAACACCTATACTCGCCTTCCTCTAAAATGGAATATTTTTTTAGTTTTTCCAAGGGATAGATTCTCCCAATATAATAGAGACTCTCAAATGATTTCCCAACTTTCACCATTATGGTCATTCGAGCACATGACATCATAAGGCATCACCGAACATGACCATTGCGTCTGATATAAATAATGCTTGGAGAGGGACCTTATAAAACATCCCCAAACAACACACAATTCTAGAATGTGGCCAAAATATCGTATCAAGACCATATTTCCCACATTGGTGCTTTAACATGAACTCATTCTTCAAAGAAACTATGAAGATCCAAGAGGCCTTCTTAGACACCATCGAGACACTCATCCCCACTAACTAACCTAGACCACATCCATCTTTGACGAAATAAGAAACATAAGAAACTAAGGTCTCTTTAGACATTCCATATAGCATCCCGTCTTTTTATAACATAACTTTTCATTCCATTACACGGAACTGAGGATCTTTAAGGTTTAGTCTCTTGGAAACAAGGAACATAAAACATGAAACAAAAAAACATTCTTCTTAAACACTTGAAAGGCTTCTCCTCATGTTCACCCTAGGCTCATTACTGCATCTCATAACGTGGGGACATACATCAAAAGGAAGGGTGAGCAGAAGGCCCAGCAAGGGAAACAAGTGAAACATTTTACATATGAACTTGAGATACATCAATAAAGTCATGAAAAGAACTTTAATGCATGAAAATGAAATCATGAGGCATATCATAATAAAAATAAAACTTTTTCATAAATTGAAGATGTGGCTACATCATTTAACATAGACAATCATGAACATATCACCAAGGTC
Organism: Viscum album; assembly: GCA_963277665.1. Taxonomy (NCBI): domain Eukaryota; kingdom Viridiplantae; phylum Streptophyta; class Magnoliopsida; order Santalales; family Viscaceae; genus Viscum; species Viscum album. Next base: position 1,802,529,079 of record OY728145.1, on the reverse strand, counting down.
CATCCCCAAGGTGTCATTTTAAAATTACCAAGGTTATTCACCAAGGTATCGTGAAAATTGTAATCTCTAGTGGTTACATCATTACCCAATGCATTGGAGCGCTATCAGGGCGCACCCTTAAATTTTCCTTTATTATCATGTGAGCCACATATATCATCATCAAAAATTTCATAAATAACCCATATAGCATAAAGGAAATGGGTTTCATTTCATAATCATAACTTTTTAAAAACTGCTTTAAAGACATGATCTTTATATCACTTTAAAACCCACAGAAAAGGAAGGTGGGTCTCATGTATGTAAATCCCAGAATTTAAAATAGAACATTTTTGTATATATGTGAATACCCCTTTAGAAGGAAGAGCTTTGAGTATTCACTTAATAAAATAAAAGGACTTTAGAAAAAGAGATAGACATTTTGAGACAGAAATTCTGCAGCATAACGGCAATATTCCGAGGTTTTAGAAGACATTAAAAGGGAGGTAAAATGGGTCAAACATTCATAAATGACCCATAAAATAGTACATGGACAGAATAAGAAGGATACATTATCATGGTAATGAGATTTCAAGGACATACCATTTGAAATGAAAAACATGGAAGGAAGAAAAAAAACGATTTCTCTTATGAAAGTTCGGCAGCCTAACGGCGTTACTTAAACCTCAACAAAAATGATTTGAAAAGATCAAATAGGATCTCTCATCATGTTAACATAAGAGTTCAGTATGATAGATATAGAGATAATTCCCCAACATAACAAAAAGGACCTTGAAAGAATTGACATGAAAGTAGAACTTCCAAATGAGAAGGGTGAAGAACCACTTAAAAATCCGGCAGCCTAACGGCGCCACTTAAAACATAAAAATACTGAATTGAAAAGATCAAATGGGGTCTCTCATCATATGAACATAAGAGTCCAGTATGATATATATAGAGATCATACCCCAATATAACAAAAAGGAACTTGAAATAATTGACATGAAAGTAGAACTTCAAAACGTGAAGGGTGAAGAACCACTTAAAAATTCGGCAGCCTAACAGCGCCACTTAAAACATCAAAATACTGAATTGAAGAGATAAAATGGGGTCTCTCATCATATGAACATAAGATTCCAGTATATAGAGATCATAACCCATTATAACAAAAAGGAACATGAAAGACTTGAATGAAAATAGAACTTGAAAACGAGGAAGGTGAAATAATCCCTTAAAAATTCGGCAGCCTAACGGCGCCACTTAAACATTCTTAAAACGAATTGATGAGAGCAAGGGGGGTCTCTCATCATATGAACATGAAATAGGCAGTAGGATGAATATAAAAGAACATCCTCAAACATAATAACATGGAGTATAAAAGAAAAGACATAAAAGAGATTACTTGAAAAGAAAGAGAGGGGTCAGATCCCTTACCTTAAAATGTAACTCTTAAACCTCAAAGGTTGGGACCTTGAGGGCTTGGGGGCACCTTGGGAGGACTCCTTGGGAGGTAATGAGACCATAAATTCGTTGGGAATGAGTGGGGAGTCGAATGGATGAGAGGATGGCTTGGTATTTATAGGGAAAGTGAGGGGACAAGGCATTAATGGCCAAGGGAAACCTCACATGTGCTTTTCTCAAACCCATGTGCTCTCCCATGTCATTTATCATGGAGTTAGGACACATGGGGCCCCCAAAACAATAATTCATCACCCTTGGCCGGCCAACCCTCAAAAGATCTCATGACATCATCATGACACCGTTATGACGTCATTAAACATACCGAAACCCTAAAACTGTATTTTTACTATTCACTGAAAATTCGACTTTCTCAGAAAAATCCCAAAATTTCACATTAACCAAATATCAATGCTCTGATTTCAAAAATGAAATCCATTTTATAAAAATAATTTTCTAAATATTTTTAATTTAATTTTTAAATAAAAACACTATTCATCGAAAATTCATTTTTTTCAGAAAAAACCCCAAAAATTACCATAACATAATATCGATGCTCTGAGTTCAAAAATAAAGTCATTTTTATAAAAATAATTTTCTAATTATTTTTAATTAAATTTTTAATTAAAAAACACTATTCACCCGAAAAAACTAATACTTGAATAATAATTAATGAAACCGTTATTTAACTATTTTATTGAATCACATTACTTAATCAAGGTACCTAGATTATTTTAAAACTTTCTTTAAGTGAGATTACTAATCCATTTGGTCATATTACTAATCCTAATCATAAAATCACTATTCATAATTTACTATTCATCAAAAATCAAGTTTATCTTATTAGACTCTAAATTTAGTACTGAACATAATTGCAGAAGACCATTTTTTGAAAATCATTACACATTTTTAATTTTTTAGGGTTTACATAAACATATTTAAAATATACTTTTTCTAAAATTCATCAAAAATATGCATACTATATTTATCCGGTCATTTCAAAATTCATAAACTTCATCATAAGAAGAAATCCCAATTTTTATTTAAAACAAGGATTACACAAGGTAGTTACAGTCTCGTTACATAACCCCTTATAATACCAGCATAGGACCTAAGAGTAAGGTGTGCTAGGGTGATAGAAGCTTGGGGCGGCTCAGTCAACATTGCCCGAGTAGTAATTTCTATCAGTTTGAACTTCTCACGAAGGCGATTTCGTTCCAGCTTCACATGATGAAGTTTGGCTTGGATTTGATCTAGAGCAAAGCCCAGTGGTGCTACCTCCTTCCCATGCTCTGTTAGATGGGCTTCGATCGGTCCAAGACTACTAGGTGAGGCCATCGAATCTTCTTTCTATAATAATTAACCAAGATTACTTATATTTAGAGACAATAATCAAAAAAATTTGTTCACAGCAGTCATGTTGACCGATGGTTATATAATAGTCAAAACCCACTGATCTCATTTTAATTATAATCATGTTTATCAAATAAAACATTTTTGTTGAGTATAACAATAACACATAAAATTAGGAAACAAAATTTATTTAAAAATTTCGGGTCGTTACGATCTTCCCCCCTTAAGAAATTGCGTCCTCGCAATTTTAAAATTGGGTTTTGAAATTTCAATGAAAGCCCCGCATCGGAAAAGGAGTCAGTAAAACTATTACTTTAAAATAAAGAAAGGGAAGTACAATGGTCACCTGAGTTAACCCACACTAGGGTTCCATGTAGGAAAACATGGACATGGAGGAAAAAACAAAGGGACAAGTTCTGAGGGAGAGTGATAGAGAACATGATTAGGAGAAAGTTAACCATGAGAAAATCCCAAACTTATGATGTGTGTAAACAGTCTTTGATTACCTAGTAGGAAACGTACACCAACAACATTTTTGTTTTACATTTCTTTTCATAATTTTTAGGATTTCATTTACTACATAGAACAAAAACATAAGAAAATATACCTACCTTCATGTAGAGTTTCATCCTTTAACAAGTCCCTACCAACACTAATCTTTTCTCCAAATGATGAGAATTCAAAAACAGTTCGTCTCATAAAAGCACAAGAATCATCTTCTATAGAATCACATAATCTACAAAAGATTAACTATCTATTTCTTCTATCTTTAAACATTATCCCAAAAACAGAAAGGTTAAGGTAAAACAACTCTTCAAAAAGAAATAATCCCATAGGAATGGAAACTACATTTAAATCATCAAAGTTCCATGGTACTACCCAAAGTTCATCATAGACCATTCCATAAATAACGGTCCTTAAAATTCCTCAAAACAAACCAAACTAAGATTGAAACCCAAATACAATAAGGATTTGATAACATAGTCTTCCAAAACAACTTCATTGTTCATCTCCAGACAACATCAACCACTCCTAACATCTTATAAAAAAGTAGCTAACCTAAACATATTTTACCCAAGATAGGTTTGTCATTCCCATAAGTAACCTAAATTACTATAAGTTCACCTTAAATTCATCGATTCTTCAAAATATAAGTCTACCTTACTCCTCAATGAAAATACCGTAGTAATCTATTTACCTCGATCAAATATGGTTCCCAAAATAATGAACGTCTTCCAAAATAATAATCATATTTTAATCCCCTAATCATCCCAATCATATTAATACGAAAATCGTCGCATTTCCTATCACATTGGTTGTCGGAACATGTTCTTCCATTTCCCACCATTAACTAAGAAGAGAAAGCATAATTAGGGGCTTAAGTACTTAGCTAATAATCATGAAAAGGAACTGAAAGCATATAAGGATAACTTGTATATGAAAGGTATACCCTAACTTGTGATCTCCTAGGTTCCCATCTAGGTTATGAATGATCATATATTCTTATGTGATCCTTTATTTTATTTTATCTTTGTTCCTTTAACAAGGGTTCATAACATGCTTATGAATTTACCAAAGCATATCCCCCGGGAGTGTCGTAACCAAGAGTGCAGCAAGGCCCATTGTCGTGTACCAGTTCCCGTTCGAGTCTAGCTCAAAGCGGTGTTTTCGGGTTTTACCCCTATGTACATCTGTGCCAGAGCCACCTCTACCTGCTCGTATCCAGACAGGGATGTATTTGCTTGGCAACCCCTTACTCAATACTCACCAAAATACCAGGAAGATTTCCTATATTAAACTTTTTTATAGGGTTCCTCCTAGAGTTTTCATATCCTAATTTCCACAAATAACTAAACCATACTTTGATACCAACTATAGCATCCCATCTTTTTATAACATAACTTTTCATTCCATTACACGGAACTGAGGATCTTTAAGGTTTAGTGTCTTGGAAACAAGGAACATAAAACATGAAACAAAAAAAACATTCTTCTTAAACACTTGAAAGGCTTCTCCTCATGTTCACCCTAGGCTCATTACTGCATCTCATAACCTGGGGACATACATCAAAAGGAAGGGTGAGCAGAAGGCCCAGAAAGGGAAACAAGTGAAACATTTTACATATGAACTTGAGATACATCAATAAAGTCATGAAAAGAACTTTAATGCATGAAAATGAAATCATGAGGCATATCATAATAAAAATAAAACATTTTCATAACTTGAAGATGTGGCTACATCATTTAACATATACAATCATGAACATATCACCAAGGTCCATCCCCAAGGTGTCATTTTAAATTTACCAAGGTTATTCACCAAGGTATCGTGAAAATTGTAATCTCTAGTGGTTACATCATTACCCAATGCATTGGAGCGCTATCAGGGAGCACCCTTAAATTTTCCTTTATTATCATGTGAGCCACATATATCATCATCAAACATTTCATAAATAACCCATATAGCATAAAGGAAATGGGTTTCAATTCATAATCATAACTTTTTAAAAACTGCTTTAAAGACATGATCTTTATATCACTATAAAACCCACAGAAAAGGAAGGTGGGTCTCATGTATGTAAATCCCAGAATTTAAAATAGAACATTTTGGTATATATGTGAATAACCCTTTATAAGAAAGGGCTTTGAGTATTCACTTAATAAAATAAAAGGACTTTAGAAAAAGAGATAGACATTTTGAGACAGAAATTCTGCAGCATAACGGCAATGTTCCGAGGTTTTAGAAGACATTAAAAGAGAGGTAAAATGGGTCAAACATTCATAAATGACCCATAAAATAGTACATGGACAGAATAAGAAGGATACATGATCATGGTAATGAGATTTCATGGACATACCATTTTAAATGAAAAACATGGAAGGAAGAAAAAAAAAGATTTCTCTTATGAAAGTTCGGCAGCCTAACGGCGTTACATAAACCTCAATAAAAATGATTTGAAAAGATAAAATAGGATCTCTCATCATGTGAACATAAGAGTTCAGTATGATAGATATAGATATAATTCCCCAACATAACAAAAAGGACCTTGAAAGAATTGACATGAAAGTAGAACTTCAAAATGAGAAGGGTAAAGAACCACTTAAAAATTCGGCAGCCTAACGGCGCCACTTAAAACATCAAAATACTGAATTGAAGCGATCAAATGGGGTCTCTCATCATATGAACATAAGAGTACAGTATGATATAGATAGAGATCATACCCCAATATAACAAAAAGGAACTTGAAATAATTGACATGAAAGTAGAACTTCAAAACGAGAAGGGTGAAGAACCACTTAAAAATTCGGCAGCCTAACGGCACCACTTAAAACATCAAAATACTGAATTGAAGAGATTAAATGGGGTCTCTCATCATATGAACATAAGAGTACAGTATATAGAGATCATACCCCAATATAACAAAAAGTAACATGAAAGACTTGAATGAAAATAGATCTTGAAAACGAGGAAGGTGAAAGAATCCCTTAAAAATTCGGCAGCCTAACGGCGCCACTTAAACATTCTTAAAAAGAATTGATGAGAGAAAGGGGGGTCTCTCATCATATGAACATGAAATAGGCAGTAGGATGAATATAAAAGAACATCCTCCAACATAAGAACATGGTGTATAAAAGAAAAGACATAAAAGAGATTACTTGAAAAGAAAGAGAGGGGTCGGATCCCTTACCTTAAAATGTAACTCTTAAACCTCAAAGGTTGGGACCTTGAGGGCTTGGGGGAACCTTGGGAGGACTCCTTGGGAGGTAATGAGACCAGAAATTCGTTGGGAATGAGTGGGGAGTCGAATGGATGAGAGGAGGGCTTGGTATTTATAGGGAAAGTGAGGGGACAATGCATTAATGGCCAAGGGACACCTCACATGTGCTTTTCTCAAACCCATGTGCTCTCCCTTGTCATTTATCATGGAGTTAGGCCACATGGGGCCCCCAAAACAATACTTCATCACCCATGGCCGGCCAACCCTCAAAAGATCTCATGACATCATCATGACACCGTTATGATGTCATTAAACATACTGAAACCCTAAAACTGTACTTTTACTATTCACTGAAAATTCAACTTTCTCAGAAAAATCACAAAATTTCACATTAACCAAATATCAATGCTCTGATTTCAAAAAATGAAGTCCATTTTATAAAAATAATTTTCTAAATATTTTTAATTTAATTTTTAAATAAAAACACTATTCATCGAAAATTCATTTTTTTCAGAAAAAACCCCAAAAATTACCATAACATAATATCGATGCTCTGAGTTCAAAAATAAAGTCATTTTTATAAAAATAATTTTCTAATTATTTTTAATTAAATTTTTAATTAAAAAACACTATTCACCCGAAAAAACTAATACTTGAATAATAATTAATGAAACCGTTATTTAACTATTTTATTGAATCACATTACTTAATCAAGGTACCTAGATTATTTTAAAACTTTCTTTAAGTGAGATTACTAATCCATTTGGTCATATTACTAATCCTAATCATAAAATCACTATTCATAATTTATTATTCATCAAAAATCAAGTTGATCTTATTAGACTCTAAATTTAGTACTGAACATAATTGCAAAAGACCATTTTTTGAAAATCATTACACTTTTTTAATTATTTAGGGTTTACATAAACATATTTAAAATATCCTTTTTCTAAAATTCATCAAAAATATGCATACTATATTTATCCGGTCATTTCAAAATTCATAAACTTCATCATAAGAAGAAATCCCAATTTTTTTTTAAAACAAGGATTACACAAGGTAGTTACGGTCTCGTTACATAACCCCTTATAATACCAGCATAGGACCTAAGAGTAAGGTGTGCTATGGTGATAGAAGCTTGGGGCGGCTCAGTCAACATTGCCCCAGTAGTAATTTCTATCAGTTTGAACTTCTCACGAAGGCGATTTCATTCCAGCTTCACATGATGAAGTTCGGCTTTGATTTGATCCAGAGCAAAGCCCAGTGGTGCTACCTCCTTCCCAAGCTCTGTTAGATGGGCTTCGATCGGTCCAAGACTACTAGGTGAGGCCATCGAATCTTCTTTCTATAATAATTAACCACGATTACTTATATTTAGAGACAATAATCAAAACATTTTGTTCACAGCGGTCATGTTGACCGATGGTTATATAATAGTCAAAACCAACTGATCTCATTTTAATTATAATCATTTTTATCAAATAAAACATTTTTGTTGAGTATAACAATAACACATAAAATTAGGAAACAAAATTTATTTAAAAATTTCGGGTCGTTACATTCCATGAGCACTATACTACTACAAGAGGATATAAAAATCAAATAAATAAATTTTTGTAGACTAAATAAACAAATATCTATTAAAGATTCATTATATTGATCAACTAGAGGATTTTCTAATGGAGAAACAATCTGGGTTGCAATTCAGTCAAGCATTAACCCTTAATGGGGGTGTACATTATCCAAAGAGAGCACCCAAGGACCCAACCAAGCTGGTACATTGGACAAAACAAGCCACAAATCATATCCAAACACATGAAGGGAACCACCAAAAATGTGTTACGAAACATATATCAGAGGAGACTACTAACCTATCCTTTTACCTAGCTTACCGACCAAACATAAATCCCAAACATAGTTCAAACAAGAGGGGTTCTTATACTCAAAACATCCCACAACATCAACATTTTCCAAAAACTCATAATATAAGCCATCCAAAAAAATCATCAAGACATCATGTTTTTCTATAAAAACATTTCTTGAAAACAAATGTTTCAAAGGTTCGCGTATCCACCAATGGTACCCCTTCGGCCTTACACATGCATGTTTCTATGCCACACTGGGAACCCTCCTCATATCCATCCTGACACCCATCCAGTCATCCCATCAACCATCTATCATCCCATATAACACCATGCAAGTCATTTCTCATGGAAATACCAAAGGTTAGAACAAAAAATTATTTCCACTTTTCAAAACCAAAACAGTCATCCAACACATCCTTTTTCTCAAAACTGCTAACCACAAGATCAAAATCCCAATTCACATCTTACAAAAAATTTCTTAAAGACACACCCATTTAGAAAATACCTCACTTTAATGATATTCACATCAATTTCAAAACATCTCATCCCATTAAACAACCTTTGATTGTTTAGAAAACACTATTAGAAACACTTTTCGAAACCAACTTCAATATAGACCCTTCTTTCAAAAGTTTTGTAAGCACACCATATTCCATTTCAAAAAAAATCTGAAAATTCAGATCCACAATTTCATAAGTCAAACTATTACCCCTTTATTTGAAAATCATTTCACAAAAAAATTATGCTTCTTAAAACCAATGTGCCATGTTTTCAAAACTAAAGCCCAAAACAATGCGAGAGGAAAGTAGTTTCAGTGGGTGACTTGGAAATATGGTTGGCGGCCATATTCCAATCACATAAAAGTCATAATGAGTGTTCTAGGAAATATCCTTGGCTAAATTTGACTTTCCAGGCCCTGCGAGATAACTATGACCATTAACCAAACTCTCTTTTCATTTCCCCTAATCGTCATCAAACCAAGAAAACCAAAGGACTTAGATAAATCTCAACTTCTCCTGGAAACATGAATCCCATCATGAGGTGTGATGATTAGGCACACTACACAAAACAGAAATTCCATGTCCTAAAAATCCTAACACTAGACTATCCTGACTCTTCCCCAAATAACATGACCCAAAGAGTAAACCTGAACCTCCTTTGATACAATTTTGTCACGAACCGAATATGGTCGCTACCAAACCTGGCCCCAAAACCAACCTGTGAAAAGACACAAAGGGATTTCTCAATCCCCATAGCCTTGCACAAGTTCCTGGGTATCGTAAAATAAAAATTTGGAATTATTTACCTTAGTTTATAAACATAAAATAACAACAGAATCCAATAAAACGAATGTGGATATTTCTATTAAAAAAGTATCTTACAAAAAATCAGAACTAAAATACATATTTTAAAAAACTCAAAAAGACTATAAAAAAGGTGAAAAACCAAAAGGGGACATCCCATGAAACCTCATGTCATGGGGCACCTCCCTCAAGCCATCTCCACAAGACTTCACCACCAAGGACCTGCTAGAAACCCGAAACCACTAGAACTAAAAACTCTACCCAACCTGTGACAAAAAAAATAACCAAGTATAATTACACCCAAGGGTGTAATTAGGGTGTGAGACAAGGCTCAATAGGATACCACCACTAATTGATTCCACATGATAACCATTTAATGATGAAAAGCATGCATGTTTTCAAAAACATGAAATGCTTGTTAAAATTTCTAAAAGACGCAACATTAAATAAAAACAGTTTTTAAGTGTAGTAATTTAAAGAATAAACACTTTTAAAATAAATACAAAAGATACTGAATTTTCTTTCCACTCATACCATATTCCGATGGTAAGTACAAAATATCTAGTGAGCATAAGCAATGGAAAATAACCCCTAGGCACTACCCAGCTGTGGGTCCTAGGTACCTCATATCTCGGTGAGAGTAACCATCACCAATATCTGTTCTCATGCACGAGCCACTATTAGGGAACATACCCATAACCTAGTATTCCCAAATCATCATCATCATAGTTTAGTTAGAGTTGTAAGTGTCAGTCTTTCTAAGTGAATTTGAGCCCAAACCCCACGGATTCACCAGCATACTAGTACACGTCAGCCCACCTACATACTCGTGTTTTCCTTTTGTGCACAAAAAAGTTAAACCAGTCAATGAATATAATTTTCACATGAAAATATCATTTTTATATCATAAATTCACCTAACATCCCACATGTATACAACACAAGTCACAAAAGTCCACTTTTCTTTCAAATTGATTTTGAAATCCGACTCACACCAAAATAGCACCACCACACTTTTCACAATTACTTAACACTTACACAAATCCATTAAAAAAATTTATAAAAACATTCCAATATATTACAACTCTCATAAAAGCCCACTCACTTGTTACATAATACCCTTTTTTACCTTAAAAGTCATATTATCATCAAACTTACATGAATGAGCCCACAAACAAGTTTTTCTCCAACATTACAATTTAATAAAACGTTTCAAAAATTTAAAAATAATTCTAAAAATGTTTTGAATATTAAAACATCACATAACCTTTCAAAACCCCTTAATAGGTGAAAACACATACCAAACAGTACATATACAACATTTTCCGACATTGTTTAACCAAATAAAACATTTACAATTTTCATAAAAAGAACCCAAGTAGTGTAAATATGTCATGCACACAAAACCCATTTCAAAACCCCCATTCAAGACCAAAAACCATACCAATTCCTATTAAACAAATTGGATGCCCTAGAGACATTTATAAAACAACTTTCATGTTTTATTTAATCACATTGAATAATACTACAAAATATCTAAATGAAAACACACATTTTCATAAAATGATCTCAAGAAGTATGACAATGTTTTACACATAAAACCTATCCATAAACCGTATTTTTTTTCTAAAATGAAAGTAATAAATTACCAACCTAGAATTTATAGGCCAAACAATATTAAGTAAACCAATTCCATATGTTATAAAATACACCCAAATAATACCCCACGAGTAACACACGGAAACACCCAATTTCAAGATAAAATGCAACTATAAAATTAAACACCTAACCCAATCAGTCATAAAAAGTTTTCACACTACACCCAAAATATGATAAATATAAAAAATGAGTAAATACCACATGCTAACACATCAATAATTGTTTACACATGGAACCACCTACTGAAAGTGTCGAATCCCTCAAAACATGGTGTGAAACATCAACCGCACCACCACCGCATCACAAGGAAGATAAATACATCCCTAGACCAAAATATTTTACCAAAAATGTACCAAATATAACCATATTTCCGAACCCTAACTTCTATAGATTTTAGAACATAATGAAATAGGGAGGAAACCCTAAGGAGAAGGAACAAATTGAAGAGAGAAACACTGACTCAAAACAATCTTGAATAAAACGACCCAAAATCAACCAGTATATGAATTAAAATACATCCAAACATTCAAGGGAGGTTTCAAAAAGACGAGGAGATCATGCAGGAACTGTAATGTGGTAAAAAGAGTAAAAATATATGGAGTTATGGAAGGATCAATTTACCACTCCAAATCTAGGTGATTTCTAAAATCCAGCAAAGTATCAACCAATTTCGCAATTCTATTTAGCTCCAAATTGTGGGAGGAGATAATGGTGGAGTGCCGTAGGTATGTGGGCTTGGGTGGGAGTTAGAATCACCAAAAAAACGTAAATATTGAAGGATATAATAAATAATTAAAATTTATTTTCATTGAAGAAAATGGGCTTTCGGGAGGCTCAATCCCTTAAATAAAAACTAATATCCACCATGATTATGGATTTTTAAATGGTCCAAATTAATATGGTGGTGTTAATTGGTCAGGGGGTGACAATTAAGAATTGTAATGGATGAAAAATGATGAAAAACGAAGGAGTTATAAAAGAATCAAAATTTATTTTTAAATTTGGAATTGGGCTCACTATTTGGCCCAATTCATGAAAACTCACCCATTCCTCTATTAAAGCTTGGAAAATCCCCAAAACAAATCATGAATGGAAATTAAATGGAATTTATCTTTATAATAAATCATATTTGTGATAGGACTCCTTAGATTCCTTTCACCTACATCATCCAAAAAATATGGAGTTCGACGCCACGTTCCATATAATGCCTCAAATGGGGCCATCTGTATACTTGAACAAAAACTGTTGTTATAAGAAAATTCAACCAATAAATTTTTTGGTCCCAACTTCCCTAGTAATCTAGTGAACAAGCATGTAGCATATCCTCCATGGTATGAATTGTTCATTCTGACTTCCCATCTTGTTGGGGATGAAAAGCTGTACTAAAATTTAATTTAGTACCCAATGACACCTAAAGGCCTATCAAACAGATATAAGTAAACCTAGGGTCATGATCAGATACAATGGAGATAGCAACTCCATGAAACCTGACTATCTCTTCAACAAAAAACTAAGAAAGTTGATCTTGAGACATAGAATATCTAATAGGAAGTAAATGAGCATATGTATCCAGTCGATCAACAATAACCCATATTACTATGTTACCTTGAGATGTCTTCAGCAATCCCACAACAAAGTCCATGGATATATTTTCCCATTTTCACTTTGGCACCAGTAAAGGATGATGAATCCATTTTGGTACCAGCCACTCTAATTTAACCTATTGAAAAGTCAATCACTTCATAGTAAAGTAATCAATATCTCTTTTCATTCCATCCAACCAGTAATACCACTGAAGATCTTTGTACATCTTAGTACAGTTATGATGAACTGAAAACAGATAACTATGAGCTTCACATAATAACTCTTTCTTCAACTATGATTCACAGGGCACACATAATCTCTTCCCAAACCCCAGAACACAATCTTTATTAATGTTAAATTCAAATAACTTACCCCTCTGAACCAACTCTACCTTTTTTTGGAACTCATTGTCTTCCTTCTACGCTTGTATAATTCTGTCTGATAGAGATGATTTCACTGATACCTAAAACAAAATAGAGTAATTCCATGCAACTACAATCTCTTTTCCAAAATTCATCAAATCAAAAACCAAAGGATATCGTTCCAAATGTAACATTATTAATTTATCATTACTTTTTCGAATCAAAGAATTATCCACTTTATTTTTCATTCATGGATGGTAATGAATCGTGATATCATAATACATGGTTAATTTGAACCATCCCCTCTATCTTGTGTTTAATTATTTCTGATAGAATATATACTTCAAACTTTTTTGGTTAGTATATATTTCACATTTTACTCCATATAGATGATACCTCCAAATTTTTAAATAAAAAACAACATCATCTATTTGCATATCATGTGTAGGTTAATTTAACTCATGAGATTTAAACTAACATGAAGCATAAGAACTTACCTAATTATTCTAAATTAGGACACAACCAAGTACTTTCAATGATGCATCATTGTAGATAACAAATTCACCATTTCAGGAAGGTAATTCCAAAACAGTAGAATTCACCAATCTTGTTTTCAATTCCTAAAAACAATTATCACACTATTTTTTCAAAATGAACATAACACCTCTTCGGGTTAACATAGTCATTGGACTTGATAACCATGAAAATCTTTCAACAATACTCTAGTAATAACCTGCTAAAATAAGAATACAGAGAATATCTGTTATATTGGTAGGTATTGGAAACTATTCAATAACTTTGGTTTTAAAAGGGTCAACATGTATTCCATCATTACAAACAATATGACCCAGGAATGAAATTTTTTTAAACAAAAATACACTCTTTCGAAAATTTCAATAAATTTTTTATCTTTTATGGTTTTCAGAACAACCCTTAAATTACATTCATACTCTTATTTTCTTTAGAATATACCATAATATCATCAATAAACAAAACCACAATCATATCTTAGAGGTCAAGGAAAATTATATTTATCAGATCCTTGAATACAGTTGGTGAAATCGTTAACCCAAAACAAAAAAACTACACATTCATAAAGGCCATATATAGTACAACACATGATCCTCAGAATGTCTGCTTCCATTATTTTCAACTGATGGTAACCCGAACTCACGTCAATATTCGAAAAAATACTGATCTCCCTAGAGCAGATCAAATAAAATCTTCTATATGAGGCAAATGATACTTGTTCTTAACAGTGATGTTATTCAATGCTCTATAATCAATGAAAAGTCTCATTGTACCATCTTTCAAGTTAACAAACAAGACTGGGGCACCCAATGGTGTTGTTCTTGGTCAAATGAAATAATTATCTAATAACTCATGAAATGGATTCTTTAACAATAGATGTTCAATTTGAGCCTTTTGATAAGGGGGTCTTTAAATTGACATAGCATCAGGAACTAAGTCAACAGTAAATTCAACTTCTCGATCAGGCAATATATCATGCTACTCGTCAGGAAAAACATTGATATACTCATTTACCACTGGAATGCCATTTATCTAAATAGTTACATTGTTTTAAATAATATGTGTAAGGTAACATTGATTTCCATATTTTACTAGTTTCTCAGTTTCTTGACATGTTATCAAAATTAAGGGTTCATTCTTGTACACAAACTGAAATTCGTTTTGAAATGAAAATACTTTAGCTCTGCAGTTAATCTTATCATGATAAATTGAAAGCCAATCCATTCCCAAAATAACATCAAACTTTACTAGCGAAAAAACAATAAGATTTTCTGGTACGCTCTTTCTATATAGAAGGATTGAAAGGATATAATAATATCTTTTTGTCTCAACATTTCCTCCCCGTGTTTTTTCCATAATTTTAGTATTCATTTATTGATATGGAATGTCCAATTTAATAAAAAAACATCTCAGAAATTAAAGAGTTTGTAGACCCTAAATCAAAAAAATTTTTGGCATAATCTAAATAAAAAAATAGTGTACCTAATACTACTTCATTTTATGGCCCAAAATCTGCTGAAGTATTTGAAAAGGATTTCACCACCCCTTTCTGCTTCTAGTCCGACTTCTTTCCCTCAGTTGAGTTCTTCTATGGACACTCAATTGCATAATGACCCATTTCACTAAACTTATATCATTTTATTGAATGTAAATTAAATTTTTTCCTACAATTACCCCGATCTTTTCCAGTGAAATTACGTGCTTTATACCCCATTTTACCACATCTATAGAACTTTCAAAAGTTTAAAATTCATTCCTCTATGTTATTTTTACAACAAATTTTACAAACTATAAACTTAATTTTCTTACCAATATGATTTTTTAAAGAGTTATTCCCTATCATATTCCACCTAGACCTTTTATGTTTTTTGTTTGACAAAGAACACATGATCATAGAAAAACTCCATTTTCACATTCTCCACACATTGGATAAGATTTTATAAATATTGAACTCATGAGATTCTAAATCCCTTCGATAAATTGGCATTAATCATATGTAAAAACATTTGATTTTACTATCAAGATCTCATATGAAATTTGGAGAACACCTTACCAGTTGAGTGAATTTTTTTTATAAGAAGCCACAAAGTCATCTTCCTGCCTCAATTATATGAATTAGTTTTCCATTCTATGATGAACCACCTTAGAAAAATATTTCTCAAGAAACAAACCTTTAAGTTAATCCCAATTAATAGCATAGATCTCCTCCCTATCCATGATATTTTTCACTATCGACCACCATTGATCAACTTCACCTTCAAAATGGTTAACAGTGTGACCATCATTCTAATGATCTGAACACCCCATGACATTGAAAATCTTTTCAAGTGATTTAATCAACCTTTTAGCTAGAATAGGTCCAGATGATCCTCGAATATGATGGGGGGTGATGCCTCTTGGAATGATCCACTACTAAAATTTTCATCTATGGTTGATATGGCTGATCTCAAACATGGATATCAAAACAATTTATAGCTTGAGTAAAATATGCCATCACTGCGACAAACTGTTCAGTTCCAATCTCAACCATCTCAGGTGGCAGATTTGGAAGGTTGTCATCCTCCTGATGTCTTCCCATTATAGCTACCCTATTTCCTCTGCATAAAACCATTCTGAACATATAAATATCTTAGGCATTCCACATGGTAATTTGTAACTGCTATATTATTTCAACACTAACATAAATTAATATATGGATATTAATTTAACAATATCCTAAATCATAATGTTATCTAAACAGACCACTGATACCAACTATAAGGACCTGGTCATAAAACGTTACATAAGCATTAATTAAATGAATAATTCACATTGATGA
Organism: Viscum album; assembly: GCA_963277665.1. Taxonomy (NCBI): domain Eukaryota; kingdom Viridiplantae; phylum Streptophyta; class Magnoliopsida; order Santalales; family Viscaceae; genus Viscum; species Viscum album. Next base: position 1,802,512,452 of record OY728145.1, on the reverse strand, counting down.
TATTTTCAGGTTTATATTTCTATAGAATTAGTCTATAACTATTACATTACAACTCAAAAATTACAAATTAGACACTTCTACTTGGATTCCATTTTTTTCATAAAATAAAAACTCTTAAAAAGTAGAGTCATTTAAAGTTCCATATTTTAGATAACATGACTTTTCCCTGATACCATCATTGTCCTTATTCATCTTTAATTCATGTGAAAAACATTTCAAAACATGGGATGGGAATTACAATCTCAGTAGAGTTATAAGATAAAGAACAAAAACATTAGTTAATCAATACCTACAAAACATAAGATCATTATCATACCTCATGAAATCATAAGATTTATGAATAACACATAAAATTCATAAATCATAATGGTGAGATTTGAAATCCATAACATACTTACACTATAGTTATCTCATCTACATAGGCAGTTACATTAAAATACTCATCATAGTATATTTGTTAAATCTCTCCAAAGAAATATTAACTTTTACCTTCACCACGTTACCCAATGCATTGGAGAGCTATCTTATACTCACCCTCCCAAGGTTTATCATAGAACAACTTGTATGCATAAACAATGCCAAATAACTAAATCATAAAAATAACACATAAAACAAACATAAAGAAAAGATAACATTTCCACATTTCAATTACAATATATAATTTAAATATATTAACATAACTAATCCATTATCAAAACCATTTTCAATACCAAAATATGTAGAAGATTATAAGTTATTTATTTTCATTTTAAAAATATAATGTATTGTGAAGGAATCCAATGATCTTATAATACTCACGACAGTGGAAAGTTCATTGTCACCACATACATTAAAAAGAAACATTCTTTTTTATGTCGTTTATTAAAACACATTGTAGAAAAAGATTCCCTTTGAATGAAATGAATAGTATAATGTGTTTATACAACATATCAAAACATTCCATGTATAAAACAAAATATTCATTAATGAAAGGTTATTGAGATGAAGTCCCTCGCCTCATATCCGACATGACTCGTTTGTTCTTTAATCTCCTTTAAATTGGGTAGATCCCTTTGGTTTGAACCGAAAGGCTTTATTGAAATGCTTTCTGCCTAAGGTAAGGCTTCTAGGTGTAATAGAGGGATGCTGGGGGATTAATTGGTAAGAGGTTGGAAGAGACATGGTGCTTGAGAGGTGTGATTAATGAGTTAGAGGTGACATCTTTTTATAAGGGAGAGGAGGAGATCTTTAGGAATGTTTGAATTTTTTTTATTGTAAACTGATTTTCGGTTTCAAAAGATCCCAAACTCATTAAATTTGTAGATAAGATTACTCTTGTTTGAAATAAAATCATACAATGAGAATGGGATATGTCTTGGATAGTTTTTAAAATTTTATAATCTCATTTATTTAAATCATCCATTAATAAGGTAATCATTTCATAATCATTGTGTCATAACTAATATTATTTATTTTATGTCTAAAAATTATAAAAAAAATACCATGATATTGGAAATATTTTTATATTTCTAATTAAAATTTATAGTTGAATAGATAACTTATAAAACCCAATGTAAAACTATTGATAAGTGTAAGGGTAATTTAATAGTATAACAATATTAATCTTCACCCTTACTTTTTAAAAGTACCCTTTAAACATGTTAAATAAAATATTTACTGAAGTAAATATTCATAATGTCTAAAAATAAAAGATACCTATTTACAAAATTTGGACTTACTGATTCCAAATATGGAATCCATTTTTAAAAATTCAAAACATAGATGTTTCAGATATTAATTTAAAATTAATTCCCATTGTCAAAAAAAAGTGTGTTTCAAGGAAATAATAACTATCAAAATATTAACACTTGATTAAGTCCAATTTCAAAGTGAAATTACTTCCAATGAAAAAAATTGGATTAAATAGTAAATCTATAATCTAATTAAACTTTAAAACCAATTAAAAAGATATTATAATTATATAAATAAATTAGATTAAAGGACAGTTTTGATTTAAAATGCAGTATTTTGCACTATTCATTTAAAAAATTAAATATATCAGAAAAATGCCAAAATATCATCCAAATTAAATTTTGATGCCCTGATTCTTTAAATAATTATTTTTCAAAATAGAATATATAAAAATGAAAAAAAAATTAGATTTATAAAGGATTCTCCATCAAAAGGCATTAAATCGACCTTTTAAAGAATATTAGACTATTAGTGCTTAAAATTAGATTCTTTATTATTTTAAGCCTCTAAAATTTATGGGATAAATGTAAAAAAATTTAAAAAACATGTATAATCTTATTTTAGTTAGTTCTTTTCATTCTTTCCAATACAATGACTATGCGTTAATAACCATTTAAAATAATAATATTAGTATATTATTTTTCGGAATAACTTAACGTTGTGTGTAACGTACGATTTCAAAGAAACCCAACATTTTGTATTGATTAATCCATAGAACATGGAAACCACTTTAATGTAAAATTAATATTAAATTCAAAAATATTAATAAATATGAAAATTTTATATTCTTTATTTAGATCGGACGTTTCAGATATTCCATGATTCCAAGCTTAATTTATATTATTGTGCTTATATAGAATGATTAAATTGGTGACCATGTTAGGTGACTAATTAATGGGATTATTTTATAATTTATATGATTATGTTCTTTTTTAACATGGGCTAAAACATGGGTGTTTCATTTATAGGGGTGTCAACTCTCAAGTTGTAAGGTTTTTGGGTGCCTTCAAAATTGGATGGTGATAACTTATACAAGTGAACCATTGTTAAGGTACTATATATACTCAAATAATATTGTATAAATGCTTAAGATGTATTTTTTTATTTTTTTCTTAAAAATTTGATTTTTTCTAAATAGGAGCAAATTTCAAAAATTTAAACTGTATGGGCAGTTTATGAATTGGAATGAGGTGGCCTATATAATCGAACCATTATAGGATCACCATATGTATTTAAAGGATTTGGTATAAATATTTAATTTTTTATATTTAATTTTTTCTATATAAAATGGTTACAGTTAGATAGGAGACACCAAAACTTGTAAAGTGTAAGGGTTCTTTGTAAATTGAGGTGAGGTAACCCATATAACCAAACCATCTGTATGAGATTTATTGATATTTTAAAACATCTATAAATATTATGGTTATTATGTATTTACCCTTTAAATGTTTTATTTGACATATATTATTTTTCCCCCATTTTATTGGGACTAATGAGTCATATGGTTAAGTTTTTGAATGTCAAAATGAATCCAAGTAGGTCAGTTGGGACATGTTTCTTATGAAATGGACCTAGTAAGTGTGTTTTCAAAATATAAAAACTAACATTTATTGGGTTGTTTTACATAGACCCAAAATTGATTGAAGGGGACCATGTGTGTAATTCCCCAACCCAAGTTACCCAGATTCGATGCATTATTACATAACATTGGCATGATCACAAAAGATCATGTATCGAAAGACCGATTAGTTTAGTAGCCTCAGAATCACTAGATAAATTCATAAAGTTTACATTACATCATAAAGTGAAAAACTACAATAATATAGTCTCCATAGTCCACACTCATATCCCCTTAAGACTATCCCTACAGGTCATTCATAGAATATTTCTTCACATCCTCGGAACAATAATGCATAGAAATGGGTGAGCTCAGATTCTCAGTAAGGATAAAAATATAGCAGAAACTTTAATAAATAAGAATAAACATTTAAGGGAATGTATAACTAAAATAAAATCATTTTAAAATTTGAAAATAAATCATAATATGGAAAAAATAAAATTAAATATTTCCATTTTCTTATTCACATGGATATTCTACTAGTCGAATAATCACCTGCAATATCAATAACCACTTTCATAATGATGGAATGCATAATGAAAAACTATCATAACCACATATTTAAGGACATGTGCGAAGACTACAAATAATAATTTTACAAGATTTTCCAAGACACAAGTTTGTCTCATGAGTTCTACTGATGCATCGAGGAGCTATAGTGGGCTTCACCCATCACTTATTAAGTCCAATGCATTCCTCATATGAATAGTTTTAAACATAACATAAACATTCATATTAAAACTAGAATACGAAATGTCAATACATTTTCCATAAAACATAAATGGTATAAAAATAACACATCCAAAGTAAAACATATCACAAAACCTTCAATACAATTATGGAAGTTTTTTATCATAATAAATCATCTTCAAATAAGATTAAAATCTATCAAAGGATATTGACATAGTTAAAATCCAAACTATTTGAGAGAAATATCTCTTTTTTTGAAATCATTTAAAAGTCAAATAATTATAAATTAAATCATTTAATTTGAAAATATCTTTATAACATTTTATGGGAAGCTTCAAAGTTTTTATAGCGACGAAAAATATCCGCACATGCCGTAGAAGTTAAAAAAAGATATTCTTACCTTAATTCTTTTGAAAAGGTTAAAAAGGACCTTGTAAGGAAAACACCAGAAAGATTCCTTTATAAACATCTTATAAAAAGTCAAAAAAGGGTATAAATGACTTTAAACCATAGACTTTAAAATATTATGAATTATTTGAAATATATTTTTATGAATCATGGATGTGGATGATAAAGATGTCCCAGTAGATAATTACGTATAAACAATCTCAGATAATGAAGAGATTTTGAAATAAAACCTTACCATGTACATTTCCTTGGTAGAGGGTAGGTCAAAATCTTGTATAATGGTAAAATAATTGTTATTAAATTATAAAATAATCTTATAAATTAATATGATATCATATATGATCTTTTAACATTGCTTTGTTAATAATATCTGTGTATTATCTTTGTTTCTGGTATTAAATGATTCATTTTCCTTTATATGCTTTGTTACGTAAGACATGTTTTTTTTATGGATAGGTTCTATCTTATTCATATAAAGAATTATATTATGTCTTTAAAAATAATTTTTAACCATCAAATGAAAATTATTCTTGAATGGATACGATGGGGTATGAATCTCATCGTGTTTGTGGAGATGCTAGTCCGTATGTACGCACGCGTGGCAATATCATTCTTTTGATATTAAAATAGTATATAATTGGATGGTATATCATATATAAAGAATCATTATAATGCTATATTAATTAATTAATTCGATTAAACATCATTATCATACCCATCCAAATAATAAGGTTTTGAATAACAATTACAACACGACGTGTAGACGGTAAGACGTACGTACGCAACTTTGGTGACATGTCATTAAAAGGATGGATAGAATCTAGAATATAGTTGTAAAATATTTATAATAAAATCAAATTATATAGAAGATATTGGAGTAATTATTTTAGAATGGAAATATAAATTAAAGAATAAGTGGAAGAAGAAAGGAACGTGAACGAGGTTGTTGAAAACATTACCTCTTCTACGGGTTCACTCTTTTGATTTGATCGAAAGGGCTCTTTATGTTGGATTTATGATAAAAAATAGGACACTAGGTTGAATTGAGGGATGTTGAGAGGATATTTGGTTAGTTTTTGGCTGAACCAGTTTTCTTTAAAAGTATGAATTTGAGATAAGGGGGAGTGCCCTTTTATAAGAGGGGTGAGGGGAACCTTTGGAAAATCCAGAAATATTATTTTATAATAAAATCATATTCTGTTTCTAATGGCTCCAAAGTAGATTCTTTAGAGGCTAAGGTAGATATTGTTCTAAATAATTTCATCCAATATATTTTAGATAGGTTTGGGTCACTACATTAACCTTGTCATTTATATTTAACTGTTAGTTAAATAGTTTGTCATTTATCATGTCTCTTTGTATTTTTATATTATATGGTTAATAAACATACTATATACTTCCAATAGAACCCCATGTGGTTCATTAATGACATACCTATCATAATATAAGTCCTTTTACAAAAAATTATTTTTTTAGGAAAAGTATATCAATTAATAATATAATATTTGTTTTAAAAACTCTTTTATGTCAATTTTGAAATTATTTAATAATTGATTTTTGTTAAAGTATTAGTAACATTATTGATTCCAAAAAAATTAATTTAGTCAATACTAACATGTCATATTAACCAATAAAATTCTTGTAATACATTTAAAGTCTCATATTATATTTATTTGGGTATTTCTAATATAAATTATTTTAATATTTCACTAATAAGGTAAATACTACATCATCACTTTTTCATAAATAAATTAAATTATTTAATGTCTAAAAATTATAAATAAAATATCATTATGTAGGAAATATATTTATCTTCCAAATTCATATTTATAATATAATTTATCTTATGTATAACCCTATATTAAAAATGTTTTAATGATTTAACTTTGATTTTATAGCTTTCAACTCTTCTTTGAATTAAATAATAATAAATGTCCTAATCTAATACAAGTGGACCAAAAGAGTTCATATTTTCTTCATGTGGTTATTTTTGGTCGAATTATATTTATCCAATAGAATTAGGACATGTGTTAAGAAAATAATAATATCATTTTTACCCTTAATTACCCTATTTACTTTTTACCGTTGTCAAGAAAAGAAAAAAGTTACTATTCACCAAAAATTATTTTTATCTTATTGAAAAACTTTTTAATCCTTGATATAAACCGGTCTCTCGGATTTTAGAAATTCCACTAACAGAAGTGGTAAAATAATGTTTATGTGATTTTTCAAATTCTCCTAGGAGATGGGTAGAAGACGGTGAAAAGTTCAAAAAAAAATTATATATATAAAAATATTATAAACTGAATCCAATAGATTACATTGAACATATATATGTATTATGTATATATTTCAACCAAAAATAAATTTAAATCAAATTCATAATTATTTAACTTAAAGTTCGATTTTTATCTATAACTCATATTTGTTCACTATTCATCAAAAATTGATCATTTTCAGAACAAAAAACAAAATATTCACCCTTGGATAATTTCGATATTCCAAATCCAAAAATGAAGTCCATTTTGAAAGATAAAATTTATAAAATTTTAAAAAGTGGGTATTACTATTCATAACGGCTATTTTGATTGGTTGTGGTGTGTGTTAGAACTCGAAGTTGCGTATAACACAAACTATTGTATTATTCAAAGAGAAGCGTACTGTGGAAGCTTGGGGTGTTACATTCTCCCCTCCATAAAATAATATCATCCTTGAAATTTCTAGAATATTACTACCAAAAATAATTGGGTGGTTCTCTATCATATGTTCCTAGGGTTCCAACGTTGCCTCTTCCGTCTTATGGTTTCTCCATAGAACTTTTACCAGATGAGTGGTATGGTTTCTCAGGACTTGTTCTCTCATATCAAGAATTCTAATGGGTTCTTCGCAATAAGATATATAGGGTTCCAATTCTACTTCCACATAAGTGAGTACATGCATTGGGTCAGGCATGAATCTTCTCAACAGTGATACGTGGAACACATCCGGAACTTTGGAGAGATTTGGCGGCATTTCCAAACGATAAGCTATAGCCCCAATTCGTTCTAGAATTTCGAAAGGTCCGATGTACCTGGGACTAAATTTACCTTTCTTACTGAAACATATAACTCTCTTCATTTGATATACCTTTATGAAAACATGATCTCCTACCTAAAATTTCAAATCCTTACTTCAGTTATCCGCTTAGCACTTCTTTATACTTTGAGCTTCTTTAACATAGTTTTGGATTACCTTCACGTTTTCCATCGTTTCCTCCACCAGTTCTGGGCCTACAAGTTTTCGTTCACCAACATCATCCCAGCAGGTTGGTGTGTGACATCTCTTTCCGTATAATGCTTCATATAGTGTCATCTGAATACTTTAATGGATGGTATTGGTATAGGAAAATTCTACCATAGGTAAATATTGATCCCACATACCCTGAAAGTCAAGTGACCAAGATCTCAACATGTCTTCTATGTTTTGAATAGTCCGTTCTGATTGTCCATCTGTTTGAGGGTGGTAGGAAATGCTCAAATGAAGTTTAGTATCCATGGCCTTCTAAAGACTCTTCCAGAATCTTGAAGTAAAATAGGGATCGCGATCAGAGACAGTCGATAAGGGTACTCCATAAAGTCTCACAACTTCATTAATATATATTCGTTCAAGATTTGTAAGTGGTAGATCTTCTCTTATATCAAGAAAATGTGATGACTTGGTAAGACGGTCAACAATGACCCATATTGCATTGTTCATTCTAGGAGTCTTTGGTAGTCCCAAGACAAAGTCCATCGTGATATTATACCATTTCCACTCTAGTATGGGAAGTGGATGCATGACTCTTCCAGGCTATTTCCTTCCAGCATTCACTTGTTGTCAAACCATACATCTTGACACAAAATCAGTAATCTCCCTCTTCATGTTGTCCCACCAAAAATTTTCCTTCAAATTTTTATACATCTTGGTGCTCGCAGGGTGTATAGAGAAATTGGAACTATGAGCATCATTCAACAATTCCCTTTATAGATCAGGTATATCGAGAACACAATGTCTCTTCCCAAATTTCAAAATTTTATCTTCATATAAAAATTCACTCAATCTCCCATCATTCATAGAATTAATCTTCTTTTGAAACTCTTCATCATCGGTCTGAGAACTCTTTATCCTTTCTAGTAAATATGGTTTCGCAACAATTTAAAAAAAGTATTGATGTTTCACCTTCCATGGTGATTCCCATATCTATTTTTACTAGATCCATGAAAATAGGATCCCTTTCAATTCTCATCTTGTTCAAAACACCATGAACCTTTCTTCTCAAAGAATCTTCCACCTTATTTGCCTTCCCCGGGTGGTAGTGTATTGTGCAATAATAATCCTTGAGTAGTTCAAGTCATCTTCATTTCCTCGTGTTGAGTTCTTTATGTGAGAAAATATATTTTAAACTCTTGTGATCAACATAAATATCACATTTTTACCATATAGATATTGTCTCTAAATCTTCAAAGAAAAGATCACAACTGCTGACTCAAGATCATGAGTAGAATAGTTTTTCTCATGAATTTTCAGTTGTCATGATGCATAGGCTATAACCCTATCATTCTGCATAAGGACACAACCATGTCCTTTCTTCTATACATCACTATAAATAATGAACCCATCATTCCCCGATGATAGAGTAAATAGAGGAGCATTGAATAATATTTTCATCAATTATTCAAACATACTTCACACTCTTTTTTCCAAACAAATTTAACCCCTTTACATGTGATCTTTGTTAATGGGTTAACGAATAGGGAAAAATTCTAGACAAAACATCGATAATAACCTGCTAAACCAATAAAACTATGTACCTCAGTTATACACGTCGGTGCTGGCCATTTTTGGATTGCTCTTGTCTTAGAAGGATCGACATAGATTCCATCCATATAGATAATTTGGCCACGAAAAGAAATCTCTTCAAGCCAAAATTCACAATTTCTAAACTTCCCATATAATTCATGTCTTCTAAGAGTCTTTAGGATAATGCGCAAGTGATTTTCATGATTTTCGTAGCTTTTCGAGAATACCAAGATATCAACAATAAATACCACTAGAAAATCATCAAGATTTTTCCTTGAAAACTCTATTCATTAGATACATAAATATAGAGGGTTCACAAGTCAATCCAAAAGGAATTACTGCAAACTCGTATTGCTTGTTCTTGGTTAAAAATATTTGTTTGCACACTGTCTTTCTTCTTCACACAAAACTAATGGTATCTAAATCAAAGGTCAGTCTTCGGAAAGTATTGAGCTCCATGCAGTTGGTCAAATAAATCATCAATGGGAGGTAAGGGATACTTGTTATTTATTGTTATAGCATTGATTTCCATGTAGTCAATACATAAACTCATAGAGCCATCTTTCTTCTTAACAAAAAGTATCAGGGCTCCCCATGGAGAAACATATGGGAGAATAAATCCCTTATTACTCAATTACTATAGTTGTTTCTTTAGTTCATCTAATTCCACAGTGGACATTCTATAAAGGGTCTTTGAAATAGGCCTTGAACCATGAATTAAATCAATGGAAAACTCAATTTCTCATTCTGGAGGATGTCCAGGTAAATCTTCCGAAAACACATCTACATATTCTTTCACAAAAAATACATACTATATTTGAACATTCCTTTCCTCACCCATAGTTATTTCATTATCTTCCTCCCCAAGAATTGAATTTTAGTTGAGCTACTGGGGGTGGATTTAGATAAGAATTAGGTGCTGGTGATTCTGCTCTGAAGATAAGGTGTTTTTATCATCATCATCAAAAATCGTAACCTCCTACTTATTAAAATAAATCTTCACATCATGGTCGGAAAGCCAATCCAAACTGAGGATTATATCAAACCCAATCAAATGTATGATGATGAGATCAGCAGATAAAGTAAATTTATATACTCTAATGGGAATAGATTCACAAAACTCTTTTTCGATGATACTTTCCTTTAGATATTTAACTGACAACTCCCATGTTAAATCAAATTGTAAATATCTAATTTTTTATCAAACTGGGAAGATATGAAACAATGCGATGATCCAGAGTCATATAATGAATTTACTAAACTTGATGAAAGTATTAAATTACCTGGAACCACGCCTTTTTGGGGCTCCTACCTTAGCAGTAGTTATAGAATAATCTTGGCCTTGATCCCTTCACCTTTCCTGAGGTAGGTTCCCCTTATGCTTAGGATATTCGTTATCATAATGTCCCATCGCCCTGAAATTGTAGCATTGAACATCAGTAACTTCTTTCTTCCCCTTGCAATCATGAGATTGGTGGCCTTTTTCACCAAACTTTTAATAGACTCCCATTAATTTTAATAAAGTACCGGGGTGTTTCTTCCCATATTTACTGTAGGATGGATATTCAACTTTTCCCTTCTTCCCCTTATTTCCATTTCTAGATGGATCAGCAGATCTCTTCTTCTATTGCTTTGCTTTAAAGTCATAAGACTTAGAGAATTATTTTTTTTCTTGATAGCACATGAGACAATATCTTCGGATGACGAGAAGTATTATGAGACTAATGATTGATGGAGAAATGGTTCTAACACATTAATTAAATGATAAATCCTACTTCATGGGTTATGTATATAATCTGCAGCATGCAATGCCAATCTTGTAAAGTTAGACTCATACGTTGCAACATTATCGTCCCCCTTTTGCATCAGACTAAAAAATTGTTTTTCCATATACGCTCGATGGTCACGAGGAATGTATTTTTCTAAGAAAATATCTTTAAACTCCCTCCATTCCATATTTGATACTTCCTCATCATCCTTTTTTTTTGAATCAATAACCACAATTGATCAGCATCTCCAATGAGGCGATAAACTGCTATCACAACGTTTTCCCTTTCACTACTCCCCAAATCCTGAAATATTTTCTCTAGGGAACTTATCCATTGCTCAGATACAAATGGATTTGTACCCCCATTGAATGTTGGTGGTTGTTTCCTCATAAAGAGATATAACATTGATCCTCCATACAGTGGATCAAGGTGCTCCATACAGGTAAGGTTATTATTCATAACCCGAGTGAGTTGTCCCAGTGTGGTGATTAGCTTATCAGCACTAGTTGAATCACTAGCTCTACTATAAATATCATGAGAAAGAGGGAAATACTTACATGGAGTGTTTGCATTGATACAGTTTCCATTTCTTCCACTACACTCCATTTCTAAACAATGGCATACACTAGATTAGTTTATCAATTGCAATACATAAATCCAAACTTGTAAAACACTTATCATGAATTGAACAGTTTATGGTTGTAATCCATAATCATAAAATGTTTTCTTTTCGGAAGTATATACTCATAAAACCTTCATAATGGTTTTTAAAGAAATGAGAATTATACGAAGCATATCTCACAGGAGTGTCGTAACCAAAAGTGCAGCAAGGCCCATTGTTGTGCACCATTTCCCATTCGAGTCCAGATCAAAGCGGTGTTTTTGGGTTTTACCCCTAGGAACATCTGTGCCAGAGCCGCCTCTACCTGCTCGTATCCATACAGGGATTTATTTCTCAGAAAACTCACAAAATCTCTACAATACCAAAATTCTTGGAAGTTATTCTATACTAATCCTCAATGTCTATCTTAGGTATGCCTGCTCTAATAAAGGTTTATCTAAATATAGTTTCATAGGATTTTACTAAACATACTCTGATACCAATCGTAACACCCCAACCCCAGTTACCTAGAGTCAGTGTATTGTTAAATAACATTGGCATGATCACAAAAGATCATGTCTTGAATGACTGATTAGTTTAATAGCCTTGGAATCACTAGAATCATTCAAAAAGTTTACATTACATCATAAAGTGAAAAACTATAATAATATAGTCTCCATATTCCACAATAATATCTTTTTCAGACTATCCCTACAGGTTAGTCATAAAATATTTCTTCACATCCTTGAAAAAATAAAACATAGAAAGGGGTGTGCTCAGATTCTCAGTAAGGATAACAATATAGAGTAAACGTTAATAAATAAGAATAAACATTTAAGGAAATGTATAACTAAAAAATCCTTTTAAACATTGAATATTCAGCATACTATTGAAAAAATAAAATGAAATAATGACATTTACTTATTCACATTGATATTATACTAGTAGAAAAATCACATGCAATATCAATAACCGCTTTCATAATGATGGAATGCATAATGCCAAACTATGATAACCACATAGTCAAGGCCTTGTGCCAAGACATACAAATAAGATTTTATCAAGGACTTATTCCAAGATAGTAGTTTGTCTCATGAGACCTACAGATTCATCGAAGAGCTATAGCGGGCTCCACCCATCACTTATTATGCCCAATGCATTCCTCATATGAACAGGTTTAAAAATAACATAAGCATTGGTATTAAAACTAGTATACGAAATGTCAATACTTTATCTATAAACCATGAATGGTATAAAAATAACACATCCATCATAAAAAATATCACAAAACCTTCAATACAATATGGAAGTTTTGTATCATAATAAATCAACTTCAAATAAGCTTAAAATCCATCAATGTATGTTGACATAGATGAAATCAAAACTATTTGAGAGAAATATCTGTTTTTTTAAATCATTTAAAAGTGACATAATAATAAAATAAAACATTTTCTTTGAAAATATCCTTATAATCTTGTAAGGTAATCTTCAAAGATTTTATAATGGCGGAAAATAGCTGCACCCTCTATATACGTTAAAAAAATACATTCTTTCCTTAATTCTGTCAAAAAGGTTAAAAAGGACCTTGTTTAGAAAATGACAGAAATGTTCCTTTATAAACTTCTTATAAAAAGTTTAACAAGTGTATAAATGACATTACCCCATAGTCTATAAAATAGTAAGAATGATTTGAAATACATTTTTAAGAAACATGGATGTGGATGATAAATAGGTCCCAGTAGATAATCACGAATAAACAATATCGGATAATGAAGATATTGTGGAATATACCCTTACCTTGTACCTTTTCCTTGGTCGAGGGTTGGTTAACCTCATGTATAATAGTGAAATAATTGTTATTAAATTATACAAGAATCATAAAAATTTATATGATATCATATATGGTCTTTTAACATTGCTTTGTTAATAATATCTTTGTATTATCGTTGTTTCAGGTGTTAACTGTTTCGTGTTCCTTTATATACTTTGTTATGTAAGCTATGTTTGTTATGGATTGGTTGTATCTTATTCATATCCATAATTATATTATGTCTATAAAAATTATTTTTAACCATCAAATGAAAATTATTATTGAATGGATACGATGGGGAATGAATCCCATCGCGTTCATGGAGACGGTAGTCCGTACGTACGAACGAGCGACAATATCATTCTTTTGATATTAAAATCGTATATAATTGGATGGTATACCATATATACATAATCATTATAATTTTATATTTACTATTTACTTCAATTACACATCTTTATCATACCCATCCAAATAATTATGTTTTGAATAACAATTAAACTACGACGTGGAGACGGTAAGCCATACGTACGCACGTATGGTGACATGTCAATCAAAGGATGGATAAAATACTGAAGTTAGTTTTACTATATTTATAATAACATCATAGAATATAGAAGATACTAGATTTATTATTTTTTAATGGAAATATTAATGAATGAATAATTTGAAAATGAAAGGAACTTGAAAGAGGGTGGTGAAAACATTACCTCTTCTTCGGGTTCTCCCTTTTGATTTGATTAAAAGGGCTCCGTAGGTTGGATTTCTGATCAAAATAAGGCATGTAATTTTAATTGAGAGAAGTTAAGAGGATATTTGGGTAGGGGTTTGCCGATCCAAAAGGCTTTGAAGGTATGAATTTGAGAGAAGGGGGAGTGCCCTTTTATAAGAGGGGGAGGGGAACCTTTGGAAAAGCTAGAAATATTATTTTATAATAAATTCATATTCAATATATAATGGATAAAAAGTGGATTATTTACAGGATAAGGTAGTTTTGGGTCGAAATACCTTCATCAAATAGATTTTAAAGAGGTTTTGGTCACTATATTAACTTTATCGTTTATATTTAACTATAAGTTAAATAGTTTTACATTTTCCATGTCTCTTTGTAGTTGTATATTATATGGTTAATTAACGTACTATATACTTTCAAGAGAACCCCAAGTGGTTCGGTAATGACATACCTATCATGATATAAGTCCTTTGGCCGAGCCTTATATTTTTAGGAATATTATATCAATTAATAATATAATTTTTTTAAGCTCATTGTTGTCAATTTTGACACTATTTAATAATTGATTTTTGTTAAAGTCTTAATAACTTTATTAATTCAAAATAAATACATTTAATACATCCTAACATTTCTTGTTAACCAATAAAATTATTTTAATTCATTAAAAGTCTCAAATTATATTTATTTGGGTATTTATAATATCAATTATTTTAATATTTCACTAATAAGGTAATTACTGCATCATCATTGTGTCATAAATAAATTAAATTATTTAATTTATAAAAATTATAAATAAAATATCATTATGTAGGAAATATATTTTGATTTCTAATGAATATTTATAATCTAACTTATCTTATTTATAACGCTATACTAAAAATGTTTTAGTTATTTAACATTGATTTTATCTCTTTTAACTCTTCTATGAATTAAATAATAATAAATGTCCTAATCTAATCCAAGTTGACCAAAGTGGATCATATTTTATTCCTAAGGTTTTTTCCGGTCGAATTATACTTATCCAATAGAATTAAGACATGTTTTAGGGTAATAATAATATCATTTTTACCCTTAATTACCCTATTTACTTTTTACGGTTGTAAATAAAAGTAAAAAAGTTACTATCCACCAAAAAAATTCATATTATTGAAACACATTTTACTCTTCCAGATTAACTATGTCTCTCAGATTTTTGAAATTTAACTGACAGAAGCGGGAAAAATAGGTTTATTGTAAATTTGAAAATTCTCCAAGAAGATGTATAAAAGTCAGTGACAAGTTCAATAAAATTTTAATATATCTAAAATTATTATAAACTGAATCCTATGGATTAAATTGAACATATATAGGTATTATGTATAGATTTTTACCAAAAAAAATTTAATTAAAATAAATAATTATTTAAAAAAATGTTCAGTTTTAAACTAAAACTTTGTGTTTTCACTATTCATCGGAAATTGATCGTTTTCAAAAAAACAAACAATTTACCCAAGGCTAATTTCGATGTTATGAATCTACAAATGAATTCCACTTTTAATGATAAAATTTATAAAATTTAAAAAAGTGGGTATTACTAATCATAACGGCTAGTCTGATTGGTTGTGGTGTGGGTTAGAACTCGAATTTGCGTATAACACACACTACTGTGTTATTCAAAGAGAAGTGTACCATGGAATCTTAGGGTGTTACAGTGTATCCCACCTCTTCCATTGTATTCCATAGTTCCAAAACCCATAAGGCTATGAATAGGCTTTGTATGGTTGGTCTTAACAGCACTTATAGTCGTCTATGTGGTTTTGTGTGTAAACCTAAGAAGGATATTCCCTTTTTAAATTAATTACTCTTAAATTATTGGAATATATTTTAATATTCTTATATATTTTTTTTAGTGAGTCCTTATAATTAAAAAATTTATTACTCTTTAAAATGGTTTTATATGATAAAATGGCCAAATTATTGTATAATGTTACTAAATAATAATACATAAAAATGGTGTTTAATTTAACTTACCAATTTTGTCTTGTGGCTTTAATTATTTTTCTTTTCCTTATGACTAGTATTATCCTGTATTTAGAAATACACCTTGAAATAGTAATGTAATTAAATATTATTTGGTTTAATGCCTTGATATGGAACCTAAGTGGCGTTTTATCCTTAACCCATGAGTAAGGTTAGTTTTAGTGCTTTCTTTGGTTCTGACATGAAATATAATGTGAGTATTTATACTGGATTCTTTATTCCTAAGTTTAAATATATTTAATAATACTTTAATCCTAAAAACCCTTTTTGTTGTGACCTCATATGGGGTCCTCCCTTTTTGTCTCTTTAAAAGGGGATACCCCATTGTAGGAATCTCCCTCATATGTTGTGAACCCTTGCTTGTTTAGTATCAGTATCTTCTCTTTATTAGAGTCAATCAGTTATTTATTTCTCATGTAGGACTCGTAAATTCCAAAATGAAACCCTTTTTTGACAAATGGTCATGTTTTGTTTGACCCCTACCCCTAGTGTGATCATTTTTAATGGATCAGTTCTAGCAGGGTAGGCATGACAAGGGCAAGGTCATCCACTTAGTAGGTTTCATGAATCTTCTGTATTCTCCATTAATTTTTACTGTTGGAAAACTTGGTATGAAGTTATCTTGTTCTACAGTCATATGAGTAATGTGACTCAGAAGTTAATCTTCATTGTGGACCATTAGATACTTCCTTGATTATGGCTGATAAGACTGTGGATAGTATTAGGGATGTACCATTCACTCACTTAATCATATGGTAGTATCCATTAATATACACAGTAACTGAAATATTTTTAATCATGGAGTTAAACATTAAAATTCAATGTTACTCCTCCTAAACACAAGATGTTACACTTTTAACGTGACTCATAGAAGCATCATGTGTACTTCTTGGCGTGAATCCATTCTAGCACTCTTAGGTGGTTTTTTACCTCTATCACTTCTGCTAAATGCTTGTTAAAGAATGATAACCACCTCTAGGTCCTTAATCAATTGTTGAGGGAGTTTTTACATTGAATTAGATCCCTTTTCTAGGAATCCATTGTTAATAAAATTCCTAAGGTGGGGATTATCTCATCGACATTGGTTATATTTGACCTTCCAAGTAGAAGGAGCACAGCCTACCAGACCATTTCCAACTGGTCGATTTCGGTCAAATTCTTTTTAGATAGTAATCCTTTTTTTAAGTTACTGCTTTCTTGAGATAATGTTATTTTCATTCTTGGATATAGGACCAAAATGTGAACACACATTTTTTCAAAAATGGGCCATATTGTTTGTGCTTGGTTTACCATGGGATGCATCAAATGATAAAGCTGTCATGGTCAGGTCGTTAATGTGTTGGTATGTGAAGCCAATACTTTTCTAAATGAATTTGAACTATGGTTGTTGAAATATACATATCCATGAGTTTTTGGTTATGATAAATTTATTGAATTAATAATCACTTCATCTTTGTTGTAGTGGAAGTGTCTAAAGTCCTTCTTGGAAACCATTTAAATCCTCTTCTTTTACTCACCACTTTAATGTGACCATATCTTCTATCATGGTATCATATGAGAACACTGAGAAAGAGTTGGTCTTATACCATGATAATATTTTAAAATCCATTGGGTTTTTGAGTGGTATTTATCAGAGTTTCACTATGGATGTATTCTAATTTTAGTAGTTCTTATTTATCCTATCTGATGCCTAGTTTTCCCATGTAGCAATGTTGGGACATACTCATGGATACCAGGAGACACTTTGACTTCATCTCTAGGATAATGATAGTTAAGGGCTCATATATGTTCTTTTTTTAGATATTTAACTTGTATTTATGACTATATTATAATCTCCTCACTTGGTTTTACTTGGATGATCTCCTTGGATTCCAGTTTTTGACTACAAGGTTACCCTGGTTTTAAGTCGAGCATATAAGGGGTGTTTTACCATGATGATCCTAATGTGTTAGATCGAGAAATGTTTCTATGATCATATCGATCCATGATAGATTAAGAATCCCTTTATCTATATATTTCACTAGAAGCCAGTTACAAGCATCAATGAGTGTTCAATAAGAAAAAACCAAGCAACCTTCGTTTAAAATGATTCAGGTTTATCGTTTGGGTTGCACCGGCCGTCCAAGAACAGCTTTTCAATAGTAATTGATGGGTATTTTATTGACCTTTAATACTTTGTTTTCATCTAAAATTTGTATTTTTGGAATCAAACCTCATATCATTTCATTTCCTATATAATTGGAATCATTGGAATTATACAAACATATCTCGAAAGGAATATCAAATAGTTGATATACCGTAATTTTTAGTTGGGACCAAAAAGAATCAAACTATGGGGTAAAAACCATAGGATGGTTAGTTGAAGGGATGATTATGTGATCAAATCTCATATTTATGGGCTTGGGTAAACCCCATCTCAAGTATTCAAATAAAAAACAAGTGTTCTCTTGAGTTTCTATAGTTTATTTGACGTGTGTTAAGGTGATTATTGATGTTGTGTTGGGTGTTTGGAAATGTAATGTAGATGTCTAAACAATATTTCAAAACCTGATTATGTTGAGTTATGTTAACTTCAGTTTCCAAAAGATTCTCAATAATATAATTTTCTAAGGTGGGGAGATTAGAGCATCCAGTATTTTTGAATCAGATGAAATTACAAAGGAATTTTAATTTTATTATTTATGGGATGGTCAATTTTACAAAAATACCTTTGGAAAGTAATTTTGATAGTTGAAACACTTAAATTTATTTTTTTTGATGTAGCTTAAGTCCCAAGGGTGCCCAAGGTGTTCTGTATAGTTTAAAGAGTGTCTAGATCTGAAACCTAATGTCGGGAGGAGCAAGTAGGGGTATGCAGTTTATTTTAATTCACGTGGCCCCAAGTAGAAAACTGTGGGGACTATCCCAAGGGTGTGGTAGCAGTTAAATGGGATGAAGATGGCTTACCCATACCATGATCCTAACCTACATGGTTATTTACATTTAGGAATTATTTTTACACTATTAATCCCACAGTTGGTGAATGGTTTTCCTAAAACATGTGATCCAAACTATACATAGATTCACTTAGAAAAAGAAAATAATTAATTAAAAGTTAAAAATAAATCTATTTGAAATCATATCTACCCTCCCCCTCTATACTCCTGTGACACACACCCCCTATCCCTATCGGTCACACATGAAACCCCTCCTCAGTTTTGTCTTCATTTGTGGAATCCAGATAATTTTTTTCTATTTTGCGATCAAATTATCAAGTTATTATATCAATATCCCTTATTCTCTTTCTTTTGGCCAATATTTCTTCTCCTCTTTGCCTATTTCCATGAGTTAGAACCCTAGGGTTATCACTAAATCCAATTTTGGGTTGTTTCATCCATGGCTAGGGAATGCAAAATGCCTCTCAAGTCCTATTTGATTATGCTTCAGTGTTCACCATTTAAGGCGTTATGTTTTACATCATTTTAATTTATTTCATATGTTCGAGGAAGGTTTTACTCCTTCTTCTTTGTCCATAAAAATTTTATTTGGGTTCTTTAAGTGATTTTGAGTCCTTTATTTTTTTGTAATATATTTTGGTCATCCTTGAGGTGTGTTCGAGTCACGAGAGTTGAAGGATACTTACTAGTGTATGCATAGGAAGGAAAATGTATATCTGAGTCCCCGTTTTTATATATATTCACCAATGGAAGCATGAATAAATATATTAGGTCTAGGTATGCTTATATATATATCTGAAAAATTCAAATAGGTGTAACAATAAAAGGGTATGTGAGAATATATGTATATGTATAGGGATCACCTTGTACATTTTCTTGGCCATATGAATATGTACAAAGTGGATATGGGTCCTAATGTACATGTAAAGGTGTATATGCTTAGAGTCTAAAAAGTACATCATTGATTTTTCTTTGATGAAAAAGTCAAGTGAAAAATTGTTTTACTTGATCATATTCTCTTGATGTATGATCCCTTGTTTATGCCCTTTTATTAATGTGTTCTAAACATAGCCTTATATCATGTTTCATCTACCATTTTCATGTTATTAATTTTGTAAGAATCTGCTACCTTTCTCTTATGTATTTTCTTGCACTCTTACTTTTTGTCATATGGTATATGCTTTAATCCATTTAATGAAATTAAACTAATTAAACTGAATGAAATGAAACTTTGAAAAACAATTTTATCTTTTATAATAATAACCCTCAATGAGGTTCATTTTATTAAAATGGAAAAGGTCTCATATGAATTCTTTTGACTGAGTTCTTAATATTTTATTCCATTATTTTTCTTGATGCTTCTCTTAGATGTCACATGCCTTATATTTAATTTCTTATGAATGTTGTTGATTGCATATGATTAATTCCTAAGAGAAATGATTTCCTTTCTGAAAAGGTAAAATTCATTACACCTTGAGTTATTTCACATGGAAAAATTTAGTGATTAAATTGAATGATATGATTAGCACAAGCTTGTTAGCTTGTGATATTGAATATAATTTCTAACATGTGATTACATATATTCAATGCCTTGGGTTTCACCTTTTCAAATTATTCCATATTTGTTTGGATTAAATTTTATAATTGCATTAGTTTGTGGGACTCTAACACTATTTAATTTATTGAATGGAATTTAATTATGCATTGATGTCTTGCTTTGTGATGTGCCTTGGTTATTATGGCTCATTTTATATGACCCAAGAGAAAACGTTAGTAGTGAATTAATGATTCCATGGATGGACTCATCATTTTAGATTGGATTCACCTAACATTCTTAGTTGGATACTTGGTATTTCTAGTTAGAGCCTCTCTAGGAAAATCACTTATACTCCTGATCGTGGTTGGTTTCCTAGGGAATCACCCAAGGATGGACCCATTGGAATGTTGGCTATGCCATGCCTCGGGTGATACATGATCCCTTATGTGAGATACTTGGTACTAACATAGAGTTACCATGACTTGAGTGATACAAGGATTGCCATATGGGTTTCCTTATGTTGACATAAAGGTATTGTATATATCTGAGATACTTGTAGTGACCCTTCTTATTTTTTATAGATTTCCTTGGATGGGTACATGACTTTACCTCTCATATTTAATGGATTAATTAATGGTTGAATTTTACCTTATGCGATGTCGGTCATTATATTGTAGTGAGCTTGATTCATGTTATTGAAATGTGACATCCAAGATAACTCACAATATTAAGGTCCACTACCTTGATGGATTTGATTAAACTAGTTTATGTATACATATACAAACATGTAAATGTACCCATTTTCAGACATTTGGGTTAGCCAGAAAATGTGGTATAGGATGAGTGTTCGTTAGGAACTCAGAGTAAGGTGATCATTATTTAATTTATCACTTTCCAAAAAATTTATTTATTTACTATTTAACACCATCATTTAATTATTTTCATGAAATTGATTAGACTAGACACCTTGGTTGTCATACAATTGAGATTGTATCTCACACCCTATTTGGTTACCATTGGTACCCGAGTCTACTTTTTGTATAATGGTATTGTAAAACGGAAAATTAAAACTTCCAATGACTGATTCACATTACTAAGATGCATTTGGGTATGTGAATTAAGTTGGTTTATGAGATTCTTGTGGATCTAATCGTTGAGATGTTATTATTTTATTACATTGTATTGCTTATTAAGATTCTTACTACGTGTACTTGTAGCATCACATGTCAAACATGCATTTTTGTAAATTGGTGATGGACACTTTTTCATTATTATATTATTATTTCATTGTTCTTTATTTTATAATTAAATATTTTCTCGATGTTGATTGATTTAACTGGTCATACCATTGTGAGGCTCTGAACATGAGGGTATATTCTCCATATCGTACCACTATTGGACCCTTTTTACCAGTCGAAAACCTCTAGATTATGAGAAGGCATGCTTGGGTCCAAGTGGTGACCAGTCCAGCTATAGGTTTAGTGGCCAGTCATGACTGGACATTACACTCTAGATGGTTTATGAATAGTTTTACATTGGAAAGTACTGAAATTATATTTCATGATTTATTTTTTCATAATTAACATTCTTTAGAAATTTTAACTTTATTATTTTCCTTGGACATTAAATATCCCCTAAATATACTTATTATTTTCCATGGATATACTTATTACAATATATATATATATATATATATAATATTTTACTTTCAATGTTATATGATTGACTAAGGGAATTATTTTTAATCCTTATTCATTACTCAATACATAATTTTTTAGATAAATCATATTATTCAAGAATTAAATCGATCATTTGATATATGAGGAATTAAATGGATGTGAAAATAAAATAGGGTCTAGTCATTGATATCCACTGTATGCATCAACAAGTCTCATTAGAAGAATCAGTTGGCCAAATAATATGGGGTTTTACCTGTATTTTTAAACTGTCTGGTGGAATTTCTTAATAGTAGTGGTATCATTATTCTTGAGATCATGATATCCAAAATTTAATCATTTTATTCACTGATAATTATTTTATTATTATTATCAATGAAATTTTCACATTTATATTCTCTATGGATTCATTTTATTCTCAAATTATTCATTAAATGGAATTTATTTTCAGTTATTTTACTTTTTATATTGTATATGATTTATTTTCTCATGATATATTCCAATATATATAACTCTTACTGAGAATATTTTTCCACAATGTTTTCCTTTAACAAGGATAGGTATATGAATCCTCTGAATGAGTTTCAATAATGTTGAGAATTTTTTTATTTTAATTTCTATTCCTAATATAAAATCAGTATCATTTTTGTATCATGTTCTCCAAAACTACTTAATTAACTGATGATTTACTTATTTTACCTATGTATCTATGCCAATTAAATTATATTATCATTGTCTCCTGGTTTCTAGAGTTAGGGTTATTATATTGTAGTCTTCCCTAGTAGATTAAAATATGAAAATTACATTTTCCACTTATGGTTTTAATCCTTTGTCCCCATCCTATCCTCACATTTCTACTACCACATATTATGAGTCCCTCTATATTAAATCTCCATTTATAGGATTATCCATATGATTTCTTCATGTGTTAGTGTTCATTCATTCTGGTAATCTCTATTAGACACATTTCCCTCATCTTATTCATCATTATATATAATTTCTTATAACCCTATAATGATTTGGCATACTAAGGATATTTTGGATTAATTTATAATTTGGTATTTATGTGTTTTATGATTTATTATTGTATTCTAAGGATCCATTATGAATTTTAATGGGGTTTAATATGGGGCATAGTTTAAATGACATGTTTGATTTTTTTCCTCCATGCTAGATCACCCAAATTTAAATCAATTTAATACTTGATAATTTAAGCTCTTAATTTTTGTTGTTTCAAATATATACTAATAATATATAATTATTGTGGTTTATGTAACCTGGTTTCCCCATAATTCTAGTCTAAAAAACTATTTTCATCCAAATTGAGGACACATTACACACGTTTTAAATGAATATAAGATCCATCCAAAATGATTTGATTATAATAATGTTTGAATTTTTATTCATACAAAAATTTTGATTCAATTTTTGTTTGAATGACGTTTATAATGGTTATGTGATTTGAATTTTGAAAGATTAAATTTAGAACTAGATTTCTTAAAGGTTTTTTTATTATCAAAATTGATACATTCAAAACGTTATTTCTGAATATGAATAACACTATAATGTGTAACCCTATTGGTTTTCTATACATATGGATTCCATTTTTCCTGTTATAATATATTTTTGTATATAGTTTTTCAAAATAAATTAGGGATTCTTCTATGAAGGGTTTTTAGACATGCCTTTGGTTTTTAGCTAAGAAAAATTATTATTTTCATTCTCTGGTTACTCAAATAAAAATTATATATAATAGGATGTGAAGAAATGATATTTGGGGTGCCCATTTTAATATGTTATAGTACTGTATGACTTTTCTCTAATAATGGATTGAAGGTGACTTTTTCTCACCACTGGGGGATTTTCACCTTAGTATGGAAAGTTCGGGTAATACTAATTGTTTATGAGATTTATTTATATCAAGTGTTCCAATAGGATGTATTATATTTAGTAATTTATTTTATATCCCTATTCATTGAGGTAATTACCATGATTTTAGGATTTTCAATTGTTTCATGATTTCATTTACATATCCATTTCTTTTTTTGTTGAGTTATGATTATTTAATTTTGATCCTATATTTATATAGTTTACATTATTATACTCATTCCTTACAATATTGGTATTTTTTTAAGATATAATTCATTTAATATATTCCTAATAAATTTTTTTGTTATCTCTCAGGCACTTTTATGCACAATTTTTTGTTTTCAAAACAATTTTGTAATATTTTTTCTACTATAGAAATTTTTTCTTGATTTAAAATTGAAATGTCTTCATTAAATTTAAATGTGTAGCCCCCATTATTTATATAGAATCATTTTAAAATGATATATCATATGATTGGATTCGAATAAATATAAAATATTTATTGTATAGTTGAATTTAAAATACTAAAAAAAATTTCCTTTTAATGGATATTCATAGGGTGTTGATAGGATGCGAAAATGAAATTGTTTATTATAACTATTATTTTAAAGGTTTAATAGGTTATGAGTAGACGTATTTACCTATCCTTAGATTTGAATTTATGATTGTAAATGGTGGAAAGTGTGGGTGATTTGGATAATACATGGACAAGGGATGTGGCATTTATTTTTTATTTTAGTATTATTATTTTATTTATTGTTTCATACATTGAAGATACTTAAATTCTATCTTTTCATTTCACCTATATATTGGTGTGGTATAGTTTTTTTTTTAAATTTATTTTTATTAATTTTATCTATTTTTCCTTCCCAGTTGGTTAAGAGTTATGTTTATGGTTTATAGGTTATTTGGTTTGGTCTATTTATAGCACCTCATTTTCATATATGTGTTTAATCATTTGTCATAAAATACATTCAACTGTAATTTGATACTTTATACCCAACACAATAGGATATATTATAGGGATAAGAATAACCCTGCAGACCATCTCATGTATTAGACCAGGTAATCAAATACAAGGTGTCTAGGGCAGTTTCATGATAGTTGAAATAGATGGGATGTGACATGATTGAGATTTGGATGGTAAGATTTTTTTATTATAAGGAATAATTTTTTTGTTGATGTTAGGTGAAATATTTATTGATAAGTGTAAGCTGTTGTAGTTAATTTTTGTTGATTCAATAAGGTTTTCTATATGAATTTTCCATTCCTTCATGTTTTGAAAATCACAAACACTTTATCGTAAGGCAAATCTCATTTTACCCCTTGTTTCATTTTCTTAATGAAAATTACCTTCCCCAAAGAAATTTATCCTTAAATTTTTTTCATTGTTCAATCACATTTCTTTTCTAAATGTAAAATTCGGTTTATAACTAAAAATTGTGGAATCGTATAATGCTTAGATATGAAGCATTCTGTTTAAAACTGCAAATTCTGACTCCGAACTTCTATGAGTTCAACTCCAAACTTCTATGAGTTCGACTCCAAAATTATATGAGTTCGACTCTGAAATTTTATGAGTTTGACTCCGAACATCTATGAGTTCAACTTCAAACATCTATGAGTTCAACTCCGAACATCTATGAGTTCGACTCCGACAATCTATGAGTTCCACTCCAAACATCTATGATTTTGACTCTGAACTTCTACTAGTTCGAATCTGAAATTCTATAAGTTAGAATCCGAACATCTACTAGTTCGACTCCAAACACTATAAGTTCAGGTTCCAAATTCTTGTGAATCCAGACTCTGAATTTCATTAAAATTCCGACTCCAAATTCTTCAGAAGTACTCCGGTCCGAATGTCTGCAGAAGCCAATGAAATGTCTACTAATCTTATATCAGAGTGGCTAATAAATAGGTAAAGGTTGTTGCATCCAATTTTTTTCAATAAGTATGATTCTATCATTTCCAATAATATAAAGCTCAATGGATGGGAAAGTATATCTATTTCAATGATAGCAGCTCAAGATGTAGTTTATCCGAACATTCTTATAAAATTATATGAGTCATTGTGCTTATTTAAGGAAGGTGAAGGTGAGAGGTTTTCACTCAAAGCCTATAGAAAAACCTAAAAACTCCCATACACCAAGGATCCATGCTTGGTGGGCTTATCATATGATGGTGAAGCCAAATTTTGTTCACACAAGTATTTGGATTTCCAGGGAAGTTTCAACAAGGTGAAGGCTAAGGAATGCCTTGGGCTCAAAGATGAAAAAACATCAAAGATTTCCCATCCATATACCAACAACAAGATTCTACAATTATTGGTATAAGGTCTCATTGTTCCAAGAAGGGGTGATAAGGATACCATTAAGAAGAGTGATATGTACATCTTAGATTTTTTGGTAAATATATGGAAGGTGAACTTGATGAATCACATCTTTATCATGATTAAGAATATCAAGAATGGAAATCTTAGATCTCAGCTCATTATGTAGCTGACATTTCTTTCTAAGATGATAGTTCGGTTTCTAGAGTCCTTCAAAATTCCATGCACATCAAATCCCAGGAATTGCAAGGTGATGTTTATTAGTGATGACGCCTTAAAGAGGATGAAAGTTGGTTTTTCAAAATAGGCAGGTGATTTCTATGATCTTCAAGAGGAGGAGGAAGATGTTGTTCTGGAAAATGTAATGAAAGCTAAACCATCCATGATGGCTGGAAAGAATATGAATTTAAAATAAGTGGAAGCTGAAGGTAAAACACCTAAGTCTAAGGATGTCGAATCCACACCTCCTAAACACAAGAAACAAAAATCTTATCTGGATGAGGTTGTTGCAAAATGGAGGGAAGATAATGAAAAGAGGAAATAAGTGGAGAAATGGTTTGGCTTGGACCCTGCAGAGGCAAAGGAATTAAAACAGAAAACCGCTGATGATCTAGAAAAGAAAGCTAGGGAAAATAAGCTAAAGAAGAATTTGTTTAAGGCCGAAATCGTGCAATCTCTTCTGAGATATACTGAGGTTGCATCTGAAAAGATTTTGCTGATGATTTTTTTTAGTGTAACCTTTACCTGAAACCCCCGAGAAAAACTCCTTCACTCCGGAAAAACAAAAAGAGAAATATGTTGAAAAGGAAGATGTTGAAGAAGTTTAGGAAGATCAAATCTTTGAAAAGATAGAAGATTTGTTAAAGATAGTTGAAGAGTATCAAGAAAATGTTAGTGCTTCTGAGAATTTTTCACTCCGGAATTCTCATGTTGGATCCTCAAAATTGGCTATAGCTGTAGATGAAGAGAATGGTGAAGAGGAGGTGAACAAGCCATCTAAAGAATAAATTCATAATCATGACTTTATCTGTCTAGAATATTTTGAGGCTAGGGATGATAAATAAAAGGTTGATGAAGGCATGATTGTGAAATTATCTAACATTGAGCATCTCCAAAAGAAGAGGCCATTCTGAGGACTAGTAAGGGTAAGCATTTGATTATTGATAACCCAACGAAAGATATCACAAGGAAGAAGAATGTTGGAGGCTCTTCTAAAAGGAAGATGGTAGAAATAGAAGAATAAAAATCTCCTAGCAAGTTGTCTGATTCAGATTCATCTGCATTGGGACATGATTTTGTGGTTGAGTCCCTAATGACATTGGTAGACACCATTCCGATCTTTCCTACAATAAACTCCAGATGCTATATGCTTCATCACAACTTAAATCAGAAGTCAGAATCCTTATCCATCGTAATGGATAAATGTGTGAATATTGAGATAGAGCATAATTTTTTTTTATCAACTATGAGGTCCACAGAAAGTCATTCAGCAAAATAAACCTTCGGTCTAAGAAATTGTTTTCTGATATGGAAGAGCTTGATCAGTTCTAACTAGATGTTAACGAGGCTTTTGGTACTTAGGATGTCAAAATAAAAAATCTTTCAGACAGTTTTCAGGAAAAGCTGGACCTAATGCAAAATACTTGAATTCAAGATGTTAAAGATCTAAATGGAAAGTTGAATTATGTTGCTCAAGGTTTGAAATAAGAAAGACATCTCTGGACCAAGATGGAAGAGAAGATAGTGAAGAGTTGTTGAAGGATTAGGTAGAAGTCTTGAAGGCTCAAGAAGATATAATCACAGTCTTATAATAGCAAGCTGAGGAGGATCATAAAGTGCTCAAAAAGCTGAAGAAAATTGTGAAGAAGCTCTTTCCCAAGACAAATGAAACAAAATAGACTCAATCCGATATTTTAATGCATTAGATTTTCCTTCTAAAAATTCTTCAAATTATAATAGAATTTTGGTTTCTTATTTTGTTTGGTTGTATTTACTAATATCTCAGGTACCATATTTTTTTTCATTCCCTCAAACTCTTTTTGAAAATCACAAAGGGGGAGAAGGAAAAATAACTCAAAAAGGAAAAAGGATAAATCTAATGGAGAGAAGGAAAAATATTCATAAGTAAAAGAGGTATCCATAAGTAAGGGGGGGGGGGGGGGGGGTTAATCTAAGGAGTAGTTTTTCAGTACAAGAAATTTTCATACTCAATAAAAATCCCAGTCTAGAATATCCAGAATATGATCCTTAGAGTTCCAAAGCCTAAGTGGGAGTCAGTCGTATTAATCTTTGTCTGTATGAAAAGGGAGAGAAGTTTTAATTTTTTTAATTCCTTTAATATTTTTCGTAAGCATGATTGGGCTTTCCAAAAAAAGGGAGATTGGTGAGTCAATAAGGTTTTGTATATGAATTCTTCTATTCCTTCATGTTTTGAAAAACACAAACACCTTATCTTAAGGAAAATCTCATTTTACCCCTTGTTTCATTTTCTTTAGAAAAATTTCCTTCCCCAAGGAAATTTATCCATACATTGTTTTCATTGTTTAATCACATTTCTTTTCTAAATTTAAAATTCGGATTTTAACTAAAAACCTTGGAATCATATAATACTAAGATATGAAGAATTCTGTTTAAAAAACTGAATTCAGACTCCAAACTTCTATGAGTTTGACTCTGAATATCTATGAGTTCGACTAAGAACTTTTTCTAGTTCGACTCCGAAATTCTATAAGTTCAACTCTGAACATCTATGAGTTTGACTCCAAACTTCGATGAGTTAGACTATGAGCTTCTATGAGTTCGACTCCGAACTTCTATGTGTTCGACTCTGAACTTCTATGAGTTAGACTCTGAACTTATATGAGTTAGACTCCGAACTTCTATGAGTTTGACTCCAAAATTTTATGAGTTCAACTTCGAACATCTATGAGTTTGAATCTAAAATTCTACTAGTTCGAGTCTGAACTTATATACGTTTGACTCTGAACTTCTACTAGTTCAACTTCGAACTCTGTAAGTTCATGTTCCAAATTATTGTGAATCCAACCTCCAAATTTCCTTGAAATTCACACTCTGGAATTCTATAGAAATTAGGTTCTGAATTCCTAAAAAACAGATCCCAAATATCTCTTTATTATAGACTCTGAATTCTATTTTTATTTAGATTACGAACATTCATAATTTTATTACATTCCGAACATTTATTTACATTCATTTCAAACATCAGATTTACATATGCTTACAATTGTTCTAATATAAAACAATGATGTGACTTCAGTTATCAACTCACCCTTGATTAAATGACATGTGTACATGCCCCTCCAAAATTCAAGGAGAAATATTACCATTTGAGGAGGGAGCCGACCGTTGGAGGTTCACCTATAAATAAGAGATCATTTTAAATGAATCAATAACACTAGACAGCATCTTTGACATTGGTGCATATATGCTGTTGAAGTGATTTCTAGAGAGAGAAGCTCTTATCAACTCTCAATCTTCGTGCAGAAAGTTTGAACAGCTTGTTCAAAAATTTCGTCATGCAGACTTGCTTCGTGCGACTCTGATTGTTGCTGAATACAATTGAGGGATTCCAGGGATAGGAAGATAGAGGTGCTAACTACCTGATAGTTGAGAGCTTGTAGGGATAGAATGACAGACTCTGATCTTCATGTCAAGGGCATACCCTGGTGTGGGTAAGACAGACTTTCTTGAATGTATAAATCAAGGGACCTATTATCCAAGGTTGTTGGATACCCTTCTCATTGGGTTAATAGAGTTATTGTTTGTTAATTATAGTGTTACTACTTTGTTTTCCACTGTTCATTTTGTATTTCTGAAGAAAGTATAACTTTCTTATGCTTCCTTACCTGTACTCTGATTTAGTTAGATTCTAAACGATTTAAGGTATAATATTAGTAGTTGTACACTTCTGTTAAGTTTCATTTCCAGAATCATTTTTCCAGAATCCTGAAACTCTTTGGAACATAGAGTTGTTGTGAATTTTGCTAATGCAAAATATCCTTATGGAATTTTTAAAAGGTAAAATTCCACACCCCCATGTATCTGATAATCTCATACTTATATATTCGATCCTGCATTTTGTATAATAAGTTATATCATATTCAGACATTAGAGAAATTTTAAAAGGTACAATTCACCCCCCTCTTGTATCAGAGAATCTCATACTTATATATTCAATCCAACATTTGGTATAATATACTATATCATACTCAGACCTACCATCCTAACAATTTCTACTTTCTAAATTAGGTGGTATGGGTGACATGATAAAGTTGGTATGATTTTATGATATTATAGAGTTGATTTGACGGATATCTTGAGAGATGTGTGGGAAAATAGGACTGGAAGAATATTAAATTGTCTAATATATTTTTCAGTCGAATGATGAAATCCCCAATTATAATTGAAGTTATTTTTATGTTTTCTATGATTTTTTTTCTTTTTTATCTATTGAGAATCCATAAAAAATCTATAAATTTTATGGGTGTGGAAAATAGAACAATAAATAATAACATAAAACCTTACTAAAATTTACGTGGTAGGAAGTACTTGATGTTATTCATTGGCACTACTACATCTAATACTGAAAAAAATTGTAGAAGAATATGGGGTTGACTTTTAGTTAGTGAAGACTCTGAATTTATTTTTTGTGATATTTCCTTATTGATTTAAGTAACCACCAAAATATATATGGATACTGAGGAGGCTCTGTTCATATAATTTTCAAGGATCCTTTTTGAGGTAGATCTCTCTTCTATACTCACTAATAATGTTGTTTATTCAACACTGAATGGTGACATTGACCCTAAAATAAAATGTGAGAAGTTTTTTTATCTTTTTTGATGTATTTAAGATAATTGGGAACATCAAGGACAAGTTCCATAGTGATTTTATATATTCTTATTGTTCTTGGAAAGGAAATAGTGTGGATTTAGATGGGAAAACAGGAAAAAAGGCCAATTAATGAATTAGGAGATAGAAATACTGGGGAAAAGGTTGTTGTTTTTTTCTGATGTTGAGGAAATTAAGACCCTGGATGCTGGTGTAGGTGATACTAATTTGGACGATGGTGTAGACACACATGGGGATGTATCTGAGCATCATTAGGAAGGTTAGGTAAATTATCATCATGCTAAACAGGTTTCTCATGGTGATTTATAATGTGTTATATTTGAATACACATCTAAAAATCCTCATATTTTGGTGTAGGGATGAATATAGTCGGCGGCACAACATTAGGAAGGTTGGTTAAATTATCTTTGTGATAAACAAGTTTCTCATGATGATGTTTAATGTGCTTTATTTGAAGACACTTCTAAAAACCCTCATTTTTTGGGGTGGGGATAAATATAGTCAGTTGCACCTAATTATTTATAAAACTCTACATGGGTTGGTTGTCTCAAAAAACCGAATGTTCCAAAATATTTTAATTCAAATTAAACGACCTAGTATACCATTAATTATTCAATAATATTTAAAAAATGAAGTAATTTACCTAATTATTAATGGGTGGATGATAACACTCCCCTCAACGCATTAAGAAGTGGTGGGAAAGCTGCATTTATGGATTTTATCATAAATGAAAAAAAGGTGGTTGAAAATGATGGTTTCACTTCTACCCCATCAAATAGAAGGCCACAGAAGGAATAATTCAACCCATCAAAGAACATGCCTACCATATCCTCTTATAAAGTGTCAAAAAAGATCAATAAAGAGATATTTAGGATCTTCAATTGATGTAATTATAAATCTGAATGTAAAACTTCTGAGGATTTTAATTTCCAGAATTTTATGTCATATTATGATATATAACATTATTTCTTATTGGATGAGGGAAACCCCTTTGTTTTACCCCATCATCTTCATTTTCTACTTTTATTTCATCTTTATTAAATGGTTAAAAGAATTTTATTTTGGATGGAATTGTTTTCTATTTTTAGTCCCATGTTCATTATTGTAAGAGGAAGAATTAGGAAATTCATTTGTCAGATGAGAGTTTCCATATTATTATGAACCATTCAATGAATATAATTAGTCAATTTCCATATTTTGATCATAATGAGAGAGATAGTGGAATAAATTTGGGTCTATCACGGTGCTATGTATTTATCAATTTTTGTTACTCTTTAGTTTATGTCATGGGATTCTAGGAGAGGTTAATTCGGTATGATGGACAGTGTTTTACCTATGATATAGGGTTCCAACAAAATAACCTATTATTTATTTATAAGTTTGAGATACAATAATTAATTTTTACGACTCAAAGTTCACATTAAAGGAGTGTGAGTTGATCTTGTATAGTTAGATCACATCCTAACACTCTATAGATGATTAAATCATGTTTTGATATCATCAGATAGATGATCTACTTCTGATGTAATGTTTTGGGGAATCATTAGTATGACTGAAAAAGATTCCAAATGGTATTTAGTAATCAATGGAGATCCAATTATATGAATATCATGGGATAGTCATATTAGTTTAATTGATACTATTGTAGTGTATTTTGAACTCATTTTAAAGTAAGTAGTGATTAAGATAAAAATGTAAAAATTATTTTATATTCTAGAAAATACTAAACTGATATCATTAAAAAGGATTTTAGTCGGCATAGGTGTTGTTTGATTGGGGTAACTATTTTCAAATATGGTAGAGGTGATTTCGGAATTAGATTTAGAGCTGATTCTATGTCGATGTGGTTAATTTGATGAATTGAATAATTTAGTTTATGATTTATTATTTGATAGTCATGTATTATTGTTATAGGGATTTATAGGTCTTTATATCATTTCATAATTATGGATCATCACATTTTATGGGTGATAGTGGCATGTTTCCACCATTAATATATATTTTCCTTTATTTTTATTAAGATCCAGTTTCTCCCTTTTTGGAATAGTTATTATTCTCAAGGCATAAAATAATTTTATGGGTATATAATTTAATGTTTGGGAACCATCCAAACCCTTTCATTATGTGATTTAGGTGATGGGAGTGTGGAGTAGTGATTGGATAAAAAGATATATTGTTAGGGATGAAATATTAGTTAGCTGTAGAAGGTTGTGGTGTGTACATTTAGAATGCTACTCAATATTGTTGGATATAGTATAGGGGTGGTCCTGTTAAATTATTGTTTTGAGTATTAGATATGAATTATGATCACTAAAAGTCTACCCATCATCTAACCCACCAAAAACAAAACATCAACCACTAGAAGAATCCCAAAATTTTATCAAAACATTCCCCATGACATTGATGACCTGAAATGATAAATCCAATAACCTCATATATCACATTGAGACGTCTAAACATTCATATAGTTTTAAGAACCTCAAAATACTCATCAAAAAATTCAAATAAGTTATTATGAACAAAACAAAAAAGTATAAAAGAAAAAAAATAAAAACATAATAAATAAGGTAATGACTTATTTCAAACACTAATCATACATCCACAAGAGAATTACATCATCAATTCCATTCAATTGTAAATAGGTGTCTAACTATGTTATAAGTGTTGTATAAATCTAAAATAACCACCCAGACTACTAGATTAATTCTTAATCATTTATAATTTTATCCCCAAACTACCTAGATACACCTAGTAATGTTCTTTCCAAATCCCCCTAAAACCGAAAAACTTCATGATTTCTTCCATGTATGACATACATTGATTGTATCATCCATAAACCTGAGAAATTGGAATAATTACTATTTTATTAGTTTTCAACATTTCATCCAATCAGTACTACCATCTAAAAATTTTAGTAATCCATATGTTTCTCTACGAACCTACTTTTTCCTTTGGAAACATTATCTATGGTTTCCAAACCTTGGGGAATGGTTCATATATTCCTTACACTCTGCACCAATTAATATAAATAATCAATCTATTATTTATCCATTAAGAATACTTCATTATCATGTCATTATGATCTTAAATAATTCATTAACATTTAAAAATTAATCATCTCCTCCAAAACACTAGTCAACCTTATTATGTTGACCATTCATTCTAATTCCTTCAATATTTTTCAAACACAACTTCTTCCAAGAGTATATGCATAAAAAGTCCACAAAATTCCTATATTATGAACTCACTAGCTCTATCTAATGAACTCCCTCATTTTCTCTCTCTGAACATACATTGAATACACATATTCTAAAAATCTAAAGAACTACCCAGCCAAGTACCTTCATATATAAACTAAAAATCCCAAGGAAAAAGTTGAACTACCATTCAACTGACTATGCTAAATCCAATTAACATAAATCATCTTCATGAATTACAAAAATAAAATTTTGCTGGTGTATTGTATTAATCTAGTGAAACCAAAGTTTTACATCTAGTGAAAGAATGTTATGAACATTAAAAATTGTCCCCAAAATAGATATAACACTGAAACCTTAAATCATGGCCATGGGGTGATGATATTTTTCATGGAATTGAAAAATATTATGATGTTTTGGGTTGACTCATATGAGGTTTATAATTTTTAATTTTTTAGTGAGGATGTGTTGGGAAATATTGAGATTTCTATGAAATGGAATTCTTGGCATGACATGGTTCTTTGCGGCAGAGATACATATCTGTAAATTTCAATTATTCTATTTAGGGCTATGTTGTATCATTATTCCTCGGTCATGGTGCAACCCTAAAATTGTTATATATAATTATATATTTTAACTTACTTTTAATTGAATGGTGATATATAATATCATAGTGTAATTTATAGTGATTTAGTAGAGTTTTCTCTATCACATCAGTAACATGGTGATTCATTCCATGATGTTGTTTTTAATGATATTTTATACGTTCAAAGTTTTCTTTGAATTCTATCTTTTTCCAAATTATTCATTCCTGATTCTGGTGATCCAAGGTGTGATTTTAGATACTATTGACTTCCGTTAGTCTATAATTATCCCTTATCATAAAGATATTGATAGTTTATGATATGATATTAGTTTCTCTCCATGTTCATTTATCATGGAGGTGTTTAATTTACTATTTTATTATCCTATGATAGGTGACAATGAAATGAAAATCAAAGATAATACTTCAGTGGTGAAACTTGAAAGGATTGTCTCATCCCAATGGAAATCCAATTTGCTAAACAATGGTACAATATCTGATCATCCCTCTCCCGTGGATGATATTAAGAGATCTGTAAATAGTTCCAGAAATAGGATTAATCATATAGGGGATAAATATTGACCTAAAAAGTTCTTTACATGATGTAATGGAATCATGTGCTATTTTTATGTGATAAATGGTCATAGATTTAGTTTTTTTTAATTCATTGGAATATAATTCATATTCTGAAGCAAAAAATATTTCAAAACTGAAAATAAGAAGGGGATTCGTGAAAATTATAAAAGGAACACCTCTCAAAAAAAAGCATCCATTAGGTTCAATTATTATGGAAGATAGGGACACACCATGAGTATGTGTCAAAAGGCTAGAGGAGTCAATGTTAAAATAAGAATGACTCTATGTGAATCAATATCTCAGACAAGAAATTATGAAACAATGTATTTTTTTAATAGGATATGTTTTATATGTTCTAATAATCGGCATTTGGAATGATATTATAGCTGGAAGAATTCATGGAAGGAAAAGGAACACAAAAGGAGATCGCTGACTCTGGTGGTTTAATATAATAAATAATATACTTGAAGACAAAGTGATATATTGAAAAATAAGTTTAATGTATCACCTGAAACACAAGGGGCTAAATGAAATTTATATCATAGAAATACTCTGTTACACTCACAATAACTCCCTTGGTAAGAATGTGAACTAACAAGAAAGAAAAAGGATAGAGGTACTCTAGTTGTGAGTAAGAGTAATGTATATTTATTAGAGGAACCACCACCTTCCTGAAATAGTGTTTTCAATTAAATAACTAATATATTAAAAATGAATACATAATTCCTTTAAAAATTCACATTTCTGGCTACATGGTGAGAAGTGATGGAAAGAGGAAGAGACCTCTATTAGATGAAGGATAAAGAGAAGAAATAATGTGGAAAGATTCCTACTAAAATAATGATTCATGAAATATGGCATATTGGTTGAGCATCAAAGAATGAAATTTTTTCTAATAGGTGTAAAACCAAAATTTTGAAAAAGTCCAATTTAAAAGAACCTAAATATTTGATTAAGACTCAATATATGGGTAAATAATTATTAGTCATATGACCATAATAGTATAATTTATCTAGTTATTTTTAACAAGCACAAAAAAATCACACTGCTTTATAAGAAATTGTCAAAGGGTTGATCCAGCAGGATCAACCACAATCCTCTTCTTAAGGATTTAAGAGGTACCCCTCTTGGAGTGCATTAATTTTTCTAATATCTACTTGATTTTAAATGGACTAGAGGGGAGATAAAATCCATGGGGTGAGTGAGATAAAATGGAGAAAATTCCTATGTTTAATGGAGATACATAAAAATAGAAAAATATGAACATTTGAAATTCACGTATGATATCATATTCAATAAGTGGTGTTACACAAAAATTACTTTTTTTTCAAATCTGTATCTGAATGTTGTGTGTTGTGGAAAAGGGATATGATATGATGGAGAGTTTTCTTTGAAACTAACGATCCTTCAAAGATATATTTGGATGATCTAGTGGATCTAAGTTGCATTGAATATATAACCATTGGTATCATTCCCTAGTTCAAGTTTATTTTTCCTCCAAGAGAATATAGATTACGAGAGATGTATCAACATTCATTTAATTCATAATTATCCATTTTTTAATGAAAATATGGTATCAACTAACTTTTTTCTGGATACTAAGAAGCTTTGAGAGAATATAAAAAATATTTCAATAAGAATATGAAGAAATTATTGGATAGAAATGATGTCACTATAGTATAGAATTATCATAATCTTCAATTACACAACGAACATGTGTTTGATGAAAGTGTTAATGAGGTAAGATACTCAAGGAGAGTATATGTGGAAAATGATGATTCAAAATAAGATAAGGATGATTAATAGAAGTAGGCCAAATCTATATAATCATGAATTCCGGTTATCTAAGCTGAAATAGACAGAAAGAACATCATTGGTGTTTAGGCAGTACCAGTAAAGACAATGAGGACGAATAATATAATAAATATTTTTCTATAGGTAGAGCCGAAATGATTTAACGAAAAATCTATACATGAGAAATGGGTTCAGTTTATGAATGTAGAGTTAAAATAACTGATAAAAATATGACATGATAGATTTTTTTGAGGCCAACATAAAATAATTTCATTGAGACTAAATGGGTCTTTCATAAAAATATTAATGAATATCGCACAATGATTCAAAACAACGAACGTCTAGTTTGAAAAGGGTACTCCTTAATAGTGGGTATTGTTCTTTATGAAACATTTTCACCTATTTCGAGTCTTGAGTCAATCAGACAATATTTGGTGATAGCATTGAAAATGATGGTGAAACTATTCTAGATGGATGTAAAGTCCAAATTTATTAATGGGGTTCTTAAGGAAAAAGTTTCTATTGAGAATACATATGGTTTTCACATTCATGAAAATGGTAATGGAGTTTTTTGGATGAAATAGGATCTATATTGGTTGAAATAAGTGCAAGGAGCATGGTATTTAAGTCAATATAAATTTTTAAACAAGCTCCATTTTCAACATGGTAGTGTTGATTACTATATATAAGAAAAAAATGGTAGTAATTAAATGATTATGGTGCTATTATATGTTCATGACATAATATTTTCTTGATATGATGAAGCGTATTGTACTCAATTTACAAAATTCATGAAAAGTGAATTTGAAATGTCAATGATCGGTGAACTGATGTATTTATTTGGTTTACATGTGACAAAGGAAATAATATATCATTAAATTCTCAATATAAATACACCAATAAAGTTCTGATAAGATTTTTAATGAATAATTAAAAGGATATGATGACTCTAGTAGTTATTTGGATGAAACCATCATAAGATGATAAAGGCAATGTAGTTTCTGTCACAGAATACATTAAAATAATATGAAGTGTTTTATACATGACAGTGAAAAGGCTTGATATTTTTTCCAACATTCCAAGAAGCACAGTATCTAATAAATCCCATTTAAATAAACATTCTATACATAAAAAAATATTTCAATATACCAACAGAATGGTGTATTTCAGTTTTCTTTATAATGAAAAATATTAGTAAGATTTATTGGGCTATACTGATATAGATCATCCCAACGTAGCTTATGATAGAAAAAAAATATCATTTGTGACATGTTATCTATCTATATAATGTATTTATTGGATAAAAAACAATATTTAATTTCTTTTATCACTATATAATCTAAATATATTACTGTTAATTAGGCGTGTACAATTTTATTGTGGAAGAAGAAACAACTTGGTGATATGGGAATAGAAGTGAAGTCTCTTATCTAAATCCATTGCAATACTTCAAGTACTAGAAATAATAGAACAAATATTTTCCATCACTCATGGACAAAGATAAATGAAATAAAATATCATTTTATCTGAGAGAAGGTTGAGAAAGAGATTTTGAAATTTGAATATGTGCATATAAAACTACATTTTGCAGACATTTAGATAAACGACATGCCCAAAGATGCATTTAGACAACATTGATTGGATATGTGACTTCATCAAAGTCCCCACACTTGAAAAATGTGAATATGGGACCACATTTTCCTAAAGGATGATGTTTTGTTCCCTATTGAATTGATCTATGTTCATTAACCTATTGTAGACCATGACAAACTGACCATCAGGTTCATTGACAATGGGGAAGATATTGTGGCTTTAAAAAGTGGAAAAAAATTCTTAATCAATATAGGGGAGAAGCTGATCGGGGGAGTACTGATGAAAGGTGAGTTGTAAATCCAAATATTCTTGAGATAATCGATCAATAGTAATATATTCAAATAGAGATAATTCATTACGAATGTAGTTGAGTTGTTTTTGAATGAAGTGTTTCATTGATGAAATTTTCATGCCACTATAGTTACTCATTCTGTGTATCACTCAAGTGGTATTAGAGTGTTTGTTGAGTAAATCCTTGATCTCTATCAGAATCACACGAAGGGAGTGTTTGTACAAGATATATGAAATTTAACGTGGTACAAAAATGGGAACAGTTTTAAACAATCTCAAAGGGTGGAATTATTAGAAAAAATTCCTCAAGGTATCATTTTAGTGTTTCTGGGTTGAGTGTGTTTGTGTAAAAAGTGGGTCTCCAAGTAATGTTATGGATTTACATAGAGACTGTTGACAAGGTATTTTGAAAAGTATCTATGAGAAAGGAATAACTCTCCTGGGAGCAGTAAAATAAATTTCATACACAAGGTGACATCATTTCCAATTTTTTTCCAAATTTTTGTGTTCCATAATTTTAAATATGGATCAAGCATCCTGAAAGATGTATTTACATGAAGTCCTTTTAATAATATAGAAAAGTAATGAACATATAAATGAATGGGTTTTGTGAAGGTGTGGATCACCGCGTATGATCATCGTGAATATGTAAATAAATAATGGTATCTTCATGACTGTGAGAATACTTTCTAATGAGAAATTACCATGTTGCTTTGTGAAAATAGATATCATCTCGAAAAAAATTGGAGAGCATTGTGATATGGCTATATAATTGATGGAAGCTTCTAAAATTAGATTAAACCCCTATAAATAGGCCTCTACACCCTTCAAAAATGTATCAAGATTTAACGAAGATTATAAGGCTCTAGATTGACTAAGGTTGTTATAAAAGGTAATTATAGTGAAAATTTTCATGAAGAAAGGAAATTCATGAAGATTGTAAAAGTTGGCCTAAAATTTCAAGTATAAAAAAAGTAATGGAGTTTGTGAAGGCTATTTAAGCTTCATGAATGTTGTGAGCCTCACAAAAGATTAGTGGGATCTAAAAAAGGAGGTTTCTTTATTGAGTCTATTTGAGCACCCTAAAAGAGGTATTCATTGCAAAGGTAGTGAGCATCATGAAACTGTTGAAAAGGGATTTCCAAGTAAACGTGTGGTAATGTTATATTCATCAACTAGATATAATTACAAATTTAACATAGAATATATCTAAAATGCAGGATACATTAATAATTGAGAATTATGGGACCTACATGTGTATAAACTATCTTTGAATCCCATCCAAGATAAATGAGAAAAGGAAGAGAAAGAAGGTGATACGTTCCAATAGTAGTTAGCTAATGAAAGGGATTCAGGGACTGAACTATTATAAAGTAGTGAGATAACACTAAAACATGTAAAGTCAGTGATCTTGCGAAAGAAGTGATCTAGCCTGAATAACATTTTGGGAGTGAGACTTAGATCAATTAAAACATCAACACATTGTCGTTGTATGCTTCCTGAATATATCCGAGTGAGGGTGAACCACGTACAATTTTGGTGTCATTGTTCATGATTTATAGTTTCACATTAAGTGAATCACCATCACTTATGTAAGGAAGAATAATATAATCATAAACAGATAATATAAAAAATCAAATCATATAAAAAGAGGATAAGATCTAGTGGGATGAAGAAATTTTGAAAATAATATCCATACCCTAATTCACTCCCTCTTTCAGGGTAACTACCCTCCTTTTGGACCCAATAATTTATTTAAATTTGGTTTTATAGGTCTAAAAATAGTAATAGTAAATGGAAATTTAAATGAGAATAATAAATATGAATTCTATTACAAAATTAATGATATATAAAATATATATAGATGAAATAGTCAAGGGGATGTGGATGTTGAATTTTTTGTTCTTTTCATCCCATTAATTTTGATGAAATAGTTTACGGGTTTAAAAGGGAAACAAGAATGGATTTGGACTTTGAAACTATCGAGTAAAAAGGGTAAGATAAAATTGGGTGGTCTATTATTGATAAACCATTAAAAACGTCTATGATTTAAAAAAAATGATGAATGGGGATGGTTATTATTATTATGCATATGGGATCGAATATAAAATGAATTAGGATATTTATAAATTACTAATGATCAAAATATATGAAAAAGGATGGAAGATGTGATGAAAAATAATGAATAGCTTGGAATAGTGTATGTATTGATGAATCACCCACCATGGTTTAATGATTATAGTAATAAATATAATGAGTCTAGTAAATTGAAATATAGGGTAATGGGAATGTTTTTTAAATCTTAGTTTTTTTTTTCAAATGTGTCAATATTTATGTATGAGAATTGTTTTTTCGATTTAAATGATGTTTTTTAATAAAAATTAATGCTTTGATGTATGGTTAATATGCATCTTGGATGGATGTTTTTATGCAGTTTTAAGATATGATGTTGAAAAAATATAAATATGTAGCAGACCTAGGTAGGGACGATCATAAATTGAGTAATGGAATAACATGTAGTATGTGGGATCTTAGAGGCACTTTTGAGGTATTGAGGTGGGGATATATAGTCAGGGTCATGCATGGTAGGATGAGAACATGATTTTGATGTCATACATGTTCACGATACAATACTATGATGATGTGGATGTGCATATACGGTTAGTGGTTATAGACATATATGAAAGGGGGATAGAAAATTGTTGATGGACATTATGCTTATGTCGCCCTACTATTGTGACTTTGGAAATGAAAATGTTTTGTTGGAAATGTTGAAACATGGTGATCTAATTGAAGATATATTGTGAAGTGGTATATAGTGATGTAATGGTCATTATGGATATCATGTCAGGCTATGCTGATATATAATTTGTGTATAGTTGTGGACTAGATTAATACAAGATGTAAAATTGTTGATGTTGATCCATTCTCACATCCTTTGCCAATTAAAAACACATTTTACTATTGAATCACTATCAATTTGAGATAGAGTGTACCATGAACTAATAGGATGGATTGTTGGATAATTTATGTCCCTTGATTA
This sequence comes from Viscum album, assembly GCA_963277665.1. Lineage (NCBI taxonomy): Eukaryota > Viridiplantae > Streptophyta > Magnoliopsida > Santalales > Viscaceae > Viscum > Viscum album. Next base: position 1,802,469,956 of record OY728145.1, on the reverse strand, counting down.
TCATTTATTTTTAACAATGGGCATTGAGTAGAATATATTTAATTTTAGGGGATATAAGATGGGTATGTGCTTTTTTGGAAATGGTTGAGGAAATTATAGGATGTATAAGAAATTATAGGCTAATTTTGAGATAGGTTATAGAGATTATTATCCTCATGTGTATTTTAATTATATATTTTATTATGATTTTATTAGTTTGTATAAATCACTCTTACTTTTTTTATTTATTGGAAACAAATGATTCTTTTTTAATGGGGATGATCTTACCCTCTAATACCAAGGGGTAACTCCACCGCAATTTTTTATTTGTTGGTTAGATGGATTGAATATGATTGAACCTATTGATTGATTTTCTTGGATATATATTCTAGATTACACATATATTTTTAGAGATAATTAACTCATTAAACTCTTTATGTTTTTAATTTAAGATATTTGTTACATGTGGGTTATCGAAATCTTACATGTGAAATGGAATATATTTGGTATTGATTGGTGGATGATTTATCATTACTATAATTTTATGAGGTTAATTGTGCTCATGTTTTATAACATATGTGTTAGTTTCCAACTAATATACTATTAGTGTATGTACATGGAGGTTACCCTCGCATTTTTTTTCCTAGGATGGGTTCTATTAAGTGAAATTATTGATATAGTCTCCCATTGTCACAATTGATAAGTGTAGAAATAATCAGGAATTTTTATGTCTAACGAAAATGGGAAGAAAAAGAAAATAGATATATAAGTTGAATAAAGGAAATAAGTATAATATTATATGAAATGGTGGGCAGTGGAATTATTATCCACATGAGTTCACGATCTTGCCCTATTTCATCAATGGACATGAAGTATGATATAAGAAAATATTCAATATACACAGTAGACAACATCATTAATGGTTTACTAATATATTATTTATCATATAATTTAAAAATAAATTATTCATTAACAAGTTGTTTATTTGAATATTAATAATAGAGTCAATATTCATCACTAGTAATAAAACATTTTTTAGAAAAAATTAATTATGAAATTTTTAAATAAAAAATTATCGTCAAACATTTAGTTTTTATCTCCATATTCAAACAATTATAGAAACAAAAATTTTACAAATAAATAGAATAATCATTGTTGAATCATACTCATGTAATTCTTTCCCATAAATTATTTATGAAATTATATAAATCTATTATTTCATTTAATACTCTATATTAGAATACATTTTATTCAAAGATATAAAAACCTAAAACAATAAAATATACATAATGAATATCTATGAAATAAGATAAAATTATTCATTTTTCATTCCATAAAGATGAAAGTAATTATTTAAATAATTTATTTTTTTTCAATTTCTTATTTTAATATTTTTCATGAGAAAACTTGTTTATCATTGGTATATTTCTTCTTGAAGGGACTAATCTATGATAAAATGTAACAAGGAAAAAAAAGAACCTGTCCTACCAAAATAAAGAATCGCCAATGATTAATAATCAAATAATTTTATTCATTTTCATTGTTGACACCACTATGAAGTACACAATGAACGTAATTAATATAATGAGTTATTTGTGATTAAGTAATGGGTGAGTGATAGGGAGGGTGATAGATGGAATCCTCTAAATTATTGCACCCATGAATAAAAGTGTAGGTGAATAAAAAATTACAATAGGAAAATATCCTATTTAAGAATTTAATAACCCCTTCCAAAATTTATTCCACATAAATATTATAACAAATCCCTCATTAAAATTCTCCCCAGCATGAAAAATAAAAACTATATCATAAAATCTTTAACATGATATAATGTGATATTCTACAACCCTCTATGGCAAGTCGATTCCACCATGGAATATAGTTTCCACATCACCCAGAAATGTATTTTATTCATTTATTCATAATATGGTCTTATTATATTTAAGGGTCGATATAATACTTGGGTATATCCAATGAATAAAACTTGAATAAGAGCTGGAGTACTATAAATTGTCTTAACATCATTATTTGTGTCTTAACATCACACATTCATTATTTTATGATGAATAATAATGTTGCAAAAAAATAAAACATGAATAAAAGCTGGAGTAATATAAATTTTCAAGAGGAAACCAAATAAAAAGAAGAAAGATAATCTCAAACTTATCAAAGAACAAGGTTAGAGTAAACCATTTTGTGATTTAGAAATGTTGAGGTTTATTTTTGACCAGCTAATGATATACCCTCTATGTTATGTCCACAATTTTTCTTCATGTAGACAACGTTGTCTCGGTTTTTATCAGATCATGTCATGGACTAACTGCTCATTTTCAGTAGTGAATATTATACATCATGTGTTATTTTATTTATTTTACTTCATTGATTTGTGAGTTTGAAAGTGAGATCATTCAATCTAATTGGTGAACAAGTTTTATTACAAAATATATTATAAAAGATATAATGAAATATAGTTTACCAATTCATTCCAATTCTCATTAAACAAGTAACTATAATGGGCCCATAAAAAGTGGCATCAAAATAGTCAATGTTTCCAATAATGATTAAGAAGTTAAAAGTGTTATAATTTTATTTCTATTGAACTTGGATTATATTTGGGCACCCACTATATATTATATAATCAAAAGAGTTTATAAGTTTTGTTATTTAAGGTTCTCTAGGTTTGTAATTTTTTTGGATTTACTATTACATCTATCATTTATAATATTAATTGAATGAATGAAAATGGATTCCCTATATTAAATTAGACAAATTAAAATTTTTTAGGGGAAATAATTTTAATCTTTATAATTTTAGTCAATATGGATGTTCTAAAAATATTACTCATGGATTTACACTTTTTTTATAAGGATCCTATTTGAATTGGGACTCTGTAAATATTTTTCCGATAGATGGGATTGCTTAAAATTCAATCTTACCCAAACATTAATTTTTTTAAAGATTATAGAGAATAATAAATTTAGAGGAATATTTGAGAAGTTATAAATCATATATCAAGGAAATTTCGATGTCCAAAATGAAAAAATCACAATGAAAGAAATTAAATTATGAAGATATGTATACTATTCAAGGAATTTTTTTAATGAATTCCCTATAATAAATAATGATGGGGTGGGAATAATTATAGAATTTCTAGTGAATCTTAATTTCCACCATTTATCAAGAATATATTTAATATTAAACAAAACAAAACTTGAATAAAATGGTTTTGATCTTGATGATCATTTTTTTATACACACCCTTTGGATAAAATTCACTAAATCTTGGTTACCTATAAGTTGAGAAGTGAAATCAATCTAATGAAGAAAATATTAACAAAGAAGGAATTCTCATTCAAAGACTCTATCATTGGAAGTACCTAAAAGAAATTTAAGAAGATGAAGAATATTGAGTTTGAAGTTTAGATTCGATGAAGATGTTGATGTGGTGTTTGAAAATATCATTCCATTTAAATAAAATGTTGTATAAAGTGGAAAATGTAAATTTCAAGCCAATTTACATTTGAAGTGTTTCAATTATGGTGGTATTATAAATTTCAAAATGCATTTTTAAATTATATAATAATATTATATTGAATTTAACGTAAATTCCATCCCAAACACTTTGTGAAAGGATTCAATTTGTTTTAGAAGAGATAATTCAACAAAAAAGATCTCAATAAATAATTATTTATTTATAAAAAATTTGATTTATTAATAAATAAAGGATTAATCTTAATATGTTGGTAGATAGCGTGGTTTTTATTCAAGTGTTAGAGTTTATAATAATTTTTTTTCAATAATGGATGAAAAAGTGTCAAGCATTAAATAAGACTCTATGAAAGATGATGAAGTTCACTCAAGCTGTGATAAAGAGTTACATGATTCTAAAATGGAGTTTATATTGAATGAGTGATTAAAAAATATTATCAAAAAGGATATTTTTTTATTATAGAAAATAGTAAAATTAAGAATTCATATAATATGATTTAATTATAAATTTTTTAATTCTAAAATAATGAAGTGTAGTTTCTAATATGTTTTGAGAAATAAAGAGACTTATTCACAAAAGAGATGAAGAAATTTCAAATTTTTAAAGGGAAGAGTCCTATATAAGTGAATGAACAAGAATCAATTTATGTTGTAATTCTTATCAAATAATCTTATAATGAATTTTTTTTATTATAACTGTAATTCCAAGATTGAAGTGGTAAATTTAGCGATGCAAGGAATGTGTGTTGTGGATGACTTGAGAATTTATTTTTTAATTAACAAGGGTCACAACCAATGACTAAAAACAATAAATGACCAGTAGAGAATGATTTGAAGTCAAATAAAAAGTGATAATAGTAAAGGAAACTTGTTAAAAAATTCAATTTAGAATTTTTTTTCTTTAGAAGTAATAAATTTTAATTGAAATATACTACTATGTGTAAAGAGAAAAAATTTGAGAAAACTTTTTATGTTGGTAACAGTAGATAAATCATGAAGGGGGTGAATTGAGTTTACAAATAAAATTTTTATTAATAATTATTTAAATGTAAATACCCCAATTCATAAAATATAACACAGTTGACTAAAATTGTATAAGTATATAATTTAATCATTCAAAAAGGTTGTTATAAGTATCATAACAACTCACTTTAATACAAGTTTAAAATTGTTTTTACTTTTAAAACAAATTTACTTGTATAAAAATGTATATAAAAAATATATTAAATATTACTATCAAAGAACATTATCATAAAATATATTTAAAAACTTATTTCAAAAAAAATTAAATGAAATATTTTAATGAAAATGAAATAAAAAAATAAGAGTATTAATCTCAATATGAGAGTTAATCCTCTTTCGTTGGAAATAACCTTTTACCAAAATAGTTTTATAATAAAATATAATAATCCAAAACCAATATCTAGTTTTAAATTCAACATTACTATATATTACAGGCTACACAACCCAATCTAAATTTATATGTGGTATAATAAAAGAGTAATAAAAACACACATGCATTCCATGCTACACAACCGCTTCCAACATTCATTATGGTAGAGAAAATATAAAGAAATATATATAGATTATCAATATACTCTCCAATATAAAATAAGATCACGTGACTGTAAAATATTATAGTGAAATTAATAAAAATTCAAAAGATAATAAAAATAGAGTAAGTGAAGTGAAAACATTTTATGTTGTAGATAAAGGATCTCTTTTGTTCTGTAAGTGAATATTCACTTCTCGATGTCATATTTTAATTTATAAATATTGTGAAAGGATAACGAAATGTTCTTTTATGTTTTCTTAATGTTTAGGAGATATATTTTTTATAGTTTTCCAAGAGAGTATATGTTCATCTTTTACATTGGTGAAACATTTAGGTGTCCATGCCATGCCTACAATGTTTCCCTATCATCGGTAAACTATAAAAGCATAAGCCTTCAATGAAAATAGACCATGGAAAACCATTATCATATATCCTCTATCATAAAACTAAAATCAGGGATCATTAAATGTTTCTAGAATGAATTTATTTATTTTTTATTGATAATTAGATGAATTGATATATTTAATAACATAATACAAACTTTTCGATACAATCACTTTATGTTTTACGTGTAATTATTCATTGTCAGTTCAATAATAAATGATAATTATGTATTGAAACCTTGATAAACTATATAGTTGATTACATTAATTTTCATTAAATCATATTATACTTATCCTCGATCCTCTTATACTTACGTTCGATCATTTTATACTTATGATTCACCATTAGTTTGAAATTTTTTGACTATTAAACTTAGTCACTTCATCTAGACATGCGATTGATTCGTTAATTTTTACAATGTAAAAATATTATATATGGTAGATTCTGTTAATGAATATTCAATTTGAAATCAATTTTTAGTCAATCCATCACTTTGTGAGATTTTGGAAAAACATGCAGTCGCTTCCATATTCCTTTTGGTCGCATGGTTTCTTCTGAGGTGAATCCAAAATTCCTTTGAGTCTTCCAATTATTCTTATAGTTTATTCATATATTTGTTAAAAAATCACAGTTACTTAATATATAGTTTTTTTTAAGAATACATATTGAGATCACTTTATTCCTTCAAAATATATCTTTAATGATCGATCTGATGGTCATACGGTTGATCTGGTACTTTGTGAAATTTATATTCCATGAATTTATGATTGATTGGAAATATAGACAAACTTCATGATTGATTATTAAATAAGATAAATTTCAAAATATAATCTTAATAAAATTATCATACATATAATCTGATAGAGTTTAGAAACAACATAAACATTATTTCTGATTATTAAAACAAGAATTTTTTTTGACTAAGACAGTTCACTCACCCTTTTTGATGATAAAAAATCATGGTATAAAAATCTCAATAAAAATAATAATGATGAAGTATTAGAGAATATAATCTTCTATAATAATATATTGGCTATAACGAAACAATATTAATTTGTTTATATAGCATATTTAACTCATATTCCATTCTTTACTACCCCATTTGTATTATAAAAAATAATTCATAAATGGTTATAGAGTAAATATTTAATAAAAAATTAGAAAGAAAAAAGGAACATAATAAAGAAAAAATATACATTTCATTGATGAGAAAAATACTAAATTCCTCCTATTATAATCTAATTAAAACCAAAATACTTAATATTAATAAGGGTATAAGAAATAATGGGGACCTTCCCTTTACTGGTAGTATGATGATGATAAGGTATAAGCTAAGTCACATTTGTAATTATATGAATAGTGAAATATTTTAATACTAGTTTAGTACGTTTGAGGGTTTATGAAATAGTAAGACAAATTCTCCCAGTTAGAGGTATAACCATTGAGATATAAGTGTTTGATAAAAAATCTATAGAAACTGTAATGAAGAAGATGCTAAAAACTTTGATGAAAAACTGGCTATAGATAAATGATAATAGGAATAAGAAGAGTATAAGGTTCAAAAAATGGGTCATTTGTGGCATACATATAAATCTCTAATATTGAAGAAATATAAACCATTTCCATTGATCCATGTTCCATAATATGAATGAAGTCATCTTTTTCTTACATAAACTAATTTATCATAGGATTCAGGACTAACATATTCTCTACAATTTCATTTCAAGATGTAGTCATATGAGGCATCTTTAGATACTATACCAATGAATGGTACTAGGTTTATAGATATTACTTTATGTAAATCATTTTAATATATTACTTTATGGAACTAATTATTTCACCATTGTCTTTGAAAATCGTTATTGATTATTCTCTAATTAAGTCATATTAGTTATGTTCATATGAAAAAACATTCAATCACACTTGATTAAAAAGTTCTATCATATTTTAAATAATATTCTAAATTTCCTCTTGAATTAATATTTGAATGATATCCTAATAAGTAGATAATAGGGATGAAGTAGATAGAGGAGATATAAAAGGTCCGGAACTATTAGTAATGATAGAGAGGTACCTTCTGTCCATTATAGTCAATATATATATATATATATATTCTTATAGGCCTCTAATATGGCCTATGAAACTCTCCATTTCATTTTTAAACATCAAAATATCAGGATTCATATGATATATCTCGAGAAACATATTTGGAAATAATGTGAAACTACACTCTAAATAGTGTAAAAAAGATCAACCTCTCTATTGTGATTATTTTCTTAACTATAATATAAAAAATTTCTTTTAAAACATATAGATTATCATTCATAAACTATATCATTTGTGGAAAATTTATCTCTAATGGTGTAGTAAAATAAGTTCCATCTTTATGATATGAAGCATAAACAAATTATATAAGAACATGAGCATCTTGAGAATAGGATGTAGAACTGGAGTCATTAAAATTATGGGGTTTTCTATAATATTCTTCCTTAAGAGAAATGTTGTAAGGGTTTTTCTTATCACCCCTGATAGTGGAATAGGATTCTTTATTAGTGTATTCCATAATAAAAAATTTGTTTATGGGGTAAGAATAATAATGAAGATTTTAATAAGGATTTTCAGGTATAACCGTGAGAGGAAAGAGTAGATAAAAGTTTTAAAAGCATTATAATATAATTAGGTATGGCTGGTCCTTTTGGAATAGGTGTAGAAGAAAAATATGGCACATTATATTATTTCTCACATAAAATAATATTATTGGAAATTCCTACTATATTTTGTGAAATATCATCATTATAATCCTCTCTATCCTTATAACTAACATCAATAGGACCAGATACATCCATATCAAATGATTATTATCTATAATGGATTATTCAATGGTGGGTGCAGAATCAAAGATGGTAGATCCAACATCTCAAACATTAGAGGACCTACCTTGACAAAATAAACATCTTGATCACTCTCTGAGTTAGTGAGATCATGTGTTGACCGAACAGATCTTTCAATTCTCCCCACAAGAGTTACAACTCTTTCTCTTACTATTTCATCCATGAATTTTATTTCAGGTAATTTTTAAACTTATAAAAGTCTTTAAAAAATAATTGTAACTTCATAATTAGAAGATCCATCCATGATATCTTCATAAACGCTTATTTATTTCTCATCTACATAAACTATGGATTAAGATTATTCTTTATAAAGATAGAGTTTATAATTCAAAATATCATACTGTTTCAATCGAGGATCAATGATATCCATTAGTCTCATAGGATTGGAGATTCGATTGAATCTCTTATATAGTATTTCCTCATAAGGTAACCACCTCCTCTTCGATGGATTATCAAAATTCTTTGTTATTATGTAAGTGGTTTTATTTATTCGAAACCGTCTAGTATACACATATATCTCTATAACATGAATAATTAATTAGTTTTGTTTATACATTATAAAAATAAACATTGGGTATATAAGTGTTTTGAATCTCAAAGTATTTTTTTGATATTGTTCCATACACCTCATCATGAATGTAGGATTGATTAATTGAAATAAGTGAAAAATTATGTAGGAAAATAAATGATATTGATATCATATTGACATAATATCCCCCTTTCTAAGGAAGATAGTTTGTTGTATGAGTTTCTACCGTAGCTTATATTCTCTAATGATATCATGTTCAAATAATCATTGAATAGTTCAAGTGATCTGAAATCTCTTTTGATGAATTATCAATCTCAAAATAGGGATGTTTCACAATATACAGACTATAATGTTCCTCATACTCTCAAATATGAGTAAACCTTAGTCAATCATGACAAAATATTGAAGATAACTTATGCTACTGATCATAAATAACAGTACAAATTAAATATTCTCATTCTCCAAATTCAAAAACAATATTATGATAAAACTCATTCACTACAAAGGGATAAAGTGGTGATTTTATTCCAAGAACAAACCTAACCATCCTTAATGAAGAAAAAGACTTGATACCAAGGAACAAATCTACCAAAACCACTAATTATACACATCCTTCTCTAAAATTACTTCTACAGATAAAAGATTTTGCTTCATAAGATTTATGGATATGCTTGAACTAAAAATAAATATTTTGATTGAATCTTTATATTATTATTTGATAGATATATTTATTTTTACCACACATGAATAAGACTAATGATTCCAAACCCATGGATTTAGTAAATAATGGTTCGAAAATAGTTTGAATTATGGTTTGGATTTAAATAGAATGGAGTTCAACTATTCAAATACTAATTAGAAAAATATCTTAATTTGGGGATTTTATAACTATAACACTTTGATAATTATTAAAAAATAAAATTAAATATTTAATATTTTGAAACCTATATAGTATATTTTGAAACCACGTAATTAAGAGAATATTTTGTGTCAACTTATTATATAAAAAAACACACACACACATATATATATATAAAATGTTAAATGAAATATAGTATAAAACATTTTGAACATAATAGATCATACCTAGTTATTTTTTGATATAATTTAGACTCTCAATGTTCATAGGATTCTTAAATAGATCATCAATATAATGTTTAATAAAAATGAAATAAATAGTTAAAACTCAATTTTGGAAACAATATCTCAAAAAGTGTTGTAGTATATCAATGTGTTTTTTAATAAAATGATATATAGTATTTTTATAAATGTTAATTCTTCTTTTGTAACCACAATTTTTTGGTACATGTCTAAATTGTTATCTATAATCTTGTAATGCATGTTTCATCCATACAATCTCAGAACAACAACTTCCTACAGCTATGTATTCAACTTTAAGAGTGTACAATGTATCAAAATTATATTTAATAAAACCCCATGAGACTAGAGATAGTGTTAAAATGTGACACCTTGGAGAGGTTCTTTTATCTATCTTATTTACAACCACAAAAGTGAACTTCTAAATAAATAATTAAGTAAATATAATTTCTTCTAGAATAGAAATATTATAAATAGTCACTATTTTTTAGGTATATAAAATTTATTTGACAACAGTAATATGTAATTCCCTAATATTTTATTGAAATATAAGATACAGACACACACTAGAAATAATATCATGATTTATATATTTGACGTAATTTAAAATACAAATCATACCTCTATAATTTTTTTAACTAGATTGTCTCCCACTTTCATGAAGATCAGGATTATAGGTGGTGCTCATCAGATCATATCATCTACTTATGGATCCCAAGACAAAATGTTTTAAAATATGTTTAATGTACTTACATTAGTTTAAAATAACTCCTTATTTTTTTTGTACCATTTGAAAACCATTAAATATTTATATTTCACACCTCGACCTCATTTCAAATTCATTTTGGATAATTTTCTAAAAACATTTTACACAATGATTTTAATGAAGATCCAAAAAATAGTATCTTCAAGATTAATTTGTGAAACTAAAACATCTTTTGAATTTATTTTACAAAACAAATTTTGTTAAAAAATTATTTTGTAAAAAAACTGAAATATTAAAAGTAAATAGCTTATCATAACATGTTCTAGGAGCTATTTTTGAATAATAATGTTCTTTTGTTAATTTAAAATCATTATTTCGAAAAAGTGGGTTAGGAAATATAGGGTATTTTTCAATAAAAAATTAATAAATAATATTATTACATAAGAAATAACTATTAACTTCAATTTAATATAATTTGATCTTTTTATATGTTTCTTGAGTAAGAAGTATCATAATGGATTCATGTGTTACTACTGATGAAAAGTCTTATTCATAGTCAATTACTTCTTGACTGTACATTTTTGTAACTATCATAACATTAATTCTAATTATATTTCCAAACTCATAAACCTTGTTCCTAAACAATCATTTTGTGCCAATGATCATTAATTATTTAGTCCTTTCCACAAGTGTTTATAAATTGTATATTTCAAACGGATTCAACTATAAATTAATATACATTACATAGAATTCATTATCTATTACAAATGTGTTGTTTTTTAGGATCATGTTTTGATAAATAAATCATGATATTCAACATAGTTTATAAGAGAACCTCTAGTATGAGTACCTCTATCTAGATATCTATCTATCTTATCTAAAGGATTGTATCTATGAGTCCTATGGCACGAGTGATAGAAGTAATTTTTAATTCATTTTCTTATTCATGTTCAGGCTCAAAAACACTACATAACTAGTTGTTTTTTATATACTTGGTTTTTAAAAAAAATCTCTAGGATTGTTTGAGTTATTGATATTCATGTTGTAAAAATCATCAGAAAGGATTTAATAAGAGGTCTTAGTCTCATGTGGATCTGTTTCACCAATTTTGGTATGTATATATTCTTTCAAAATTTTGGGTATTTTATTGAAATCCTTATATGATTTATCTATTTTGGGGAAATAAATGAAGATTAATTAATAATATTTTCATGAAAACATATATAAATTCTCCTTTGTGTTTTTATAATGAACTTTCATCCAAAAATGTAACGCCTTGACCCCAATTACCCAAAGTCGGTGCATTATTACATAACATTGGCATGATCACAAAATATCAAGTCTTGAAAGACCGATTAGTTTAGTAGCCTTGGAATCACTAGATACATTCATAATGTTTACATTACTTCATAAAATGAAAAACAAAAACAACAACTTTTCTGCATAAACCACACTCATATCCCCTCATACTATCCATGCAGGTCATTCATAAAATACTTCTTCACTTCTTGGAAAAAATAAAACCTTTAAAGGGGTGAGCTCAGATGCTCAGTAAGGATAACAATATAGAAGAAACATTCATAAATAAGCATAAACATTTAAGGAAATTTATAACTAAAACAAAAGCATTTTAAACATGAACATTAGCATAATATGGGAAAAATAAAATGAAATAATTCCATTTACTTATTAACATTGATATTCTACTAGTCGAATAATATAATTAAATATCAATAACCACATTCATAATGATGGAATGCATAATGCCAAACTGTCATAACCTCATAGTCAAGGCCTGGTGCCAAGACTACAAATAAGACTTTGTCAAGGCCTAATTCCAAGACACTAGTTTGTGTCATGAGACCTACCAATGCATCAAAGATCTATAGAAATATCCACCCTTCACTTATTAAATCCAATTCATTCCTCATATGAATAGATTTATACATAACATTATGATTTGTATTAAAACTGGCATACGAAAAGTCAATACTTTCTCTGTAAACCATTAATGGTATAAAAATAACACATTATAGTAAAAAATATCACAAAACTATCAATACAATATGGTTGTTTTGTATTATAATAAATCATCTTCAAATAAGCTTAAAATCAATCAATAGATGTTGACCTAAATGAAATCAAAACTATTTGAGAGAAATATCTCTTTTTGTTGAAATAATTTAAAAGTCACAATATTATATAATAAAACATTTACATTGAAAATATTCTTATAATCTTGTAAGGGAATCATAGAAGATTTTATAATGGTGGAAAATATCCACACCCGCTGTATAAGTTAAAAAAAGACATTCTTACAATAATTTTGTCGAAAAGGTTTAAAATGACCTTGTTTGGAAAATGACGAAAAGATTCATTTATAAACATATTATAAAAAGTCAATAAGGGTATAAATGAATTTAACCCACAGTCCATAAAATAGTAAGAATTATTTGAAATACATTTTTATGAAACATGGATGTGGATGATAAAGAGATCCTAGTAGATAATTACATATAAACAACCTCTGATGATGAAGAGATTGTGAAATAAACCCTTACCTTGTACATTTCATTGGTTGAGGGTTGTTTAACCTTTTTTATAATGGTGAAATAATTTTTATTAAACTATACAATAATAATATACATTAATATGATATCATATATGATCTTTTGACATTGCTTTGTTAATAATATCTTCGTATTATCGTCGTTTCAGGTGTTAACTTACTCATTATCTTTTATATGTTTTGTTACATAAGTCATTTTTGATATCAGTAGGTTGTATCTTATTCATATCCAGAATGATATTAAATCCTTATACATTATTTTTAATCATCAAATGAGAATTATTTTTGAGTGGATACAATGGGGAAGGAATCTCATCACGTTCGTGGAGACGGTAGTCTGTACGTAGGCACGAGCGACAATATCATTATTTTGAAATTAAAATAATATTTAATAGGATGGTATATCAGATATAAATAATAATAATAATTTTATATTTAATATTTACTTCAATTTCAGATCATTTTTATACCCATCAAAATAATAATTTTTTGGATAACAATTACACCACGACGTGGAGACGGTAAGCCGTACGTACACATGTATGGTGACATGTCATTAAAATGATATATAGAATAATGAATACGGTTGTACCATATTTATAATAACATCACAATATATAGAAGATACTATATTTATTATTTTAGAATAGAAATAACAAAGGAAGAAGTAGTGGAAGAAGAAAAGAACATGAAAGACAGTGGTGAAAACATTACCTCTTCTTCGGGTTCTTCCTTTTTATTTGATCAAAAGGGCTCCTTAGGATAGATTTATGATCAAACTAAGGACTCTAGGTTGATGTGATGTAATTTTATAGGAAATTTGATGGGGGTTTTCTGAATCAAAAGGATTTTAAGGTATGAAGAATTGGTTAGAATTGGTCTCCTTTTATAAGGGGTAAGAGGGGCTCTTTAGGAAAAACATAAATTATTATTTTATAATAAATTAATTTTCGGTTTCTAATGGCAAAAAAATAGATTATTTAATGTATAAGGTGAGTATGGGTCGCAAACGACTCAAACAATAGGTTTTATATAGGTTTGGGTCACTTTGTTAACATTTCCTTTCAGTTTTAACTCTTAGTTAATTAGTTTGACATTTACCATGTCCCTTTGTATGGTTATATTATATTGTTAATAAACATACTTTATACATAAAAGAGACCCCCAAGTGGTCCATTAATGATATTACTATTATTATATAGGTTCTTTGGCCTAACATTAGATTTTTAGTAATATAATATCAATTAATAATATAATATTGGTTTTAAAAACTCTTTTATGTCAATTTTGACACTATTTCGTATTTTGTTTTTTCTAAATTCATAACAGAATTATTACCTCTAAATAATTAATATAACCACCTATAATATGTCATATTCACCTAGAAAATTAGTTGAGTTCATAAAAATTTTAAAATCACATTTATTTGGAAATTTATAATATTAATTATTCTAATATTTCATTAATTAGGTAATTATTTCATCACCATTGTGTCATAAATAAGTTAAATTATTTAATGTCTAAAAATTATAAATAAAGTACTATTATGTAGGAAATCATTTGACCTTTCTAAGGAATATTTATAATCGAATTTATCTTATGTATAAACCTATATTTAAAATTTTTTAGTTATTAAACTTTTATTTTAACTCTTTTAACTCTTCTTTGAATTAAATAATAACAAATGTCATAATCTTATCCATGTGGACCAAAGAGGTTCCTATTTTATTCCTAATATTTTTTTGGTAAAATTATACTTATACAATAGAATTAGGACATGTTTTAGGGTAATAATAATATCATTTTTACCCTTAATTACCCTATTTACTTTTAACAGTGGTAAATAAAAGTAAAAAGTTAATATTCACCAAAAATTATTTTTATCTTATTAAACCAAATTTTACTCTTTTATATTAACCCTGTACCTCGGATATTCGAAATTCAACTCACGGAAGAAGTAAAATTCTGTTTTATGTGAATTTACTTGGTTTTGGTGTATGTTAGAACTCGAAGTTGCGTTCACCACACACTACTGTATTATTCAAAGAGAAGCGTATCGTGGAAGCTTGGGGTGTTACATTCTACCCTCCTTCAAATAATTTCTCCCTCAATATTTCTAGAATATTGCTGCATAAAAAGACTCAGATGGTTCTTCATCATAAGTTCCATGGGTTCCCATGTTTCCTCTTCCGTTTTATGGTTTCTCTATAGATCTTTAACCAGACGAGTCATCCAGTTTCTCACCCCTTGTTCTATGGTATCCAGAATCCTGATGGGATCATCACAATAAGATAGATGGGGTTCCAATTCTACTTCCTCATAATTTATTACTTGTGTTGTGTCAGGCATGTATTTTATCAACAATGATACGTGGAACACATCATGAACATTGGAGAGACTTGGCGGCATTTCCATTCGGTAAGCTACAACCCCAATTCGTTCCAGAATTTTAAAAGGTCCAATGTACCTAGGAATAAATTCACCCTTCTTACCAAAACATATAACTCCCTTCCATGGAGATAAATTCAAGAAAACATGATCTCATATCTAAAATTCCAAATCCTGTCATCGGTTATCGGCATATCTCTTATCCCAACATTGAGCTGCTTTGATGTGGTTTTGGATTACGTTTACCTTTTCCATTGTTTCCTCAAAATGTTTTGGGCCACATGTTTTCTTTCACCAACATCACCCCAACAGGTTGGTGTGCGACATCTCTTTCCATATAATACTTCATATGGTGCCATCTGAATACTTGAATAGATGCTATTGTTTTTAAAATTTTCTACTAGAGGTAAATATTGATCCCACAAACACTGAATGTCAAGAGAGCAAGATCTCAACATGTCCTTTATGGTTTGAATAGTCTATTCTGATTTTCCATCAGTTTGGGGGTGGTAGGAAGTGCTCAAATGAAGTTCAGTATCCAGGGCTTTTGAAATACTTTTCAAGAATCATGATGTGAAATCTGGATCACGATCAGAAACAATTGATATGGATACTCCATGAAGTCTCACTACTTCATTAATGTATTGTCTTGCAAGATTTTCAAGTGGTAAATCCTCCCTTATAACATGAAAATGTGATGACGTGGTAAGATGATCAACAATGACCCATATTACATCATTCCTTCTAGGAGTCTTTGGTAGTCCCATGACAAATTCCATCATGATATTATCCCATTTCCACTCAGGTAGGGGAATAGATTGCATGACTCCTCCAGGCTCTTTCCTTCCAGCTTTCACTTGTTGACAAACCATACATCTTGACACAAAATCAGCAATCTCCCTCTCCATGTTGTCCAACTGAAAATTTTCCTTCAAATCTATATACATTTTGGTGCTCCAAGGGTGTATAGAGAAATTGTAACTATGAGGATCATCTAAAAATTACCTTTATAAATCAGGTATATCGGGAACACAGAGTATCTTACCTAATATCAAAATTCATTTTTCATACACAAAGTCACTCAATATCCCATTATTCACATCTTTAATCTTCTTTTGAAATTTTTCATCATCGGTCTGAGAACTCTTAATCATTTCAAGTAAATATGGTTTGGAAACCCTTTGAAAAAGTATTGATGTTTAACCTTACATGGTTATTCCCGTATACAACATTACTATATCCATGAAAATTGGATCCCTTTTAACTCTCATTTTGTTCAAAACTCTATGATAATTTCTGATCAAACCATCTTCCACCTTATTTTCCTTCCCCGGGTGGTAGTGTATCATTCAATCATAATCCATGAGATGTTCAAGACATCTCCTTTGCCTCATGTGGAGTTCTTTTTGTGAGAAAATATACTTCAAACTCTTGTGATCGATATATATCTCACATTTTTTCACAATAGAGATAATGTCTTCGTATTTTCAAATCAAAGAATACAACAACTAACTCAAGATAATGAGTAGAATAGTTTTTCCAATGAATTTTTAGCTGTCATGATGCAAAGTAAATTACCCTATCATTCAACATAAAGACTAAACCAAGTCCTTTTATTGGGGAATCACTATAAATAACAAATCCATCATTCTCTGATGGTAGAGTAAATAAAAAATCATTGACTAATCTTCTCTTCAGTTCTTCAAAACATTCTTCACACTCTTTTATCCAAATAAATTAAACCCTTTATGTTTGAGCTTTGTCAATGGGTTAGCCAATGGAGAAAAAATTTGGACGAAATGCTGATAATAACCTACTAATCTAATAAAACTGTCTACCTCCGTTATACTCATCAGTGCTGGCCATTCCTAGATTGCCTTGGTATTAAAATGATCAATAGAGATACAATCCTTAGAGAAAATATGGCCTTGAAAATAAATCTCCTGATGCCAAAATTCACACTTTCTAAACTTCCCCTATAATTTATGTCTCTTAAGAGTCTTTAGGATAATGCGTAAGTGATTTTCATGATCATCGTAGAATTTCGAGTATACAAAGATATCATCAATAAATACCACTACAAAATCTTTGAGATATTCCTTGAAAACTTTGTTCATTAGATCCATGACTACAGAGGATGTATTTGTTAATCCAAAAGTCATTACTGTAGACTCGTAATTCCCATACCTGGTTTGAAATGTTGTGTTCATAATGACATTCTTCTTTACACAAAACTGATGGTATCCAGATTGAAGTTAAATATTTGAAATGTATTGAGCTCCATGAAGTTGTTCAAATAAATCATCAATGTGAGGTAGGGGATACTTGTTATTTATTGTTATAGAATTGATTTCCCTCTAGTCGATACATAACCTCATAGATCCATCATTCCTCTTAAGAAAAAGGACATGGGATCCCCACAGAGAAACATTAGGGTGAATAAATATTTTATTACTCAATTCCTCTAGTTGTTTCTTTAGTTCAAATAATTCCACAGAGGCCATTCTATAAGGGGTCTTCGATATAGGCCTTGATCCTAGAATTAAATTAATGGAGAACTCAATTTCTCATTCTAGAGGATGACCATGTAAATCTTCTGGAAACACATCTACATATTCATTCAAAATAGGTACATCCTCTATTTGAACATTCCTTTCCTAACCCACAGTTATTTCATTCTCTTCCTCCATGATAATTGAATTTAGTTGAGATACTGGGTGGTGGATCTAGATAAGAATTAGGTGTTGATGATTCTGCTATAAAGATAAGGTGTTTTTTATCATCATCATAAAAATTGTAACCTCCATCTTCTTTCAATATATCTTCGCATAATGGTCTGGAATCCAATCCATACCAATCATTATATCAAATTAAATCATTGTAATGATGATGACATCAACAAATATAGAACATTTATGTTCTCTAACGAGGACGGATTCACAAAACTTTGTTGCAACGATACATCCCTTAGGACTTTTGACTAACAACTCCCTTGTTAAATCAAGTTGGAAACATCTGATTTTCTTAGAAAACTGGGAAGATATAAAAATGTGATGATTTATAATCAAGTAAAGCATTTTCTAAACTTGAGGAAACCATTAAATTACCTTCCACCAAGTATTTCAGAGCTTCTACCTCAGTAGTAGTGGTATCATAACCTTGGCCTTGATCCCTTGGCCTTTTCTAATGTATGTTCCCTTGATTTTTAGGACATTCATTTTCATAATGTCCCATACCCTTGCAATTGTAGCATTTATCATTGATAGCCTTTTTCTTCCCCTTTCAATCACGAGCTTGGTGGCCTTTTTCACCACACTTGTAACATACTCCCATTCACATAAAGAAAGTACCATGGTGTTTATTCCAACATTTATTGTAGGATAGATATTAAAATATTCCATTCTTCCCCTTATTTGTATTCCCATAGTGATCAAAATATCTCTTCTTATCTTTATTTTCTTTAAAGTTATAAGACTTATAGAATTACATTTCTTTCTTGATAGCACATGAGACAATATCTTCGTACGACGAGAAGGATTGTGAGACTAATTCTCTACGAAAAAATGGTTTTAACTCATAAAAGAAATGATCAATCTTACTACTTGGGTTATGAATATATTCTACTACATGCCTCGCTAACCTTGTAAAGTTATCCTCATAATTTGCGAAATTATCATCCTCCTTTTGTCTCAAACTTATAAATTACCTTTCCATATATGCTCGATGGTCATAAGGAATGTATTTCAATAAGAAAATATCTTTAAAATCCATCCATTCCATATTTGATACTTCGTCATCTTCCATTGTGTTTTGAATCAATGACCACCATTGATCAACATCTCTAGTGAGGTGATAAACTGCAAGGACAACTTTTTCCCTTTCACTTCTCCACAAATCCTGAAATATTTTCTCTAGGGAACTTATTCATTGCTCCCTCCCAATGGATTTCTATTCCCATTGAATATCAGTGGTTGTTGCCTCATGAAGCGATCTAATATTTATCCTCTATGCTGTGGATGAGGGTGCTCCATATAGGTAAGGTTATTATTCATTACCTGTGTGAGTTATCCTAGAATGGTGATAAGATGATAAGCACCAATTGTATCACCAACTCCACTATAATTATCTTGAACCGGAGGGAAATATTTACATGGATTGCATGAATTTATACAGTTTTCATTTCTTCCACTAGGCACCATTTCAAAACAATGTCATACACTATATTAGTTTATGAACCTCAATACATAAATCCAAACATGTAAAACACTTAACTTGAATTGAACAGTTTATGGATATAATCCGTAATCATAAAAATGTTTTCATTGAGTAAGTATATACTCATAAACACTTCATAATGTTTTTTAAAGAAAATGGGAATTATACTAAGCATATCCCCTAGGATTGTCGTAACAAAGAGTGTAGCAAGGCCCCATGTCCGGTACCAGTTCCCGTTTGAGTCTAGCTCAAAGTGGTGTTTTAGGGTTTTACACCTTGGTACATCTATGCCAGAGCCGCCTCTACCTGCTCGTATCTAGAAAGGGATGTATTGATCAGAAAACTCACAAAATCTCTACAATACCAATATTCTAGGAAGTTCTTCTATACTAATCCTCAAATTCCATCTTTAGTCTATGTGCTCTAATCCGAGTTTCTCTAAATATAGATTCCAAGGTTTTTACTAAACTTCATCTGATACAAACTGTAATGTCATGACCCCAATTACCCAGATTCGGTGCATTATTTAATAACATTTTCATGATCTTAAAAGATCATGTCTCAAAATACCGATTAGTTTCATAGCCTTGGAATCACTAGATACTTTCATAGTGTTTACATTACATCATAAAATGAATAACTACAACAATAACTTTTCTCCATAGACCACACTCATATCCCCTCATAATATCCCCTCATGTCATTCATTAAATACTTCTTCCTATCCAAGGAAATATAAAACATAGAAAGGGTTTAGCTCAGATTCTCAGTAAGGATAACAATATAGCGGAAACTTTCATAAATAAGCATAAAAATTTAAGGCAATGTATAAATAAAAAAAGCATTTTAAACATGAACTTCAGCATAATATCACAAAAATAAAATGATATAATTTCATTTACTTATTCACATGGATATTATACTAGTCGAATAATAACATGAAATATCAATAACCACTTTCATAATAATGGAATTCATAATGCCAAACTATTATAACCAGATAGTCAAGGCCTTGTGCTAAGACTAAAAATAAGATTTTGTCAAGGCCTTATGCCATGAAACTAGTTTGTCTCATAGGACCTACCAATGCATCGAGGAGCTATAGCAGGCTCCACCCATCACTTATTATGTCAAATTCACTCCTCATATGAATAGGTTTAAACATTCCATAAACATTCGTATTATAACTCTCATACGAAATGACAATACATTCCTCATAAACCATGAATGGTATAAAAATAACACATCCACAGTCAAACATTACACAAAACCATCATTACAATATGGAAGCTTTGTGTCATAATAAATCAACATCAAATAAGCTTAAAATCCATAAAAGTATATTGACATAAATGAAATGGAAACTATTTGAGAGAAATATCTCTTTTTTGAAATCATTTAAAAGTAAAATAATTATAAAATAAAATATTTTCATTGAAAATATTCTTATGAGTTTGTAAGGGATGAATCGACGATTTTATAACACTGGAAAATAGCCGCACCCGCCGTATATGTTAAAAAAATACATTCTTACCTTAATTTTGTCGAAAAGGTTAAAAATGACCTTTTTTGGAAAATGACGGAAAGATCCCATTATAAATATTTTCAAAAAAATCAACAAGGGTATAAATTACATTTACCCATAGTGTATAAAATAGTAAGAATGATTTGAAAGACATTTTTAAGAAACATGGATGTGAATGATAAAGTGGTCCTGGTATATAATTATGTATAAACAACCTCAGATAATGAAGAGATTGTGAAATAAACCCTTACCTTATAATTTTCTGTGGTCGAGGGTAGTTTAACCTCCTATATAATGGTGAAATAATTGTTATTAAATTATAAAAGAATCATATACATTAATATGATATCATATCTGATCTTTTAACATTGATTTGTTAATAATATATTAGTATTATCATCATTTCATTTGTTAACTTATTCGGTTTCTTTTATATGTTTGGTCACATAAGACGCATTTGTTATGGTTAGGTTGTATCTTATTCATATCCAGAATGATATCAAGTCATTAAAAAATATTTTTAATCATAAAATAATAATTATACTTGAATGGATATGATGGGGAATGAATCTCATCACGTTCGTGGAGACGGTAGTCCGTACGTACACACGAACGACAATATCATTCTTATGATATTAAAATAACATATAATTGGATGTTTTATCATATATACAAAATCATTATAATGTTATATTTAGTATTTAATTCAATTAAACATCACTATCATACCCTTCCAAATAATAATGTTTTGAATAACAATTACACCATGACGTGGAAACGTTAAGTCATACGTACGCACGTATGGTGACATGTCATTCAAAGGATGGATAGATTAGTGAATATGGTTGTACCATATTCATAATAACATCAAAGTATATAGAAGATACTTTAGTTATTATTTTAGAATGGAAATAACAATTAATGAATAAGTGGAAGAAGAAAGGAACTTGAAAGAGGGTGGTGAAAACATTACCTCTTCTTCGGGTTCATCCTTTTGGTTTGATCAAAAGGGCTCATTAGGTAGTCTTTCTGATCAAAATAAGACCTCTAGGTTGAATTGATGGAATTTTAGAGGATATTTGGGCAGGTTTTGGCCGAACCAAAAGGCTTTTAAGGTATGAAGAATTGGTTATAAGTGGTGTCCTTTTATATGGGAGGGAGGTTCTCTTTAGGAAAAACATAAAGTATTATTTTATAATAAATTCATATTCGGTTTGAAATTGATAAAAACTAGATTATTTAAAGTCTAAGGTGGAGATGGGTCTAAAACCACTCCCCAATAGGTTCTATACTGGTTTTGTTCACATTATTGACCTTATCTTTTAGTTTTAACTCTTATTTAATTAGTTTGACATTTACCATGTCTCTCTATTTTTTATAGTATATAATTAATTAACTAACTATATACTTTAAATCAACCCCTAAGTGGTCCATTAATGATTCAAATTTCATTATATAAGTCTTTTGGCCCAACCATATATTTTTAGGAATAGAATATCAATTAATAATAAAATATTGGTTTTAAAAACTCTTTTATATCAATTTTGACACTATTTGGTATTTTGTTTTGGTTAAATAAATAACAGCATTAGTACTTAGAACAAAATTCATCTAACCAACCCTAATATGTCATATTAACCTAGAAAATTAGTGTAATTCATATAAAGTCTCAAATTAATTTTATTTGGATATTTATAACATCAATTATGTTAAGATTTCATTAATTAGGTAATTACTAAATTACCATTGTGTCAAAAATAAATTAAATAATATAGTGCCTTAAAATTATAAATAAAATTCCATTATGTAGGAAATATTTTTAGATTTATAATTAATATTTATAATTTAATTTCTCTTGTGTATAACCCTATATTAAAAATGTTTTAGTTATTAAACATTTATTTTAACTCTTTTAACACTTCTTTGAATTAAATAATAATAAATGTCCCAATCTTATCCAATTGGATCAAAGAGGTTCATATTTTATTCCTAAGGTTGTTTTTTGTCGAATTATACTTTGTAAATAGAATTAAGAAAAGTTTTAGGGTAATAATAATATCATTTTTACCCTTAATTACCCTATTTACTTTTAACCGTGATAAATAAATGCAAAAGGTTATTATTCCCCAGAAATTATTTTTATCTTAATAAACCACTTCTACTAATTTATATTAACCGTGTCTCCCGTATTTTTGAAATTCCACTCACAGAAGAGGTAAAATAAAGTTTTATATGAATTTGAAAATTATATTAGGATATTGTTAAAAGATGGTGAAAAGTTCAATAAAATTTTTATATATCTAAAATTATTATAAACTGACTCCAATGGACTACATTGAACTTATATAAGAATTATGTATCTATTTTGACCTAAAATAAATTTAAATAAAATAAATAATATTTTTAATAAAAATTTGGTTTTAAACTATAACTCGGTGTTGTTTTCACTATTCATAAAAAATTGAACGTTTTTAGAAAAATACCAAAAATTCACCCGAGGCTAATTTGGATTATCCAAATCCAAAAATTAAGTCCATTTTGAAAGATAAAATTTTAAAAATTTTAAAAATTGGGTATTACTATTCATAACGGAATGTTTGATTGGTTGTGGTGTGTGTTAGAACTCGAAGTTGCATACAACACACACTACTGTATTATTCAAAGAGAAGAGTACCATGGAAGATTGGTGTGTTACAAAAAATCTCTAATGTAATTATCCTTTTTTTCGTCCATTACATAATTCATATAATTTTACATTAATATTGGTTTAATAATATCCATGTTGACAACATATCAAGATAAACTAACATCATTTACCAACAAATAAATAGGTAGGTCATAATCATTGAGAATAGTATAGGAAATCACTTGAAGAGTCCTATTCATTTTTTCTACCAAACCATTCTATTATAGAGTCCTATGAGATAAAAAGTTATGATTGTAACAATGTAATGAGTATAAATATTCCACGACATTATTTTTAAACTCACTAAAATGGCCACATCTTAAGGTTTTAATATTATATCCATGAAGATATTATATATTTAATAATTTGAAAAAATAGTAACAAGGTTCACTTTTTTGATATAGAAAGAATACACATGTGTATCTATAATATTAATTTACAATAACAAAGAAACAATTCTCTCTATTTAAGACACAAAGTATAGAAGGTCCCAACAAGTCCAAGTGAACCAAATTTAGGGCATGAGAGTTTGAGACTTATTTTTTTGTTTAAAAGAAATATTTTAGTCCCTTTTTGAAATAGGTTATAGACTTTGTATTTTTGGTATTATAGTTTTGAAAGACCCTTAACTAACATTTAATAGTTATATTTTTAAAAGATATAAGGTTATGGTCGACTATTCTCATATACCATAGAAATATTTTTTTGAATGACACGTAAATGAGAATTTTTTTAGAAAATAAATAATCTAAATCAAATGTGTAAACATTATCATTACATAATGTATTAAAAACTAAAAAAAATTAGATTCATAAATTTTACAAGTTTTATTTTAAAAAATTACATGATAATCATCACCACACAATTTTTAGATGATAAGAATATTATACCTTAAACCATAAAAAACAATATAAATCAAAAGAGTTAGAGTTATCAAATTGACCAAGTCTAATTATCTTTACTTATGCATTGTCGTAAAATGTTACATGTACCTCATCCACCATGATAAATCTTTTAAAGCGTAATTATTCTTTAGTATTTTTTATGAAAAATTGACTATATTGATACTATAAGTTTGGCAATATTCATGAATTTCTAATATATAAAATTATACAATAATATATTTTGGTACAAAAAAATTATTGGGTACAAAAATGATAGAAATAAAATATTTTGGAATTCAATGATGTTTGACAGATTTATCATAAAAAAATAAGACATTTAGAGATGAAAACATTTTTTGTTCCACAAGAATATGATGTATTTTGATGATTGGTAGAGAATTATATAGGGATAAATTTATTCTTATAAATTAACACTTGAATGTGTTTATATCCACTCCTAAATGTATACATAGTTTTAGAAGATTTACCAAGAATCCTAGTTTAGGTTTCTCTACCACTTTTATTCATTCAAATATATTTTTTATGTCGCTAATTTTACATTTTAGTTTTATTAATTTAATTTAAAAAATGATATTTTGTATCTTTTTTCCATAGTAAGTCCGGTTTTAACATGTAGATACAAATCATTTTAATTTATTAAGATTTTGTACGTATCATTTAATTCATTGAAATTTTGTTCTAGAATATTAAATTATTCAACAACATATTCACTTCTTATATATTCATCATAATTTTAAATTTAAAAAAGATTTAATATATGAACATGAGATTCAATGATAGTATTTGGATCCTTATATGTGTTTATCATAAAAAAGATAATTTATTTGTCATTGGTGTCTTCTTTACTCGAGTCAGACTCACTGGAACTGCCCTCCACGGTGATCAGTGTTATTTTCATATAATTTTGAGTATTTGATTCTTTTTTTCCTCATTTAATTTCTTATAATTCAATTTTTGATATTATCCATTTAATTGAACTTTTATTTCTTCATTCTTAACTGGTCACCTCACATGACTGACAACGTTTTTCAATTGCCAATAATGTATTCCTTTCCACTATTATTTTATTTTTAGAAGAATTTTATATTCATGTAAAAAAATTTAAATATCTTGTCTAATTGATCCGTTTTATCAACATTTTTTAAAGTTCATTCATCCATACTTGAATTATTTTCATTGAGTTTATATATCATCATTGATTTATAAGTATTGAATGAAACTAATATACTTTTGTCTTATATTATTATTTATTTATTTTTAGTTATTCTTCATACCTCATGAGCTTACCAATGAGCTCTGTTGGGGTTGTTTAATTATTTATAATGATTTTCTAGTGGAGATATGTGATCTTATCCACCCATTTGGTAAGAATCAAAAGAGTCATGTCATTTAACTTTATAATTTATTTTTTATGATGTTCTTGAATCATGTTTACATTGACATTATAAGTTAGATACATATTAGAAATAGATTCATTATGTTTTATCTTAAAAGGATTGTGTTTATTATTATATTTATATAGATTCTTCTTTATAACATTCTATGTTCCATCATTAAAAATATTAAATGTATCTCATATTTCATAAGATGTAGAGTAAGATGAAATTATATTAAACTCATTTTTCCCAAATAAACAATATAATTTATTCATATATTTATAATTATTGTCATAAGAGGCCTTAGTAGAATCACTAAAATAATCTCTAGAATATATTTTTTATATTTACTACATTATCATCTAAATAAAAAAACTGCATTCTTTGAAAATGTATTTTTATATGGATTTTCCACATATTATAATTGATGAAATTAAAATAACGATTTCAATTTATAGAATTACCTAAAAAATTACTATCGTCCATAAAGATATAAATTTAAAAATATCTGAAATATTAATCCTTTGGGTAAAAAATATCATTATTAAATGGAAAAATAAATAAATAAATAAACAAACAAACAAACAAACAAACAAACAAACAAATAAAAAAACAATTGATATATGATGATGGAAATAGTGATCAACTCAAGAGGGTGAATTGAGATTATAATTTAAATTTTTGTTAAAGGATTTAAAAATAAATCCACTAATTTATATAATTCAACCCACTTAACTAAAAAAATATAATTATATAATTTGATATTTCAAAAATATTCTTAGAAGTTCAATCAAAATTTAGTTTAAGACAATTTTATAACAATTTTATCAAATGAAACAGATTTACATGTACCAAAATATCATATATAAAACAATTATTTATGTTAACCATAAATTTAAACATATTTTATAAACTGTTTCAATAATAGAGTAAAATAATGTTGAGACAAATTGAAATAAAAATAAGTGGTTCAGTCTCAAGTTGAAACCTAATCCTCTCTATTTGGAAATCACCTGATGCAAAAAAACATTATTCTGATAAACTAATCCTCTTCCTAGATCATGTTTTACAATCTATTATCCAGAATAGTTCAGGCTACCTGGCATTTTCCACAATTTTACATGGTATTATAAAAGAGTAACAAACACACACACAAGCACTATAGGCCACACAACCTCATCAAAAGTTCATCATGGGAGATAAAATTTAAATGAAGCTATATATAGTTTCAGAATACTATATAATATAGTCCATTAGTTTGTATATGAAATTTAACATAGTAAAAACAAAAAAAATCAAAATTTTAAAAATAGATTAAGAGAATTTAAATAATTAGATGCATCAGAAAAAGTATTTCTTTTGTTTTTCAAGTGATAATTATCTTCAGAAATCCATATTTTTATTCAGAAAATCTATTGGGATATGATCAAATTTTCTCTAATTTTTCATTGAAGTTTATTTGAGAAAATATTTTCACATATATTAAAAAAATAGAATAATTTCATATTTTATGTTTTTGAAAATTTATGGATTCTACATTTATCGACTATTAGTTTTCTCTCTTTTTAATATTTTATAAAATAAAATGATTTATATAAAAATATCCCTTAAAATATAATCATTTGATATCCTCATACATTTTCAGGAAATTTTATTTCATTAAATTATTTTGGCCGGTGTTTAATTTTCCATAAAAACATATTTTAATTAAATTATTTAAAAATAAAATACTTACTTTTTTATGTAGTCCCTTAATATTTTCCACATTATAATTTATTGTCAAATAAATATATTATGAGAGTTAATTTTATATTCCATGAAAATAATATGGTTATTATCACTTAATCTTATGGTCGATCGTATTATACATATGTTTGATCATCTTACATCTATGTTTGATCATCTTATACTCACGGTCGTAATGTATTGAATTTTTTTGAATAATGACCATAGTAAATTTATCTAATCATGTGTTCAATTATTTAATTTTTTAAAAGTAGCCATTTTAATTATGATTTTTTCGTTCAAATCACATTTAACTAAAAATAAACAATCATTAGATCCATCAAATTGAGGTATTTCTAACAAAAACACAACCACTTCAATTTGGATTTTTAGTCATTAGGTCACTTTTTTGGTCAATCAAACATTCCTTAAAGTCGATCTGATTATATTTAGTGTTGATTCATCTAACATTGAAAAATAAATACACATTTACTTGAGATATTTCTTTTCAATCACCCTAGAATATAGATTGTAACCACTTGAGTCCATCTCCATATATTCTTTCATAGTTTATTTGATGGTTGTTTAGTTGATTTGTTACATTGTGAATGGTAAATTACATATATTTATGGTCAATTAATTATCTTCGTATTCATCATGGTCAATTCATGACTTAAAAAACATTTCAATATTTTCCAGAAAAATAAGTATCGTACATAGAAGATATAGAAGGTTAGAGAAAACATAAAAAATGATCCTTGATTATTAAAACAATGAATTTTAAGGCTAATGAAATGATATATATTTAATTTAATAATGTTTATAGTTTCCAATAGCTATGTTTCATCACCTATATGAAATAATAGATTTTAAATGATTAATTTCAAAAAAGTAATACCACTTTAAATATTGGATGTTTTTTATGAGGATTTTACATATATGGTCAGTGTTAGTTATGTAGACTCTCTGAGAATATAATAAGCTTTTTCTAGTTCGTAGGAATTCTTTTAGTTTAAAAAATATTGATGTAAGTCACACATGTAGAGTAGAAAATTAATGTAGTCTAAAAATTTCAAGAATAATACAATTTAACAACACAATATAATGATTAAAATCCATATTAAAGACTATAATGTACTATGTGTGAGATATGATCCAAAAGTTCATATAATTTATGGGTGTCTTATGATCATATTATGTAAATATATCTATCAAAAAACACTAACATTATTATAAAAAACTTATAAGATAATAATTGTTGAAAATAAGATGATGGAAGAAAAAATAAGAAACATGTTGAGAAGCAATTGGTGATTTTTCACTTCAAAAATATGGAAAATTGACTCTACAAAATAAGTCGGGTAAAAAATTAATCTCCAGAATTAGAAACACATGGATGATATAATAATTAGTTTCTATGATTTCATTAAATCAATCTTAATAATCCAAAAAAGTGGTTGTAGTGAATATAAATAAGAAGTAATAGTGTTTGGCATGTCATATTACTGAAATTAAGAAAAATAATATTTATCAAAATCTAAAATTGAAGTTAAATAATATTTTATCTGGTCAAAAATTATTTTAGTTAAATAGATAGTTTAATACCATTACATGAAGGTTATAGAAGATATACCAGCTTTCTATAATCAAATGTTAAGGTATGGTGAAACTATATAGTCTCTCACTTTTTCTTTGGATGTTTATTATATTTATTGGGGAAGTAAAATATAAATCCATTGTTATTATCACATAATGTATTTATAAATGGATTAAAAAACAATATAGATGGAAAATAGAAATATATGTGTCCAACATAATGGGTGGGGGTTAGATCTCTTATTTTAAATGATAATATATCTATAAATAGTTTTTAAAGGTGAAAATATATGATGATAAAATTTTTTAGTGGATAAATATTCAAACATGTATTTATGAGAATGTATATGGATCCTTGTAATATAAAAACTAAAAGATTAGTTTTTTTATGTGTGTGAGAAGTTGTTTCATGAAGATGATCATAGCTGGTTTCAAGTGTTCTGAAAATGTGGATGGAATTTTTGTATATAGGTTTGAAGAACATTTTTGTGAAGTGGGTGAAATTTTAATACACAATGTTGATAATAATTGGTGTTAACAAATATGAATAAATGTATTGATGTCAATTTAATGAAAAAATTACAATATTATTCATTGGCCTTATTTCTTACACTGAGTTCACAAATATAGTTTTATAATTTTCTGGTGATGAATCAATTTAATGTGTGTTGAGTTTGAGATGTGATTTATGTTTAATTATTGTTAAAATATAAAAATGTGGGGACTATTGGGTCCAAGATCTAGTTAAGGATGATGTTAATATCATAATATTTTTTTTGAACTTTTGGAGATTGGTGAGACCCAAATATAGTTTTATTGGGATTATTAGTCCATGAAAAATATTTTTGGTTATTATTTTATTGTCAAAAGGGAGAAAATACATGAATAGAATGTATTTTATATGTTTTCTTACTTTAATTTCTTATAAATAAATAAATAATATTCAAACCGACCAAATAGAATGTTTATTAGGATAAATAAAGTCTTTTGGAATGTTTGATAGTGTTTTAAATAAGTGTAGAGTAGTTTAGAAGATGTACAAAATATGTTTTTGTTCTAATAAGTATATATATTAGTATGTGGTCAAGTCATATATATATAATATTTACTCTGGGGAGATATGCAATGGTAAATAAAATTCTCCTTATGATACTTATGGTCCACTCGATGATAGATTGATATGTAAGGGTTATTACTATTTGGAGAGTAAGGATTGCAATGTGACAATGGTAATACAGAACTAAATATTTCTATAGTGAAATAAAATATTACTATAAACTATATGATATTTTCGTCATCCAACAAATATTAAGAAGTCAACACCTATGTATATGATTAATTGAGGCATGTAAGATAGAGTTTCCCCATAATTAGAATTCATGGAAGTAATACTTTGTAATATTTGTATGTGGAATAAAAATTTGTATCATAATGAAGCTTATCATGCTACAAAGGGATAAGCTGTACGAGATGCAGTGGGGGAAAATGGATGATCAAACGATAATTGATAAAGTTATTTTGTGATTTATATATGTTTCATGATACATGGATCTAGTTAATTTTTCTAATCATGTAATACATGGGATAGTCTATCATAAATAATTAGTTATTATTAAATATAATAATGGATAAAATAATTTGATAGAGAGAATGAATAAATAAGTGTATGAGGATAAAGACTAGTTAATGGATGTTTTGAGTTTGGATTTGAAATTTGCAGTGAAATTATAACATCAATAAGAGACTCTAGTTGTGTACTATATATGTGATTAAGGGTATTATAATAATTAATAGATAGTGATAAAGAAGATATAGAAATGAAGAAGATTCAAATGAAGGCGAATATATAGATATGCGTACATTGAAAGAGAGAATATAATAATAATTATTATTATTATTATTATTTTTATTATTATTATTATTATTATTATTACAATAAGACACTTGGTTTGTGTCTAATACTAACACATTTTTTTTTATTTAGGAATAAAAAATATCACACAAGTTTTACAATATGGAAAAGTTTTGGAGAACTATAAATTATTAAGAAATAATCAAATCATTAGATGAAGATTCATTTATTCCTCATTGAAGAAAAATAAGGTATTGTAATATATGGGGAGGATTTTTTGAGGAAAACATTATTGACATTAATTTTTTGAAATTAATGGATATTCCCTTCTCATTGTATCCATAATTTTGATTCTATATGACTATGTGAACTTTGGATTTAACAGATCATGCAATAGAGTTTATTCTTATTTTGAGTAGTGAACCTTTTAAATTTGGTCTTTTTTTCTTTCATTCGTGGGTGGGATTTTATTAATGATATTCGTAACATCAAGATGTGATAGAGGTTGATTTTTAAATAATCATAAATGATAAAATGGAATATATTTCAGGTATTAACCCCTACTATGAATTAATCAACATTGTTCCTAGGCCATTACATAGTGAAACACATATACATATTTATATTTTATTGTGACTAATTTTAGAATTTTAAAAATCATTTTTCTTTTTTAAAATATTTTCATAAACCATGTAATTATGTTTTCATATTCCCCAAGAATTTATTTTTGATAATTCATAATTTATGTGATAATGCCTCTCTAAATCTATATTATCTTATTTTGCCCAATGAAAGTATTTGTTGTTATATTTTTTATTGAAATATAATGTAATGATGAAGATATTCATTCTAATATGTTTTTTTATTATGTAATAATTATATAAAGAAGTCAAATATAATTCATAGTAATTCATAAATGTAAGTATATTAGTGGATTCACATGTACAAACCTTGAACAACAACAACTATATAACTTTGAAACAGAGGATGATGTTAGATTATATGTTAAATATATTGTTCATATGGTTTTTTATATATGGAAAATTATTTTAGTGTGAATGAATTAAATAATATATAAAATGTAGAATTTTTAATTGAGATGTGTTTTGAAGATACTAATAATATTTTTAGTGATGATGTAATACTCCTGATGTATTTATTATGGTAGCTGGTTTTTGAGATCTCTAAATGGAATGATAATCCATGGAAGAGACCCATGACATGGGAAAAAGTTAAATCAAATTTTAAAAAATGAATTGTATGTATGATTATTATAACATGTAATGTGATATGTTTTTTAGTATATATGTTATATATGGAATATAATTAGGCATATAATTATATGTTTTATAATATAAGGTTTCCAAAAATGTATCAAAGTGGTAAATTGTTTCTGTACTTTTGAGGTGTTTCTACCTATGTAATCAACAATAGGTGAAAGGGGTAACAAAGAGTATAAAAAGCTTGGTACATATTTTGTTCCTTAGAATATCATATGTTCTATCTTTGATGATTCATTTCACAAGAATTAATAACAACCAGTATATTTTAGTGTTGATGTTCTAGATGGTGGATCAAATCATCATCATCATAGAGGAATGATGAATTTGAATTTTTATATTTTGTTTAAAAGAAGGTTTGAAGAAATATTAATGTTATTACTAGTGTCATTTAGGGGTATAATTTCATTTTTAAAAACACTTGTAGTGTGATCTCAGGTGTTTCTAGAGAAATAAAAGGCAGCAGTGGCTGAAACTACTAACCAGGTACTCAGTTGAAAAACATTGGGTATCGATTTGAGGTCTATAGAGTGGTGTTCCCTAGGATAGAGTATAAAGTTGATTCTCCCCAATACCAGGTACCCATTTTAGGAATCAATTACTCGGTGGGGAAATCCAGGTACAAAATGGGGGTGTTCTGATTTTCTTATGGTATTTTTATGATTATATGAAAGGAATTATGTATTTATTTTGTATGTTTTAAGGGACCATGAGAGTATATTTTTGGTTGGAAAAATAAACTAACTTACCATGAGATTTTACCATTTGTTCCTCATTGGATATGGGTTTTTCTAGGGTGATTCATGTCATGGATATGAGATAATAATTCCCCATTTTCATTTTTGGATCTCTTATTTGTCCCACTATAATAATGATTTATCGTAGGTATGTATTTGGATGAAAAATACACTACTTTATGGTTAAATTGAATCTCTTAATGGGACCTTCATGTGCATCTTGTAGAGGGTGTCCATGAGGGAGGTATTTATTGATTTTATCACTATTTTTATTGACATATGTTCCATCATGGTTTTAATTACATTTTTTATTTTTTGTAAAAAATGATATATAATTGGACATGTAATTTGAGGGTCTCAAATTTTATAGCGTTGAGAATTTTTTGGGAGTGGATGACATTATATTACTTTTGGTTTCTTCATCATGGAGCAGCCTAAGGGGTGTGACATTTATCATACCAATGTGGTTGTTTGATATAAATTTTATTTTAATTAATTTCATAATTTTTCGGATGTGATATGTAATCATGGGATTTGTGGAGGCATGAAAGATATCATGTTATGTTATAGATCACTATGTGTCTATTGCATTAATAATTATCATAATTTATAAAATTATATTATGATGTTTCTTATAATGTGATTGATACTATATGAATTTTTACATGACCTTGTATGATCTTGCCCATAAATTAGGAAAGGATCATGTATAAATAATTTATTAACACGGGATGCATAGATTGTTAAATTGTGTAATAGTGTTTCCTTAGTTGAATATGTGTCAGTGAACCATGTTAATGTTATTTTGATGGAATGATTTTTTTTTGAAATTAAACATTTCAACCTTTTTTAAATGTTTCGATTTAATGTGAAATTTCAAAAGAAAATGGATATTTTAATGAAATGGATTTATAATTAAATTTTAATTAAAATAAAGGGTTTATATATAGAGTTTTCACTTGACTTTTGGATGATGTACTGGAATAACTACTGATTCACATGATTTTGGTTCTCAATTATGATTAACGGTATTTTTTATTATGGGAAACACATAAGAGGATCGAATGATATTTTTTAAATTGTTTACCTTTATTAAAAATTTATATGTTTCATAAAGAATATAAACATACTTTTGTTTTTTTGTGGATGCAATGTTGGCTCATTCAGAATAATTCATGTTACAATAAGAAATATTGGACAAAAAATAATTAGATTATAGTATGTTATACTTATTGAGATAATACATATATTATTTTTTGGAAAAGGTCCATAAGAAAATTTGTAGAACATTTTCTTGGGTACGATACTTTGACAAAGATTGTGAGATTAATGAGATAATAACTATAAAAATTTAAATATTTTTTTATGTTATTTATTTTTTAGCATTTTTAGTTCACTCGATAGGATATTTTAGGTTTCCCTCAATGCTTTAGGTGATAGCAAGTCCATACATTCTTCAATTATGGATTAGTCCCACGTCCTGAGTTGTAAACTAGGAAAAAAATTTATTATCATGAATCCTGAGACGGAATAAGAGTTTAAAGTTGTGTTTCTTTTTTCAAATAGTAAAATGAGTTTTATCCTAGTTTATGATGTATTATTCCTTTTATGAAATTATTAATTTAGAACATTCAAGTTTTCCGTTGTTATTGTGTGAAAAACCCCTATAAATTTTATTATTACCAATGTGAGGTGAAATATTTTTTTAACACCATTGAATTGAGTTATTTACATTTAAGATATTTTATTATTATCTTATGAAATGGTTTTTGTTGGTTTCAAAATGTTTTTGAGGTCTTTTTGTTGTATTAGAGAAACCATTGTAAGATCATGGTGAGGGGGAAACTGTGTGATACTCCAAAATTAAGATTGTTGGAGTTAATACAAGTGTCTAGGTAGGAACAATATTAAAATAAACCTTATAGTAAAAATAAATCTTCGATGATATTTCATGTTTTTTCAAATAAAATATTTATAGAATAGAATGAAAAACTATTTTAAAAAATCATAAAGCCCTAAGCATCGTCTAAAGAAATATGAACAGTTGGTGCATAATTTTTTATTTCATAAATATAAGAAATGAATTAAAATTAATAGTTTTCTAAATATGATATTAAACTTGATTTATCATTTGAAACACTAATTTATACTTGTATGGTTGGGGAACTCCAACCTTTTTAATCTTTTGGATCATTTTGGCCAATATTTTCACTAAACTTAACCTCTTGTAATGTATAAATTTTTTTTATTTGGAATGAAATGTTTTATTCATTTCTATATCTCCTACCACCAATTTTCATTCCTCTTGGGTGAATCTAAAAATATTTATTATCATTATTAGATCATTTTTTGGCATTTTCAAAGGGTATTTCTTGGTAAGTTATCATAAAAAAGAGGTAAGAGATAGAACCTATCATATCATGGTATAATTCATTTGTATAGTCAAATTGTTTTTTAGTTTCTTCTATCTCACTCTACAATTATCTATATATTTAAGTATTTGATTTAGAAAATTATACCCACATTTCAAGTATATTCATTCATGGATAACATATGAAGGAGGAACCTTTTATTGTTGTTTTTTTGGAAATAATGGTTGTGGGTGACTCCACAAACTTATTTGATAAAATTAATTATTTATTTTTTTCACACAATGTTTTGGTTGGTAATTGATATGGGTGATGTGATTTCATGATGAATATTTTGGGAAATTTTTGGTTTTAACATGGTTGTAATGAATCTGGGATAACATTTATTGTGTAGCAATTCGATGACTTGGGTCTAGAGGAATTGTTTTTTCTCATAATGTCGGCTGTTAAGAGGAAATATTGGTTGAGTAATGAAATGGTTGGGTTACATGTCTTCAAAGTGGGAGGTCATGTGTTTTAAATGGTTTTGTATTCAATTTATGGGTGGGAAATGTGGTACAAGTTACCTTCATTAATGTTCATAGATATATTTTATTTTATTATTTTTATTTTAGTTTTTTATATATAAATGTAAGTGAGCTAACTTGATCATGTTCTAGAGGCATGTGTTTTTAGACCTAAGTTGAATGAATTATGGTTTTTATTCTCACACCCTTCATATTCCTTTTTTTGTTAATATAGAGGTTAGTTAACATGATATAGGTAAGAGAAAAATCTTATATTACTCTATTATAGTATCCTGATTCTATAATTGGGGTTAATGGGAGGTGTTTATTTTAATTTTTAAATGTGAGGAGCTTGGTCTCAATAAATTATAGATTGTATTGTATATAAGGATAAATCACCCCCATAAATATTCTATACCCTAGGAAAATGTTCACGGTATTTCTATAGAGGGGATGGAAATAAGGTTTAAATAATTTTATCCATACTAAGACAATGGTATTATGAAAGTATGTTATTAATGATATCATTTTGGTACAGAATATTGTCCATATGATAGGCATGGATATAAGATATTTTATAACATGAAATTTGTAGTATAGAAATGAACATAAAACCATCATATCATGAACATTAGGTTATTTGGGTATGATGAGTATTAAAAGTGTCATTAACCTTTTTTATGTGTGTAGTTATCTCATTTTCATATGTTTAGCTGATGAGAGTTGACAATATTGCATTAGTAAATATTCATCCAACTAAGACACCACCATATATATGAAATTTCATTATATATATTGATATGATTTCATATATGGTAAAAATATGTCATTGATGTATTCTTTATGAAATTTTTTTATAAGGATATAGAAAAATGGAACCAGTCAGGAGATTTGATAATCAGCAAGAGGGTTCTACTTTGAATGTATTTTAATATGAACCAGTAGTTTTTAAGATGTATTTTTTAATATTCATCGTATATTTTAAAAAGATATAATCCCAAAGAAACTAATATTACAATGGAATAACTCAATAATATTTCAAAATGACTGGTGACCTAACAAAATGAGAAGCATGGATTAGTAGAATTAACATAATATTTAATTTTAACGAATCAAAAACATAACAAATGTGACGATATAAATTTATATTCTCAATGATATGGTTTGAATATGGTGTGATTTATTTTCCAAATATATGGTTGGTCAAGGATGGATATGAATAATTGTTTCCATTATAGATTTTTGTTATTTTTAATGGTTTGGGTTTGCTCTAGTATGTTCTAGAGTTTATTGATAATTTTTTAAGGGATTTTGGTAGTTACATGTTTATGGGTAGATCATGTTGAATATACAAGTTTCTTTTTCGGATTTAATATGTGTGTCACTCCAACAACAAAATTGGCACACAATTTTGAAATCCCATAATGCAACAACAAGGTATCAAGGAATTTTCCAGAATTGAAAATTCACATAATTGGTACATGGTTTTCCAAACCATGAATAAAAAATATACATCCCTAGTAGCACCCCAATAATTTAGTTTCAAATAACATTATTATTAATGTCTTACTTAACACACCACACTAAACTTCATGTAAACAATGATAAGCTATAAAAATTTTATTTAAATGTGACTATTATAAACTATCCATTAAATTGGTGGTGAGTAAAATAATAAAAAAATATAAAGATATATCTATATATTATTTACATTTTTCAAATGTATTTATTAATTCATAAAAAATTTTAATAAAGACATGTTATGCTTTAAGAATATGTTTTCTACAAAAATGGTATTTATTTTATTTTGTGCCGGAAAATTAAAATTAATTTTTACATAATCTATAAAATTAATTTGATTTAATGAATATAATTTTTCAATTATTAATTTAAATATTATATTAGGATGATTTTTATATTTTTCTAAAAACACTAATTTTTTCATGAATAATGAAAAATATCAATTTCTATAAAACTATCTTTGCTTTTATAAAATAAAATATTTTAAAAGAACCACTATTTTTAAAATTATGATCTAAAATTAAAATATTTTTCATTTATTTTGAAATAATATCTTTAATTATATAAGAAATCATTATTATACTTGATTTCGGTATTAGTTTATTTTTTTGGATTAAAAACACATTTTTCTAAAAACATTTTTTATACGAGAAATATGTTTTATCATAATATATTAATTTTATATGTATGTATTAAATTTTTTGTAAAATTTGTAGATTATATATTCAAAAAAAAATTTAAATTTCATTTTATGGCATTTATAAGGCCTAGAATGGATGTTTATTTAATTTTAGGCTTAAAAATTATATTTTTATAAAAAACAAGTTTATTTTTGTTTTATGGGATTATATAAAATTAATTTATGAAATTTAAAGGAATAGAATTTGGTAAAATGGATTAAAAATTTTAATTATAATAATTATTATAATTTAATTGGCTCAACTTATTTTTTAGTCGTAATGAATAGTAAAAACCAGAACAAATTTTTATAATTGGTTAGGTCAAAACGGGTTTTCTTGGGGCATAAACTAAGATATTATGGATTTTATTCCATATAAAAATTAATTATTATTTTTTGATATATTTAAACCTTATATTTTCCTACTATAATTATATTTTCCATTTATAAACACTTTAACATGAATGTGACCATATATTATTGAAATCATTTGATCAATTCCTTATTTGTCTCTTCTCTAACCTGAAAAAGGGCTCATATTATCCTCCATTATTATGAAAATTATAGATATATATATCTTCCAATAATAACTAAAAAACCCTTTTAGATTTCATCCCTTAATTCTTTATCCACAAGTCTTCTTCTAAATCCTATATTTCAAGGACTTAAGTGTAAACCAAAGGGGGTCTATTAAATAAGAGGTATAAATTTTAACTAAGATCATTGATTTTTATTTTTTATTCAACCTTCTGAAAACATATTTTATCAATCATAAAATAATTAATAAGTCACAATAAATATAAAAAGATTTTATTATGATTATTTTATAGCCATTTTACATATCATTTCAATCAAATAGAAAATGAAATTATCATTCTTGTGTACATGTGAACTACTACCTCAGTGCAGAAATATGATTCATTTTTCATTAACATCATTAAGTTTTTATTATTATTACACACTTAAAATAGACATATGATATTAAGGAAATAATAATGATATTGTAGTTATAATATCTTACCTTCCTATGCTTTGGAAAATGATAATGTCTCTCGTTCTTATGTGTGGAAAACCACCTCCATGAAAAATGTGATTACTTTTTCATTACCACTTAACATGGATGGTAGGAAGGATATATTTAATGTGTATATACATTATATTTATGAAATTATAATTACTCTATACATTTTTATTATTGTTAACATTTCTTTTATTCCATCCTTTGAAAAATGGAAACATCACTCATGTGTATATAAGGACTACCATCAATATGAAGTAATGAGATCCATTTTTCATCACCTCATTATATAAATGGTTATATAGTGGTATATAATGGATAGATATTATACATATGAAATTATTAATGTTTTTGATGTTATGGAACCTTGATAAATGTGTAATGACTATAACTACAGAACCAAAAAAATATAAAAAAAATTAAATAGTTAACACCAAGAAATAAATATTTAAATAAATAATTATTAATAAATGGGTCTTGAAATATTATAAGTATACCACATGTGGTATATAATGTATGAATACGATTTTTCTAGAATTATAAATTTGTAAATTTATTATTAATGAGTATATTGTGCTTAATAAGTAAGATATACTCAATGCATGAGTTATTTATCTAAATATTGTTTCTTTGAGACATGTTTTTTGTCATGAACATATTTTTTATATGAAGATTATATATTAATACATAGACATGTTATATAATTTTTATATCTCAATTCATAGAATTTAAATATTAAATTAAAATTATTTCATCAATGGGTATTTTTTTGACTGTTATGAAAGTGGTAATGGTTTATCATCTCAAATTGTTCTCTCTCAAACATATGTTATGTTATACACAGATCATATTCAGTGAGATGTATCTAAAAACAATTTATATTTTTATCACTAATATAATTTTTTTCATTGTATTTAACATTTCAATTTATTTTTTTTCATTCATGGGAATTATGACTCAAAACATTCTTATGTAGTAACAGTTTTATATTACAATATCATTTTTAAATGGATTTTCTATACTTAAATTTATAGTGGTAAAATTATATGATTTATCATATGATCCTATTTCACATCCTATAGTTATTTTTGTAAATAAAAAGTTTTATAATTATTTTACTCTCTCTATGTACTCAAAATTCGTAAATATTTTTCTAAAATAAAACAAATTTTATTTCAGTCATAGGATGGGAATATTTTTCTTTAATATATATATTTTATTAAAAATATTTTAAAAATGTATTACCATTTCCCAATTATTATTTAAATTCATTTTACAAATGTTTTAATTTCTATAAGAATTATAAAAGGAATATCCTTTTTCAATTTCTATAGGAGGTTCTTTGGACTCTTTCCTAAAAATGTGGAATGAATAATTTTTTTTAATATTTACTACTCGAAAAACTTTTACCAATACCATCATTTCTATTTACATTAAAGCATACTTTACATGTTATATGATTATTAAAAAATATAATATTTTCTTAAATATTCTCAAATTTTTTATATTTAAATTAGTTATTTTAAAATGAAATTATTATTTTTATCATGAAAAAATTCTATTGATATTTTAAACATATTTTCATCTATAACAAAATACACTCAGGTTACTTACGATTAATTGTGAATATGGTCCAATGATAAAATATTTATTCATATTTTGGATTGTTTATGATTATGATGATGAAAAACTAATGAAACTCGTTTTATTTTCAATGTGATAAGTTACAAATAAATGATAATTATTTTCCTGATTTACTAAAATACATATGAATGGATTATTATTATGATACTGGTGTTTCTATAACATATATCTAAGTAATTGGGTAAGTAATAATGTTTCATGTTCTAAAATGGTGCACAATAAGTTCATAAGTCCAAAAATATAGTACACGGGTGGTTAAAACCAGATTACCATGGTTACAAATTTTGTTTTCCCAATCCTAATGAATGTTCACTAGTGGTTAACCCAATAAATTTTTTTGATGAATGACTTCCTGGGTACCCTTGAAAAAATATGTTTTTTTATTTTGAACCACATTATGACAATCTTTTATGACATTATTTTATTCTAATGTTATGTTCTCATGGATCATGTACATTAATTTCATTATGATTTAGGTCTTATGACATGCCATGATTTTTCTTCACAACTCGTGAATATGGTATATTAGTTTATGGGTATGATTTTCAAATGGTAGGACCATATTATCATACCTATATGCTAAGTATGTTCCTACATATGACCATTGATTTATATCTCTCGTGTTTATCCATATTAAGCATCTAGGATAAAAAATCCATTAATTTCACTTTCCATTGGATGTGAAGAATGGGTTGAAGGACTATATAAATAGGAATTGTTTTAGTTTTCATGTCCATAGTGGTGCATAATTTAAATATTTTATGCACTGAATTTTTATGTATCCATGTTTGAAATATCCTAATCCCTTATATTCTCAAGAATGTGTATTTGTGAAATAAATGATATCAATAAAAAAGGATGTAATATTTATGTATGTAATATTAGGTTTTTTGTAGTTTGTAGGAGGGGATGGATTAGTTATTTTTGGAATCATGAATGGGAAAAATATAGTGTGAACCCTCAGTATAATCCATAAATATAATAGAAAATACTATGATTTGGTATATAATGAAATGTGTCCTTCCTAGAAAATAAATCCATCTATGGATACTAACAATCATATATTATAATGACCCATATATTTCATATAATGATATTACTTCTTAATTGATGAATATTCATTTCATTTTCCAAAAACACAACCGAGGACCATAAATTTTTAGGGTATTTGGATACTTTTATAAATAAAAAACCACTTCATAAGTGAACTACCTTATCTCACACTATGTTCTTCATAACTAAGAACCTTCTATGATATATCAAACATAATACCATTCTACATAATCTTGGTGAAGGATAAAAACAAAAGGTTAGCTCATATGCCTAGTAAGGTTAAACCAGGGATATTTTAAGGATCACACAATTATAAAAAGAGCATAATGGTATGAGAAAATGATGTTAGTATTTGAAAAAGATTCAATTAATATAAATATAATATTCAGGAGATATATCATATATACGTTTATTTTATAAGACATAAATAATAAATAAACCAAATAACCTGATCCTTGAGAGCATAAAACTAGCATAAAACTATTGCACACCTATCATGGGTCTTGGAAAAGAAATATTATTTTCCTAGTGCATTATAGTGGCTAACAAGGGTCAGCTCACTTGAGTCATCTTTCAATTTTTTCACATACTTTATATAAATCACATATTCTACATCTTTTTTGTTTTATGTATTTAATGAAAAAATTATAATATTTTGTGGTTTTTTGATTGTTTATAAAATGAAATGAAATATGGAATTATAAAATATCATGAAATACTATATGTAATAATGTAAGAAATAAATGACTTAGTATGGGGATCTGTTTTGGATTCAATTGTAACGTCATAGTTATAGTTGTCGCCTAAAGGTTCCCCAAACCTAGTTAATCACATTAACTCGTGGACATTTACACAAATACTAGAGTCTACTCACAAGAATAAAGGAGAAAAGTCTAATAATGTGGAAAATAATATCTCATTGGAAGAGTATATAGAACAAAATAAAACATATTAAACCATAGTTGAATCAATAATACTATAAAACAAAATTAAACAATGGATGACTGAATGTAATGTAACGAATGGAGGATACATAAATAATGCATGTCCCATGTGTCTTGGAAAGCATCCAAACAAGTTAAAATGATGTAAATACAATACTAAAATCAATGTAAAGAAAATTAGTAAACTCTAATAGCTTTTCAAGCATCATCTTGGTCCCATGCTCTCCAGCACAAATGGAAATAAAGTACATGATGAAGAACGGTGTTTTCCCTTATCTATAATTGATACCATATATTCTGTTTGGAGAAAAAATCATAACCCAAATAGGGTGTGAGATGAATCTTAGTCGGAAACCAGCAAAAGATCTGTGCCTAACTGTTAGTGAACATATATAGCAGTTACTATGAATAAATGAAGTAATAAACTATGAAGTACACAAAAGTAAACAATTCCATAGTATTCAATTACTTTCATTTACATTTATTGTTTATTCCAAAATCTGAATAATTAAATTATGGGATCTATCCTAGGTTCTATATCCCTTGTGTAATAGAAAAAATATGTCTCAGAAGACCATCTAAACAATCTAGTAAGACTGATTCCAAGCTTCTACTTTGGCATGGAAGACTCGTCACAGTGGTCCAATAAATAAAAAACATCCCTATAGTAAATACCTCGATGTATAAACCCTATGGTTTAACATAGAACTAATCATTTTTAAAGTAACACCTAGGAATCACTTATCTTCAATACCTAATTTATCTACAAAGAAAAAATAAACTATATTTACCACATGGCAGCTCTCACAGTCAATGTGCTAAGGTCCAACATTCAATTAATAACGACCCTCTAAGTTGCTCTCATGTTATAACCCCTTCTGTCTATGACCACCAGGCATCTCTCACAGTCAATACCTCTATGTCAATATAACAACAATTTAAACATAAATGACCATACCTTGGGTATCTCTCATAGTCAACTCCCCTTGGTTATACTTGTACAATGCATATCACATGCATCTTATCAATCAGTAACCTCGTCCTAAAAACATGATGCATGGAAAACAAAACTATCCTAATAGGAATTCTAGACCAAATGGCCATAATCGATAAAATAATGGAAACACACTAATAATCAAGGTATAAAAAATTATGCATAATAAATAACCATTTATAAATAAAAAAACATAACAGGTATTAAACATGGTTAAATTCCAAAACATGAAATACCCCAAACATGGGTACTCGGCACGTTAAGAATATATAATTCAAATACAACCAAATAAAGGAGAAATCATATTAACTCAACATCGTATGATCAATAATCTTGAACATTGGCCCTTGATTCTTCCTAGAATGATGTAGATCTATAAAAAAGATGAAAAATGATCATCCTTGAAATAGTAATGAGAAAGAGGAAATCAAGAAGAAATTCTCTAAGGAAAGAGAGAACTAACTAGTGGCAATCCAACACA
The DNA here is from genome assembly GCA_963277665.1 of Viscum album. Lineage (NCBI taxonomy): Eukaryota > Viridiplantae > Streptophyta > Magnoliopsida > Santalales > Viscaceae > Viscum > Viscum album. Next base: position 1,802,425,263 of record OY728145.1, on the reverse strand, counting down.
CACATCAGTGCCTCATTTGGAGCCTACTTGGAAAATCGATTTGGGTTTGAAGTTCTTTGGTATTTTTTCCCTCTCCTATATGAAACACAGGGAGAATAAGAGTGTTCTGGACATGTGATGTGACCCCAGACCGATTTATTAAATAAAAAGGAATGTACATGACTTGTTCATTTAATGTACATGTCGTTTACTAGCCTCAACCAGCCCCTTCATTAAGTGGTCTACCAGGTCACCTACATGGACTTCTACATGGTTATCACATGGCTAGTACATGGTTATAAATGGTATTTGGGTACAAGACGTGTACCCAAAAGTACATAGCGTGTACTTAGAAAACTCACATTTCTTCCTTTTTCCAAAAAAAACATTGAAATAAATTTCCATACCTAAAATTAAGATCCAAGTTCTTACAAAATTCCTCTTTTAAATCTATTCATCCCTAAATTTCCCTTAGAAGGGTGGTGAATAATAATCTCTGAACGACTCCATCCACTATGATCGTACAATGGCCTCTCTCTATAAAGACTCGTCTTAGAATCGTATGTGCTGCCATAAGACCCTTACCGGAGGAACATACCGACCACATAGAACCTTCATACTATGATCCAAAATCATAATAGGATGATCATGGAAAGATACATCCACATCTAGATCAACCCCCTCTGGATAAAAAAAATAAGATGAGTCTGAAAAGTATCACCATAGCTCAGAAACATGAAATATGTCGTGCATATCATGACACTCAAAATTAAACAATCACACAGTTTTCAATTACATTCATTTAAATTCATTAATTATTCAAACTATTTAATAATGAAATATATGGATCTAGACTAAGCTAGATATTACCTATGTAATAGAAAACATATGTCTCAGAAGACCGTCTAATTAATCTTGTAAGACTGAGTCCATGTTTTTTCTTTAGCTTGGCAGACTCATCACAATCATGGAATCAATCAAAAATAACTCTTTCATAAATACCTCACAGTCTAACCCATATTGTTTAACACAACACTAATCATTTAAAAATGAATACCTTGAAAGCTCTCATAGTCAATAACCCCTAGTTCGACAAAGAAATAATAAACTATAATGACCACATATAATCTCTCGCAGTCAATTCTCTAGGGTCTAACATTTAATTAATAATGACCCTTTAGGTATCTCTTATAGCCTAACAGCTCTGGTATATGACTACATGATAGCTCTAATAGTCAATAACTTTGAGTCAACATAACAACAAATTTATAAATAAATAACCCCACCCCGGGAGGCTCTCACATCGAGTTCCCCTTACTCACACTTTCACAAAGCGAATCATATGAATCTCATGTATTTAGTGACTCCATAATAACAACCCAAATAAGTTAAAAAACTATCCAAATAGTAATTCTAGACCAAAGAGTCAAAATCATTCAAATAAGGGAAACCCACCAATAATCAAGGTATAAAACCTTATGCAAAACAAATATCCATTTCTTAATCAAACAATTTTTAATAGATATTAAATAGGGTAAAATTACACCTAACGTAATACCCCAAACATGGGTATTCAAAACATTATGCATGTAATCAAAATACAATCAAATAAAGTCACAAACCACTTCCCTCGACGTCATATTCCCATCACTCTTGAACGTAGACCCATGAATTGTCCTAGAACGACGAAGATCTAAAAAAATGATAATTGATCAACCTTGAAATACTCATTAGACACTTCAAATTAGTAATAATAGATATATGGAATGAGAGAACTCACTAGTGGGAATCAAATGTACCAGGCAGCGTCTCAGTAGGATCTTGAAAGGAGAATCTACAGGGGTTCTAACATCTTAAGCATTATGTCTCTCTCTTGTATGAATCACGGGGAGAATAATATTGTTCTAGATTTGAGATGAAACTGCACACATATTTATCACATAAAAAAGAAAATTATGTGGCATGTTCTTTTAATTTACATGTTATATACTAGCTTCAACTGGCTCTTACTTTAGGAGGTTATCCATGTCAACTACACAGTTATGTATTCAACCATTATACGGCCAGTACATGGGAATAATCGAACACAAGGTATATAGGGTGTACTTATAAGTACATGACATGTACATAAAAAGTTTACATTTCTTCTGTTTTCCTAAAAAACAACCCGAAATAAAGATCCTTGCCTGTAATGAAGATCCAGGTTCATACATCAATCATCATTCTCCATTAATTTTTTGATTACTATTTGATAATCCAAACATGAAATATCTTGTTTGAATTACAATTATTTATTCATAAATTGTGAAATATTTCAAGGGCCTAATAAATCTAAATTCCAACACCTTTGGTAATCATGGTTGATGACACACCTTTGACTAGGGTGTTCCATCTTCTAGGACCTACCTCTATTAATATTGTTTCATCCATTGATTGGATCAACTCCTTTATATGACATGTTAACCAATATATAGAGAGAAAAGAGACATAAATAATATAATAGTTTTAGTTTTAGTTTCATGTTATTTGTGGGAAACCACTAAATCAGGGACATTCACCTCACCATGAATGATGCAAAAATATACCAAAAACATAAATTAAATGTTATGGAAAATTCAATAACCCCTTGACCTCCCCCTAGTCCAAGTCACAAGGTCATACTTTCATTTTTTACAGTTGGAAACGACTTATTTAAGTTGATATAAGAATAAGAGAATAATTTTAAAGAATGAATAAGAATAAAAATGAGAAGAATATAGATTATATAAATAAAATAAAAAGAAGAAAGGAAAAATTGAATTTATGATGACATAGATAGAATAAATTAGAAGAATAAAAAAACAATAAGAAAAATAAATAAGGAAAATATTAAAATCGTAAAATTGTAATAACAAAAATAAATTCAATGATAAATAAAATAATTAAAATAATAAGAATTGAGAAAGGGGTGCATGGAAAACAAAATAATAAAAAATGACTGAATTTATTTAATTAACTATGATAGATTTTGAATTTAAATTTGATTAAAAATAAAAAAAAGAAAAAAAATTAAATGATAAATTGTTGTAGCCTCCACCTCTCGTGGGATCTGCATTGACTATAGACTAATGATTTTTGAATTGGTTATGACCCTAATTTTATAGGAAATAGTGAGATTTTTTTTGATTAGTAATTATTCCTTTGAAATATTTCACTTTGTAGATCTAATTAATGAAAAAATAAGTAAATATAGTGTTCTTCAAAATCATTCCAAATTTTCTTTCTCATTTTACATAAACATTTCATCTATATCCTCCATGTTCATAATACGTTATATTCTAACTTCAATGAGATTTTATTCATCATGAATAAATGATAAATCTTCCTTAAAATTTTATCATTCAATGGAAACCTTAATGACTAAATAACATTGTGAAATTTATTTGTGGAACAAGGATACGACTTATATTTCATATCCATCTTGAATCACATTAATTTTATTTTTTTATCTTGAGCTATACCTTCTTTTTAGATATGGGTTCCACTATATCCTCCTGGAGGGATTTTAACATTGACTTATTTATTCAGTCCTTTAGATGTTTGAATTATATCCTATCCCATATGGTAATGTTCTAACAAAATAATCAAGTAATCCTAAAAAATGAATCACATCAATTGGATGAATAATGTAATCGTTTTTATCAAAATAAAAATGTGATTATGATTTGTAAGTATTCATGAATTATGAATTTCCCACATTTTATGCCATGTTCATTCTATAATTGAAATTACCCATTATTTTAATAATACATTGTAATCCATGGGTTATCTAATTGAAAAAATATTGAAATTTGAATAAAAATATACACATTATTTTTTATTGTCATGAACATAAACTTATGATATATACATAAGCATACCAAATAATTTTGTTAGTTGTTAAGGCTCATTTTTATGGTTATTATATTGAATTGGGTTCATTCTACAACACATTATAAAAGTAAAGGTAAACTCCCAATACTATCTTAGTGTATTAGGTTCACTCCTCAGACCATATTATTATTAAATAATCACTCCCAAGATTATTATAATAGACAAATACTCTTACTGAGTTTGGTTTACTCAATATCCTATTATTGTTTATCACGTGAAAAATACAACTTTACTCAATTAGTTGAAGGGATATTTTTGTGTTCCTAGATACAATATAATGAAAATCATAAATATTTTTTCCATAATTTCTTAAATCATTCATCATCACATAACCCATGGAAACATAACCTTTAGAAAAGAAATTGGTTCATAAACATTTCCTAAATTCATTATAGCATGAACCTTGGAAAATGAATAACTTTAATAAACATAAATCTCTAATAATAGTAAAACATCAAAAAACATTAACAAGAATAAAATCATTATATTATATCCCCAGTAAATCTTCTGTAACATCAAATGACTCCATCATAAAAGAAAAATGAATTCAAAATAGTCACATGGAATATTTACTTAAGAAAAAATAATTTTATATTTGAAATAAATTATATAAAATATTTAGATTTACTAAATATTGTAGAAATAATTTTATTTGAATATAACAATTAGAACATGTAGAGGAATCTGTAAATAATTAACTAGTCAATATGGTGGAAAATTATGTTCATGCCATGTTTGTTAAAATAAACGATCCTTTAAAAATATTTATAAAAAAAATTATAATGAACTTCATTCAAAAAAAATATCACATTAAATTAATTTTTTAAATAAAATCAACCATAAAATGAATTTTAAAATTCCTAGTACATTTTTAAAAAAAATTCTTCGATATCTGGAAAATATGGATATAGAAGAATGTGAGTTGAAAATCCCTTACCTAAAGTCTTGAATTTATTCACCCTAATTCAAGAATGTTATATAATAAATAAATTAAAATTTTACATATATTGAATAACCACACTCAAATATATTATATCATGTATTATTTATTTGAAACCATTTATCACCCATTCATTAACATTTTTTTGTTAAAATAACCATTTTTCTAACAAAGGATTTGTTTTTAATGTATGTTCTGGTTTGATACTAATAAAGCTAATAGTTAACTATTAAATTTTTTATTTAAATTATTTAAACCTGAAAATTTTAATATTTTGGAATGAATTGTATTTTTTGATTTTAGGGATGTTTTGAGCTTAAAATTAAAAATTGCACAATTCTGGAATTTTAACTATTTTTGATAGATTTAGTATTTTAGGTATATATTATTATATTTTTCTCCAAATAGATTAATTCATTTTTTATTCTTACTATGTTCTAGGGCTATATATCGGTATACTAGACCAAGTGTTGATTCTAGCTTCTAGAGGCCCAAATAAATCATTCATTATAGAAATTTTTTCTGGAAGACAGAGTGGACCCCACCCAATTCAATAAGGAATAAATATGGATAAAAGAGCCAAAATTGATTGATTATGATTTGTTATGAAGTATGACTCTATATTTCGTGTGAATTATGAGTTTAAAGGATAAATTATCATATAGAATCATTCTTTGAGCAAGTAAAACTAAAGGAAATTGAAGATTCACTTTGAGAAGAAATTTTTTTTCAGTAATTAAATCATATTTTATATCACAGACCTCAAAATAATTAGAAATTTTGAGGATGAATGTATAATTTCATTGGGAAAAGCTATATATAATAAACTGTATTTATATTCAGCGATGAATATAATGACCCATACTTTACATACATTGTTAATACTTCAAAATTGAATCACACTTATTACAACATATAACAAAACAATGAAAGAACCGTATAGGTATAGTTTCTTTAGAAACTGTGAAACATAAACAATAGGTTCATAAAGCATATACATTGTCTCCCATTTATTTCAGCATATATAGAGTCCCTTTTGGCATATCCAACTTAATAACCTTCTTCCTGACATGGGGGAAAGAAAACATACAAAAGGGTGAGCTCAAATGTTCAGTAAGGGAAAAGAAAAATCAATCACATCATGAACATAAAATTTTAGAAATCATAACCTGGAAAAGAAATAATAATTTTGTATCATGGGATAAATCATAGAAGTGAAATGTAATCCCAATAATCATAACATAAAACATGAAACTTTGTGGAATACACACATAATCATAGATAATCATTTCTTATTAGTCAAGACTCATTGGGAAGACTATCTTAGTGGACAAAGTCCATTTCTGAACCGAGTTCATTTATCATTTCAGTACTATTTCACTGAACCAGTTTAACCTATCATTCCAGCCATGTCTATCTCATGAGATATAAAATCTTTACCCAATCCATTGGAGGGAGATATAGGTCCCACCCATCTCATAATGATACCATTCTTATGTGTGAGACAAAATCAAAAAAAAATCATACATCATTGCATAACCCATGTAATAAAAATGGGATTCTTAAACATCGTAAAATCATAAAACAATTCATATAAGATAAAAGAATTCATAATAATAATTCTATCACAACATAGTAAAATAAATGTAATAATAGGGACAGAAACAGAACCCTATATTATCATAGATTGAAAATATTTTTGATAAAACACTAGAACTCCATTCTTGGGGAAAATATCATTTCTACTTCAAAAACATTTTTCCTTTCATAACATGTCATAAAATTTTAAACTAAAAGAAGTTGATTAAAAATAAACTTGAAAACTTTTAAATGAAGCTTCTTAGAAATAATGTTTTAAAAATCCATTCATTCCATATAAGTTAAAAAAAGACATTCTTCTCATTCTTTTGTTGGAAAAGTCAAAAAGTACCTCGTACGAAAAACGACAAAAGATTCCTTTCATATCTTTTACTAAAAACTAACCTAAGTGTAAAATTGGATAAAAACTGTTTTATAAGGTCATAAATATTACATATTGAGGAAACATGGATGTGGATGATAAATATTCCCCAATAAATTCTAAAGTATAAACAGTCTCAGAAAAAAATTGAGATTGCGAGTTTTTCACATACCTTAGGTCTGATTTGCTTCGTAAGTGTCTGAACCTCCTGTATAATGATTTATATAATGTCATTGACTTATTCCAGAATCATAATCATTGTTATTATATCATTTATGGTTTTATTCTTAGCTTCTTATTAGTAATATTTCATTGTTACTTGTTATTCGGGTGTTTATTTCTTTTTATTCTTATGCGTATTTTTTCGAATAAATTCTTATTCTTATTTTAGGTTATAGATACCTAATTTCCAGAATTTTATTAGTGTAATATATATCATATTTATTCATTAAATTCATTTATATAATCAGTATAAAATGAAGATCATGTAGAACGAGTCGCATCACATCGTGGAGATGGTAGGCCGTACGTACGCACGAGCGATGATATCGTTCCCATGATCGTGGAATTGTATTGGAGTGTATGTATACTATTTCATAATCAATATCACTTTACAATAATCATATATAGTCATTATTTACACCATTATACTCATCCAAGTAAGTTAGTGGTGGAAAATAGATTACACCACGGCGTGGAGACGGTATTCTGTACGTACGCAAGCGTGGGGATTTTGTTTTCCATAGGATGGATAGATGGTAAAATAGGTTTGTTTCATACTTATAATAACATATCCATATATTAGTGATACTGATGTTATTACTTCATAATGAAACAACTAAAGAAGAAAAGGTGTAAGAAGAAATAAAGTTGAAAGAATCAGTAATGAACATTACCTCTTCTTTGAAGGACCTCTTTGAGACCTCCTTTTAGGTCACTAAAATTGGTCTTTGAAGAAGACCAGAAAATCTAGGATGTTTATAGGGAAGTGGATAGGAGAAATTGGTAGGTTTGGGCCAACGTTGAAGGCTCAATGTGGTGTGAGGAGAGAGGGAGGAGGTGCCCTTTTATAAGGGAGGAGATGGGACCTTTAGAAAAACTAAAAATATTATTTTATTATAAAATCATATTCGGTTTTAAATAGATCCAAATTGATTTATTTCAAAGATAAGTTGGGGATGGGTCTAAATCCTCTTATACAATAGAATTTTGACAAGTTTAGGTTCCTATTTTAACCTTATCATTTAGATTTAACATTAAGTTAAATAATTATACTCTTACCATGTCTTCATTTTTTATTACTTTATAAGGTTACTAAACTAACTATAACAATCCAAAAGAACCCCAAGTTGTTTATTATTAATGTTGGGCAAAAATCCCTCAAGGTAACATTGCAGCATTTTTGGGTTGATTGTGTTTGTTGACAAAGCAGGTTTCCATGGAGAATTGTCGAGTTCCCGAGAAGTTGTTGACATTCCATGTTGACAAAGAACTTTGACAAAGGAAAGGACGATCTGGAGGCGGTACAAAAGAGCAGTACAAGGTGGCGCCGTTTTCCAGTGTTTGCCAATTTTTTGGGCCTGAAAATCGCCAATGGAAAATGGAGTGATATGTTGTTGGCAAAGGTTGAGGAGAGAGAAATGAAGGAGGTGTGCGGAAAAATCAAGCGTGGCGCGCAAAAATAGAGGGTTGCGCGAAATCTTGAAGTGTGGCGCGCAAAACAGCGGGTTGCGCGAAATTGTATTTCGCGCAAAAGATGTTTCAAGGCCGAAAGCTTGAAAATCGGTAAAGGCATGAGGCGCGCGAAATTTTGGACGCGTGCGCGCAAAAATGAAGTGGCGCACGAAATAGCGGATGAAGTATTTCGCGCAAGAGGTGTTTCAAGCTCCGAAGCTCGGAAAATGGCAAAGGCATGAGGTGCGCGAAATTATGGAGCAGTGCGCGGAAAATGTTTGTGCGTGGAAGATCAAAGCGGATTACGCGCTCAAGGAGGGTTTTTCGCGCGGGGTCGATGTTGCCTATAAATATGAAGTGACCCTCCTCCATTCAGCAGAGTTCAAGACATAGAAAATACCTGAGCTCTGGTGCGCGAAATTGAAGTTTGAAAGGGTGTTGCGCGTAAACATAAAGTTTGCGCGTAAAGTCAGATTGCGCGAAAAGCAAAGGCTGCGCAGAAAGTTTGAGTTGGCGCGTAAAAGGAAGGTTGCGCGAAAAGTGGATTTCGCGCAAAGGCAGTGAATTGCGCGCAAGACAGTTTCCAGGCTGCGCGTAAAATTTGGAAGTTGCGCGAAAAAGGAATTTCGCGCAAAGCATAGAAATTGCGTGCAAGGCACCGTAAGGGTTGCGCGTAAAACTTGAGGTTGCCCGGTACATCCGGTGCAAAGTGAGATTCATCTGCGGGTGAAAGTTGGACTTCAACAAAGCATCTACATACAGAGAAAGATGCATTCCTTAATGGAAATGAAGAGACCTACAGGTCTATAAACTGTGATTGGATTCCCTTCCCAGAGCAGTGAGCTTAGGAAGAGGAAGAAGGTGATCCTCTCCACCGGCAGTGAGCCAGAGAGAGAGAAACAGGGAGTGACCCTTGGGAAAGCAGTGAGCTGACCCTAAACATTGTATAGGCAGTGAGCCTGGGCATAGAAGTGATCTAGCCCGAACATTGTAAACCACAGCTAGTGAAGTTAGTGGATCTTGGTACGAACCGGCAACTTGTCGGCGTATGCTCCTTGGACGTAGCCCTTAGTGGTGAACCAAGTAAAAATCGCTGTGTCTGCCTGGTCACTTCTCTGCATTGCACTCAAAGCATTATCATCAGATAAACTTGAAAAGAACTGAGCATAGTATACACACAAGAGCAAACAAAGTGACCCTTGTAACAAAGAGGTCAAGATCCAGTGGGGCAGGAAGTATTTTGAAAAGAATATCCATACCCTGATTCACCCCCCCTCTCAGGGTATATAGGCCCCTATTGGCCCTAACAATTGGTATCAGAGCGAAGGTTGTTGTTATCAGATTTGTTTGCTCCAACTTGGTGTAGTCGATCTGTGTGCATAAAGAATCAGTCTTTTCTTATCTCAATCAGCCATGGCAAAGGGAAAAACATCCAAGTACAAGCAGAAGTCAGGTGGTACTCCTCAGTGTGGAAGTGTATATGGAAAATGTGTGATTCAACTAAAGGAATCAAACAACTTGCTGAAGGAAGGCTTGGATGAATCAGAAAGGGAAAAGATTGATTCACTCAATCATGATGTTGGAATGAGTAAAGTACATGAGCATCATAGTGATACTGAAACAGAAGAAGAAATTGAAGGAAGAATAGATATGCGAGCTGAGTTAGAGGCTGCTCTTGAAGAGATAGATGTTTGGAGAGCCAAAACCAAGAATGCTAACAAAGTTGTTCGCGATGCCAAACTCTATATGCAGCAGCAGGAAGAAGAGAAGTCTGAGATGATAAATAAAATTGAGAAACTCAAGTTATCAGCACCAGAGAACTCAGAATCAGTTAGTGAGTATAAGCTTAAGATTGAAGAACAGAAAAGGGAGATCGATGGCTTGAATAGAAAAGTGAAAGATCAATTCAAAAGCATCGAAGAACCGAATATTCCAAGTGACGTTGGAAACACTGAAGAAGCCAAATCTAAAGATATCCGGATCAAGGGATTGGAGATTGAGGTCAACAAGCTAAAATGTTTAAATCAAAGGCTTATTGATATAGTTACTGACCTAACAGAGAAGAATGATTCACGTGCTGAAGAGCTGCAGAAGATGGCCAGAATGAAAGGAAAACAAAAGGCTAGTGATTATGAAGAGAGTCAAATGTCAGATGAAGCACAGAATCTTAAAGCCAGAAATAATGATCTAGCAGCACAGTTGTCTGCAGAAGTTCAGAAAAATCAAAGGCTACAACAAGAGAATGCATGTTGCTCTGACTCTGTCGCTCAAGAAAAATTGAAGGTAAAGGAGAAAAATGACATGGTTGATAAGCTGAAGCATGAACTGGAAGATGAGGTAAGTAGAGGGAAGCTTCTCAAGGAAAAACATGATGTCCAACTTGAATCAAGGGATATGAAGATTCAAAAGTTGGTAGAAGAGCTCGAATCAGTCAAGCAGGAAATAGAGAAGTCTAAATCCAAAGATAAGCCCAAGTTGAAGGATGCACTGCACTTGCTATTTGATCATCCTTCGACAAGTGATGATAAAATGAAGAACAGATATGCTGTTTCTGAAGAGAAACAACATAATATTTTCTCAGCTCAAAGACCAGCAAGTTTTGGAAATGCTGGCATTGGATATGATAATTCCACTCCTATGGATGATAAGAAAAATGCAGTGAAAATTTACAAAGGTAAGAAAAATCATGTAGGTGCTGGAGATAGGCCTATGAGGATAGTTTCAAGGAGTGATGATGTGTGCTATTTCTGCGGAGTTCATGGCCACACATCAAGCTTCTGTACAGAGGCTCTGGAGTACATTTCAGGCTGTGAAAAGAGAGACATTAATAAATCTGAGAACAGGAAGAAGCATCATGAGAAATTAGAAAGAAGAACTTCTCAGAGGAAAGCATATACTAGATGCTATTATTGCGGAAGAATGGGACACACCATGAGCATGTGTCAGGAAGCTCAGGAGAACAATATCAGAGGAAGAACTCAAGGTGCATCAACATCTCAGCAGAGAGATGATGAAATGAGGTATGCCTTTGAGGGAAAATGTTTTATATGTTCTCACTATGGGCACATGGCGAGACATTGCAGTAAGAAGAAAGCAGGAAAGGGAAAGGAACAAGAAAAGAGATCTCCACCACAGGAAGTGTACAAGAAAGAAGCCTGTACTGGGAGACAAAGTGGTAAGGAGAAGAATAGGCTTCGAGCCTCAGGGAAATCACGTGGAGCTGAACGAAAGGTGTATCAGTCACCTCCTAGGTCATACTCACAACAGCTCTCAAGGAGAGAATGTGAGAAAATCTGGAAGATTAAGGGGAAATCTACTCCAGTGGTGATAAAGAAGAATGGACGTTCAATGGAGGACCCACCACCAATGAAAAATAGGGCGGTGACTCATAAATCTGATAAAAGGCAGATAAGCAAAGAATGCATCGAAAAATCCACATGCCGTGTTTTGCAACGAGAAGTGGAAGAAAAAGGCAGATCCCTACAATGGACAAAGAAGACAGGGAAGATGACAAGAAAGGAGATTCCTGCACCGAGAAACAATCAAGGGAAATGGAATTTCGGTAGAACATCAAAGATCGAAATGTGTACCAGTTGGTCTAAACCCCAGATTGTGAGAAAGGCCAAGTCTGCAGAATCTTCATATCAGAAAAAGGCTCAAAATGTGAGCAAAGAATGCCTAGTCATATGGCCAGAACAGTTGAAGTTGGTCAGGCAGTTGGAGGAAGCAAGAAAGGAGTGTGATGCGCTCCAAGAAAGAATCAAAGGGTTGACCCATCAGGATCAACCATCATCCTCATGTTGAGGATTCTAGAAGACTCCCCTCTCCCTATATATTTAAATGCTATTAACTGATGATTCATGTGTTTCAGGTTTTAGGGAGATACGATCCATGGGGTAGTGGCATCTAAGGATGCGAAGTGGAGAAGTGATTTGCTCTAGAATTTCAATTGATTCAAATCAGGTACTAGAGTTGATGAAGAAAGGGAGCAACAGAGCATAATAGGAAGTGATTGTGTTATTAACTTTATCTCTTGTTTCCTACACCGAGTTTCAACTCCGTAGGCTTAGAGATTTTGTTAATGGCTCAAATTTGAGTGGAAGATGAGAACAAATGATGCAGGAGGAAAAGACGTGTTATGGGTCTAAACTGTTGGGCCTAACAACTGGAAGAGTTGCATAACACAGGGGGAGAATTCTATATCCAAATCAGATTCAAGAGCCATCAATGCAATAATTGGATGACTCAGCTCAGGTGTTTCCTATTGAGGGAAGAAAGACACACAGGGAGAAGCAGCAATAACAATGCATTTCATGCTTATCTATTTGCTCTAACAATATGGTATCAGCTGACTGTTTTCAGGATACCAAGAAGCTGCAAGAGAAAATCAAAGGCGTCTCAACAAAAATTTGAGAAACATAGCTGAAATAAATGAAGCCACTGAAAAATGAGTCAGTGAACAATTTCCTGATGGAAGTATTGAGGATGAAAGCAACATAGGAAGATCAGAAGTGGCTTATGCTGATTCAGAAGAAGACACCAATGATGAACATGAAAGTGTCTAGTTTGTGAGTACAAGGAAGTAAAAATCCTCATCTGCACAACAGTCAAAGAGTTGAGCTGAAATTGACATGCAGAATATCTTTGGTGATTAGTTAGCTCTAGCTCAGACAAGGAGAATGAAATCACTGCAGAAAGCATCTTTTATATCTCCGGATGAGCCGAAATGCTTTGCTGATGCAACGGAAGATGAATACTGGGATCATGCCATGAATGAAGAGATAGGTCAGAATTGAGAAGAATCAGACCTGGGAAATTGTTTCGAGGCCAGATGATAAAAACGTCATCAGGACAAAAAGGGTCTATTTAGACAAGATGAACGAAGATGGCACAATGATTCGAAACAAAGCACGACTGGTGTGCAAAGGATACACCCCAAGAGAATGGTACTGAAGGCTATATCAGTATTTGAAGAAGATTGGTTTCAGTGTGGGGGATTTGATTACAATCTTTATTTCGACAACAATAGTAATCAAAGGATGGTGAGGCTGGTCAAGGAAGAAGACATAATATTTGGAAGATCAGATGAAGCATAGTTACACAAGGCAGGAATGGAACATTCATTTCTGAATCCGAGTATGCCAAGGATGCTTTGGAATGATTTGGAATGGAAAATTCCAAGGAGATGAAGACTCCGGTTTCTACCCGGATGAAATCATCAAAAGATGACAGTGGCAGGGCAGTTAATATCACAAAATACAGGCAAATCATTGGAAGTCTGTTGTACTTAACCGCAACAAGGCCTGATATTGTTTTCGCCACATGCCAAGTAGTGAGATATCAGAGTAATCCCAAGGAAAGTCACATGCTTGCAGTGAAAAGAATACTTCGGTATATCAAGGGCACAGTGGACTTCGGCTTGACCTACAACGACAAATCTCAGACAGAGTTATTGGGATATACTGATGCAGACAGGGCCGGTTCAGCAGATGATAGAAAATCAATGTCAGGTGGTGCATTTTATCTTGGCGGACTATGTATTTCTTGGTTAAGCAAGAAGCATGATTGCATTTCATTAAGCACTGCAGAAGCTGAGTATATTGCGGCCACTCAAGCATGCACACAGTTATTGTGGATGAAGCAGCAGCTTGAAGATATGGGAGTTGAAGTGAAGTCTCCGATCGGAATCCAGTGTGACAACTCAAGTGTTATAAATCATAGCAAAAATCCCGTCCATCATTCAAGGACAAAGCACATTGAGATTAAGTATCATTTTATCAAGGAGAAGGTTGAGCAGGGAATCGTGAAGTTGGAGTACGTGCCTACAGAGCTACAGGTTGCAGACATTCTGACAAAGGCCTTACCCAAGGATGCTTTGAGAGGCATCGACTGGCTCTGGGAGTTCAGTCGATTCCCCGCACATGACATAGTGTGGATGTGGGATACCCCCACCACCCCCTCTCCCCGAGGTATGGTGTGTTTTTCCCTAATGTGCATATATGTGTTCTCTACTATGTTACAGACT